>JACBWW010000016.1:17039993-17087467 GCA_020086605.1 Lanius collurio
AGAAGGGCTGGGGGTGCTGGTCGGGCTGGCGCGGCTGCACCCCGTTCTCCCCCCTTTTCCTCTCGCTGGCGGTGGTACCTGCCTCCGCCGTCGTCGTCCCCCCCCCCCCGGTTGTGGTACCTGCCTCCGCCCTCCCCCCCCACCGCCGGCGGTGGTACGTGCCGTCGCCCCGCTCCTCCGGCGCCAGCTGGGCCCGCGCGGCTCGCGCGGAGCCACCACGTGACCGCTGCGCGGCCGCCGCCATCTTTGTTGGGGGCAGCCGACGCCGCGGGGCGGGTTGGGGGAGGGGGCGGGCGTCACGTGACCGGCGGCCCGTGAGGAGCCGCCGGCGGGGTTTGGCGCCAAGGGCGGGGGGCGGGGCCGGCGGAAGGCGGGAAAGGCCCCATTGTCTGCGCGGGACCGGCTGGGCAGGGGCTGGCAGAGCCCCTCGCAGCCTCCCTTCCAACGATAAACACCAAACCGAGCAGCCTGAGCCCGCTCTGGGCGGATGGGCACCTCTAACCCGGGACTCCCGGTTCTGGTTTAGCAGCCCCGAAAGCTCGTGCTGTGAAATGGGTGGCTAGTTCTAAACGTGAATAAAAAAAACATTCGATTTTCTGTTTGCAGGATGGAAGAGGAACTGGCAGCTCCTTCCACATCCACAGACAAAACAGACAGGTGAGATGAGAGTCGGAACTGTCAATTAGCAAATAGTACGAAATCCCAGAGCTACTGAGTGAAACACAGAATCGGTTATTAGGCTTGGAGTTTAACTCATGCATGCTGTAGGTGCCGAAAACTTGCTCACCAGTGGTTTGCATAAATCTAGTGCAGCAAAGCCCATTCAAGGACTGATACACCAATACCAGCTGCCCTTGAAGTTCTTGGGTTTCAAATTAGTGCTGGTGAGGAACAGGTATGCAGCTGGCATGTGATAGATGGAATTCCTCTGGGAGCAGCTCCTCTTGTCCCAGTCTGAGATGCTGGGTTGGAACTTCTAGAAATGAAGCTGTGTGAGATGCACTGAATTGAAACTGACACTTGCATCTCTCATTCTTCTCAGATGGACCATGCTGTGCTATGAAAAGTTTTAACTTGGGTTTATTATTCTTGATTTAGCAGTGGAGTCTGTAACACTGATGCTCTGTGGTGTGTTGGTGTGCAACTCCTAAAGTATGTTCTGTAGCAACCTTTGTCATAGCAAGATTTGTCTTGCAGTGATTGGATAAAATTTGCCTGTCTTCTCTTGGTTATTGGAACTGTCAGTTGTTGCAGGTTTACACAAACAAAGCCAAATAAATCCCGTCTACCCTGGTAGTTCCAACCACTGTAATGTATGCAACTCGCTATTCCACCAAGCAGACTAAGTTTTGAAAGCTGAAATTACTGTGAAAGCTAACAGAATCCTGCATTTGGTTTATTTTCCCTTCCTCCAGTATGGATGTGGATGGAGAATCAAAGAAACTATTGGGTTTGGGACAGAAGCACTTGGTAATGGGAAATATTCCAGCTGCTGTGAATGCATTCCAGGAAGCTGCAAGCTTGCTGTGAGTAGTAGAATGTTCTGTGTTTTTGCTGGGCTTGGGCTTCATCTTGGCTGTTGTGATGTGGGTTATGCAAGAAAGATTGGGATTTTTACTTAATGTGTTTATAATGTAATTGAGGAAAGGACAAACTATTTAAATCACCCAAGAACTAGACAATGCTGTAATTGATGTGCAGTTTAGATGGCTTTTGTGATAGGCATTACCAGCACAGTTCCCTAAAGAGGGAGAGGGATCTGATAACTTATGCAGGTGTCTTTTCTGTTTTTCAACTAACTTGTTCACTAGTCTTGATCAGTCTTTGAGAATAGTACTTTTTCAGTTATAGATTAATTTCCTTAGCTGGGTGTTGGAGAGCTGTATCTAACTGAGACAAGCTTCCATTATTTGTTTGAAGGAATGGGAGATGAGCTAAGAAAGCGATCCTTCTGTCTAGGAATATTTAACGTTCAAGTTCACATATCCAAATCTAAAGTAGGCACAGGCAAATAGTTCTTTATTATTTTTGTAGGGGTAAAAAGTATGGTGAGACAGCGGATGAGTGTGCAGAAGCTTTTTTCTATTATGGAAAATCTCTCCTGGAGTTGGCAAGGTATGGTGACAGTTTGTCATTTGGTGAAGTCTGTCTGGTGTAACAGGATTTCACTCCTTTGTGGACAGGGTTGCCCTGGATGGGCTGGGCTGTGGCATTGCAGCTTGTGTAGTTCAAATTATAGTAGTAAAAGCTCCAAGGGATAACAAACCTCTGTTCCCTTTAGAATGGAAAATGGTGTGCTGGGAAATGCCTTGGAAGGAGTGCAGGTGGAAGAGGAAGGAGAAAAAGCAGAAGATGACTCTGCATTGCCCCCTGCTGATGGTATGTAAAGCTGCCTGCCCTGCCACGGAGGCACCGGGCTGTGTTTTCTTGTTGGAATGATCCAAGTTTGTCCGTTGGTATCTTGGGTAGCCTGAATCATTCTGTTGAAACTCTTGGCAGTCTGAATGGACTCTCTTTCTGTTTGGTTTTTATTAGTCTTGCTAAAGATGAGCAAAACCTGTAAAACATCTGCAAGGAGCTGGTCACTGAAAGCATGTGTAAAGGATCACCAGATATCCGTGTCCTGAAACACTGCATTTAAACTTGCTTTCTTAAGCTTTACCGCTGACTCCAACTGCTTTGTAACCTTGTAGCAGTACAGTGTGTGTAGTCCCACAGGTCAGAGTCTCTGTAAAAAGTCCCAAGAAAGTGGCTGGTTTATACTGCCTGCAGCTGGAGAGGATACAGGAATTCCTGTCCATCCAGACTGTTAAAGCACTGGCACCTCTTGCTTTGCTGTGACTAAAATCGCTGCACAACCGCACACTGCTTGAGTGGCCGCTTGCAATGCTGCAGTCTGGGAAAGGGGAAGGGACTTGCTTAGATCAAGTGGCTATGTTGGTTGTCTCCTAATTCCTTGTACTTGGAAATGAAGCTTTTAGGAATGTCATCCAACTTGATAACAAACCAACACACTGGAGGGTCTGAGGGTGGTTTTGTCAGTGCCCATTAATGTCTTTATCACTAAACTCGAAGAAATGTTTATGCTTCCTCAATCATGTAGAAGAAGCAAGGGAGGAGTTGAGAGAACAGGTTTATAACGCCATGGGGGAAAAGGAAGAGGCCAAAAAGTCCACAGAAGAGTTTCCAGTACTATCTGAGAAGGAAATCAAAGAAGAGGATGTTGAAATGAAAGAGATTACAGAAGAACCCAAAGAAGCAGCTGCTGACAAGGATGCAAAGCCTGAAGAGAAAACTGATATTTCTGTGGGAAAAGAAGAATCTGCGGAAGAGCAGAAGAAGCAGGTACCTGTGGAAAAAGAGGCTGTGAAAGAGGAGGCAGCTGTGGAAGAGAAGGAGGTAGAGAAAGAGCAGGAGACGGTGCCTGAGGACAAGGTAGAGAAGGCAACTGAGGAGGAGAGAACAACAGAAGAGTCAGACAAGGTGGCAAAGGCAGCTGTGGAAGAGGCTGAAGCAGGAGAAGTGGCTGTGGAAGATAAGGGAGAGACTGGAGAACAGGCAGCAGAAGCAACAGAAAAAGAGCCAGCTGAGGAGAAGGGAGAGGCTGTAGAAGGGCAGGCAGAGACTGCTGTGGAAGAGAAGGCAGAAGCAGAGCAGAAAACAGAAGCACAGGCAGCAGCTGTTGTGGAACAGAAAGAAGCTGCAGAGGAGGAAGCAGAGACAGCTGAACAGAAGGCAGAAGAGAAACAAGAGCCAGTACAGACAGTTACAGAAGAGAAACCAGGTGAATCTGAAGAGACAGAGTCCTCAAAGGAACCTGTACCCACAGAGGGCAAAGAGCCATCTAATGACACAGAAGAAAAGGCTAAAGTTGCTGCTAAGGTAGAGAAAGAGGAAAAGAAAGATGACCTGATGGAAGAGGGTGAAGGTGCTAAGGTAGAAAAAGAAGAGAAAGATGACCTGATGGAAGAGGGAGAAGGTAACACTGAGAGGAGAAAAGTAGTTGTGGGTGGATGACTTGATGGATTTGGCTAACAGTGGGTAAAAAGTGTTCCATTCAGAATTTTCTGTTTGCCTTAGAATAAGGAAAAGGCACAGTGGGCTCTTGAAGGACTTTACATCCAAGTAATGTTTTAAGGAATAGTGAATAGTCTCAGTTTCTCTAGACTAACGCTTAACTAACTGCAAAGCAAATCTTACTTGAAAGCAAACTGACAGCCCAGTGAAATGTGTAAGTAATGGCTAGGCTGGTGGAGAATACTGAATGGATGTTCACTTGCATGCATCTGGGTGTGTTGCACTAACCTTCACATAACTTGAAGCACAAATTGCCTCTGGTTGTAGATGTGTTTTATTTTTAAATGATGGTGAAAAATACAAGAACAGCTGAACACATAACAAAAGAAGTAAATTTACTTTGGGTGGAGGAAAGGAACTCTTCATTTGAGTCTTTCTGATGGTCATTGCTAGTGAGAATTTAGTTAGCAAATCTGAACTTGATTTGCTGGAGGCTTATTGCTGCTCTGGTACAGGCTTCTGACTGTCTAGCTTCTGCCCTTCTTCTTCCTTGCTTTATTACAGCTGTTTCCAGGACTCTGTTGAAGTAAAACTTGCGCCCAGCGAGACTTGCACCCTTTGCTGCAGCAGTACTTTGTGGCCTTAGTGGGGCTGTGCCTTCTATTGCACAAGTTAATTAATGAGCTGTAATTGCAACTTGCTTGTGAGTAACTTATCTTCACAGGCAGTGCCTTACTTCAGGAGTGGCAAATGTTCAGACTAAACAGTTCTGGACCCTGGAATGATCTGTTCTGCTAAGGAGAGTGAACACTCAGTGGTGGAGCAGTGGCCTAACAGGGTGTCTGTGTGGTGAGAGGATGACTGAAAATAAGCTAAGAATAGTTACCTGCTCCTCATCCTCAGAAATGAAAGGCTGCTTATGCACACATACTGCTGCTTTTTGCCCCAACTCTGGTAGTGTGTGGACCCTCTTGAACATCCTGGTCTGGTGCTGTGTCGTTCCAAACTTCTTCCACTACTTAAATTTTAGAGTCCTGTCATCTTTTCTGTTTTACCTTTATACAAGGTGTCTTTGTGTTTACAGCTTTGGCCCTCTCAGTGGTAGGTGTGTGCTTTTTTTGGGAGTTAGACTAGTGAGTTCACAGGCCCTCTAGTCCCCACCCAGTCAAGTTCCTCTTCTGGAATTAGCCATAGGTTCTGATGTAGGAATTAAGTATGTGACTTACGACTGCAAAACAGCCAGTGCTCTGAAGTTATTAGCCATATTCCCTCACTGCACATTTTCTTAGAATGTCTTCTGCTGACATTCTAGAACAGAAGCTGTGATGCTCCTGCACAGTGTGAGAAGTCAAATTAGTACTACACAAGAGGAGGTTCATTAATGCTGACACTTATATACCTGACATGAGGAACATGAACTCAGAAACAGACTAATTTGTGTGCAGCTTGGCAGCTATCTTGCTGAAAACACTTGTTTTCTATAGCATGAAGGTCAGCAGCTTGCCAGTGCCTCAAGGGGCTGCTCAGGATCTTGTCGCTTTGGTGGGAGCTCACAGCAGATTTGTGATAACTAAATTCTATGTAAGTTTCTGTTGTAGATGGTAAGAAGTTGAATTACGGACTGCTTTAGTCTATAGTGCTGAAGAGTTTCAGCAAGATGGCTGCTGATGCTGAGAATCTAATGAATCTGCTCTTCTTACATCACACCTCTAACCTGTTACTGGAAGGATAAGGGTTGGATATAACATTGTGCCTGACTCCCTCTCGAGCAAGCACAGTAACAAGAAGTATGCTCATCCATCTACTTGCTTTCTAGAAACAGAAGAATCTGAAGAGGAAGATAAAGAAAATGATAAAGCTGAAGATGATAAAGAAAATGAATTGACAGTGGAAGACAAGGTGAGGTTGCTGAGCTCTGACACCAGTGCTCATGGAAGGGTGCAGTATAGGCCTAAATATCACGTTAATGTCCTTCTAAAAGCTCATTTGTGTTTCATTTAGTTCTGTGTAGGAAAATACTTCTGAAAGCCACTATTGCCTAGGAATGGCCACTGTTAGGCCTAGTCTGCATTGTAGCATCTTGCTCAGCTGTGTCTGTAAACTTGGGTTTGTCCAGCTGCTTGGACATAAATGCCTGTGGCGTGCTGAGCTAACATGGCCTGGTGGTGCAGGGGCAGGCAGGGAGAGCTGCTCCAGCCTGTCACTGGGATTACTTGGAACAGTTAATTCTCTGCTTGTCTTGTTTCACTGTACATGTTGAATGCTCCTGGTCCAGTAAGCTTGTGATTAGGATGGGAATTGTTTAAATGTGGTGCTCCTCAAACCTGAGATGTACATTGATGTAGCAGTGAAAATGCCTGGAAAAGTCTGCAGCCTTGCAAAGTGGCACTAAGCATTGTAGATAACTGTCCCTTTCTCAGACTATTCTGACAAAACTCAAAAGGCTCATTAAGAAAAGCTGGACCATCAACCTTATTTGGTTCATCTAAAGAGCACCTTAACTAAGATATATCTTTTGAGATAATATGGGTGCTTGGTGCCCTGTTATTTCTGGGAAAAAAAGTTAAGGCATATCACAAAACAATGCGAGTTTGTTCTGTTAAAATATCTTTACTCCAGGCAAAATCTTGGTTGATATAGTAACCTCTTCTGCAATTCTTTTGTCTCTTTTTTTTTTTTTTCCTTCTAGTGGTAAATGGTTTGCCTCTTGCAGAAATTGATTCCTTGACAACACTGATGAGGAATTTAGTGGTGGTGTTTGATGTGATCTGTGACCAAGTGTTTTAATCTCTCATGCACTTCTGGTCTTTACAGGAAAGTGAGGAGGATGAAATTGGCAATCTTGAGCTAGCCTGGGACATGCTGGAGTTAGCAAAAGTCATTTACAAGAGGTAAAGACTAAAGTTCTAATTTGGGTATATGCCACAGAAACTCAGTGTAAATTGGAGGGTGGCATAGCCAGTTAATGAATGTGGCATACTCTGACCAGGATTTGTAATTTTTTTTTTTCTTCTTGCTTTAGACAAGAAACAAAAGAAGCTCAGCTCCATGCAGCTCAAGCTCATCTGAAGTTAGGAGAAGTTAGCATTGAATCTGGTAAGTAATGTTAATTCTCATGTGTAAAGTGTTTAATTCCACTTTCTGTCACTGGATTTTGTACTTTAAAATGAGCAGATGTGAGCTAAGGATGTCAGGATGAGAACAAATTTGACTGATCATGATAGTTGCAGCCATGTGAGAAGCTTTGGAATTAATGGTTGGTGCTTTAAATAGGATAGTCTGTGCTTTTGCAGAGCAGTGGAAAAAAAGTTTGAGTAAGAAGTAATATGTTGATGTTGCCAGATCAAAACCAGCCTTGTGTTCTGCTTCCTGTAGTGACCAAACCTTGCTTATGAGCTTGAAAGACTTGATGAAATTGTCACTGAGCTTAATTAATAAGAGGTGTCAGTACCATGCCACTGTCAGAACAAAAAGACTGCAAATGAAAAATAGTTGACTCTCTTAGCCCTTCCCAAATCCTAGGCTATAGTCAGGAAAGATTCTTGTGTTACACAGCCAAAAAAAGGAGTGGGAAGCAAGCCCCAGGTTTGTGCTGTTTAATATCTTGCTTGCCTTTAATTTAAAAACATGTTTAGTCTTGTTAAATCCAAATGTACTCTTTCTCTGGGGCAGGTATTGGAAATAATCCAATGGGTTTCTGGGCCAGGGCTGCAGAACAAGGGTTGTGTCTTACGTCACTAGAACACATTCAGTGGAGAGCTTGACAGGAAGGTGGCAGGGGCTGTGCTTGGCTCCAGATCCATGTTGCAGTTGTGACCAGTTACCTTCAGTTCCTGGTAGCAGGTAAAGCAGGAGGATTTGGTGCCTGCTTTGACCTTTCTGCTCAGTTTTCTGTGCTGAGATTAGACAAAGCACTCTTGAGAGAACCAGAGAAACTGGCCTAGACAGTTGCTAAGGGGAGGCAGTGTTGTCACCTGATGGTCTGAAAGCAGTCCAGCCACTGCCATGTTCAGTGATGGTTCTGTTTGCAGACTGTGTAATGTGTAACAAAACGTGGAGTCACCAAACCAGGGTTTAGATTGTGCTGCTGTGGATAATTTCTGAGGTTTGTAAAGACCTTGTGTCTTTCTGCTGTAGAAAACTACACACAAGCAATTGAGGAGTTCCAGGCCTGCCTGGCCCTGCAGCAGAAGTACCTGGAGGCTCACGACCGACTGCTGGCTGAGAGCCACTACCAGCTGGCCCTGGCCTACCACTACAACAGCGACTTTGACGAGGCCATCCTGCAGTTCGGGAAGTCCATGGAGGTCATAGACAAGAGACTGGGTATGTGGAATTCGAAGCTGCCTAGTGAGTTCTCTCAAGGCAAAGTCGTGAGGTGTGCTCATTGTCTGCTGTGTAATGATTTATCTAAAAGCAGTGACAGACTACAGCAAAGGCAGAATTGTTAAAACTGTTTGTTAGCAGATAGTTGCTTCTGGATGTTGGTAACTGGGCAGTTACTTTGTCTCAAGGTGTTTTTCCTTGATAACTGTTTTACCTCAGCAATACTGACCGAGAGAATGAAGAAGGCGGATACTGGGTCCCCTGAGGATGAGAAGGAGATTGAAGAACTGAAGGGATTGCTTCCTGAAATCAAAGAGAAGATAGAAGATTCAAAGGAGTCACAGAAGAGTGCAAGAGTAGCTGAGCTGGGACTGAAAGCCACTCTGGTGAGGGCATCCTGTGGTTTCTTTTTGACCCAGCCTTTCTTCCAGTGGAACTTGAAGTAAATCAGTAATGGGAGGAGCCCAGACTTGATCAGGGGCTGGTGGTTGCTCACAGGTGTTACCAAGCTATGGTCATGAGAAGGAAACTGATGCAGCTGACATCTTAAGAGGATATTTACTAAGTACCCTGATACTAATTGTTCTAAACTAAAAAAGAATTTGATAGGTTTCTGTGGCATTTAATCTGTCAGGCCTGGAAATGATGGGTTGGACAGATGTGGAGTGTGTGTTGCTTCTGTCCTGTGCACAAGTGCAGAATCCAGTGCTGGGACATGAAGGACTTGGGCTTTCTGTATCTCAGTAAGCTCACATGTATGATCTGCCACAGTCTGTTTTCTCTGCTTTTCTAAAGGTTGGAACCACATCTGGCTTTGCACAAAGTGAAGACGGTGGTTCTGTTTCTACAGTAAGTTAATCAAAAATGGATGTTGTTAATTTTCATCTGCTCTAAGAATTACTGGTTGCATTTGCTCATATGTCATTGTCTGTTTTATAACAGATTCCAGTAAGGAAAGCAGCTGATGGTGCATCTCAGTGTGTAACAGACATCTCTCATCTAGTCAGGAAAAAGGTGAGTCCAGAAATGACTCATTAAACAAGCAGTTTGTTGAAGCACCACTAGCTTGCTCTGTGTAATTAGATTTTTTTTTTGTCTTAAAAGTTTCTTTCTTAACTTAGTTGTATGATGGGAAAACACTCCAAAAGTAAAACCAATAGTGTATGAAACTCTTTTCCACTGGGAGCCAATCAGTCTGGGAACCATCTGGCCTCCAGGAGACTGTTCTTGGTGGTTCAGCTCCCTGCCTGATGCCCACTGATGCAAATCTCCCCCAGTTGTGCAGCTTCTGCAGGTGTTCCCTGGACAAGAGCTTCCTCTGCTGAGGACCCTCAAGAGCAGCACCCTCAAGGGTCACCTACAGATGCCAAGGAAAAGGCAGGCAACCAGGCTGGGGTGGGTTCCCTTCTTTCCAAAAGGAAATGAGGACCTGGACTTAATAAATTGTAAAGCCACACTGGTGGTAATTATAAACTGCCTCTTAAAGAGATCAGTTATTGAACACTTGGTTCCTTTAAGTGTTATATGTTCTCTAGAAGTGTTTGGTGATAAAAGCTAAGATCTTGTAGGAGATACTCTCAGTTTTATGTTGCCTCTGTTCCATTGGCCTTTGAGTTCACGTGTGCCTGGAGTGATTTGGAGCTGCTCTAGGTGATTTGAAATGCTCTAGATGCCCTAAGTCTACCCTTGAACTGTTAGAGGATCAGTGGTTGCTCCTTTCCTTGCCAGACTATAACTGGATATAGTTAAGGTCTGGTGATCCTGGCACCCGACAGTGTCCCCTGTGGTTGAGACCTCGATGCCAGAGCCTCAGAGCTCCAGTTACACCCCAACCCTGGGCAGTCTGTCCTGAGCGTGGCAAGCAGAGGTTGGGTAGAGGATGTGCAATGACATCTAATGCTGAATTTCTCAAAAATATTTAAACTTTGATTTGTACTTAGTAGAGATTATAAACAATTTTGTTTTCAGAGGAAACCAGAGGAGGAGACTCATCAGGGAGACAATGAAGCCAAGAAATCTAAACCAGAACCGGCTGTCAATGGTGGTGGTGGGGACGCTGTCCCCAGTGGAAATGAGGTTGCAGAAAAAATGGAAGAGGAGGTGGGCAGCTGAGCCAGGAGTCCGGGCCGTGCTTTTATTTTATTCCCCCCACCCCCGCTCTGTTCAGGGATGGTTGTGTGCCTGGTAGATGTCCTGGTTTTATTGCCTGCTGGCCTTCACAACGTTTCCCAGATGAGATGAAGAATATTCCTAGTGGGCAGGATGCATGCTGTACTGTGGTGCTGACCCTGTGTGGGCTGGACAGACCCAGCTGTGGAGCCTTGTCACCTGTGGGGTGGGACACAAACAGGTTCTGGGTGGTTTTTGGCTGGACTCAACTCCAGCACAGGGTCTTCCCCCAATTTTTAATATTCCTGGGTTTTATTTCTTACCCCTGGGCTGTACTTGTTACTGTCAATGCTTTAGGGTAGTGTTGGGCTCTGGAAACCATCAAAGCTCACATAGTTAAATCTTCAAATTACAGAACCTGTGGGCTGCTGCATGAGTTGGTGCTGTTAAGACTGTGTCTTGTCTTTTAAAAACAAACCCTTATCTTCTCTTTTAGACAGAGAAAAGGCCACAAGCAGAATCAGGGGCTGCAGTTGAAAGCACAGTATGATAATTCTTTAACCTTGGACACTCCTCTCCTTACAAGGAAAATGGTTTTGTATATAGTGTATTTTTTCACTTTTTGGCAACTTTTGTATGACTTCAATAAAGATTGTAAGCAAATGGTCCCTGTCTTGACCTTCCTCCTGTGACAAGTTCCAACCTCTGCTCCTGGCTCACGCCCTGGGCCACAGGTCTCAGCCCTGGCCCACTGCTGGGCTTGTGCTCCCTTTAGCTTCAGCATTTCCACCCCACATCTGCCTCCTGGGGCAGGAGCAGAGGGTTGGATGGGCCAGGCAGGGCTGGCTGCTGCAGGGAAGAAGAGCACTGCATGGAATTCACTGTTGTCTTGTCCAGGGATCTGACCTTTTCTCCTTCTGGAGCCTTATCACAGTTGGGGCTGTGTTTAGTTCGCTGAGCCTGAAATGGGTTCTGGTGGTGCCTCCCTCAGCTTTGAGCAGCCTAAAGATAGTGGGGAAGGGTGATAAAGAAAGAGCTTTGTAACATCCTGGGCTTTGTTGCTGTGTATTTTTAGCTCTGCTTAACCTTCACTTTGCACCCAGGAGGGAGTCCAGGAGCAGGTGCTGATGGTTTGAGGCAGGGTTGTTGCCTGAGACAGCTTCAGTCCCAGGGGGCGCTTGCCCTGGCCTCTGTGTGTGTGTGTGTGTGTATAAAAAAAGCCAAAGAAGTGAAGAGCAATGAGCTGAAGCTATTTATTAAACACATAGCCTATGGCCTGTGATGCTTTAGAAAGGTGGCTGTGGCTTTTGCTGGTTCCCAGGGCTGAGCTGTGCATGCCCTGGATTGGGCTTTCCCTACAGAGGGCTGCAGCTGGGGAGGTGCCTGAGGAAAAGGAATTTGTGCCCCGCTCTGCCCTCTTCCTGTCCCTAAACCACCATTGTGAACGGGGTGAAACACTCCTCTAGCTGTGGCCTCAGCCCTGAGGAGGAGGCTGAGCTGTATAACTCAGTTGGATGCTGGTTTGCCTGATGCTGCCTCTCCTTTTCCTGCTGAAATGCCCAGTGCCTCTTCGGTCCCAGCAATGTTCCCATACACTTTCTCCCCACCCCACCACTGTAGACTGTAGGATCCTGGTCCCAAAACTCATCTCTGCAGCTTGAACACAGGTTTTGCCATCCCTTCCTCTCCCTAACAGTTACTAAAGCCCCAATTTGCAATTCCAGTGTGGTGAAGGGGTACCAGGGCAGTCCAGTGGGGCCATGGCCTATTCCCATCTCACCTTTGGGGAGCCCTGTCTTGTTCTGGGGGCTCCTGAGCAGGAGGAGGGTCCTCCAGGGCCATAAAGGGGGTGAGGGGAAGTCCAGGGGACACATGGGCTGTGGGGCTGCCAGGCCCCAGCGCTGGCCCAGGGGGCTCCTGGGAAAGGAAAAAAATTATGTCAAGGGGAGGAGCATCCTGGTGCTGTCCTGGCCAGGCATGGGCAGGAGCTGGCCAGTGATCCCCTGACAGGTGCCAGTGGGTGTGCAAAGCAAATCCCACCCTTGGTCCAGCAATGAGGGGGGGGGACTCACCTCCTGCCCCAGTGGCCCTATCCCCAACTGCAGCAAAGGGAGCAGTTCCCAAATGTCCCCAAGCTTGTACCTCCACACCCATCATTCCATCCCAGTTGGCAGCCCAATCCTATCTCCCCTCTCCCCTCCTTGGAGAGCTGGAAATCTCCCAGGGCTGAGGCTCTTACCATAAAAAGTTCTGGCACAGCCAGGGCTGGCAGCAGTGGGGAAGCTACGGAGGGTGGGAGGACGGGGGGGTGCAGCCATGGCCTCGACTGCTCTGCCTGGCATCGCAGCATTCCCACCTCTGCCTGGAGCTGGGCCAGTTCTTCCGTGTGCCGCTGGACCGCCCGCGAGCCTGGGCGACAGGATTTGGCCACTGTGGGCTTTACAGCAGCCATTTCCCCTCACCAGGGGCCACTGGGGCAGGAAGCTTTAGAGAGCCCGCCCCGAGCTGCAGCTCCCCTCCCCTTTCCCATATTTCCAGGAGTCATGTCCAGACCAGGGCTCTGAAGCTGCAACCCCAGGGCTGTGGGGTGCAGACAGGGGACCCCCTTCCCTGGGACCCATCACCTACCAGCGTCTGCTCTCCTCTCTCTCCTGACTTTCAGTGCCAACAGTTCATCTTCCAGACGCCAGTTCTCCATCTCCACGGCTAGCAGTGCCACATCCAGAGCATGTGTGCCAGTGCCGGGGGGCTCTGCCGGCACAGCCGGGGGCGCCTCAGGTGCCGGCTGTGGGGCCACGGTCCCTGTGGGGGGACTGGCCTGGTGCTGGCGCTTACCCAACCGCCTGCCCCTGCCCAGCCCCGCGGTTCCATTCTCCAGCACCGTGGCCTCCAGCTGGAGGTGGAGGAGCTGGTCCAGCACGGCCGGGTCATGTCCCCCGGAGCGCAGGTAAGACAGTCGCAGCTCCCTGCCGGAGCCCTGGATCAGCCATCGCCAGGGCTCGGCCGGGCGCTCTGCTCAGAGCCGCCATCGCCCACAGAGCCTCACCTGGCCTCGGCCGCGAGCGGCCCCGCGGGCGGCAGGAGGGTGCTGAGGCGGAGGGTGGCCCTGGGGAGGAGACGGACAAATGGGGGGTGAGGGGGCGAAAGGGCCCTTTAATGGAGAGCACCCCACAGGGCCAGGGCTCTGCACTGTGACCCGCCCCCCGCCCAGGCCGGCGCTCACCTGTGCTGTGCTGTTCGGACCTGTCCGGCCTGGTCCCGCGGGGCCTGGCTCTGCTCCGGCTCCCCCTGCTCAGGCTGGGGGCCCAGAGCTGCCCCGGCCCCCAGTGCCGCCAGCCGCCGGCACAGCCCTGCGGGACGGTGAGGGGCCGGGGGGCTCAGCACGGCCCTCACAGCCCCACTCTCGGGGGGTCACTGCATCCCACATGTGCCTCCCCATCGCCCCAAAACTGCTGCCAGTGCCTACCCTCCCTCTGCTGCTCCAACTGCTGGGTCCTGGCCCGGATCTCGGCCACGTAGCGTTCGTGGGCTTCCAGCAGCTCCTGCGGCGGCTGCCGGTGCCCCTGCAGCGGGAGCGGCTGCCGGCGGGGCTCTCCCTGCTGCACATGGGGTTCACCGGGTAGGAAGGGCTGGACCACCAGCTCTGGGGAGCCGTAGGGCTGCTGATGCCCACCCTGGGATTCGGGATTCACTGTACCTCCACTGTCAGCCTCCTAGAAGTGGGGTCGGCCGTGCGGAGCAGGGCTCTCTCCCGGGGGGTGAGCACGTCCCCCAGGGGAGCCCCTCGCGCCCCCCGCTGTCCCCGCGCAGCTGGTGGGACCCCAGGAAGCGCAAAGTGATGGCGTAGCTCAGCGTCGTCTGTATTTTGGGACACCCCAACCTTGCAGACACCAAGGGAAGAAAAGGGTGACACACCCCCAATTCCCCCCTTCGCAATATACTTTTCTATCTTTGGCAAAATAAGCAGCAAGGGCTGCCTGTGTGGTGCAGGAATGGGAAGATGGGAGGCCTACCCCAGCTCAGACCAAGCTGAATCTAGGATGTGATGCCGTTTCCCGGCCCAGCACCTGTTCCTGTCCCTCCTACCCGCCCCCCTTCTGTGCCAGACCCAGCTCCACACTACCGAGGCGTCCTGTGGTTTCCTTGCCGTGCCCTGTGCTCCCTCCACAGGCAGGGGATCGCCCCCACGGAGGCAGGAGCTGCTGGGTGCCGTGGGCCCGAGGCACAGCTTCTCCAGGTGCACCCGCAGCAGCTGTCGGGATCCGAACGCCAAACGGCAGCGGGGGCAGAGAAAGCCCCCCATGTCCAAAACCCTGGAAAGCAGAGCGGGTGGGGGTCGCTCGGGGCTGCCACCCTGCTAGGGAGCGGGGGTCCCCCCCGCGGGGCTGGCACCCTAGGACGGGCCGAGCGTGTGCACAGACCTGCTGGCGGCGGTGGCTGCAGTGTTTGAAGATACTGTTGCTATGCTGGACGCTGAGCTGGGTAGGAAGGGCCACGCCTCCGACCCTGCACATTCCCACTATTTACCACGGGCAGGGGAAAAGGTGTCGCTGAGCCACCTGAGCAATCACAGAAAACAAGGTGAGGGAGGCCCCGCTGGCCTGTCCCACAGTATTCTCACCCGTGGTTACCAAGTGCTCACTGACAGATATGCAGGGCCTGGGGCTGTCCCAGGGATGCCCCTTCTCCCCCCCTGCAGCAGCTCCCACTTGGCTGCTCCTTAGCAGACTTAAAGCACATTGAGGTGTAACAGCTGTCAGCATGGAGTTAAGGTGAAGGGGTTTTTAAACTTACCCTACTTCCTGAGATCAGTGCACACAGATCTGAATAACTTGATTTAAGTGGATGTGGGGAGTTAAACTTTTAAAAAATGGGTAAGACTTTTCCAGACAAAAGCAGTGTTTGATCTGACCAACACACAAGGATATTCAAAAGCAACAAGATGATTTGTGCAAAGTCTTACAGGAGCCCCAGCATTCCCAGGCAGCCTCAGCCCCTGGAACCTGGATTCCAGAACGCAGGGATGAA
Source organism: Lanius collurio (assembly GCA_020086605.1). NCBI lineage: Eukaryota > Metazoa > Chordata > Aves > Passeriformes > Laniidae > Lanius > Lanius collurio. Next base: position 17,055,474 of record JACBWW010000016.1, read on the forward strand.
GAAATGCCCCACTGCTCAGCTCATCTCGGGTTCACCGCAGAGCCAGTGGGAGCTGGAGGCACAGGTAACAGAGTTACACCTGATACTGCTGAGTGTGCACCCTTGAATCCAGATGCAAAGATTTATGGCTAAACATTATCATTTTCGGACACCTCTGTCCTCTCTGCCTGGCCAGGAGTGGATTAAGAACACACAGGCACAACTTGGGGACAAAATCCCTGAGGTCAGTCAGCAAGAGCAGGTTTTGTGTGACTCCATCCAACCCACTTGCAAACAATGCACAACCCCCCAAGCATTTTCCAATCCAAAACCTTTGTGCACAAGCTGAACTTACACCAGACACTAAAATAGCTTAGGCCACAACTGAGTTGTTTGTAAAATTCTTTTTAATCTAATAGAAATGTTTTCATGAATTTTTAAAAAAGATTTCAATGAAAACAGCTTTGGATTCAGACATTCCCTTGCCACGTTGTGAACATAAACAGCAGCATTGCACTAGGAACAAGTGACACCGACCGGTCGAGCTTCACCATTTTGTATGAAGCGGAAAAAAAAGCAAACTGCTTTAGTAGAAGATAATTTTGAATTATTTTCTTTAAAAAAAATCCCCAAACATGGACTGTCATCTCAGCATTGTTCTCCCTCTCCCTTCTTAAAGGAAGAGTTCAGCTCCTACAGTCTGAGCACTACAGCAATGTTTGCCAAGTGGAAAAATAGAGCGGGAGAAGAAACTGTTTATCCCCAGTGCTACTGAACCCCCAAAGTTGCAGGTCCCTTAGAGGAAAGCTCTTCTTACATAAGAAAGACAATTAGAATTGGCAAACTGATGCAAAATATTTATTCCAAGTTAGTTATTTTTGATGCAGTAGTTTTTCCCCCTCATACAGACTCAATGTGATAGTCACTTTTTAAAATCTGTAAATAATGTTATCAAAATAATCTTAATCTTTGAAATCTCACAAAAAATTTATATTTTACAATCCACCCTGAATATCAAGGCTGCAAGAAGAAGAACACAAACAATTCCTATATCCAAATATTTTACAGCTGTACCCAAAAAAAAAGAAAACCACAAACGCCTGGTTAAGTGATGAAGCTCCCCGAGCCGCCAAAAAAAAATAAAATAAAATAAAATATTCATGTTATTAGCATTAATTTAACATAATTAGAACTTCAAAAGCCATTTTGTCATCGACAATGATTGTTTTAGCACACCGTTACCGCGCGCTGGGCAATGCGGCGGCACTGTTAGAAGCTTGTTGTTGCAGAGATCAGTCAGCCACTTGTGTCCTGCTCACACGACTGAACTTGTGCACTGCCCCACAAGGGATTTTTGTCAAAATTTGCTAGCTGCACAAACTTCTAGTAAGCATTAGGGCAAAACCAAAAGAAAAAGCTAAAGAAGCCAATTTCTCTCTTCTTTGGGATACAATTATTTCCCTTGTGCATGAAGTATCAACAACAAAAGAAAAAACTGAACAGACTGGAGACAGAATAAACTCTGTTTAGTTTATACAACCCCAAACACGTGTTGAACTATGAACTGAGTTTATTGGGTTGGTTTTATTTATTTTAATTTTATTGTGCCCAGTTTCAGGCATCGTCATCTGACGTTTCACTGCTACTTGTTTCTGTGTCTGAGTCCTCAATCTTTGTCTTAAAAGTGCTTCCCCAGTGGAACAACAGGCTGGAGCCGCGGCCCTGAAGAAATCCATTCTTCCCAAATCCATTTCTTCTTCGCTGCAGGAATGAAAGCAAGTTTTAAAACAAGCAGAAGTATGGAGAGTAACTGTCACCAAAAATCTGTGGACATGGATCACACATTTAACTGTGTATACACACAGATAATGCAGAATCACCCATTCTGCTACAGTCTCACTCAAATTCTTTGTCCTTTTGAACATCTTTAAGAACAAGCCCTTGAGAAAGGAGAGGGAGAAGAGCAGTCACGAGTGGTAAGAGCTGTAAACATACCTGTTCTGATTTAATCTGGAACTCTTTGAGCTCATCCTCCGTGAGAGGAAGGTAGTTTTCATCATTTTCAGGATATTCCTGCCATCCCATTTCTTTCAATAACCTGATTGTGGAGAAAATAAAAGGGGCATGGGAACTAAAGCAAGGGAATAATGGCAAAGGAAAGAACACTTTGTCCATGAAGAACGAGGTTTTTTACTAAATCACTCCAAATTCACCAGGGAATCTTCTCTATCACAGACCACTTCAACAATCCTTTGTGTTTACCCAACATTTTTCAATGTCTTTTACAAATATTTAACCATCAGCAGTCCTGTACAATGAGTACATAACCAGTCTGGTGGAAGGCAGGGATTTGAAATGCTAACTCAAGGACACTGAAAGAGGACATGAGGCAACCAAACCAGTATCTCAGCTCAGAATCTCCTAAACCTTACTATCTGCTTGCACCAGATGCTCACACTGCTTACTCACTGAATATGAGATACAGCCTGAGATACCAGGTAAATATTTTCTTAACTCTCCTGCACTTTTAGAGCATATAAAGCAGCACGGGAGTATTCTAAGTACAAGCAAAGTGTGGTGTGTGTCTTCAAACCACTGCATTTAGGACACCTGCTTGTAAATTAACCAGAATCCCCCTAGGTGCATGCTAACTCCCAGTGTGTGCAGATAAATATCTCTAGGCAGCATTAACACATGGGGATGTGGCACTAAACAAGCACTGGAATTTAATTACAGACCTTGGTAAAGCCTTGGCTCACCTGTCATTCGTGTCTTGTTTTACTTTCAATAAGACCCCACCCAGTCCAGCACTGGTCACAAAGCCTACACACCTTCTCCGTACACACACAGCTACTGCTGCTTCCCAAAAATAAGAGTTTTCTTTGAAATTGCTTCCTTCTCCTCACACAGCCCAAGGACTCACCCTCCTTTACTTTATTCTGCCATTTACTCACCTGTGTTCTGCTTCCAGTGAATGGGAGAGGTTTTCCCCCTCCTCCGGCAAAGGGAGAGAAAGGCCATTCTGATGGCAGTTCTCTTCCCAGTTTTCCTTTGGTTCTGGTGTGCTGTTGCTCTCCATCTAAAGAAAAATAAAACCATCAAAGTGTGCTTGCACAGACCATGCCAACAGCACAGTTCCAAGTTCAAGCTTCTGCCTTTGAAAGTCCAGCCAAGCCTTTCACCTTGTTTTCAAAGAAGCTGTAGCAACATGTACCTGGCTGTGACAGGACAACACGGGATGAAGGACATTTGGTGGCCTGTGCTACTGTGCCAAAGGAGTGAGTGCTGGCATTGCAAAGCCATCACCAGCAGCTCAGAGTGACAACAAGAAAACTGTGAGAATTAAATGCTCCTAAGGACACACTTAACATACACGTTAAGGCATAGATTTATGCCTGGTCTGGTCTGAACCTCTGAGGCTTGAGCCACATTCCTGCACCTTTCACAGGCATGAAATTCTACTTTTCTGTGACTGCAGTTTGACAGGCAAGTTGGAAAGCAACTCAAGACATTAAATATGATACTGTTCCTCTCCTTAGAGAATCCTTGCAAAAATCTAGATTACCTTCAACATCTGTGACCTTCCCTTCCACATAATTTATTACTTATCCATTTGCATTACACTGTGTTACAGATCTCCCTCCATCACTGCTGGGCACTACTTCTACTGGCACATGTGCCAGACCAGTGGGAGTCATTTCCTTCCTCTTCCAGAGCCTGAATTACATACACTGCTCCAGGCTTTTTCAGTCCCCAACTCCTTCAATAATAATGATCATACACACAGCAAGGACAGTGATCTTACATCATCCAGCTTGTCACACTCCCTGTTTTCTGTTATCTCCCCATTTCTATCATCCTTCAGTGCCTTCAGGAATTCGCTCTTCTTGTCAGTGGTCCTGCGCATCAGCTTTGTCAGGCGCGAGGAGCAGATCTCGATGGGAGGGGTGGTGCTGGAAGGACTCTGTACAGGGGAGGGAGAACACAGAATTTAAACTGCACTGCTGTGAACCTGCGGCAACTTCAGTGGCTGTGCTTACACCTTTCAAACACTCATCAGTTCTTTAGGTGGCTCTTAACCCTTCAAAAAACCCCAACCTAATGTCAAATGCCCATCAAAATACTGATGGGTGTTGCACATTCACTTCTCCTATCTATTATTACAAACCCAATTTCTTTTCTTTCCCTAGGAGTCAACTCACATGGCCATAAATATGGTTATTTTGTTCCTTTGTAATGTAACTCTCTCAAGCAAACTGGTGCCTACAACAAAGTATTAGGGCAAAAAACTTCATGCAGGATTCCTGCCCCACAAAAATTTGCAAATTTAGCAGATTAGACTCAGTTCAAATTAGTGTTTTAAGTCATCCTGACAGATTCTACCCTGAAATTAAGCTATGGAGAGGTAATTTCCTTTCAGGGCGTGGTCACATCCTTAACTAACCACAACCGGGTACGAACAGGCAGCCACAGCCTTGGAATCCTCCCCTGGAGAGAACACTGCCAACTGCTGGCTCTGTACACTCAGCCCACATGGTTCAGTGTGGAGCCAGACACAGACAACCCTGGAGCCTGTGGGAAATCTGCTCAGCTCAATGCATGAACACAAGGAAACCTCCTGTGCTCTTCCAGGACGTTTAAGCTTTCTCAATAATCTGGAATCTGTGAGCCAGGCCCACTGGCAGTACCCAGCCACTATCCTGCAATAGGAGAACTGCTAACCAAGGTGAGCTTTCAATTCAATCTGTTCCATGTTTTGACTGGACACACAAAAGGCATCTAAGAACATGTTATGTGAAAGTTCCCAGTGTCTTAACTGCCTGCTGGAATTTATGTCTAGCTACTCTAAAACAAGGAGGTGTTTAATCATTATTATGGTTAACTGACACCAGAATCTTGCAAAACTACTCTTTTTCTTCATATACATGCTTTGATTTTTAAAAAATCAATATTAAACCAGTAAAATTTCCTGAAGCTTGTAGTGTTTTTCTCCCAACACACTTTTTTTAAGCTGGAGGGAAGGTTGCAAATTCAGACTCTTCAAAATGAATCTCCCATGCCAAAAATTTTTATCACATTCAGGGCTCTGAGCAAGGATCAAGGGAACTAGAACAATAACAAGGTAGCAACTGCTGCTTATATTTCTAAAACTTGTTGCAAGTGAAACACAGGTGTGAAATAATGCCTGCAAGGAAGTAAGTGCAACCTGGAAGTAATTTCTCAGGCAGACTTTTCAGATTTTGCCTAATTCAACATAGTAAGAAACAAATCAGCAGTTGTAACAGACCTAACAAGTGACTGCAACTATCAGGATGAAAAGCCAACACAAGAGTGAAATTAAGCTCTCAACATAACCACATTTGACTGCAGTGACAGAAGGTAACAATGAACAAAGGAGACTAAAATTAGACGTCTTCTGGTAATATGAAATCAACTTGAACTCTTTGCCAGTGGATGTTTTAACCCCTAATAAGCTACTGAGGTACTAAAACTTAATTTCTACACGTCAGGGGAAGACAGTTACAGCTAAAATTTAGAAACAACAGATTTCTGAAAGGGAATTAATTTCACCTCAATTCTGGTTTTATGCATAACTTTCTGTAGAAGGGTTATGTTTTACAGAACATTCTTCTTTAGCACTGAAATAGTACACTAGCACCTCTTCCAAAGTAAGCTTAGCCTTTTGACTGAAACATCAAGGCATCTCAGTCTTTTGGTGTTGATTTTTTTTGGGTGTTTGGGTTTTTTTTCATGAGAGTGCTACACATCACCTCAGATTTGTTCTGATGTCTGTCTATGTAACACAGATGGCTACTCTTACAAAAAAGTAATCCTGAATTCATTTCAAGAACCTAGGCTTATTGTAGCTTGGTTGTCTTAGACTGGCTCGTGGGGACAGGGCCAGTGCTAGTTGGCACTGTTTTTGTTTTCAACACACTGTGGTCTCTTATGAATAAAGGTACTATTTTTACCACTTCTGCAGGAAGTGCATTATCCCCATTTCAGAAACAAAAAGCCAGAGACTATTTGTAGCAGTCCTGGAGAACCAGGATTGCAGTACTATCTGCTGTCCCCAGACCTGTGTTTTCATTTGCTAAGTCTCCAACAGATTCAAAGAAAAATGTATTAAAAGTGTCCAGTTTAGTTGGAAGGAATTTTTAAGCCCTTTATGTTTAACTATCAGGTTTGTATCCAACATCTTCACTGACTAGAGTTTTACACAAGACTTTCCTGGGGGCAGGTGAAGGAAACACTTGCATTACTCCAACATAATATGAAATGAATGCCCCTGTCCTGCCTGCTGAAGTGAAAGCCTGTTTAAGTTTACATATTTACACTGTCCATACAGTGCTGTGCATTACACAAAAGGAAGGCTGTCAGCAGCACAAGGTAAGGGAAAAGAACAGAGTGCAAGATCTGTTTGTCAAAGTGACAGGTGCCTGTTTATTAACTATTGCCTTTAATGGCTGCTTGTACACTCAGCTGTGGCTAAGGCAGAAAAGTGCAGGCTGCTGCAATGTAAAGCCCACAAAGCAGACAATCATAAAGATGACAAGGCCTTATTTTGGAAGTAATATCTATAAAGGAACAAGAAAAATGCATAACTAGAAAAACCCCTCAATTCTACACTTAAAACATGAACAAGCTAATTTCAGATGTCGTGAATCATCATTTACAGAATCACAAAATCATTAAGAAAAGACTTCTAAGATGATTAAGTCAAACCTGTAAAGAGCAGCGGCATTGGCCAGGAATTGATCACAGTCTGTTCAATTTTTGTTCTTTTTTTCTTGTGCAATGTCATAGTTATTGCTGAAATATTAAGAGATTTATATTTCAAGGTTCTCTGTATACTTCAGACCAAAACTAGGGGCAAGTCAGTTTCCATCTTAGCAGATTACCTCCTTCCAATGTCAAAATTAAAACCAGATACAGTAGCTGAAAAGTCACGTTAAACTTTTTCAACCCTCTCAGAACCTAGTGCTTGTGCTGTTGTTCTAGAGAAAGGAAATAAGGCAGATCACCTTCCTTCCCCTTCCTTTCCTATACTGAGGAACATAATGGGAATCAATTTACCTACCTATTCACATCAGTTCTTGGTATCTGCACTCCCGTAACACCAAGCTGACGCATGTCTTGTTACACAACACCATTTAAAGCATTAGAGTTTTTTTTTTTTTTACTGGAAAGAATTTCTAACACAGTTGAACAAACACCAATGGCTTTACAGCCAGATAAACCTCATTTTCATGAAGATTTATTTTCTTTTAGTGTATCATCGATGTGGCAGAATGTGCTAAGAATGTACAAGTGAGTCATCCATCATGAGTGCAAAGGTAGGTACCACATGCAGAGAGGGCCTTATCACGAATATGCTGGAGTAGGCAATAGTGACAAAAGCTCCCACCCTGTACCAAAGCCCAACCCCTACCTCTTTGGGAGAGGTGAGGACTGAGCCACTTGCCAGTACCGCTGGTTTGGTTACAGACACTGGACTGGTAAAGGCAGAGTCACGGGTGGAGGACAGCGAGCCTGGTTTATGTTCACTTCTGTTGGCTTTCCATGGGCTTGGCTGTATTGAAAAGAACACAAAATACAGGGTAGTAAATGGTAAGGCCTGAGAAGGGGTTGCTTGCAAGTATTGAAATAAATAAACAACATTATGTTGGCTGTTGTATGGATTTTTTTTCTTCCTCTGCAAGAACAGTCTCAACAGGTTCATTTCAACAACCATTATTTTTCCCCTGGCATTGCTCTTTTCGCCAAATCACACACAATTCTGGTTCATGGGCACCAACCTTCAGTAAAATACCATTAAGAGCTCAAAGAGAAAATCCAGCATTGCCCTTCATTAATTAGAATCACCACTGTGTAATGCAATTCATCTCACAACTACCCACAGATATAAAATAAAAAAAAAATCCCAATTAAAATGACATTTCTTAGGGGAACACTGCCACAAAGAAAGGCTTCCAATCACTTGACAGGAAGTTTTCCTGTGCAAGGAAGAAGCACATCAAGGAATAGTTTGTTTAGGGTGAGAATGCAAATTATTTATTTCCTAGAGCTATGAAAGTGTCCATCATTGCACCAATTCAGCAACAATAATAAGAAAATAAGCAAAAGCAGCCAGTTTATTACAGTGCAGGATCACTTGCTGTTTTGCCCTGCAGTATCCCTTTGAAATACAATGGCCATTTGGCTGAAGAGCAAAGACTTCAAGGTAAGGTTTTGTTACTTGGAATGTTGTTCTTGAAGCTCTCTTATCAGTCAGGGACAAACACTGTGAAGTGAGAGTCTCTACAAAAACAACCCTAAGAAGAAACTTGTATCAAGTAGCACTAGCAAGACACTATGAGAACATTAAAAATACAGGTTCCTTTGACCCACTGGACTTCCGAAGCCACCTTCAAGTCACTAGTAAAATAACTCATGCAAAAATAGGATTCAGTTAAATCTGAGATGCAACAGATCTTGCAATCTACCTGCAATGAGAACAGAGGCACTATTTCAGTATGTTGTTACTGTCTACTGGGTTCTTCTATAAATTTTTAAATAAATGGATTGCATGGAGAGGCCATCAGCTTTTCTCTTCCACTCCAACTTAAAAATGAGCATCCCACATTATCAAATGGATTCTATGGCATTCACAGCACACATTAAAAACATCCCCTTCAAACCCCAGAAATATCCTAATCTGCGCAATACTTAGTGCCTGTACTAAAATTAGGGTGCAGTATGACTGACAAAAAGTTTCTCTCCACAGCTCCAGGGTTGTGCTGTTGGATTCCCAGCTCTCAGCTGCCCAGTGCTGTTCTCCAGCCTTCCACAGAGGGGCAGCTCAGACAGATCCAAAGACAGACCCCTACTGCTTTCCTGGGGAGGCTGAGTGTGACCTTCATGGATTGCTTGACTGTGAGCTATTGGCCATCTCAATTAGCCAAAAAGAACACACTTGTTTCACTGCCACCAGTACTCTTCCTTTCTGAACTACTTGATACAACTTAACCAAACCATTTTCCATTCACTTTTCCTGTGACAGCTTTCCAATACCACTGACTTTGTGAAAGGAATGTTTTGACTCCTCTACTACTCTGTGCATGGCAGTTCCTGGACAACTTTCTAGAAGTCTTCAGACTAATCCATCCTGCGACAGCTTTAAGGCTGTGACTTTAAAAAGGCATCAATGCACACGGTTTTTCTGGCTAAGGATATGCTGATACCCCACCTTTTGGTTTTGCTAATGGCCACCATTCATTAACAAAAGCACTGCTGATGACATTGCAGATAATTCTTACCACTGCAATCTCCAACAAGGAATATCTAACTACCCCAGTAATCACAGCTCAGTGCATAAACACTTAGAAATTAGCAGCTAAATCACCAAGTAAATATTTAAGCCTGCTTAATGTGATTGATCTCTTGGGCTACAGATCAAAAATTAATACCTTTTCCACTAGCCAAAGAACATTTCCTGTGTTATCAACACTGTAATATTTCAGGTATAAATCCAGGTGTAATCCAGGCCTACTGGATTCAGTGAAGTAAAAACTTAATTAAAAGGAATTTAGGCAGGTACCACTACATACTGCCATAATCTCTGATTTAAATATAGATAAATGATCTGGAATGCAAATGACCTATGTAACATGTAAAGCAAGCTAACAAAAAAAGCCCTACCACTATTTTTGATGGAAGCTGAACCTTCAGATCATAGTTTTATTCCAACTGTAAGCACTGAATAATGTGCTCTTTTTATCTGAGGAATCAAAACCTACATAGTCTAATTTCAGAACATGGTTAGGAAAAGCTTCAAGAGCAGCTCTCCTTGACTGAAGCCAGAGACAATCTAACAGTCTGGTCAGAAACTGTACCTCTGACCTTCTGTTTCAAAGAACACTGAAAACATCCAGACTAAACCCAGGTCAGACTATGTATATACATGTATCAATCAAGCTGTAAAAGCAAAAATAAAAAGTCACAGGAGGCTCCATACCCATTAGAAGCTGCATTTTGTTTACCTATTCTAAACAAAAACATATATGGAGTGAAAACTGTGTGGAATGAAAAGCTCCTTAAAAATAACCTTTCTAAAGGGTCAATTTATCCCACCACCCCAAGAAGTAGATCAACTGTCAAATTATGTGGTTAGACAAAATTGTTTGATAATCATTTAAAGCACTATAATTTTTTTCTGTAGCGGGTAGAATTTAACTGAATTAACAGACATTTACAAAAGAGAAAGAGGCTCCAAACTTGCTTTCTTACAAAAAAACCCTGTGTGTCTCTTATTTTTCCTTTATCTTTGAAGTGTGCAAGAATAATCTATTGTAATCATAGGGTAGATTTTGTTGGAATGTTGCAGCCAGCATTAGTAATTAATATATTTCAGAAATCAAAGTATACATTTCTTTAAAAAATAACCTGGCTAACACTTTTTTTAGCTTTTTAAATACTTTCACTATCAATTCTTTGAAGTTTCTAAGGCATCTATATATGTTGGTTCTCCAGAAAAATGGAGAAGAATAAGCCTAGAACTAAGAAATTAAAAAAAAAAAAAACCCACCCAAAACCCCCCCCTTTTTTTTTTAGCACTACTGTATTTCCTTCAGTAAAAGAACTACAGCACAAATCTTATTGCTCTTCCAGGTTGTTTTTAAGGCTCAACTAAATTACACCTGAATTGCAGGATGTTACCATCTAATCTGATCTTGGCCTCAATTGTTCTGGACACATCAAAGTTTTGTAACCCAATAAAGATTTTTCAAGGCAGTCACGTGAACAGTTCAAGCACATCGCAGCATACATTCCACCTCTCCAGCAGTGCTTGTTTTGTCTTATTAAGATAAGGATTTGTCTAATGCATGAGGACACACCCATTCAAATAGACCTCAGTGTAGTCAGAGGTTATTTCTCCCTATGAACAGAACCAAAGGCATTTTAACAGAGAACAATTTTAGCAGCAAATAGACCTCTACTGTAAAAGCCACCGCCCCAGAAAGTACTGGCTTCCAGCTCCTGCTACTTGTTGGGGGGCTGATTCCCTTGATCTGCAGTTTACTATTTCAGTTGGAACCCCCTGTACCTTGGAAGGAGGAGCTGCAGGTTTAGGAACCAGATTTTTGTAGACACTTGGGACAATGGTGGTGGCTTTGTTGCCATTTGCCAGGTGAGAAACAGGTGATGTAAATGCAGCTGAGAAGGCGGCAGAAGGATCCTCTTTTGAAACCTTTTTGATGACCAGCATCTTGGTAGGTTGCTTGGCACTAGGTGGGTTTTCTGTAAAAACAAAACAAGAGATTCTGAAATCCAGATATTCAGTTTCAAAACAGCTTCAGTACACTGTTCCAGTTCCTCCCTCTCCATCTTAGACACCACACATCTGATCTAAGACTGTTATCAGCTGCTCTTTCATTTCAGCTCTGAGCAAAGATACTGGATGTGGATATCTAAATACAATCTTTTCTAATTTAAACACAACAGCTTGCTTGATGCTGAAAGAAAAAACCTACAGTGACATCACTTAACAGTCTTGCACCATTCTACAGGAATCAGAAAAGTTATGACCATTTTTTTGATCAATCATGGATCAGCTTTGTTAGTTCCCTAACATAGCAAAAAAATTTGCCTAACTTACACCTCAAAAGGCACTGTGCTTTTACAAACAAGTAGTTAATATTTCTTAGGCCAGATAAGCACATTTCCAGGAGCAAAACAATTAAAAAAATACTAATAATATAAACAGGTAAAAGACCCATAAATGTTGTCATTAGGTTTTGAGCAAAACAACAGCTACTTGACAAACAAGCAAAAAAGAATACAATCCAACAGTATTGCAAGAAGGGTTTTTGATTTTCTTTTGCATTTGTACTATTTACAGCACCTAATGCAACTAATCCAACTAGATATTAACAAATCTGTGTTTAACTGATAGAACTAGTATCTTGTTTTCACTTTTTTTTAAAAGGCATAGATTCACAGAGAATTAGGATCAAAAGCAAGGCTGTTCTGAGTTTAAAAAAATCAACTAAACTCAAACCACAGAGTTATGACAGTTTTGCTATACTTCTACTATGAAGATCCCAAGTCAGGAACTAATGTCGAGTTCACTCCAATCTGCTCTGCCCTTCAAGTGATGTCTGTGTGAAATTGTAACTGCAGCACGACAGGAAGCAAACACAGAACAGGGACATTACTGCCACTGGCTGTTTTTTTATGACAAGACAAGCACAATTTCAAGTAGACAAAAAGGCCAAGAGATTGGGGAAGACTGTGGGAGGAAAACAGTGAAAGACAGAAAGCAGCAAACTGTCTCCTTCACTAAGTCTTTAAAGTACTTCTAAATGAAAAACCTAGCCTTTAAACACCGGTTACAATTTTCTGCTCCCTCATCAGCATTGTGTACTGTGACCTTTACCTACCCCATACTCCAGAAGGTGTCCCTAAAGGTTTGTTCTGGTTGTTTTGTCTTCCAGCTTCTGGATTCAAAGATGGCTGTAAAAAGACAATGCAAATTACTACATTGTTCTATCACATAAAAGAATAATCAGTATTAACATAACGTTTTGTTTCCAGGAACCCAGAGTATGGGTAGATTTCTCTGAACTGCACCTGAAGTGGAAGAGAGTGCTTTGCCACAAAGACATCTAAAAATCAAGTTTGCATTCTCCCTGGTTTCTGCTGTATTTCCAATGGAACTATCAGAGGGCTCAGGATAAGCCCTCTAGTCTTCTACTATGGTTAAGTAGATTCTACCAAACAGTAAATGTATAAAAAAAATATAGGTATTTGGTCAGCAGCTCAAAAAATAAAACAGAATCCATATCATCACTACATGAAGAATCTATCCTCATTTCATAAATACTTTAATACAATAATTGTGCATCAGCCAACTAAAAGAAAACCACCCCAAAGCAATACTAGATTCATAATGTAAAGGAATACATTTACTGACAAAAAAAAAGCTACACTTAAATTTATATCAGAGTCCACTTTTTAGGACAAGAGTGCACGCAGACTCTGTGCTCTCTGCACACTTACCTGGGATTCAGTTTAAGAATTCAACTTGGTGGAACAACTACAGACATGTCCAATCCCAAAGCAGAGTGCAGAAAATCTAAGCATTCAATGACAAGTGTTCCTGATTACCTATACCTCTTCCTGTGCCCCAAATAATGTCAGTTCAAAATACAGCCATCGTTTTCCTCTTTCTAATGAATTTCTCATATGTCAGTTACTATGGTGACAGCAGAACTCTCTATTAGTGAGCATCTAAAACAGTAGGTATTCCTGTTCTGTAAGAGTTAGGAAAAAATGTGACACCATAGCATAAATTCCTGCCTCAGTCCCTGGAAATCCCTCTGTTTAAGAGCTTCAATTTTTAGCTACAGGTCAGTTTTACAGCAGAGGTGCTCCCACTTAGACTAACAACCTGCTTTGCACACCTTTCAGGAAAAGTGTTGTCAGCCACGCAGGTCTAACAGCTGCACACTTAACCACAGCATACATCAGTTTCACCACTATGGCAAAGACAATACAGGAGTTACTAAACAAAGCTTGCTGCTAGCCAGCATGTGGTATTATCATCTTAAAAATGAGGGAAGTAATTAGAGAGGAAACAGCCATGTAGTTGGGGAAGGCACTCATCAAGGCAAGGAGAATGAAGTACGTGGAATAAAGATTTAGACCAAGATAGACAACAACAGATTGCACAGTCACAATCATTGCAATATTTCTAGATTTCAACAGACTTTTGACAGTCAAAAAAACAGGCTTACAGAAATTCTGAATTACAGTATTCTTGAGAAATCAGATAATAGAAATTCACACACAAGCTTTATCCCCATTCTCCAGCTGTTAACCACCCTGTGATGCAGGCTCCTGCTCTAAGCAGCAGCTGAATAAGAGCATGCAATCACTTCCCAGGCACTTCACAGAAAAAAAACCCCAGCAGCTTAAATCAAACTGCCTCCTGTGGCAATTTAAGTGTAGGCTCTGGATTTTGGCTTGAAGCAGCTGGGGGCATTCATGTATTTCACTCTGACTTGTAAATTCCTGAGCAGAAGCCATCAAACTGCCACAACAATTTCAGTTGTGAACAGCCTTCCAGAGACAAATGCTGAAGAAGACAACAAAAACCCCAAGATGATGATACATGCAAGTGTGCACAGTATCACCAGAATCTCTTATTACAGGAGGCAGCAAAGGCTTTAGCACTGAAGATAAAGACAGAGGAATTGCATTAGGGGAAAGGACAAAGCTACCAGAACCTTACAGATGATATTCTCCTCATTACACTGGCCAAGAAGAGCCTAGAGACAGCAAGAAATAGATGCAAAAAGAAAAACACTTGGTCTAATAATAAAACACTCTTCAGGGGTCAGGAGAAATAGAATTAAATTGAAAAGAGAAAGCAGAAAAGGTGCACACCTCTCAAAGCATTAGCATTAAGGAAGGCACAAAGTAAGGATAAAAGCCCTAATTCTAAGTACTATTTGATAAATTTTGAAAAACGGAAGATACTCCAGTAAAAATAGAGTCAGGATGTAAGACACTACCATGCTGATAGTACCACATGAATCAAAATGCTGAGTAAGAAGAAAGCTGGTGAACTGGAGATAGTGATGGAAGAAATGGCTCAAGAAACCGTGATCCACAGATAAACAGAGAGGAAAATACCTCTGATAATACTATTCCAGAAGATTCAAGGCAGACGGTTGCAAATGTCTGTGCATGTCATGAACAAGCATGGGAAGGTTATCACAAACACCAGCATGTATCAGAGTGAAGGAGACAGGAAAACTGAAGCAGGCAGACTGAAGATAAGCAAAAAAAAGGCTTTGCAAGCAAAGACACAAAGTCAATGCAACTACTCTTCCTCTGCCACCTTAAGGGTTTCGCTGAAGACCTGGCTTGAATGTTACAATGCCTTCAATTCACAATAAGCATTTTGCAAAACATATGAGCCAAACCTCATAATCCAACAGGTTGCCAAGTCCTGAGGGCTCTCAGTACCAACCAGCATTCTATCAGTGTCGGAATAATTTTATTAAATTTGTTGTGTCTCAAATGTGGAACCGAATGCAACTCTAGATCCTCATCACCTATCAATGCTAATACAAATGAGATCTGAAAAGCCACTTCTCATATCTGCTACTTCTAGTGAGAAGCTACACACTTACAAAGTCTTCCTCCTCAAACTGCAAATGCTCTTTATCTTCCTTCTTCTCTTCCCTGGATTCAACAGGCAGCTTTTCTTGAAAGGCGGAACTTTTCCGAGAATGGAAGTTGCCATTCCAGTGGCGATGAACTCCAGTTCCTCCTCCTCCACGCTGGCTCACACCATCATGGCCCCGTGAGGGCCCATGCCAGCCAGGCTGACTGCCAGAAAGCCCAACATGAGCTCCTTTAGAAACACCAGAATCTACAGAATCATGGCGCAGAAGGGACGGCTGATGCCAGCAGTCTAAATAAAAGGAGATAAGGATGCAAATAAAAAAAATCAACACAGCATGCAGAATACTGGAAATATCAGGCTGTTTTTTTTTTCGTTCAGCCAGTGTTCACTAAGTAACAGCTAAGCTGAACTTACTAAGTACTGTGTGATTATATCAGAAAACAAACCAAGCTACACAATGGACATACAGCTACTGTGAAAACCCCTTAAGGCCTGAGCACGTTACATGGGAGAAAAGAGTAGTACAACTTCCTCATAGGATGTTTTGAAAAGGTATGGTTTGGGAAAGTGTTTCTATTCTGCTGAATTCTTCATTCTGTAGAATATTTCAAAATGTTTGCTCTCAGGCTGCATTCTGATCCTTCTTACTCACCTCCCGCAGTTCGGAGGGGCCCATTATTGAAAAATCCATCGGAAGAGTTGTGTCTCCTGCGGCTCACGCCAAAGCGGCCCTCTCCCCGTGGAAGATGCTCTCCATGTTTCTCAAAGGTGGCTGCAGGGGACTGAGCAAAGTAAAAAGCCATGTAATGAAGCACTCATTTGGACTCCCCAAGAGCCTGTCAGTCCAGGAGTGACATTTGGCTAATTGAAAAAACCACCAACCCACACATTCCTGCACAGTTTTTCAATACAGCATCCATATCTGCATTGATTAGCCAGCAACGTCAATGAGCCTGGGTCTGACCAGAACAGCTCACAAATCCACCTGTCCCACAGAATCCCAGAGAACCTAATGCATTCATCTTACCCATGGTTAAGAGCTGTCAAAGGAGGACATCTGTATTACTGTTACCTTGGTTGACTGTGGTGTTGAGAAGTTAAGCCAGGCAGGAACAAAGTCATGCTGCGCCATTTAGGTCCAGTGTCTCCCTTCAATAAAATGAGGCATCAAACCTCATGGCCAGGATCTGTAAATGAAAAGAATGCTCCCTGTCATCTTATCCAAACTGAAATAATAATACAATTTACCTCTTAAAGTTTGGCCTATACAAATAGGAGGGGGAAAGTGCTGAAGTCTTCCCTATTATACTTGAGTATTTTTCTTCTTCTGCTGACTTTACTCCACTGACTTAAACAGGTAAGAACTTCAACATTCCCAGTTACTTCCTGTTTACACTTAACACACCCATGAAGTTCATGATAGAATGGGCGTGGAGGGGGAAGAAACAAAACTAATGGCATAGAAAAGCCATACAAGGCAGAAATAGAAATCAAGACATGATAGAATGTGAGGTACAATCCTTCATTGATCATTGTCTCAGAGTCTGCAAAGAGGTGATCACTGCATGTTTTATTCCAGAGGCTGTAGATCAAGTATGAACAACTGGTGATGTAATGAGACATTCAAAGCAGATCAGAGACCTGAAAGACAACCATATGCCAGCTCTTGAACTCCTATGTTCTTTCCAACATATCACAGCAATTTTTACTGCTCAAAATGATGAACATTACACTACTGCTCTGTAAAAATGAATTCCACCTTTTTTTGTGGAAGGTTCTCCTGTTTACCATTTTGCTTTATTGTTCACTTTTAATTTATCTAGAAGCAAGTCAACACAGTATAGCAAAGTGGTAAGTACATACAACTGCTTACCCTGAGTTTGGCCTCTGCAGTCCAATGTCCTCAGTTTGTGTGCTTCAGTGACCTCTGGGTTCTTTCCTTCTCCAGAATTCTGGAAGGCCAGCCTTGAGGCAACAGTGCGTCTCGAAGCAGAGCACGAGAGGCCGCACTTCGTGCCAACTGTGCCCTTCACCCCCTCAGCTGCTCATTTTACCCTCTCTTTGCAATCTCACTACAAAAAAAAAGATACCTAAGAAGGTAATTTCTATTTAAAAAAGCCAAACCCACGTTCACCTCATTAAATTTCCTCTGGTTGTGGTAGTACAGAAATCAGCCTTTACATTACAAAAAGGTTTGTCAAGTCTGCATGACAACATTCAGAGCAACATCCTGGTTAATACTGAACAGATACACTCAAGGCTGCTGGACAGTTCATGATCTGCAGCAGATCAACCTAAACACTTTGGAAAAAAGATGTTACGTAAAAACGCTTGCCGTAAATGCTGAGATCTAAACAAGAAGCATCTGCCCAAGTGCTCTTAAAATATAAATTTCATTTTTATCACATACATCTGCTAAAAAAAGGTAAAATATTTAAAAAAATGAATGTTAGGATATACTCTAGTCTTCACGTAACTTGGCTAATGCTCCACAGAGCTAAGCACTACTTGATATAAAGCTCAGAAGCAGGCACAAATGTTCTCCCCGTTTTTCACCATTTACATGCTGAAACATAGGTCACATGAACAAAAAAAAAGCCAGGTCCAAAAATAATCTCTTCTACTCTATTTTTTGTAGAGTGGGTGCTGCTTTTAAAGGGACACAATTAATCCACAAGAGCTTCTTGTTCTACAGTGAAGAGTTCACTTCTGGGTCATAGTCCTCTTCCATCAAAGAGGTGAGACAGGAACTGTTGTCACTGTAAAAAGCCAAACAAAACTCCATCAATACAAGTGGCATAAACATGACAAAGTATGAGTAAAGAGAAGAACAGAAAGGGAAATTGAGCAACTATAGTGCAAGTGCCAAAAGCTATTTGATCTCTGATCAAAACAAAACCTGAAATAATTAATTTAAAAAAGAGTCCCTGAAAAGGGCATTTTTACTTTTAAATGATCACTTCCCAGATTTAGTCCACAAAAGGGGAACAAAAACAATCAGAATAAAAGGAAGAGTGGAGAAACTACATGCAGCTGATGAAAGCAATTCCACACTTCATAGCAATTTTAAAACCTGCTGCTAAAATAATGAGACTCTAGGCTGCAGGTATGCCTGGCCATTCCAAATGCCTCATCTCTACATGCCCCTGCCATTCCTCACCTGCTCCAGTACAGCCAGACTCCCCTCTCAAGAGGATGATGACAGTAATACAAACGGTATTTCATTAACTTCTCCACAGAAAATACCACCACCACCACAGCCTGAGTTATTCTGTTATGACCTCTTTTTCCTTGAACCATCCTACCTAACCAGAAGCAAATAAAAAGTTTAGTGATCTTGAAACATGAGACTGTTTATTATTGTTTTGATGCCATCAACTGTTTCTCAGGATGCCTTCAGGTGTGCCTTATTATGCTTTTATATTTGACTTATCAGAGTTTGTTTTCTTTGTTTGGATATGGTTCCATTCTTTACTCAGTTTTGGTTTTCATTGCATATGTTATGTCATTCTTTACTGTAAGCATGTGGATTTTAAAAAAAGTTTTTAAAGTGATTTTCATCAAGGCTCAAAATAAACATACACTGGGAAATAGTGAAAGAACGACCACCTTTTATCTTCTGGGTCACCCCTTTAATAAATCCTTTCATTTTTATAGGGGTTTTTTTTATTTTATTTTCTGGAACTAGATGTTACTGTTGTAGAGGAGTTTGGAAAGATGAAAACACTTCACCCAGGCTCTGAGCCACAACCACATTTCTGCAGACAAAGCAAGAACATGCAGCCTTACAACACATATAAACTACCAGCCAAGAGAAGGAAAAACCAGAGTGGTCATGGCCACACACAGTATTGACCTGGGAACTTTCTGAGTGCCCTATCCTGTGCTACAATCTACTGAGCATTACATATTGCAAACAACCAATCTATAAAGACATATTTTTATATAAAAGGGTAATTTTTCAGTGTGCATAATGGGCATAATGGAACATCTGCTGCAGACAGAACAGACATCCCATCATGCTGAACTCGTAGAGACGTGACTTTCTAAGTCGACCATCAAACATCTGACCAGTAAGTAGAAGATGAAACAGGGACAAAGTCAATGCAGTTGACTATATTTAAACAAGATTCATTACCTTCTGAATAAATATGCTTTTCAGAATGAACAGTATAGCAATTAAGCTATGTCAAGCTATTGATAGAAGTTAAAAAATTTAAGAAGTAGATTTAATGAACCTTCAGAATGGTTCACAGCAACATGAAAAATGGACTTAACGCTCACAGAGAACTGTTCTCTGGATTTAAGGTATCTAAATAAATGAACATCACAGAACTGCAGTTGTGAAGTAAGAACCAGCTCTGAGTACAAAACAAAAATAAAAACACCACTGATGTACAATACCCAGGTTCCATTTACCAAAAAGTTTCCCAGGACGTTTGGAAAAGGCAAGGGAAAAGGAGAGCACATCAACAGTTTGGGTTGCTGGGAGGCTTCCTTTCACATTTCAGCACAGTTAAAGCAAAGGTGAAACATTTTGTAAAACTCCAACCACCAATTTATAGATGATCTGGCAGAGATTTGGGTCTCCTAAGCTGCTATTTTGATATCACTATGAATGACCAGGACAGTTCATTAAGCAGTGCCTAGCACACATGCAGCAATCTAGTACAACTTCTAGACTTGACTCCAAAACTTGTTAAGGACATACACAACTCTTCAGTCATCACCTTCCTGGGCACATCCCAGCATAAAAAGAACAAGGGATGTCCCATTTAAATAGAATACTTTTTGCTAGAGCAAAAACCTTGTTAGATGAAGTGCTGTAAATTATAGTAGCACTGAAACTCTCCAGTCTCCAGAATGAGCCCCCATGCTGGGTTTTACAGCCCCTCTCATACATACTCTGGATCCCATCCAACAGCACATCAGCAACTTACCTGAGACCACTTCCATAACCTACCACTCTACTGACAACAGTAACAACACCAAATCCTAAGGGGCAAGATCCAAAGTCTCTCCATTACCCTCTCTGACAGCAATCTATAATAAATTATTGAAAAAAAAAGTGCAAGACCAAGAACAAATAGCAGCAGGACTCCCAGGATACTCAGACTTTTAAGCCAGAGTCTGTAGTACAATTTATTACCAGTCAGAGCTTCTATGCAAATCTGTTCAGTTGCTTTGTTTTCAGACACATTTATACATTTTTGCCTCCCAAATGAGAGTGGGCACAGTTTACTTGTGCTTTGTGTAGAAGTCAACTTGTAGCTATTAAAAAATGCCAGCCTCAATTCAACTGGATACTTTCTTGTGCTACCAAAGTGCCCAACCACATTCTCTTCAGTTTTTCATGATACTCACAATTTTACACAAGATATATCAACTCAAGCCATGCCTCTTCCAAACTAAAGACTATTCGTGGAAGCCTTCTGAATACCTCTAATCACCCTTATTAGCCTCTACCCTATTCTTCAGGTATTCTTTAGGTTTCTTAACATCATAAAAACTGTACCAAATGTTCAAGATTTGGGAGCATGGACCATTTATACAGTGGCAAAACAGTCCATCTGAAAAATTTTCTTCTTAATACCTAACAGGTTCTTTTTCCCTATTACTACTCAGAACTGAAGTGACCTTTGATAACTACTCAGTTCTTCTAATATTGCATTTACAGTTCAATCTGTACTGATCTCTGCTTCACTATGGAAAACAAAAGGACAAAGATCATCAGTAGCCACTCCCAATTCCAGAAAAAAGGCAAACAAAAGTGCTTGTCAATGCAAATTTAATTAATTCTTGGTTTCCTTTTAAATGAATTAAAATGTGAATTATTTCTGGTAATACAAATCAGAAAGAGAGAATAATAATAATAATATCACTAAATGAAATGTTCTCTAAAGGCATACCTCCTTTCAGAACAATGAGATCTGCATTAATGAGCTTTGGTGCAGAAAAAATAGCTTGTCTGTCAACTATCCCAAAACATTATTTCACCCATCAAAATGAGTAAGTCTTTGGCAAGTAATCTAAGTACGAAAAAGATTAAACCTTGTATTAGCATCTGGGTTCCACTTATTTTTAAAGGTTAATTAGAACTGTTAACAATTTATATTATAATTTTTTACATGTAACATTAAAAATATCTTAACTGTTACTTCATAGCAACCTATTTTCATAAGTTTTTGTTGTTCCAAAAGTACTTTTTTTCCCCTTGGTAACCAGTGCTTAAGTTACACAACTAAATGCCCTTCACTCTGTTATTTTACATGCAAGTAGAAGTGATCAAACTGAGTCAAACAAACTTGTCAGGTGCTCTTTTATATACCAGATTTTATAGTGTATTTGCCTAAACAAATATTAAAAACTGGCATGAAAATAGAAGGAACATACAAGCACATTCAAGTTAGAGGCACAGACTCCAGTAAGAAACATCTGCAGTTGAGAGAAACCCCCATTCTCCAATACCCTTCTGTAAAGTTCTTGCTCTACCACAGTTGAAGGGAGTTGCCCGGTTGTTTTTAGCCTTCTGTTTATTTTCATTTCTACTCCTAACACACACTTGATCAGAGTTAATCTCTAAACCAGAGTTTCTAAACCTTTGACTCTCAAGCTGAGCTTTTCAGATATACCTGACAGTGGGAACCAACGAGGTGTTCAATACGTAAAGACTTACATTGACCAGAACATGAGCCTAGAGAGACGACCTAAAGACAATCAGAGTCACTGAGCTATGAAATTATTCACTGGAAATGGATCAAGATATTTCAGAAGTCCTAAGAAACAGAACAGCTGAGCCTAAACAGCAGTGCATTTTTTTCTGTTACTTCTTCCATCTCCTGCCTTGGCCTACGAGGCTGCAAAAACACAATGGGAAGCAGTCTCCCCTGAGTTACAGGCTGCCTGCTGTGCCACGATGTGCTGTTCCAGCACACTGCCTCTCTGGGAATACCTGAAACTAGGGCTTCCAACCTTTGGCCACATTACTTACTGCAGTGCACATTTCTGAAATGCACACATTTTACTGGGTGTTTTTTCTGCTTCACTGTACCCTGCAAATGTCCCCAGGTCCCTTCAGCACTGCTGTCTACCACAAATCCTATTAATTGCAGCCTCTAATTCAGTTTCTCCTCTCCTGCAACAGCAAATCACAAAGACGTGGTGCCTCTGGTGGAAAACCAGCATAAAAGTAAACTTTTACCCTTCATTACACATTTATCAATCCAGTTAATAGCAGCTGTAAAAGGTCACAAGGACAACACCTGTCTATCCCTGCCACAATTTCAGTTCACTGCATTTCTATCTATTACTCTAAATAAAGCATGTTTACTTAAAAAAAGTAAAGATTTGTTTTTCTAACCAGCCAAGTCAATTGGGATTTCAGTAATACTCCTAAAGATCAGATGTCAGCTGAGTTGCAAAAGCATTCAGAAAAATTAGTGAACAATTTCATGGATGCAGAAGGCAGAAGAGAATTTACTTCCCTCATCAGTTTTTTTTCTGTGAAGTTCTTTTGAAGTTATTTAATCAAGCAGATATGCCCAAACATTCATAACAGACCACTTTCCACTTAGATACTTTTCAGAGTAGTGTCACTGAATAGGTGTATGTTAGTTTATAAGGAATTAACACAATATGCATTCACTGAAATATCTCTTTCTAATAACCTCCAATTCACTCAATACATTCACAAAAAGAGGGAGCCACAGCCTCGAGTCCAACTCAGGAAGAGTCAAAAGCATGCTACTGACTTCCTTAAGGATATCAAAAAGCCTCACATGAAATTTCACCACCCTGTTTTCCAGAAAAAAAAAACCCCAAACATAACATGGCTTGGTCTTACTATGAAAAAGCTTATTATTAAGATAATCATATTTGGGCACACAGCCTTAAAAAATATCTAGTTACAGCTCCCCTGCCATAGGCAGAGACACCTTCCACTTGACCAGGACACTCATTTCCAGTGATGGGGCATCCACAACTTCCCTGGGCAATCTGTGCCAGTGAATTATATTTATAATATAATTATATATCTTGCTTCAACCTTACATGCATTATTAGGCCTTACTATAAAAGACACAATGCAGTGTAACTCATTCAATAGTTGTCATAACAACTGGTGAGCCATGTCTTCACAAGCTGAGATCATTAATTTCCAGTTCACCTACATAAAGTATCTACAAAACAAACTTACTTTCCTTTTGCTTTCACTTCCATTAATGCAATTGTCTAGACACACCTTCCCCCTGTCTGCACAACTCAAAACCAGCTCCCTTTGGAGAGGACAAATGCAGATGTTCCGGAATGGCACGTACGACTGGTAGAGCTCACACACCTGAGGTATTAGGAACCAGAAGAACTATTCCAGATATGCCATCACTACTCATTTCTTCCCATTATATCCCACAGCCAGCCTTCCAAAATGGCTGCACAAATACAAAGGACAGCCCCATTAATTAAAAATACTGCAAAAAACATTGTTTAAGTTGTATCTGGCCGCTGAAAAAAATCTAGTATCTAAAAATATAAAGCATCACTCATAACAGTTTTCTAGATTTATAGACATATGACCCCATTTTAGAACACTAAAGGATGGATTAAAATGTTAATCATGTACTAAACTAAAATCTTCCCAGATACAGCTATTAAATGTTTAAGTGAAAAGGAGCTATTACAGAAAGATTAACAACTTGGTTTTCAAGTTTAAAGCAAATGAATCTATCTTGCAGAGTCATCAAAACTGTTTTGTATTCCAGACAGAACACTGCAAATCTATACTCCAAAATGAAAACATGCCAGAAGCTCGGCCATACAAAAGTTCTTCCTGAGTAACAGGCTAGGGGTGGGGGAAAATCATACCAACTGTTACATACCTGACTACTTACAAAACCAGATGACTAACTTCAATGAACTGAAAATAGGTTAAGAAAGGTCCATACAGACACATCTATGTCTGTATCATCTTTTTCTCTACTGACAATCCTTCCACTGACATCTCACACAGCTCTGCTTCGCAAACAACCTGTCCCTTCACATACTGACTTTCCACTTCTCCAAGGCCACGCTGACCCAGTCTTCCCTCCTTCAAAACTTCTAGACAAACACATACTCCCACAAAACCATGCACTAAGCAAAGACTTAACAATCTCGTGAATACATATTGAGATCTAGAGCGCAGGGGGGAAGGAGATTAATTTTTTCTTTGTGACAGCAATTAAAGATACAAGGACATACAAGAGTAACAACCCAGTAACAGAGAAAAGTGACTTCTAGGACTGTAGGAGAAATTCTTCATCAAACAAGAAAATACCACTGACAAAAACATGACCTTCAGAAATGTTATTGACTGATGATATACCAGCCCTCCAAGCTTCTGTTGAGCCAAGTTTTTGCTAGCAAGGTTACCACACAAAAGCCAGGAAATGTGTCTTTGGAAGCAAGTTGTACTTAACTCAAAAGCCTAAAGCATATTTTGGAAAAGGCAGCATCTGGGGAACCTGTACAGAAGCCTGTGTAAGATGATAAGTCTCTGGACCACAGCCAGCAAGTGTGATACATCAAAAATGAACCCTTCCAAGGGGTTTTCATGAGTTTACTCCTCAAAGCACCAAGATAAGGCCATTTTAAACATGTAAAATCTAAAAGGCTCAACCTCTCATAAGCAAAAAATAGGAGAACGCAGACTTTCTAGATATTATGCCTACCACCAGTTATTCCTGGATGTTTCATACTGTGCAGCCACTGGCAATGCTGTCATCCCTTATGCCTCTCTTCTGCGCCTGTTAAGATTCCACTTCCCTCCCCTGCAATGCCCCTTTCACTGCCTTTAGTATTGTTTATGTTGGAGAACTGTGGTATTTACCTGAAATATTAAAACCTGTTTACTGCTCTGCCCTGCTGCAGGAAGTAAGGTTTTGGGGATTGTATACCTCTTAAACAACTGCATCTATTGATACAAACCAAAGAAACACATTGTAAGTAGTATTAGGCTTTAAATGTGATCAGTGTTCTGAACTTTTGAACAGCTTTAGTATTTTATTAAATAAGGTATTTTAAATCTGGATAAGGTATTCTACTATCTTAATCAAATTCAAAGGTCTTTTTAGCTCTTTAAGGAACAAAATCAAACATCTATTTTGTACTGCACTTTGATCTACAGATCTTTTGCAAGTAAGTCAAGATAAGGCTCTGTTCTGCCCAGAACCTTACACAGCACAGCACCCTGTCATGGCTGCCTTTAAGGTACCACTTTTGTCCCCAAACCCTTATGACAGAATAAGTGAAATGGCAGTGAAGAATCCATCTGTACAGTCTGCCCAAAGCCTTAAGGAAGAAAGTCACATCTACTGCTCAGTAGCACACACCAGGATAATGTTCTCCATCATCAGGAAAGAATTGCAAATATGTAATTACTGCTTATCCCTGCTGTATGCTACATACCTCCTGCCTACCTGTCTTCCAGAGATGTGGATGAAGCCTAAACAGAAGTAAGTAGTTCTCCAGTACCTTAAAAAAAAAATCATCGGATGGGTATTTCCCACAAAGGGTATTTTATAAGCCAGTATTTACCAGTGTTATTATTGCTACTACAGCACATTTACATTTAAATATATTCTGTTTGGAGTGGAGAAAAACATATTTCCTTTGGAAAAGAGCCTCAAATGCAACCAGACTATTTATCAAATATTTGTGTCAAGGCAAGAGAGACTACAAATCAAGTAGAGGGAAGTACAGATCTGCATTCCAGATGAAGGATAAGCAAGTAGAAGGCATGCCATTTGCAAAGAGGAAGGAGAATTGAAAGTCAACAAAACAGAGGACATTCAGAAATAGGAGACCATTCTCCTAACCAGTACTGTAGTAATTCTTCCCCTCAATACCATTACCTGGGTCCTACAAGACCAGTACTACAAACTGGGAAGGGAGGTGCATTCCAGTTATAGGTACTTCCCCTAAAGACAGCCTGCCAAGACTGAGGGACAACTCATACCTTTTCTGCCCCTCCCTGCAATCTGGATTATTTCCAAATCCTTTTACATCAAGACCAGGACAATATGATCAAACTCCGCATTTATTTCTTCATAACTAGGACATGACAAAGACATGTTCACTCAGCACTTTTTAGCATGTGTACAACACCTGCATTACAGTTTGTAAAGTTTACAGTGTCTGCAATGGTTTTCATTTCACTGGTTTAACATTTTCAGCACTTTCTCATTGAGAAAGTATTACAAACATCAATGCAGAAAAGTGGTTTGGTCTTGGCATTAAAAAAAAAAGAAAAAAAAGAGAGAAAAAGTGATCTCTAATCCTGTGATCTAAAGATTTGCTGCAGCTGGGACATATATCCTCTTTAGATGTTCACAGTGTTTTTCTGGAGTTCTATCTACAATCTAGTCTGTGAAACTGAGTTAAAATAAAGCAAGGAGTTATGGACAAAATGTTGTCCAGCTGGTTTGAACTTTGTCTTTAGATCTTGCAGAGAATCATTGTTCTTCTGCAGGTAATCTGTGCAGGCCAAGACTAAAACACTGTCATTCTTCTATTCTAGTGTCCCACAATAAATTAAGGAATACAAGCAAAACATCTGTGTGGAAAAGAAAAATCTTCATACACTGCATAGTTAAGCACCTTTTCCTGAGATTTAAAAGAATTTAGCTCTACCCTCTTCCATAAGATGTCTCTGAAAGTCAACTAAGCAACACTCCCCCCTTCACCAATTTGTACAGCAATCTTCAGCCTGCAGAGGTCCAAAAATTAATCCTAAAATGTCTCAAAGCATCAGAAAAACGAGTTTGTCATAAGCAGACTGAAATTCATTATGCAGCTATACATACCTCCACTGGAATATATTTTTGGAAGCTGCAAATCAAACCAGGTTAGCACACCAACACTCTCCAGTGTATCCCTACAATCTGTTTTGGTTATTTGTATGTCTTGAAAGCCTGTTCCTGCATCTAATGCCTCACCTGAACATAATCTGCTGCAATTTCAACTCACAACTACTTGCTCTACTCATGACTGATGTGGAAACCTGACTAAACTCTCCTTGCAGATACCTTTTAAGAAATCTTTTCTCCAGACCAAAATTTCAGTATTCCCTGACTGAAAGGCAACTTAAGCAGGTGTTTTTTTTTTTTCCTAGAGAAGTCACACAGACCAGCCTGCATCCCAGCACTGTTTGGCAGCAGAAAAAGGATCTACTATCATATTCTAGGATCAAATATAGCCATGCTTTAAAAAAGAACCAAAACCAACAAACAGCCCAGCCTCAACCAGTCAAATTTTACTGGCAAAGATCAAGCTTTCAAGTTCAAAGCACCAACGATGAATAAACTGATCTGACCCACCTACCAAGTGTGACAGCTTGCAGGCAGTGACAGGACGTCAGAGCTGCCTCCCAGTTATACCTGCAGGTAACTTTTTAAGCTGCTTTATACCTTGCCTGCTAATGTCTGATGAAACATGTTGTACAAAACCACCGTAGAGCTAACCATACAATTTTTTTTTCAAATTCTTAGTTATGGTTTCTCTCTTTCACAGACTTTGTTATTTTCTTTATGGATCTTGTTACACAGCAGCCATAACTTTCCCAAGTATGACATTATCCCAAACTGAGCAAGACAGTTCCTGCTGAACACCTATCACTCCTCGGCAGAATGGAGAAACTGCTTCATTACCTTATTTAAAATGCTTCTATATGTTCCAGTATGACAAGCGAATTTTCATGACAGTGATGCTGCTGACTCATGATAATTTAGGAACCATTACAACCCCCAGATACTCCCCCACAGAACTGCTGCCCTACCAGCTGCTACTTGTCTGTGTAGGCAATATACCAAAACACAGTAATTTGAGCCCATCTACACCAAAATGGCTGAATCCAAAGCTATTGTTTTCAGACCATTTATTGAATTTGTCAGGATCACATTATCTGTGTGTTCAGTAGGAACATTATTGCAATATAGGGAAGTGAAACCACCAAAAAGTACGTGACACAGACTCCCTGATGTGAACACTCTTCCCTTGGACATACCCAAGTCTTGCCTTTTTTCTAGGTGCTGTGAGGGAAAATGCTCCTTAACTTCTCAGCATTCTGGAACTTTTCCCACCTCCACAGGCTCTCAGCTCCCTAAATACTAGAGGATACATTCCAGAAGGCCCCATCAACCTGAAGACATTAAAGCTGTCATTAACCCATTTCTCCACTTTTAACTGTAGTTCAAAGTAGACGAAAGACAGTTTTCCCAAACTAACAGTCAAGATCATAACACATTCAACATTTTCAGGATGAGAGTTTCTTGCTGAGTTTTTTTAAGATTAACATCAAAGGTCTTTTCAGATCATCTCACGTGAGTCTTGATTAATCCCTTGATGATGGATGACGCATTGTAACACAATGGCAAAACACTCCTCTCTGCTGAAAGGCCAGAGACCTGTTGTAATCTTTACCATACACCTTCACCAGCAACTCTGTGAACACCAATAATTTCTGTGCCCAGAATAGTACTGTATAGCACCGTGGCAGACTCAGTCCTTTATTTACAAGTTAATTGTTTGTCACAAACTGAAGATGACAAAATTCCAAAAGAGTGTCACTCATTGCCACATACACCCTATGATGCAACTGCGCTATGGGGAGGGTGTCACACAGATATCCAGAACCTAGAAAAGACATCAAAAGCAAAACTGCTCTAAGGGAAATTAAGTTATAATTCCTAATTTCTTCTTCTATTGAAAAAAGTGGATTCCTAAAACCAAGGACATTCAGGCAACATTACAGACATATTTTCTTATCAAGAGCCACTAACATCACACCACAGAGCTGTGATACTCCTTCTAGTGTGGAGGATAAAACTATGCAAAACACTGAACTGGAAATGATCACAAGATTCAAGGAGAAAACAAACCGACACTGGCATTTTTGCTAGAATGTCTGTAAGTCCTAGAACTTCAGCTGCTCCTGGCGAACTCCCTAATGTACAACAGTCCCTGAGGCATAAGGTCACATGCTGCAAAATATTTCTTTCTGAGCATCATTTATTGCAGAAAACCTCAGTTATGTTTGGCTGCACTGGTTCAAAGCATTTTTGTTAAGCCAGACCTTGGAAGTACAACTATTTTAGATTAGTCATATTACAGAACTACATACACCAACACTTTGCAAAACTATTTTGCTGTTTAATTATAGAAAGGTCTAAATAGCATAAAGTGTGAAAATTCTTCTCCTGACTTTCAAAGACCAGCTAGAGAAGGAGCTGCATACTTTAATCAAGAATTTCCAGTTTGGAGGGATACAGCCTGATCACTAATATGTATGATCAATTAATCATCAGCTACTGTTCCTCTAATGCTTCCCCTCCCTGTTTACTGTGGCACTCACAGCCCTATCTAACCTAGAACTTTCATGTCTGCATGGTGTTTGAACATACATGTATGGGGCAGTGGACACTTAGCCACTACCAGTCTCTACCTAAAATCCACTCCCAAAAACATAAATTTATCTTCTGACCATAAAGTAACTCATTAAAGTTTGGCACATTTTCACAGGAACATATAAAGTTACAGCACACAAGTTAAACAACATCCTGGCTTTCATGAAGTATTCTGAGCAGGACCATGTTTCTGCCAACTTCACTGCTTTTCATCAAATCTGACGAGCAAAGAGAACACGGACTTCAATTTCTCTTGCTGAAACAAAAGCCACACATGATTTAGTTGGCATCCTGGTCACTACGTAAGTGACAGTAAAATGTCTACTTACATTGCTGAGTTTGCAGAACCAAAACCAAACCACTCCTGCCTCTACAAATAAATTAACATAAAACTTAAAAATCCCAGACAAACTTCCTAGTAAACACACTATCTCATCAACTGCAAAATCTAATAACTATGACCTTTCCCTGGATAAGTCAGAGCAACAGTCACCTCCTGGTTGTTTCTACGAAGCTGTAAGGAAAAGCTGTGTCCATGCAAGCACAGCAAGCACTGCTGGAGAGAGGTGCTCTAATGCTTCAGCTCTACTGAACAGTCAGCCCTTTCCCAATCTCTTCGTACAGACAAACAAACAAAGCACACCCTGGAGTACACTTCATAGCTAAGTCAATTCAGTAGTTACACAACTAACTTCAAACAATTTGTAATGCCGAAAAAAAAAGGTAACTTTAACTCCTGAGCCGGTAGTTTTTCTCCACTTTGTAAAGGCAAGAACAACTACGTTATGACACCCTACACTCCAGAAGAAATTCACAGATCCAACCACAGCATTTTTCTGTGTTAAAATAAGGATCCCACAATTCCTGAAATACTGTTTCCATTTAATGAAAATGCTAGGGAATATTATTTTTCCTGTAGTGATTTCATTTCCTAATTTAAAACAGGATTTTCAAGATATAGTAACACCACACAGCAGTCACACACAGGAGACAAGTTGACCATATCCTGTAGATATTCTCAAAGTAAAGTTTTTTCCTAACATTCAGAAAGTGTGCACTTCCCTTTGATTTGCTGTATTTCACATCTGCATTCTACTCCTCATATTTCTGAGACACCGCAAAAAAACCCAGGATTTGTGTTTTTTTTTTTTAATGCCATCTGTTCCCTGCATATTTCCACTTTAGGTCCTCGTATGATATCTGCAGTGGAAACTTCTGTGCCCTACAGGATTAAGGCTATAAACCAAATGAATATAAAATGCAGAGAGCTGCACTTCCCTACAAAGAGCTGGGAAAAAAAAAAGGCCAAAAAACCATAAGGAAGTACCACCTGAAGCCTTTCTATTCTAAATACAAAACTTAAAGAAGTTTTTTTTACAGGGACTTTCCTCCAGAAATTATGTGAAAGACTGTGAGAGGAAAAGCTGCTCCACTTAAATCTGGAAATTTTATTTGTTCCTACCACTGCTCTACACCTGTTTCCTTCCTGAGCCAGAAACTGAAAGTTTGAAATACTGGTCTCCAAATGGATAAGCATGGGGAACCTTTCACTGAAATACCAGCCATATTCATTCACGAAGTAACATTTGCATAAGCTTTTTTCATAACCACCTAACATTTTTATAGAAGCAATGTCAACTCTACAGTAAACTCAGCTTTGATGGCGCTCCAATTATCTCAGCTGTTATCTCCATTCCCCCTCTTTGCTATTTCCACACTTTGCTCAGGCACTTGCAACGTTTCAGAGTATTATCAACATTACTAACACTTGTGTCACTCACAGCTCGGGGGCGGGGAAAGGCAGGCTGACCTACCTGGTCATGTTAATATAAAAAGATTTTTAAGCAACACTCTTAAACCATTCCACCATTACTTATAAGAATTTAAATAGCTACTGTTCCTCTAAAGCTGTTTAAAAACTCGTAACTTGTACAGACACCCACTGACTGCTCTAAAATCGTTCCAAAACAACTCGTTACTAAACTGAACTGAATTCAAAGTCTTACACGGACATTTGAAACGCTAAGCTAGTTCTGATCATGTCCAGCCCCAGCCGTTTAAGTTAAACCACACAAGACCTTAGGCCAAGGAAGCATAAAACACACTGGACACACGGAAATAACTTTCACGCCGGAAAGAGCCGCCTCACGCTCGGGCCAGGCGCTGTTTCCTTACGAGCAGGCAGCGAGCGGCACCTGACAAGTTTCCCAGCCTCGCTGGCAGCGGGCAGAGCGAGCCGAGCCCCGGCGGCCCGCAGCACACGTGTCACTGCCCGGCGCCGACCGCCCCTTCCCGCCGGGGGCAGCCGGGAAGCGCGGCCCGGGAGGAGCCGAGGGGAAACGGCCGCCCCGGTGCCACTCACCCGGTTTCGTTTCCAGCCTACAGCGGGGTCGCCCCTGCCC
>JACBWW010000016.1:17102457-17127846 GCA_020086605.1 Lanius collurio
TCTCTTCTCTTCTCTTCTCTTCTCTTCTCTTCCTCTTCTCTTCTCTTCCTCTTCTCTCATCTTTAGAAGCCTTCCTGAACTTTTTTGTCTGTTTCAAAATTTGTAATTAAGTATTTTTACTATTTTCACTATTTCAATATGGCTTGAGGTAAAGGTGGCATTAAGGCAACAGCCTGGTATCAGGGTTGTCAGTCCAGGCAGGTTTAGCACTCTTCAAGTGGGGATTGAGAGACTCGATCCCGAGTATTCACATCCCGCCAAAAGTGCTGTGGCACAGGCTGTGCTGGCATCCAGCTGAGGGGGGTGTTGCCCTCCAGTGGCCAGCCATGCCCTGGGGAGCCATTTGTCAGACAGCAAAAGTGGGGAACACATCTGAGCCACAGGAGCCTTCAGAGGGAATGTGGCATTTCCAGTGAGAAATGCACAGATACTGGCTTGTGATTTCAGGAGCACTGGCAATATCTCACTACTGTGTGCTCCAGGCTTCACCTTCAAAATAGGATGGGGTGGAAGGGGATTGGTGTGTGATAAAAAATAATAAAACAAGGAAAAAAACCCTTTCTCAGTCTTAAAGTATGCCCTAGCAACGAAAGGATCATGTCACCTGACCTACTTGTGTGGAGAGATTTGTGTTCTGGGTACACTTACCTAGCAGGAAGTTTGGAGGAATTCCAGTGAAACAGGGAATGTTGTGCAACATGCATGGCTACAGTTCCCCACCACTTAGAAGATTCTTGTGTTTAAGCCATAGATCTGGAGCAATTCCAGGCAATTTGATTTAAAATAAACATCCTGGATGCAGTGTGTCAGATACCAGCACAATATTGTTTTAGTCTTTCTCATTTCTCCCATGGGAATAATCATTCCATGAAGAAGGAAAGTGATCTAATGAGAGAATTAACTCAAGAGCTTGAACATTGAATTAGTCACAGCTGTCTGAGAGGGGAACCAAGGCAAACTCCACAGAGACTTCACTGCATTCCCAAGGAAGGAGGCCAAAAGAATACTGAGACTCGGATAGCAGTTGGTGATTAAAACAGAGGCAGGAGAGATAGGCTTTTAGAAGAGAGACTTTCCTCCCTCATTTCTCTCTGAAGATAAATCTCAGTAGTAGGGAATTACTGCAACTTTGTCTTGGAGATGTTGAAAGCTGCCAGATTGTTGAGGTCTGATCCTGTGTCCTCACACTTATTTGAAGCAGATGATTGATTTCATAGCTTAGGTCTTTTTTCACTGTAATATAGAGCTGACCTGCAGCTTCACACTGAATTAGATGTGCTCTCTAAGGTGACTGTATCAAAGGTGCAGGTCTTTTTTTGCCAAAACGAAGAATGAGTTGTGCTTGAGAATTATCAGTCTTCAGGCACGGGGGAATTCAGTCTTGCCATTAGTAAAGTTTGGCAATGTTTCAAACTGTAATCCAAACCCTAATGCTTTTTGGACTCTTTATTTAACTCTTCTTGTCTAAATCTCAGTGTTTCCTTGCATAATAAAGTAGAGCAAATACACAACAGACATGAGCTGTCTGGAGCATGTGGCATTTTTTTTTAAATAACTCCAAGTTATGCAAACCTTTGGAACAGAAAAAAAAGAAGGAAAATAACCAGAAAATGGGCATAAATTCAGCTAATTTCATTCATTTAAAATTATATAGTCACTAGATATATACCAAGAGCATGTTTGTTCTCCTAGAACAGACTGCACTTGTGTTAACAGAGCTTGTGAGCTGACTTCTTTGGGAAAATGGAGAGAGTTAAACTCTGCCTGATACCCACCACATTCCTCAGGCTATGTGATGCAGTGGGGTCATTCCAGAAGCAGCGCCTCAGTGGAATGTGAGATACGTCACCAACTCTGAGTAACTGTTAGTAGGGTGTCTGTAGCTCCAGCATCTGCTTGCTTAGTGAGTCAGGACTTCCAGGGCTCTGCATACACTGAAGCCTTAAAAGATTAAAACTTCTTCCACAGTGTAACATTTCAGCTGTAAATGGCATAGGTTGCTACTACACATCCCAGCTGCTTGGCTGCTCTGCTGTTGCTTTGTCATGTATTTCCCTGGATGATTTTTTTCCCAGTTATTTACCTCTCCTCAGTGCAAGCATTTTTCATCTCCTTTTTTTAGAATTTCACCTTTGGAAGCTTGGTCTAGTTCTTCGGATAGAAAGATTGTTTTTATTCTGATATTGTCCTTCAAGGTGCTTACAAAATCTCTATTGATTAGGGAAACATAAATGTTCACTGGATCAGAGCAGATCCTTTGGGATTACTAACAGAAGATCGTCTGAGTTTAACAAGAACAAACTCAGAGAAATCTTTTAATATATTTTTAAACAAGTATTACAATGATTTCATTTGCACTTTGGTTCTCTCCAATTGATTATCAGAATATTGTATCAAATGTTATCAAAATCTTAAAGAGACTGATTTAATCTACAGATTTCCCTTTCTCTTCAGGCTGTTTGTCTCAGCAAGGCAAATTAGTCTGTTTGACATTATTTGTCTTATATAGTGCAACAATTATTATTTGTATAATTTCATTATCCTTCAAGGTCAATGGAAATGCATTGTTTCATTACTTGTTTTGGTTTTTGGATGCTCAGATTTTTGCATTATTTTATTCCATAAAAAACTGGAGCATCAGATTCAATGATCTTTAAGGTCGTCTTTTCAAACCTGAATAATTCTGTGATTCTATAATTTTTGCATAATAACTTTTGTATAATAATTTAACATCATAACTTTTTCCCAAGGATCATCTTACAAAGTGCAGTTCCATTTGCAATGTGAAACATTGCAAGAGAACTTGTCTGTGCTAGTCCTAGTTCTGCAATATTTGCAGTGATCAGTCTCTTTTTGACACAGTTTGCTTCTCACTACTTATTTTCCTCTCAGGTATATTTTGAAGATTAATGAATATTTATAAAATGTTTTGAGTGAAATCTGCACATGAAAAATGCAACAGAAGTTGAAAATGCCATAATTCCTGATGTTTATTATTTTTTAAAAAAGAAGGCTGTATGGCAATCAATATCTATGGAGAATTATGAACTATGAAAATAGAGTGAGAACTCTGAAGGTGCTACAGGAAATTGTGGCCTGAGGAAGAAAGCCTTGAAATAGCACAAGGAACAGTGGGCAAGTTTTGTTAGTTACACTTAGTGTTGAAATATATGCCAGATGAAGCATTCGTATTACCGAAGTATGATGGAATCCTTTTTGGTCTGCAAGTAATTAAGGATGAGGTTCATTGTCAGGACAGGGGCCTGTCAGATCCTACGTCTCATCATCATCATAAGTAATATTTATAGTTTTAAAGCAGCAGGCTAGGGTAATGTATACTAAAGAACTCTAACAGAATGGTCATGAGAGATCTCATTTGTAAGAAATCCTGGCATGTCAGTGAAATTTCAGGAGACTCACAGTATTCTGCCAATGTTTAAGGAAAGAAAATTAAATAAACAGAGCAATCAGGATGACCCAGCTTAGCTGGTTAACATGACACCAGGCCCAAGTAGCACAGTACAAAAGCTGATTCTTAGCCAGGTTGTAAATAAGTCAATAATTGTCAATAATTTTTATTTTTATCAACACTGTTTTGTTGATAAGTCCAGTTTAATTTATTGATAAGGATTTAAAATCTCTTTCCTCAGATTGGTGTAGGAACATATTTCCCAATCTATTTCACAAAGAATTTGACTACCATTGTGACATTTTAATAAAGATCCCAGTCAGGTCTAATGTCACTAAATACTGAGGCATTTCATCACACTGATCTGGGCCAGTGTGGCTGCAGAGGCAGGACATGCTTTTGGGCTGGAATGTATAGAGGTACCTACCCAATCAGAGCAGCAGCAGTTAGCTGGGGATGTCTGCAGCCACCAGTAACTTGGATCTTTCTTTTCCCTGGGTACCTTCACAGTGTATTGCTGTGATCTGTTTTTTAGCCATTTGTGTTATTTTTCACTTTGCTTTACCTGAGTCATCCTAGTCTTTCTGTAAATTTAAAATACCCATTGATAACATTTCTGAGTGTCACAAAGGTTGTGTATATAAAGGCTATGTATATAAGGCAACTAGACAGAGCAAACAGTGGCTTAAGAAGATTGGCATATTCATGAGAAGTTTTTGTAACACAAGTGAGTGCAAAGCAATGAGCCTGAGAGCTAAGATCACACCTCTGGGACCAGGGAGCTGTAGAGTGGAAAACTGTCCCATAGGGACAACTGAGAAGTTCTTGAATTTTTGTCCTAGAAAAGAGATGACCTAGAGGAAATATGGCAGCTCAGCAAAATTATTTGAGTCACAAAAGAGTTAAATGGTTTGCTTAGGGTACATCACGAGTCAGTGGGAAAATTAAAAATAGGAGTGAAATGGTCCTTCTTCATCCTTTATGTTACTGTAGTACCCAATGCTCTTCAAAAGCATGCAATAACCAGTCTTGTGGGTCATCCTGAAACTAGGCATGGAGGAGTTGTTTGTTGAGAGTGGTTTCAAGAATAATTTAGTCAGAGCAAAGAGAAAAAAGTGGAATGGGAAGAAAAAGAGCAGAGACACAGGCAGAAACAATTGTTCTCTACTTAACAAAATGTATGAAGAAAACATTTGTCCATGACGATACAGAAAGGGGACAACAAATTCTTGAATTCTGAGCCTAGCAAAATAAAAAGCAGGAAAATTTCTGCTCTGATTCAGGTGCAATAAAGAAGGACAGGAAAGAACAGAGTTAGAGAAATAGGAGGAGAAAAGGATTGTCAGAGCTTTACAGAAGATCAAATACTTGTTCTTTCTTTTCTAACAGTAGAACTGACAAATTGAGTTAGCACAAAATACTAGCACAAAATACAAATGTGGCAAAGTATCATCCTAAAAACAATTCAATGCTGGTAGGAATTAGTCCATTGTTAAGTATATTGAGAAGCTGGTTGGAAGCAGAGCATGACCTAATGGGTTTAGCATTACTATTGCAGCTGTGTGAAAGCATTCCAATAAATAAACAGCTCAGTGAAGAAAGTGTGTTGGATTTTTAAGATTCTCCCAGTATAACAAGATGTGCCAAGTCATTGTTTTAACTGTAGAACAGATCCTTAAATGCTGTAAGGCAACCAGATGCTTTGGAAGCACCAAGATGATGCTGATTTTCACAACTGGATAATGTCACCCCCAAATTCAACCCTTCTCATGGTTTCTGTAGTGATGGCTCAGTGAAAGGCTGTATACAATGGCACAGACCTATCTGCTCTCCAATGATATCAGAAGAAGTATGGATGCATAACTGCAAGCGGGATTTCATCCATCCTTTACCTGACAGATCCCTCTGGGAGTGGTGCAGATTTTTAGTTTGACTGTAGCAGTGATGCTGAGAAGCAGAATTACTGATGGGAGAAACCTGACTGAGGCTGTACCTGACACTTCAGCTTGTCAGAGATCATTATGTTTGGGACAATTCAGTGGGAATAATTGCACTCAAAATTATGCTCTAAACTGATCCTTTAGGAGACTTTTCTACTGCTCTTGCTTAAGGTAAAAGCCCTGTGCAACAGACTGTGCATGCTGTATACTGACAATATTTGGATCCAGGGATTTATGTGGTACACCATAAAGCCCTGTTTTTAAGATACAAAATACATAAATTTTCAGTGGTCAGTAGCCAGGCTCACTGACCTATTTCTGCCTGAAGATTTCTTCTTTATCTCAGCAGAGCCAGGCACAGAGGAACTCGTGACACTGTAGCCCTGTGGAGTGCTGTGTACCTGTGCTAGTGAAGGGCTTGGGTTGAAGATTTGGTGCATTACTGGCAGACATGACCTTCCAGAGGTCTCCAGTTCTCACTGGTCCACCTTAAGGCAGCAGGGGCTGCCTGTGCCTCTTCTCTCTGAAAGTCAACCCCTAGATGTTTCTTTCAGGCTTGTAGCTGTTCAGTTCAAGTCACAAGATTACACCTGTGCTAACCTGTCTGGAGCTTTGTGATGCAGATGTGAAAACATGAGAGAAAGATTAATACAACTAGCCATTGATTTATTATGTTCTAGAAAGCAAGGGATAAAGCAGGCTGGCATGATGCCCTGTGCCCAGCCTCCATGATGATTTCTCTTGTCCTGACATACATCCACTTGCATTTATCTTGTTTGTTCACCTTCCTCTCGCTTTAGTTTCTCAAACTTCAGGAGTTTATTTTGGCAGGCATGCTCCTCGCTGCTGCTGCTGCTGCTGCTGCTGGAGCTTTCCTCTGAGCTCTTGGAGAGGAGATACTTGATTGCAATCGAGTCCTTCTTGTTCATTTGCAAGCAGAGGCAGGAGGATTCGCTCACCTTAAATGACTTCCCCCACATACTCTGGCACATGTCAGTCCCATTTGCGTACATCTGTGTGTCAAAGAAGAAATGCCTCAAACACATTTAAAAAGAACTGCATTAAAAATAGTTCGTATAAAATTAATAAACATTCATCACTTTTTAAAAATTAATTCCAAGTTATAAAAACCTTGTCTGCAATCATTTACTGTCTTGCTGTGTGCTGTGCTTCATCTCTTCTGAGATATCTGAAAATGTTACCCAGTCCCACAACTGGCAAAAGTGATTTGCCTGTTTTGAGAGTAAGTGGTTACACAAAGTGCAGGGATCAACAGCTGCCCTTTGTCTCCACCCTGGGGCTGACAGCCCAGCAGCTCTCTGGGGCTGACAGTCAAAGCTGTGTGTGAGAGCCTTTACAACTTGTAGCATGTCAGGACACTCTGACATGCCTCGAAATTTGAGTAGCACTGAAAGTGCCAGACAGTGCTTTGAATATGGGAATCTTTTTATTTACAGGCCAGAGACAGCCCAGTGGAGTCACAGTTCCGAGGGATTTCATTGTGCTGCTGCAATGTACTTCATGGACAGGCAGGACCTCACAGGCAAAGAGAAGAGGCATAATTCAGCAACTGCCTGAAGAGAGTAAGTTTTCTTTAGGCTTCCAGAGTGCTTTTTCCAGTGGGGTAATGTCCTTTCTGGCTCAAGAAACTGCAAATTGCAGCTTCTTGTACTCTTGTTGCGCGAATCTGTTCTGTTTTTGGTACTACAGCAATTTGTAAATCCTGTGTCAGAGGACCTGTCAACCACACAACAAAGGTACTGCTTGTTTGCTGAGCTCACATTGTGACAACATTTTGGCTGCCCAGCTTGACTTTGTCTAAAGAATATTAGCTAGAATATGGATGCTGCAGGTGCTGGAGAAGGAATATGGAGGTTGGATAGTGCACTGGTAGCAGGGTCAGAAAAGGAAAGCTCCTTCTATCTAATTCTTTCCTTGTGATCTCAGGGCAGGCAGATATTAGCTCTTTCTTTCCCACTCTTTCTGTGAGTTTAAGTAGCATAAGATATTTTCTTCCACTCCTGTGCAGTTCCTGAATTTCTACCTGCTTTTAGCTAATCATTCCAGAAAGTATTAAATCCGTCACATGGGTTTGTTTAGGTCTTTATGCAAGAGACATGGCTACACCCTATACTTGTGTCCCACAGGTTCTGAAATGTGTTTGTGCTCTTCTACTTGCTAAATTGGTAATTTTATTTTGACCTTTCTCCTAATTCTGCTTAAAGATCAGAGCATAATCAGAATGCTGCAGCAAACACATGGAGCACATAGCCTGTTTACCCAATATGTCCCAAAATTACTGCAAAGGATTCTGACTCTTTAGCTTCTTGGAAAATGTCCTAGTCTGTGCATTAACATTGCTTGAGGAGCACCCAGCTGGGAGAATAATGACAAGGCTAAAACTGGCCATGGTCAGTTGTGCATCTTTAATATTCAGCATTTGTTCTTTATTCAGCAGTTGTTCCAAATGGGCCTTAGAACCACTTGCATATATTACATGTAGAGCTGCTGATTGCTCCTCTGTGTGAAAAAAGTAAGGCTCTGTCTACAGACCTCTGATGGGGGAGAAACCTTCCATGAGTCTCAACCAAGACAGTCTAGCATTTGTATATAATGTAATTTTTATATGGGAAATGTGTGTTTTTTAATTTCTCTGCAGAAATTTCATCTTTATGCTTACTTACCATGAAAGCCTATTTTTGGTGAAAAACATGGGCAGTTTAGGGTGTAGTTTAGGAATAGCTGTGCCTGGCTTCAAGTGATAAGACCTCAGAACTTGCTGTGTGTTTTTCCCTGCAGATGGTATATTTTCTTTAAGGATTAAGTGCAAGGGAACTCAAGGTTAAAAATTCCTCTCTGAAACAGGGACAGTTTGAACAGAGACTGGAGATTATTTACAGAGATTATAATTTTGTTTTTCACTTCATCTGGAACTACTGATGATTTAGCACATCTGGGAAATGAAGCTGTAAGTTTCCACAGCCCATTTGTTTTTGGCCACCTTCCTGAGTCTGCTGATTAGTGTCACTTTTGCAAGGCAGACAGCAATCCTGCACTAACTGGACTGTGTCTTCCACTTATATCAGTTGCTGAACTGACTTCTGGAAGTACGTGACTTGAATTGGATTCAAAATAATGAATCTGCAGGCCTTACTACCAGTCCCTAAGCACCTCACTTAAATTTTGTTTACTTCTGCAATCTGGGCAGTTTTTCATGGATTCCGTGAAGTTCAACTGTTAAATATATTCAAATACACTTTTGAACTGTATTATATTACTCTGATGCTAAACTTACTTGCGTCACTAAAAAAATCCTACCTGACTCTGGAAAGGTCTGCAGATCAGGTTGCAGGCAACCTTGCTCCTGTAAGTCTTGTCAGTTCTCATTTTATACAATTTTGTTCTTAAAATTACTTATCCCAACCATTAAACATTCTCAGAAAGATGGGATGGAGAAGGACAAAGTAAAAGAGAGAAAAGGACAAAGATACCTAATAGGCAAGAAAACCTTAAAAATTCCTCAGTGGTTTGGGAATTTACATTCCAGTTTAAAAAGATAAAGATGTGTAGAGCCCCATATTGTGCAAGGAAATTTATGAAATGCATCTTAGTGTCTCTGTATGAACAAAGATCATTTATCTTTTACTTTCTAAATCCCACTGTGGTTAAAATCTCAGTGTTTCTTGAACTTTTGTTTCACAAGTGGAATGAATAGTGACTAATTAAATGTATGTCTACCTAGATTAAGTGCTGTACATAAAAATGAATGTTTGAAAATGTGTATACTTAAGAAGTCTGATGTAGGAATGGCTTGAAACTGCTGAAGTAAAAATAATTCACCGATGACATTTTACTCCCATATATTCAGGAAAAAACAAAGAACTCCTAATGCCATATTTTCTGCTTCAGTTGATCAGGTTTTCTTACCTCACTGTAGGGAGTACATTTATCCTTACAGTGGTTTTCTCCACTTTCATCCCATTCCCAGTCGGTCAGCCAGTTATGAACACATATGGAATCATCTTTGCAGGCTTCATACCTTCATGGAGATTAGCATGGAAGATACAGTTACTTCTCTCACATTTGTCAGTGGACTCAGATTCAACTCAAAGAGGTGTCCAGGGGCTCTGTTAGTAACGTGGTGTGATTACAGTGCAGCTTAGCAACAGGTCTTCAAGAAATGTGCACATTATCTTAGCTTGACACGTTCATAAACTCCGAGCTGGCCAGGAAGACCTAAATTCCCATGAAAACTAAACAGTTCACTCTCTTATTTTTATACTCACAGACTTAGCAAAGGGCTCATATTGTGGGTGTTTTCTGCTTGGTTATCTGATGTTACTGAGTGGAGGAAATCCTGGGATGGAAGGAGGGAGGGAGTTTCATGAATGCTGCTGTTCAGTATCATAACAGAGCAAAGGTATGCTAAGGGTGAACTGTCACTTGAAGGAGATGTATTCATGAATTAATATGGGAGAAGAAGAATGATGTTTCCCAGGCAGGGGAAGTGCTATGAGGAATGTGCACTGAAATAAGGAAATTCCACAAACAACAAAATCATACAAACTAATGGGCTGTTAGCCTCAGAATGACATTTTCAAAGAAGTTAAAAGGAAAAGGAAAGATAAGAGACTTGTAGGTTATAAACCTAAAATCTTAAATTTTAAGTTATTCTTAACTTGTAAATGGTAATGTAGAAAAAACCCTATAAATGGCCTGGAATGAGTAGAGTTCTGGCTGGTCTATGTGATGAGAGATCTCATGACTTACCATTATCCTACATAATTTCCTCCTTTCCACTTCTCTTTTATGTTGTACTTTTTGGCTCTTACCTTTCTTAAAGTCCACTTCCTGCAAATCAGTTAACATCAACTTAAATTCCATCTCATTTTCTTCTGGAGGATTATTCGTACCAGTAAGTGAAAGTGCCAAAAAAATGAGGCACAGCTTCCAGAAAGTTAACGTTTAGCATGGTATTTGTAATTAGTGGCTTTGGATAGATTTTCTGTTTGTCATTTTTAATCTTCAGGGTCATGTTTCAAAACTATTTTAATATCATGAGGGCTGCAGCCTTACATTTTAAATGAAATATGTGCACTGTCACATGGTGACAGAACTGCAAGAACTGGACATTGCAGTAGATTTGCAAACGTGGAAAGGCCAGAAGATGCTTATCTGCAGAACCTTCACATTGCTTTTCTGGGCTGTTTGGAGGGAGAAAGAGCAATAACAAATGGAAAGTAACCAGGGCCTGAACTAAAGAGCTCAGAATCAGGAAATATATACTCTCAATGGGTTCATCCCTGAATCTACTGTCAGAGAGGCTCTGCTGGAAATAGAGGCTAGAATCTGATAAATTAATATTCATGCTATGCATTTGGTTTCCTCAGAAATCTGAATAAAATATATCTATTAAAGTGTTTCTATTTTTATTCACCATTATTTATTGAGTTGTCAGATCTAATGTTTCCTAATCACAATTGTTACCTGACTGTGGTTTGTTCTATAAGCAGG
Organism: Lanius collurio; assembly: GCA_020086605.1. Lineage (NCBI taxonomy): Eukaryota > Metazoa > Chordata > Aves > Passeriformes > Laniidae > Lanius > Lanius collurio. The sequence continues at coordinate 17,113,321 of JACBWW010000016.1, forward strand.
TGGCAAGGCATAACTCTATTGTTAGGAGTTTTTCTATATCCCAATAGAAGTAATTATGAAGTCAAGTTTATGAAAAGTCATGATTTGTGAAAAGTCTAATTTCTGCTGTCCAGAAACCTGTAAGTTGTTTCTTCAAACATTAACTAAAACCTGCGAGAAACGTAAATACTTAAAAGATCCTCCCTGAAATTATTAGTTCCCTATGTACAATGAGCAGGATATTTTTATTTTAAAGCCTTTTCCCCCGTATTTCTTATAATTAGCTCTTTCTGTTTTATAGGGCCCTTTCACAGGTGAATGAGAAAATGACTTGTACCATTGGACTCTTTCAAAAGCAATAGTTTAACGACTACTGAGAGCAAGGAATCCTAAAACAATAGGAAGAAAAGAAAGGCCCCAAGCTAGTCAGATGAATTTCTTTTAAATTAAGTCACTGCTCATTCAGAATACTCTGCACATTTCTGGCCACAAAGACATACAGTATGCAGCAGGCACACTCCCAGTATGTAGAGAAAGTAGGTCACATCACCAGCAGTGCTACAGCATGCTAAAGGGACTCCAGTGAATAGAGCATAAAAAAATGTTACTTTAAATCACCAGAAAGAGTGGGAATTCTGTCCAGGCTCTTTTCTAGCCTCAGGCCTTAATCAGGGTGAGAGAATGGGTTTGACACTGGCATTAGGCAGGCACACAGACCAGCCATGCAGGGTAATGGGCCATCAGTACATTTTTGATTCAGGCCAGGCATCTGTGACGCCAAAAGGGGCAATAGATCATTGCTCAGGACTTGTTTAGAGCAGATCCTCTCTCTGCCAGGACACTCTATGCTGGAAAAGGGTCAGTTTTTCCTGTGCAGCAGCTCTCAATCACCCCATGATATTTTCCAACAACTAAAGTTTGAAAGTGCTGTTTACCTGCAGGTTCTGGCAATGCCCATGGAACACTGAGGATTTTGCAATGTAATATTGCCCCATGATCTTCACTTTGGTATAAGTCTCATATACACTAAAGCTGGCTTAAACCAGTCCATAGATGCAAACTAAACTTACAGTACACATTTACTTTCATATTTACACTTCCACTTGATGTAACAATTTGGAAAAGATTTTCATGCTACCTGTTTTGGGATGCAATTGTTTTAGATACTGGTATTTTATCATTTTCCCCATTAGATCTATTCTAAAGCTCACTGGCAACTCCAGTGCTTTAATATCCAAATGCAAAATTAAGATTCAGAGCACTGAGGGAAATTCAATGTCTCAGTCTTTATCTTCAAGGAGGTCAATAATCTGGATTCAGTTTAGAAGATTACAAAAAACTTAGCAGGGAAGACTGCACACGAAAAATCTGTTCCTGAGGCACATGAACTTTCCTGACACAGAAATAAAATTCGTTGCTAGAGAAAGCTTTAGGAACGTTAAGAAATACATCAGCTCTTCTCATTCTCTTCCATTACAAATCCAAGCTATGCTTCTTGTTTCTTTCACTGGCACAAAGCAATGGAGACGTATTTAAAGACAACTCCTACCAAAATTCTGCACTGCAGACATGATTTTGCCCTTGGAGGGAATGGAAATTGATCCATATGTCAATAATATTCAAGTTGTATAAGTACTAGGGAAGCACGGCAGAGAGCAGCCCAAGAGAACACTACTATGCCCTGTATTCTGTATTTTCTGTACTTTCAAGAAAAGTAAAAAGTAAAAGCTCTTTTATAATGTTTTTATTATTATCGTAATGGTTTTCCATGATTTTCAGAGCAGCCTAAGGGATGCAGACAATCACAGTCCATCACTTTCATGGAAAGCTAGCACATTTAATCCTATAGTGTGAACAGAGCCTGTGGTGTTTGAGCTATGCTTCACACACACATCCAGACAAGTTACTCCAGTGACCAGGCACAACATTCATAAGGTGCTGACTGAGTTTATGTGTCCCATGGTGATATTATTTAAGATCCAACATCTCAAGAAAGGGAGGGAAGGAGAGAGAGAGGGAGGCAGAGGTATATACTGGATAAGTACCAGTGGAAAAATCTGAGTACCCTACATGGACACAATGCTCCTGCCCCAAGACTAAGGACAGATGGGTGCTGAGTTGTCCCACCACATGCCTCGCATTTAAAAAATAATATAATTCTCTGATGCTATGTTTTGGGAAACAAAATTGAATGCTATTATGTTGCTCATTGCTATTAATAATTTTAGCATTACTTGGCTGCAGTTGTCTCTGATATTCAGGCTTTTAGAAGAGATTTTAGAGAATGTAATGATAGAAGGGAGAAGGTCAAGGGTGAAAAATTAAGAAAAGAAGCTAATTTGTTACATTAATTAGTTGAAATCCCACATGAAGTGACATCTTTCCTGATTTTGTAGTGCATTTTATACATACAAAACAAATGTATCATATAATTATCAATTATTCAGATTGAAAATGCTAATTGCAGAAATGCTGCCTCACAGACATGGCATTTTCAAAGGGTGGGCAGGCCCTTGCTGCTGCCAGTGCCTGTCAGGGTGGCAGGAGCTCCTCTGCCCCGATGCCACTGCATCCTCACCCAGAGCAGGGCAGTGCTCTCCCCACATCACTAAACTCATGTTAGTGTCTCCATCCTGCACTCACAGCCTGTGCTGTTATTATTTTGGGGGCAGTAGCTTAGCAGAAGCAAAAGTACAAATGAGAGAAATTCAGAAGCAGAACAAGAGAAAAGGGGGTGCAGCACCACTGAATCACAGGCATATTAAAATGAAATAAAAATACTTTTATTAAAAAGCTGAACCTACCAGTTATCACAAAAGCTTTGACACAATGGAACACCCTGAAGAGCAGCAGTGTCGTTGGGATGGATCCAGCGAGCAGCATGTGGAGAACACCGGTAAAAGCACTCGATTTTCTTTGTGAAATCTTCACAGCTATGGTGGATGAGAAAAGCCACAAATAAGCCTGTTTCTGAGCATCAAGGCTACAGCCTCAGTTTTCTAGGCCTGCTTTGATGTGGATGCAATAATACAGATTAGGAGAAAAACACAGAAAAGCATCCTTTGGCCCTGTTAATGCTTAAGTTTGAAACTCATTCCTCTGGCATTGTGTACAGACTCTGACTGTGCAATTACCACAGCCAGCACAAAAGTTTCCATGCATATTTCAGCCCTATTTGTGTAAGCTTTCCGTAAACTTTTGAGGCCTTGAGTTTTCCTGGCAACAATGATTCCAGGCAATAATAAAATGTAGTTTAAATCTATAGTATAAAACTTTGTCTGTGCTGTAGCTTCATGGTTTCACTAATCTTTAGATTTTTCCCACAGCCCAGCTGAAATTACTTAAAATCGCATATTGTGCTGCTCTCCTGGGAGTGGCAGGCAAGAGCTGTTACTTTTTCACATCTGTTTTTGCTTAATTGTTTTGTACTTTCATCCTTTTATTTCTATAACTTGCCATGTTTCACAGCTTTAACATCTAACGGGGTACTAAAAATCTTAATTAAGAAGACATTCTTCATGGTTACAAAACCCATCGGACTACTAGAATTTTTATTCTAAATTTTCAGATGCTTCATTTCTGGACTCCTGTGTTTTGTGGTGTTTTTTTTTTTTTTTTTTTGGTGAGATTCAATAATCTAGTTGATGTGCTTTCTAAACAAAGGAAGAAGCCTGGTCTCTATCCACTACAGATCACACTCACTGGTGGGTGATGGTTGGAGAACTACAGAGGTGCAGGATGGTTGTCACCTGCTGGGTTTTCAACTGGTTTACATTGCTAGATCTGGTTCTATACAGAAAGCAAACTTGGAGAAATATAACCGTGTCTTGACAAAATGTCCTAAATAATACAGACTTAGGGATTTGTGGGTTTGTGTGAGAGGAGAAGAGTCAGAGGTTGGTCAGGTATAGAGAAAAGGTGATGGGAACTGGGCTGTTATCTCTAGGGTAACCTAATGTCCATCAGCAGCTGGTGGCTGCTCCAGCCACGATCTTTGGAACCAGGACACAGAAAACATCAAAGCTGACTTACGATTTACTGAGCTGCCCACATCTGTTCCAGTAGCTGTTGCTTACTTTAATTACTGGGGAATGAGCCAATTGCTCTGTGAAGTCTGCATAGCAACAGGAAGCTGTTAGGAATAAAACAAAGATCTTGCAATAAGTGTTCCTTTTTAACACTGTATGTGGAAGACACAAAGGTAAGATGAATCTGGCTTGGACCATAATATCATAAAGTCTCTTAGTACTAACTAGAAGATGTACTCAAGCTGTAACAATTTTGGGTGTGAAAGTAGCAATGTAAATGCTGGGTGAGGTTGGCTGGCATAAACAGTGCTTTGTCAAGTTGTGCCCAGAGAGTCACAAGAATTTTACCAATGTTCTGCCAGATGCCACATCCTGAGGGATACTAACTTTGAAAACTACCAAACATAAAAGAAAAAAGAGTTAAAGAATTTTAATAAGAACTGTACTTTGCTTACAATAGAATTTTGATTTTAATTTTCCCATTTGGTGTCTGCTACAATTAATTTTTATGCTTAATTACAATAAACCAAAATAATCTTTGCTGTAAATATTTTTAAGCAGATGGAGATACAAGAAAGACAAACTGCATCAGAATTTTGAAAAGAAAATAAATTAAGTCAATGAGACTTTTACAAATGACTTTGTTAAGACCCAGTATCTTATTCTTGGTTTGCATGCAGCAAAACGCCACTGAAGGAGGCTGTTCAAATACAATGTATACTACATCTTACATATTTTTGAGAAATTAGGGGAAATGCCAAAACAATTACTGTGTACAATGCTGTACTTCTCGACCATATTTGGAAAAATTAAACCACTCTTACATTTAGAGTACAGAGTGCACTCTTGCATATTTGGCTCAGGACTTGGCTTCGGTTTTTGGGTGTCCCCTTCCAGACATCCATATTGTTGGCAGGTGGATGATGTTATGACAGCAAGGAGGGTGATAGCAAACCTCAGCATTGTTCTTCAGCTCTTTTTCCTGTATTAAGAGAAGTCTTTGTTTACATCCTTTATTTCTAGGAGAACCCATAACATTAAAAGGAAGGACTGCATTTAAAATACTACATATATAATCAAATAAAATATGCTCAGCAAAGATGCACACAGAAATACTAAGACACATTGTCCCTTCCTCTTTGCTTATAACTGAACATTTACCCTTCTGTTACATGTTTCTGAAGTTTGGTGACAAGCGATAAAAGTCATCAATAATTCAGGCTATGTATGAAAACATGTTATAGTTTTTAGTATTTAAGAAAACGATTTTAAATTTCTTACACTAAGCTGAATTATTTTTTAATCCTTCCAAGAGACATTTGTATGTTTCCCTAGATTTGAAGAAAATATTGATTAATTCTAAAACCTGAAGAGTTTTTTTGCACACTTGGAAATTGCACATTAAATACAGCTGCAAGTGAGATAGTAGTGTTCACCACCTGAGCTGGATAAATTATATTGAATACTTGCCTCTGTTGAAGCTATGATAATTTATATTTAAGAATCTGATCTGTTATTTTCTGCTTCTTTTGTAGAGCTTGGTCAAAAATGCAAGATAAAAATGTTTTGTCTTTATGACTAAAATTTCTCTAAACACAGGCTATATATTAGTCAGCAGTAAAGATACATCCAGAACTTGTTACATAAATCAACGCACTATTCTTTATACATGTTAGTAATTTAGTTAAGTATTCCTGTTAACTTTTTGGAATAATTTTGCCTGAATAAGAACTGCAGTTCTTCTATGCACCCAGACTTTTCAAATATAAAGAACAACTTATACAGAAGAAGAAAACTCTCTCTTCAATTTCTCCATAATTTCTCACCTCTTTTGCTTTCCTTCTGGGTGATACTTCTCCTTGGAACAGGAACACAGTAAATTGCTTTTCCCATTTTCCACTTTATATACACACCATCTGGCACCAGTGCTCCAGAATTTGTTTGCCCTGGAAGAGTTCCTTGACCCTTTGGAATGCTAACAGAGATTTATCTCAAAAGCAGACGCAATGACCAGCACATAATGCCCTTTTATTGCTTGCAAATGTCGACATGATAAAGAGAAAAGTACAAACTTGGGTTAGAATTAGAAAAACAATAGGTCTCCTACATTTCAAATGCCATTAACTCCTCCTGCCTGATTTTTCAATGAATCCTTGTATTATTAATTATTAAATTAATTTTTACAAGAATTTTATGGAGCTCTTACCACCAATTTGGGCTTCAGTGAATTCAAGACATTAAATGCTTTTTATCTCAGCCAGACTGGCTTAATCTGACTAATGGCTTGCCTTGTTACACAGTAATTTTACTGCATTCCCTGGAAGATAGTCCTTGTCTCCTGATTCTCAGTTCTTTGTTCTCTCTTCACAATATCCCTTCAAAACCTGCTGTTCCCCCTGGTTGCTCTACCCATCTCATATGTACCTTACAACCAGTCTTGCAAACACTACAAGAAGTGGTTGGTTGTACCACTGATTGTGGCTCCTGATGGGATTTCATTGGGAGAGTTGCTTTCTGCAAAGAGTATTTGCATCTAAACATAAACCATTGGTTAAGGTAGACACGGTGATGACCAGTAATTGCCAAGATGACAAATCATTTTCACAGATTGTCTTGCTGTACTGTAAAGAGCAGCACCCCTCAGTACCTTGCAATTATTTAGATAGATAAGGAAGGCAGCATCTGTTGTTTTTGTGTTTTAAATAGAACACTGGTTTGTCAGATAATGCTCTGAGGCCATTATCTACTGACCTTTTTTCTTGAAAATACAAACATTGGCACAGTAGAAGTGTGGTACAATTCTCAGTGAGCAAAGGCATGAGCATGGTAATAAAACAATCTCTATAAGCTATAAGCACTGAACAATCTCTATAAGCTATAAGCACTGATTCCCATTCTAGCTCTAGCAAATGCCTCAAGGTGAAAGTCTTGCTGGCCTAAAAAGAGCCTTTTCCAGATCAGTGGAAACGGAGCAATTTTTATGTTCCAGAATGAATTTAATTAAGACAAGTTTAGAGAATGAATTTAATTAAGGCAAGTTTAAAAAGGCGTAAAGTAACTATAAGAGAAAATGAAGTAAATCTAATGGATTATTAGCCTTGCTTTCACTTCATGTGGTTTGATGTAGTGTTGGCTGAAATTCATGGAGCTCCTTGCTGCTTTGCAAAGTAAAGGATTTGTGCAGGCTGCTTGACACTAGGATCTGTGTATGAAATAAAATAAAGACCAACATATAGCATGAACATTCACTTTCAACACTGTGAGGAGTGGACAGGCTGGCCAGCCTGGTAAAAAGCACAGAAATAGTCTATGCTCTGCTCCTGACTGCTTGGTTTGTGTGAAATACATGGAAACTGGTGAGGTGTCAGCATGCCAGGAGGTTCTTGTAATGCTTCTGCTCCCTGAATTGGCATACAAATTATATTAAGCTATAGGAAACTGGGATCGCTTTCAGGCTTTGAGTAGGAGCCAAATGGGACCACTTGCTGGGAGATTAGGCAGAGTTTCTAGCAGCAGGAAGGAAAATTGTCATATGTTTGTGATTTCCCAGACTTGGCTTTGGTTAGCAGTACATGTAAGCAGGCTCAGGATAAGGAGCTTTTAGTGATCTTGGCTATATATCTTCATCTTCTGAGAAGTGAATCTCTATTCTTCTTTTCTAAAAGTATTTTCTAAAAGTATTGTTTTGTCTGATGTCTTGTATTGGGAAATTTGTTAAAGGAATTTTCTTACCTTTCCCCATACTGGAATTGGACATTTATTTGTTAAAATTTAACTTATTTTCAAGCACTCACTGATATTCTTGTACTTTTAAGACTCCTACTGCCATTTCATTTTAACTTTAATATCAATACCCTATAAATTGTATTCCTCTCTTCAGAAGCTAGAGTGAAAGCACGCATGATGTTGAGGTATTGCCATAGACAACAATTCAGGCACCATAACAATAAATTATTATCATCTGATGATTTAATCGATAGTGGTCAATGGTGCTAGCAAACCCATGCATCCATTCCAAAACCACAAACACTGCTACACTAGGTCTCAAGAGTCATCTACCTGAGCAATTTCCTTCTGGCACAAGACACTGGCAGAAAATCAGGGAAGAAATGTTTAAAAAATATATTTTCTAACTTACCAACTTCTGGCAATTAGTTTAGTAACTATGTGAACTGACATCTCCAAATTCAACAGAGTGATTCCTGCTTTGTGAGTCAGATTTCTTTAATGACTGCAGCAAGCTATTATGCCCTTATACTCTTGGTAACTCTGCAAAGCTGATGTGGTTAAGGGAAAAATTGTTTGTGCTTCCAACTATTTCAACAATTGCCAGATCCATTTCCCTTCTTGGCACCCTGAAAGCGTAATAACAGTGTGACTGGAGGGAGACTGAGTTTCAGGAGTGTAAATTAGAGCATTTGGACTGCTACAGCTTTATTAGAGATGGCAATGTGTGCTAATGAAATTAATCTGTTTGTTCCTCATGTCTCAGCGTGAGTCTGCATGCTCAGAGGTTGGAAGTGTTTTTCTTGTTAACTGTAACAAAAAATGTAATCAGGAGCACAGGTTCTTATCTAATTTTGTGAAGCTACTTTAAATGCAGAACTATTTAAAGTTGCAACAAGAACATGTTGTTTGATGATCACTGAAGTACATAAACTGGACTTCCATTATGTCGCACTTTAGAATTAAGGGTTTGTCTTCACAGGTCCTGGTTGAATGTATCATGTCACAAGTCAAGCTGAATGCCAAGGGAGACACTCCAGATGGACTGAGTCTGGCACTTCTGACTGTGGAAAAAAACAGCTGAGGTCAAATCTTAACGCTACTGAATCTGAAGTGTGATTTGTTTCAGTTCACTTCAGTGGGGCTGGGATTTTTCCTGTTTTTTTTCTTTGTGTAAGGAATACATCACAGAACTAAGTAAGGCTTATTTGCTTTATTTAGTACACAAATGTTGCTGAGCTAGTTCTCCAACAGGGCACAAGAATGACAAAAGCACCAGTAATTTTATATAATGAAGAGAGTGAGTCAGTGGTGGGTAAAAAAGCAGATATTTTAATGAATGGTAGGTTTAAAAAGAAATCACAACCCAAACCAACAAAATTAGAATTGTAAAAATGTCATTTTAAGTTAGGCTTTTCAAAATTAAAGGGGACAAAAACCTACTTATTTCAGCTTATTACTGAGTGAGAAGCACCTCTTGAAAACATAACAGAATTCTCTTCCTTTGCCCTAGTCTTTCATTTGCCTTTCCCTCTGCTAGTCTGTTACGGTGGGATTCCTTGAACCACTAACAACTACTGTTCGTTTTTCTGCAAAGAGGGGGCTTTGGTTTGGGTAGCTCCTCACTGGTGCTAAAGGGGCTTTCTCAAGTGACAAAGAAAATCTGTGTCCAGTTTGACCTACACTCCAGAAATAAACAGCTGCAATCTTGTTTTAAATTTAGACCATTAATATTTGATTGAATTTTCTACAATCACTTATGAATGATGAATTTACTCTCAGGGGAATATCAATACTGATTTTTTTTAAATTTACACTTGTATTATGGGTATTCATTATTTGAATAGAGATAATGCCTAGACGTCCCTGCCTGAAGTCGTGATGTAGTGTTTTAAAGTACTTGGTGCCATTACTGGATTCTGGATGGCCATGTCCCACAGCCCCCTTCTGTGCCTGGATCCTGTACTGCCCCTTTCCCTCCACTGTCCTGGCACAACTCACAAGAGGTTGTGCACCCAACCAGACAGGGAAACCGATCCAGCAAAAAGAAATGCAGTGCTCCCCCTGCCTCCAGTGTTTCTGGGTGAATCAGTGTCAGTTTATAGCACAGCTGAAGAAGAGTTTTGTTGTTGAAAAGGGTGGTATCACATTGGGAGAGACACACATGAGGGTAGGACTGGCAGTATTTTTAGTCAGAACTGCCAGCCTCTGAGCCCTGCTGTGTTGGTATTCTGCGTTGTGTTTTTTTAATTGTTATGTTGAACACATTGCAATCAAAATTGAAGAGTTGGCAGATTTATAAAGAAAACAAATAATGCAAGCACAAGGTAACAGTGAGATCATATTGGTCAACATATAAAAAGGTAGTGACTGGAAACCACCAGATGAGTCATTGCTGAGCTTTTCCTGTTGGTATCACTGCAGGGATGAATGTTAAGGAGGACACAGTAGAAGCCCACGCTGTGTCTCTGATGAATGACTCCCATACATGCCATATTAGTCTTAGATAGCTTGACTCATTGTCCTGTGATGATTCTGTGGTTGGAAAATTGACCACAACACTCATGAAACAGGTGGTTTTTTGCCCAGTGCCTTTGTTTACATTGTCATCTCTCTCTGCATCCCTCAAATGGCTCTGCTCTGTTGTATCAACCAAGATTCGTTTTTGCTTCCTAATCCTTTCTCAGTCATCTATGCCCTCTTTGACGGTTCTCTTTCAACACAGACACCTTAAGTCTGTTGAAGTATCCTAGTGCCAGCCTTCACAGCACACCTGTTGGATTTCCATGGCTGCTGTTTTATATTTGTCATCTATTTGGGAGGTGTTTCCCTAAGTAACAGTAGAACAATGTGCAATCCTCCCCTTGGCCCTTCTTAAATCTCATCTTTGTTTGGGTACCAAAGAGAGGGAGAAAACAGTTAGGATCTGAATCTACTCCTTCTGGCCAATGTCTCTCCCTTCTTAATGTGTCTCTCTTTCTCTTTCAGAACTACACACAAGTATACATATTTATGTGCACGTGTAATTTGTCCTCTGTTCACACCCAGGGGTAGCAGCCCTATTGTGGCAATTGTTGTACAGTCAAGTCCAAATTGACAGAGAAAGCAGCGCATTCAGTGGTCTCTTTCTCTATTTAAAGCTCTAATGTGTTTGATGAGCTTTTGTTGCTAGCAAGTGCTGTTAACTGTTGCACTAAGCTCTCCTGATACTTCACAGCCATAATTTTTAACTTCTATTGCATATTTGAATATTTATACCTTCTACTTCCTTATCAGATGCAAATATTATACCTAGAACAAGGTTAAAACAGTGCAAAGCTGTCACTTTGACATATTGCATTACTGCAAACATGTCCTTCATGTTATACAAAGAAGGGAAATAACTACTGGAAAGCAAATCACATCCAGTTATGACTGGAATTTTGTTGTACTTAGATGTAGTAATTGCCATCCAAGTGTCAGTTGGTTTACTCCATTAGTCTGTCCCTAAGACAGACTAATAGTGATAGTTCCCAGTGAAGATGCATTGGAAACCTGCTAGTAAGAAATTTCTTCCTAATCCTCCTTAATTCAATGTTTAGTTTGTGCCTTGAAGCATGACTATTTACAGCCTTCCTGTAAAAAGTCCTTATGTAACTATGAGTGTTTTTATTGATTACACAAATGTCTAAAGTGGACCTTCTTGACTCTGAGATGAGCTCAGCTGGTCAGATCATGGTGCCAATAACACCAAGGTTGTGGGTTAAATCCATGTGTGGGCTGTTCACTTAAGAGTTGGACTTCATGATCCTTGTGGGTCCTTTCCAACTCAGAATGTTCTGTGATTCTGAAATAGCAGAACTCACTAGATCCAAATCATGAGTAAATTTCGCCTAGACTGTGTCAAGGTCCCAGACTTACTAATGCTCCAGTGTTCTTTTAGAAAATCCTTTGTTTCTTACCATTTCCTTGGAGCTTGGGAGTGGTGATGGGGAGCTGCACTGTGTGGCTGCAGTCCTGTGCTGTGCAGGCAGCATGCATTTCCACCCTGGCAGGGCTGAGACAGGGATCTTGAACTTTGTTAAACAAAAGGATGCCTTATTCTATAAAGAATAATGGATTAGTCTCAGTCAAAGCTTTGTCCATCATGTCTCACTGGCTTCATGGGACTTTGTTACCTGTATTTTTTATTTTGCTTATAACTAGTATTCTCTAGTTGTATCATGCTGTTTTTTTTTTTTTTTTTTTTTTTGTGAATCTTGAAGAAAGAATGCTGTCACAGGCATGGAGTTGGGGAAACAGGCAGGAGTCACAATGATGACATGCAGCCTGTTAATTACTTGTCATTACTGGCATTCTGTGCAGGTACAGCACCACATGCCGCAGTCCCGTGCCTTCCTCCTGCCTGACTGCACACTGCCATTTGCCAAACATTAGTATTCCAGTGTAAAGCCCAAAACTTGTCTGTGAATACCATTAGAACTGGGTCACTAAGAGAAGGTGCGTGACAGATTCACATGCAGAACAACTAAAGCCATTTCCTCTGTCTCGTACTGAGCACAAATACTGAGAGGGAAGGCTGTGTGTACAGTGTGAGTAGAATGACAAATGACAGCAGACAGTGATAAACTTGTTTGGTGGCATTAGTGATGCAGTTCTGTCTTGGAAGCAGGTGATCAGCTGAGTTATGTGTGGCTCTGATTTTGCCAAATGGTCAAATTTAATAGGAATTAAAATTATTAAGTATTTCATTTTGAAGAGGAAAATCTCTTGCTCAGCAGAATGACTGACAAAATAAAATGACAAAATGACAGACAAAATACTGTTTAGCATTTTCTCCTCTGTTTGGAATAAAGAGGTTTTAACCTCACAACTTCAGTCTGCATCTCTCTCTTCCAGCTCCAGGAATTATTGCTGTAGCTGTGTGCTAAGCAGTCATAAAAATGTTGCAGAGGAATTCATCATCCCAGAAAACATTACGGACTGAGTTTGAGTAGACTGTGTTCTCCCTTACCTAAATCCCTTTAAAACAGCTAGAGAAGAATGGAAGAGAACTTTTCCTGATAGCATCATTCCAGCTACCTTCTGAATCAGAAGCACATGCTGAGACCTTTTTTATATGGAAAAAAATGAGAGGTGGGAGCCAGGGAAAGGAAATATCTGGAACTGCAAAGAGAAACTGCATTAGCTGAGTATCAGCACATGAGCTACACAGATTGTCTGTGGTGCCCTGCTCTGTGTTAGTCAGTCTAGATAATGTAAGAATCATCCCCTTCATAAGCCTTTATTAATTAATCTCCTGTCTTTTATTGATGTGACAGAAGATTTCTGGAGATAAACATCATGGGCATAGATGTGGCACCATACCATGCTCTGCCTCATTCATCTGTACCCCTTTTCCCTGCCAAGCCTCTTATGATTTGTTCACTTTTATTTAAAGCTGGGGAAAAAAAAAAGTTCAGAAAACTAGCTCATATGGAAAAGAAAAATCAGGTCACTCAGACTGGTCTGCAGATTCAGGTCATATTCAGTGACATGTTTAAATGGAAAAATATGGGAGAACCAGTAAAATGAGGAGTATTTTTCCTATTCTGTTAACATGAAACCTTACTGTTCTTTTGTTTCAAAAATATTGGAAAGATATTTTGAGTCCAAAATACTAACCAGGGATTAAACAGAAGGAAATAAGCCAGAAGCAAACCAAACACAATATATTCACAAATAAAATGTTCTATTAACTGCCAAATGGCTTTTTGACTTGGAGAGATAAAAGATATTTTTAAATTTTTATATTAAAATACAGAACCAGAAGGCATTTATTTGCAATTCTGTTTAAAACGAACAACTGAAGATTTGTTTCTAACATGTTTATTTGTTTAATATGTTAGAGAGGTAATGTTATCTACATCCTCCTTGTGACTTTTCTTCCTGTATGCATGAATTCCTTTCTGGCACATGAAGCAACAGGTGTGAGCCAGAGCAAGGTGTCCCACAGGCCATAACCAACAAATAACTAATTGGCATCTATGTTGCAACAAGGCAAAGATCCAGCCAAATTATGATGAGGCACTGTGCCATCCTAATAGACTCACATTAACGAGGATGCCAAGATTCCATAAATTTACATTATTTACATTTAGTTAGAGCAGGATTCTCAGCTGGGAAGTTCCACATGGTTGTCCATTCTGATCATATAAAATTATGATGGAAAAAGACCTCTGTGACTAATCCAGCATCCTGAAGTAGTTTTCAGCAAGCATTTAAATATTTATAATTACTTAAAAATGCTCCCACTCTTCTACCTCAAATCGTTGGGAAGTGTATTTTTGTTGCCTTTGTACAAAATGAATAGAAAATTTATACAATTAGATTTCCTAGTTGAAGATGTATGAGCCTTTTCAGCTTGGTATACAGGGAAAATCAGTTATTTTTTCCACAGCAGCAGCAAGATTCCTGACTATGTAATGGTGAAGAAAAAAACCCCAAAACTTTGAAGATGCTTTTGTGAAAAATAAATGCAGAAACTGGTAACTTAGACCCTCAAGAAATAACCTGCGAAAAATGCCGAGAGGGTGTGAGTTATTGGGATGAAACATAAGATGATGATATTCTCCTATTCCTCCTTGAGGTAATGAATCTCTGCAAGTTTGTTTTTTCTACTGAGAAGATGGTGAACTATGTCTTAATCCACAGCATAAGAAGTAGAGGGGCACAGCTGGTGAGCATTCTCCTGCAGCTCACAGTTCCTGCACCCAGAGGCGCTCCGCTCACTCAGGCACGGCAGGCCTGGGGCTTGGGTCCCACTGTGCCCTAC
>JACBWW010000016.1:17128237-17359549 GCA_020086605.1 Lanius collurio
ATGAGGAAGGGCCGCTCTCGGGGGGACAAAGCGGCGCCGCCGCCGCCGGTGCGGAGGGAGCCCGGGCGGGCGGTGTCCGGCAGCGCTGCGGAGCGCAGAGCCGCCCTGCTGGGGGCCGGCGGCAGGAAGGAGCCGGAGGACGCCCGGGCCGCGGGGGCGCCGGAGCGGGTAAAGCCGGGGCGCGGGGCGGGGGTCGCCGTTGTTATGGAGACGCGCCCCGCGTGGCGGGGCCGGGACCGCGGCGCTCCGGCGAGGGAGAGCGGCCGGGGGGCGCGGGGAGGGGGGCGCGGGGCGGGAGCGGCGGCGCTCGGTGCGGCGGCAGCCTCCGAGCATCCTCGCACGCTCCGTGCGCTCCCGCAGGTAGGTGCCCCCAGAAGAAGGAAGGGTGGGAGCGGTGGCGGGTCCGTGTCGGTGCTGACGGCGTGGCGGGAGTGAGTGGTGCGGGAGCCGCCGTGCCGGGAGTCTGCCCGCGTGCCGGGGAAGGCGAAGGAGGATGCGGTGAAATCGGGTGTGTGCTGGGTGCTGGCTGGTGTTACTAATCACGGAATGCATCTTTCTAGTAACCTTCCTTAGGTCGCTCCTAATCATGATGATAATTGTGATGCATGTTCCAGCATTTTTGGGTCTTAATTCCAGAAGTGGTTTATTTAGGAAACAAACCGTACATTTGCAGAGACTTGAAAATGTACAGGCTTGTAACATGTGAGAGTGTGTAAGTTCAGTATGTCTTTCATACCCACCAAAATAGGATCTACTGATTGGTGCTTAGGATTACAACGATGAGAGACCAAAGAGATCCTAAACCAAAGTTCAGGATCATCAACACTTTGGTTTGATAGTCCTAATTTTGCAGGAGATAAAAATGGGAGATGACACTTTGCAGTTGAAAAATGTAGGTGACAACTAATGCTATTTTTTTGTTTATTGGAAGAAAAGGAGAAGATACCACAAATATGAAGACTCCCAGGATGCAGTAATTCTTGGCTCTGTTTTGCCATTTTTTGGAGCAAAGAGAAAAACTAGGTTTTTTGTTGAAAAGGTGTTTTAAGTTTATGTCATTGTTGCAGATGCACAGGTTTATGGTATTTTTAAAATAATTTCTTGGGTGTTTTTTCCTAGAAAAACTATATTACATTGTCTTCAATTATAGAAGCCTTGGATTTTGGCTTAGACTAGTGTATACCTCTTGAATACAGATTTATCAGACTGGGCCCTTGAAGAGGAGAGCTCTATTATTTTATTCTCTAGTGCTTTGTTAAGGCAGGTGGTTAAGAGGGGCTGCTGCTTTTGATGTTTATTCTTTCCTGAAACAATTAAGGTATGCTACAATCTTTATTCAGGAGAAGAAATCTAAAATCAGAAGAAGTCACCGGGTATCTTCCCAGCTGTCCATTAAATGGACGAATTTGTAGAGCAACCATATGCAATAGCAAGGTTTTTGTTGTACTGTTTTGATGTATTGTTTATGATATTGACATGGAAATAGAAGGAAATTATTTTCATTCTTGGTAATGTGAATGAAACTTAAAAAATCATGCACACAGAACATGCCAAATTCAATATGTATTGAATAACGTATTGAACACTTGGAAAGTTTCATCAGAACAACCCCAGTGCTGCAAACCAGGGAAGGCTGCAAATTCAGAAGTGTCTGTTTTTGAGATGCAGAAGGCTTTTTAATGGGAGATAGTGCCAATTTGTGTTTAACTTGGGTGCTCTGACTGGGACCTGATGTGACTTGTAAGAACAGATCTTTGTGTGCTGGCAGGTATTTTGTGTGATGGAGGAGGAGTTTTTCAGCTAAAGTTAAGAAAGCTTCTACTCAACCATGTGTGAGATACTGCCCAAACTTCTAAGAAGAATCTCTCACCCCTTCTCCCCTTGTGTCTTTCATTTAAGGTTTTGTAAGTGTGGTAAACAACTGCAAATAAATGAATTTGTTGGACAAATGTAACAAACAGCATTTCTGACTTTAATATCAATAATCTTGTGTTTATTTAAATGTTGATAGTTGGTAGTGTATGTGTGGTAAAAAAGGCCTTCTGAGATGCAGAAAACAGAGGCACTCCATTTTCACTGATCCAGCTTGTAGCTTGAGAAGTATTTCCTTTGGGGCCACTTCTGATTTAAGAAACCCTGTTGCTTCCCAGCCTGTAACATGCCCTCAGCAGTGCCAGTGCAATAGTGTGCACAGCTGCAGCGAACCATTCTGGATTGAATTCAGATCTCTTTGTTTGCCATACATTTGCTCAAGTTTGTGGTTGGGAGAGGCTAAGCTACTCTAGTGTTGAAAGAAGTCCTTATCAAACTGCAGCAGTTAATCACTGTGCTGACCTGAAGGCCTTTGAAAATCTGGTCCTTTGCTGTGCTTATGGTTCCGACGTGCATATGATTAATGTTTGCACTTTCTCGTGAGTTACGCAAGAATGTAAGAATGGCTGTACTTGGTCACATTAAAGATCCCTCTCGCCCAGTATCCTGCCTCTCTGAGCTGCCAAGAGCAGATGCTTGGAGAAGAGTATAGTGTATATTGAGGAAATGCCTCTCCCAGCCTCCAGTAATTTGTGGCTCATAGGTTTCCGGAACTAGAGGTGATATTTGTTTTTAGAGCCCCCAGTGGGTTTTTTCTTCTATGAATTTGTCCAATCAGTGTTTGAAGCCATGTGTGCTTGTAGCATCCACAACATCCTGTGGCTGAGTTGTAGGGCTTAAACACATTTTGTGTGGAAAAAACACTTATTTTTGTTTGCTTTTAAACTTTCTGCCTGCTTGGTTTCATGCCTTGCTTGTTACTTCTTGTATTGGAAGAGGCCATGAAAAAGAGAACCCATGTTATTCTGTGTGTGACTTATAGGTTGATGTCTTTCTTTTATTTACCATCCCTTGATTGTGACTTTTCCAGAGCCATTTCAGAAAGAAGTGACTACCCCTCTCATTGTCCTTGCTGTCTTCTTTGCACCTCTTGCAGGTGTGTTCCTGATTGGTGACAGTGATGCAGGAATCCAAGGAGTGGTGTTGGGGTACAATAACCAGGACCAGCTACAGTATTTCAGCATATGCCACCCAGTAAATTTACATGGCATATTAGGTTTCATTCTTTAATCTTCTGCCTGCTTTTTCTTGACAGTCTTTAAGCATTGAGTTGGCACTTCTGTGGAACTTTGATAACTCTAGTCACTCTTTTAAGCAGTAACAACTAGTTCAGAATTTGTCTTTGTTTACATAATGTTTTTTTTTTTTAATACTGTGCATAACTTTACATTTACCTGCTATTTTACAGCCCACTTAAACAGTATCATCAAAGTCTTCTTCATATATCTGACCACTGCTTTTGCAACCTTCAATAACTTAAAGCATTGTTAGCAAACTCTGTCACGTAAGTGTCAAACTTCTTTGCTAGATTTTGCTTTAAAATATGAAAGGTGTTAATCCCAGAAGAGATCCTTGTGAGACTCCGCTGGTGATCCTTCTTTTTTTTGGGAAAAAGGCCAATTCCTCCAACTTATTTCCTTTTATCGGTCATTAATTCATGACTAAATTGTCTTTCTTACCCTGTGACAGTTTAGTTTCACTGAGTGAGGGAGTCTTTGTCAAACACAGCCCACTTGGATTTCCATAAAGGATCAGCTTAATCATTGTATGTTTGCTGACTGCATTGAAGGAGAAAAATAGGAAGTTTAGGTGAAAGTGACTGTTGCTTATGAATGACAGTCACCCTCATCCAGAGGCATATTTCAAGCACTGTCTGTTTCCATATCATGCTGACATAATTAATTTTAAACACTGTGATATTTGTAGTGAAAGATTTCACATGGATGATAACCAGTATTTGTCAGAGTTGCTTTTATTAGCATTTTCTACTTCAGGTAGAAGACAAAGTCCTCATAGAAAGGATTCTTTATTTTCTAGAAGAGATGGCTGTAAAGGTTTATGATGAAATTGTACAAGACCGTGGCTGGTCTGCAGAGGGTAGGTAGCAAACAGCAACTCATTGTATCCTCTGGTATCAAGTGATGACTCAGGCTTTACAAGAGGTGAATCTTCATGCTAAAGGTAATACGTGTATTTTCTATTTTTTTTTCCTCAAGGGATGTAATAGATGCAAAATAGGAAATTAGGAGTGAAGATTATGTAATAGGTAGACTCAATCCACCTGAGGAAAACAACTGAAATCAGCTATAATCTAGGAGAGCATTGGAATGGGGCAAATGCATGATGCTTCCTTTCACTTGTCCCTGTGGAATGTCTTTGTTATTTTTTTTTCCATGAGGAGTGGGTGCTAATGTGTCCCTAACAAATTTAAGTGCTATCTTCCTCTGAAAGCAGAGGGGCAATAAACAGATGTGAGGAAAACTGAATTATTGTGGCAGGTCTAGTGGGATGGAGGTTGAGAGTCAGAGAGTAAAAATAGAGAATATTGAGCATGACTGAATGACATTTTCTGCTCTAAAGGCATGCAGGGAGCTAGTAGTGAGTGTTACCCAGGGATGCTTGCTTGGAGATGTGACAAGGTGAGGGAACAGAAACAGACCCCATGACTTCTGATAAGCTTTCCTCTCTTCCTGTGGGTGGCCAGGGAAGGATTTATCAATAGATTCCGTGTCTTTGTGGCTTTGTTAGTTAATGAGTGATGGAGGGGAAAACAGTAGCAGAATCTCAACAAGCAGTCTAAGGGGCTGGTTTAGGGACTGCGAGTTGTAGAGGCAGGATTTTGGGGTAGATGGACCATTTGTTATGCATAAAGTTTAATTCAGCTGCTGCCCGTGAAGAGCTGGACTGAAATGTTGGTAAACCTGAAGGCTCCCCTGCTGTGTCTGTTTGTTGTATAGGAAATGTTTAGCTGATGCCAGCAGGAAAACTGCAAACATAATACAGAGAAAGGCCAAAAACCTCCTTAGTCCAACTTAGCTTTGTGTTGGAGAGCCCTTTCTATAGGGCAATCAATGCAGTGGGCTACTTCCAGCTGTAAATTTTTACCTACTTGAAGATCCTGTGTGTTCCTCAGCCAGTACATTTAGTAATTTCTGCTTGGATAAAAAATATTTCATGATATTTGAACAAGCTGACTTACAATCAATTCATTTAACAATGACTGTCTCTTGGAACTGTAGTGCTACAAGCTTTCTGAGAGTAACAAAAACATTCCTTTTTTTCTCCACCTGTCTTTGAAACTTTGTCGGTCTTTATGTCCCAAAGCCAAAATGGAATACTGAGGTTATCCAGTGTCATTTCCCCACATGGGCAGTCTGTGGAGCTTTCCTGAAAGATAAATTAAAACATCTCTCTGAGAAATTGATCTTATCTTAGCATTAGATCATGGTGTGTTTGTCACCTCTTCTGAAAGCTCAGCCAATGTTTAATTATTCCTGCTGTTAGAAAACCAAACGACATCTTATTTCAACGCTTGTTTTGTCTAATGGCCAACTTTCAGCTGTGGAATATGCCTGTGCTAGCACAGGCAGTAAAAATTCTCTACAATCTGATCTCTTTTCCATGTAGAAGTATTTGAAATGTAAAATTGAGCTTTGGTTGGAACAGAAGACACTGAGTTATTTTGCTTCTAGAACTCTGCTTTTCCCTCTTGATTGTTCTTGGATTGTGTGCCAAACCCAGGTAATATTCTGGCAGCAGCCTGGAATAGTGTGATTGCAGACAAACTTCCTCCTTCACTATGTTTGATACTTGTCTTTTTACAATTTTGGGGATTGCATTGCCACAGTTGGGTGTGTCATATGAGAGAAGGTTTTGTAACATTATGCATATGTGGATATTTCTCTTCCATCTCTGAGTAAAATCATGCAAATTGGTCCAGGACTACTTACAAACGATAGGCTAGAGAGCTTATTACTCCTTTCATGTTGTCATTATATTTTGCTTCTTCTTTTTCCTTGGAAGGAATAGCAAAGGATCTTTTCCACTGACTTCTCACCCTGTTCTTTTTTGGAAAGCACTCAGTGACCAGCAGGGAGAAACTGGCCAAACCCCAGAGTGCTACTCAGATTTATTTTGTCTCCACAGCTGCAGAGAAGCTGTTACCATGCTTTCCTTGCTGCGTGGCAAGCCTGGAAACTGAAGAGATCTTTCTTTTTTCCTAATTAGAACTTCTGTGCTTCAAATAGAATAAGTTTTTTCTTTTCTTTTCCCTCTAGGTGACATCAGTGCTAGTAAAGGCAGTATCTCTGTTGTGATGAGCCCTCTATGTAGACTACAGAACAGTTTGGTTATTTCTACCATGAGTCTTCTCTTTTGATTGACAAGTGAAGAATGAAGCTTTTGGAGTTTGGTTGGCACTTTGCTTCTCGGTTTTCTCTACAGCTCTGTTGCAGCTCCCTCAGCCATGGGCCCTGTGAGCAACAGCTCACAACACTCAAAGCTGTTTTTTATAACTTCATGTCAAAACCTACAGGCTGAGATGAAACTTAAGAAGATAGAAGTTTATTTAAATGGAATCAAATGGACTTATTGCAAGCAATGCAGCTTGCATTTGCAATGAAGTGTAGTTTTTACTATTCACATTACATGTTCCATAAAAGCAAGTATAGATTAATCATAAATAGGTATGTTCTGTAAACATCATTGCCCATATTTATCAAAGGAGGGATGGAGGGCTGCTAACTTCTAATAGATCAGGAATCATCTGTTACTGAAATGCTTATTGCCACCTGTTCTGTGACATTGTTGTTTAGGGTTGGTTTTAGGATAGTTCTGACTTGTGCCCCTATTTTCAAGGGAACTAAAGAAAGTTCCTAAAGAGGACATTGGTAAAGACTCCTGAATTACAACTTGTGGTTGTAACTTGCCATTAAAAACTCAGTTACTATTTGGAGACCTCAGACTTCCTTTTCTCATTTTCCTTTGTTGCTGTTTAGCTGTCTTTTTTATGACAGGAAGAAAGCAAAAAATAAGCGCTCTTTTCTAATAAAAATATGCACAATTCTAGTCTTTGGATCTTCTAATATGGTTAGCCAGAGTGCATGGTTGGCTGGCAGTCATTCTTAGCTATCCTCAGACATTATTTTCTGAAGTTTATTCTCTTTTCTGTGGAGAAATAAAGGTAATGAAGAAACCTGGGTGTAGCTGTGGAGGAATCAGCTGTTCTCTTAAGACGTGCATCATTATGTCTTTATTTTTTTCTCTGTCCTTTTTCTGAGGAGGCAGGAAAAGAAACCAGAAATAACAAACCTGTCAGTGCCCCATCGGTGTGTCTCACTGCCTACCATCAACTGATTCTTGATCAGAAGTAGCCAGAAGCTACTTCTGCCTGACTTGTTCATTAGCTGTGGTTTTGCCTTCCTACGTCCTCATCGAACAGAGATGGCAGCTCCTCTGAGTTCACTTGTGTGTTAAAAGTATGGGATGCTGAAAAAGTGACTGAGGGAAAGAGTCATCTAAAAGTAGGCAAAGTGGAATAGAATCAAGGGATCAATTCTGTAATGTGCTTATTAGATAATAATAGAATTGAGCCAAAAGATAAATCCAGATGCAGACAAAAGGGTTGTGGAGTCAAGTGACAGATTCTGCAATTGGCTTGTTAGGTAAGAGCAGAATGGCACCAGAGGGCTGATGGCACTTCTCTGCCCTGAGAAAATAGAATCATCACTTCTCTCAGAGTTGAGTATTAATGGAAAAATCTCTTTTGTGTAAATCAATATCTAGGTAGGCATTGCATCAGCAGCTTAGATGATTCAGCTCACCCATGTGAGATTTTGATTTCCTGTCACAAGTGAAGGGTAAGAGCAAATATTGTATTAGCCGCATTAATTTCATATCTTGCATATTAGAATAGCTAAGCAGGCAGTGGAGAGATACAGTACACTGCATTTCTTGTCCAAAAGTGGAATACAAGTGCAGGAGCCAAGAGAATTCTTCTATCAGAAGTGCCTGGGTTTGGTGTGGCACTGCTTGTCTTTACAATAATTATTAGCCTTAAGGGGAAAGCTGCTACTACTTACTGTTTGTTACAGAGCACTTGAGGATAACAGTGGGGTGCTGTCCAAGGCTGGGATTAGGCAGCTGCAAAACACTCAAAGGTTTGGATATATTCCTGACTGGATGCTTTGGGAAACCAAGCAATATATCCAAGTGTCTTGTGTTGGAGGAATGGGTGTTATTCACTTTACACCTGGCAGCTGGCTTCTTGAGCAAGCTCATCTGCCTTCTTGCAGCATGGAGTGTGAATGTTGTCCTGCCTGTCAAGGTGGTTCTTGAGAGTCTCTAGAAAGGGCAATTATTTATTTTTCTCTGATAGATGTTTTTTATTGCCCATGCTGCCTGCCATAAGCCAAAATAGCTTTAGTGCTTATAAGAAATGCAGGGGATTATTGTAGATGTGAAATAAATTTTTTTTAAAGTCTTATTTAATTCCTATTCATGGAAGCTGAGTAGCTGAAGCAATGAAGCAGTAAAGACCACCAGGCTGGTGAACTATTTGAGACTAAACCAAAATGCTTTATCACCCAGCAAGACTTCGTTCCTCAAGAACCACAACAGATAAATGGACAGGTTGTATAGAGTCTCAGTGATTTCATTTCCACATCAAATAATGATGTGCTGTGGTTAGTGTATTTCTGTAGTGATGTAGTACTGTTTGAAGCCTGGTGAAAATGCTGCTCTTTGAAGTAAGAAACCAAGTCCATGGACACTCAAAAAAACTACCTTTGAAACCAGTTTTAGAACTTTTTAATTTGCTCTTCCTCTAAGCTGTGTTTTTTGTGAGTTTTTTATTTAACTCACAGCTTAGGTCCCATGAACCCTAAATCTAGTAATCTGTCAGAAGTTATTTTCAAATATTCTGTTATAAATACACATTACAGTGCAGTGAGGGAAAAAGGGTTCAAGATTGACAGCCTAGCAATAATTTGGAAGTCTAGCTGTCTAGCTTATAATTTTTTTGCTATTTGCAATTGCTCTAGTGTGAATGGAGTCCATTATGTTCATAGAAAATAGGATGATGCTGTGTTTCTTTCGAGGAAAAAAAATACTGTCTTTGCTACTGGAATTGCATCATAAATATTTTCACTTTTTGTTATACATATAGTAAACACTTCTATCAATGAAACACATTCTAAAACCTTTTAGTTGGTCTGGATTTTCATGAATGTAAAAGCAAGACAGCAATTCAAAACATTCCATGTATGTGTTTAAATTTCCAGAAGCAAATGGCTTCAACTGTTGAGGTTGGAGTGTGGGGAGTGTAAGAATTTTTGAAATGTAATTTCTGATGCAGTTTCAGTCCACAAATGTCCTCATGAGCTGTCTGTATAGGAAGATTTTCACTAATGTTTTTTGTTATATGATGTGACAAGTAATCTGCCATAAACATTCTCAGCTATTTGTAGCCAAAATAAATTAATTAGTTAATTGATTGATACTTGGATAATTTTTGTCTTGACATTTACTGAGTCATACTGTGTTCTGAAACTCTTGTAGGTGTTTGACATAACAGCTAATTCAGCTAATGGTAAAAATACTTAACAAGAGTTACAATGAAAAGCTGATTTTCAGTGCACATCTGGAATGCACCTTCCAGTATCTGCTCATTGTCCAGACACCCAGCAATCCATTCAGGACAGATTTCCAGTGAAGTTTATACTTCTATGTGGCTCATTCAGCTAGTCCTAACTTCCTGCAGTGACTCTGAGCTGTCATGTGGAAATTAGCTCAATAAACACTGTGTGTGTTTATCACTTGGATGTGTTAGCTGCCAGCACAACAAGATTAAAAACCAGTAATAGATTGTGTAGGTCCTGCCACCCCTGTTGAATTTCCCCAATGGGATTTGATGGAAGTGTTCTCAGAGCAGATTGTCTTCAGAGTGGAAGAGACAGTACAGAAAGGTTACACTGGTAAGCAAATGCTGGCCTGCAGCATACTGAAGGCAGTTTTGCTAGAGACTAAATTATGTGTGCAGTTAGACCTGAACTTGAGACACTTTGTTGTGTTTTGTTAATCCAAACAAACAAAAACTAAGTGGAAAAGATACATCCACCAAGGAGGGAGGGGAATTCATTCCGTGGGATGAAAACTTGACAAAACATTACAGCTGCATTTCAGGAAGCCTGAAGATTTCTATGAAATGCAGTATTTGTCAGACTGATTCATTGATGCTCAAGCCTGTTTTCCTTTTATCCTGTGAAAATACAGCTGTCATGCTTTGAGCTTGAAAATAACGATTAAAAAAACCTAGTTTTCTATTAGTTTTCTAATATGCCTTCCTGGTGCTCTGTGTAATGGGCACTTGGTGCTGCTGCCTCTGCAGGTTGTTTTCATCCCACTCAGGGTCATACATGTGCAGAAGGACTGCACAAACACCTGAGTTAGACTCTGCAAATGGTTTAAGCGTGGTTCCACGTTTCCAGGAAGGCTATCTCCCTGTGCAGGTGGAGTTCTTTTAGTGGAGCCTGTTGGTATAGGACAAGGGGTAATGTTTTTAAAATGAAGGAGGGTTGATCCAGGTTAGATCTAAGAAAGAAATTTTTTACAAAGAGTGTGGTGACACACTGGAATAGCTTGCTAAGAGGTGGTAGATGCCCCATCCCTGGCAGGGTTCAAGGTCAGGTTGGAGGGGGCTTGAAACAGCTTGATCTAGTGAAAGGTGTCCTTACCCATGGGAGGGGGGTTGGAACTGGATGATCTTTAAAAGTCTCTTCTAATCCAAACCAATATATGATTCTATGATTTCCAGATATCCCAGGTGCTATACTAGAGATTTGCTTCTGTTTGCATTCAAGGGCATACAGCTCAGAATCATCAAATTGCTTTTCCATGCACAATTTCTTAAAAACCAATTTGTTCTTACAAAGCAAGTGTACAAATGGCAAAACTACCTTTGTCTTCTATGCAGCTTTCAGAGAGTCCAACTTCATTAATGCAAGCAAAGTGTTAAACTCTAGGAAAGACAAAACTGGACAAGAGTGTAATGTCAGTATGGGGTGCTACTTGAAAAAAGGCACCCATAGACAGTGAAATAATTTCATGTCTAGCAATGTTTCTTTGATGTTTGTTCTGTTAATCTGGTAGTTCTATGCCCTCTGTTCTCTGAGGACTAGAAGCAGCTCTTATGACTATACCTTACTTCAGTTTTACTGTAAAGAAGCTTTTATAACACCCCAGAGCAAGGAAATGGCATCTCAAAAATGGAATACCTACTAATTGGAACAGGTTTATTAGTTGCTAAAATCATACCATTCAATACTTAGTGTATTTACAAGCATTTTGTTATCATAAAAATAACATTTTAATATGGAACTTTAGAAAAGATGCTTAGAAGGAAATGAGGTAGTCAGAACTGATGTCAAGTGTTCTGAACAGCACCCTAAGATCAAAGAACAAAGGAATAAATTATAATCACTGTTTTAGAGAAAAGCTTATAAATGAGTTGTATGGTTACTGCAGTGGCAGCAGGCATTTAGATGGTTAAACGTCCAGGCATACATGGATGCAGTGACATATTAGTTGCAACTATGTTTTTATTAATTGACTTAATTTGGACCTGTGCAATATGAAGGTGACAAAAATATGACCCTGAAAGTTAAATTATTCATGCACTTAGTTATATTTGTACATTTGTATATTCTTTGACATTTACATTAATCGCTGTTTTTAGGACAGAGGAGAATCTGTTTACAGGGTTGTTTTGCCAGTTTAGCAGACACTTTAGCAGAAGTGTCTGCTGACTCCACTCTTTGTTTGAGCTCAAGGTGTTCCTAAACCTAACACTTGGGCACTGTTCCTGCTGTCAGGCAGAAGGGAAGAAATACATCTTGTCCCTAAAAATTTTGGCTTTTGTTCCTTTGAGATGGAACTGTACTACACGGCTTGGTGAGGAGAAGCTTTTGTGCAGATTATAGAGTCTCCATTTCTTTGTGCAGACATTGATAGGAATTGTGAATTAGTTTATCTTTGACTGCTATTTAATGGGACTTCTGATAAGAGAAGCTAAGGACTAAGCATTTATTGTGTGTCCAAGGGCTGACTTAATTTCATTCAAGTCTAAATCCACTGGTAATTGTATTTACAGTTTTACAATAAAATGATAATTTTTTTTCCCTCTTCTGTACATGCAGATCTGGTGTTGAATCTCAGGGAAAATTTGTTCTCAGGAAAACTTCACACAAGTGCTTCTTATTTTTGGCTCTGAATCGATCTGCTTATCTCATTTGTGGTAGGAAGTGAGAAGGTTGCAGATGGTTCATGGAAACAAAAATATTGATGCCAAAGGATTGGAACTTTCACAATTTTTTTTTTTTTTTCATACTGCAAGTAGAGATCCTCCTCAGTGATAATAATACCAGATTAAATTGCATCTTGGTCTCTCTTTGTCATGTATATGAACAAATAGTGTTCTAACTCTCAGCAGTCCACTGGTTTTTGTTATATTTCATTTTGCCAGTAACCTCTGTCTAGCTACAGATGGTTTCACTACTACTACTATTCAGGTCATACCTGTGATGCATAAAAGAATCCTGGGCAAAAATATTAAGTGTTTCTAAAGCAGATTCCTATTGTGTTTTCTGATTTCATATTTTTCTTTGTGCAATATTTGCTATTCAAGTGAGCTTTAACAGTTATGCTCAAGTCTTGAAATTGTGTTGCACATCTGTAAGTAGCCACTGAATATCTGATTAGAAAAGCCCCTTGAGCTCACCTGAGTGATTCTCCACCAAAGTTCAGTTTATGAATTACTTTTTAATTTTCTTTGTAGGCAGCTACATTTGAAACAAACCTTGGAATAGCAGTTGGGCATGGATTTCTTTCCTCTGGCCTTCTTAGTCTTGGGACAGTTTTTTAAGGGCAGTATCTCATACTGGACCAATAAATATTTTATTTGAGATTGTACTTCAAGCATAACATTTTTCTTTGGAAACTGCTTTTTGCTAAACCAGATTAGAACTCTGCATTATTAGTGGATAAGTAATTTTTACACAGCACACACATTTTAATGCACTGTTATTGTTCGCTTGTCAAACTTTATTTTCAGCTAGTATTTTAATTTAAAATTTATTTAATTGATGCCTTAGACATAGAAAAGTCTATATTGTTTGGGGTCAAGAATCAAATATTAATACAGATAACATCTCAGTTCTTCCAGCACAGCCTGGAGGTTCCTGTCTGAAATGTGTGAAATCAGATGAAACTTTCTTCCTGGTTCTATTGCTGTGAAGCAATTGTTTGTTTGTGTAAGTTGAATGAAATTAAAACTTCTTGCTAGATTTTGTTCATCTCTGTCCCTAAAAACCCAGGGAATTTACATTCCAAATACAAATTAATTAGATTGTAACATTTTAATGGGCGTTAAACAGAATTTACCCAGGTATTAGGTATTTTGTTTGCGTTCATTCTTTCCCTGTGCACGAGACAGTGAGGCAATGTAATGTGCACAAAAATCAATATAGTTGGAGATCTGGAAGTTCCTAAGTGAGCATCAGTGTTTCAGGGAATCAAGGTGCCCTGTGGAATGCTCTTGCAAGCCTCCTTTTTGTAGCCAATATGAAGTCATAGGTTTCTTTGCCTGCACAGATTAAAATGCAGCTGTTTCTGCTGCTTGCCTGGTTCCTGGAGCAGTTCCCATTCTAGTCTGTCTCACAGCATAGTTGTATTAAGAGGTGTTCAGTGTTTTCTTTGTAATAAATATCTGAATAAATCTGTAAGGAGCTGACAAACAAGGAAAGTTTTGTTTGCTGATGCTGTGTGTTATGGTCTTTAGCAAATCTAAACATGCACCTCTATTTAACCATGTAAAACCTAACAGACAAGAATAAAGAAGATGAATGAGTATTTGATAACATGCAGGATGCTCAAGAGAATTTGCAGTAATCCTAGTCAGTGATGTTGGGACACATCACATGTTTGGCACATCATTTGAGTCTGTTGAAAGAAAATCTTCAGAAAGTGTTTTGATGTCTTATAAAATCAAATTTTATTACAAATCCCTTTTTTGGGGTCCTTTTTCTTTTAATCCTTACAGCATATGAGTAAGGATGATGAATTATAGAGTTGTTTTGTTTTATCTGGCTAGGAGTTAATTTCCCTGCTCAGTACAACCTTCTAAGGTTTGCTGTACTCATGCTAGAAGAGCAATGAGAAAGGAATGATGTGGCCTTTAATGCTCAATGTCTTTGTTCAGGCTGGTTTTGTTGTCAGTGCAGCTACTGAGCCTAGTGTGGGGATTGGAGTCTTGATTGATGGTTTCTTTGAGCCTCTGTGAAGTCTGAATCACACTTTTGAGGCTCTGTTTCTTCTTCTTCCCTTGATAAAATTCATTTTGCTTTAGGCATTTACAAGCTGAATTCAAGAATTACTCTTCCCTTTTCGCAGTTGGGGAGATCTTGAAGTAGGATTGAATACTTTGTTTAAGCCATTGTGTTTTCATGTAAGGACCAAACATTAAGCTGATATAATTTAATAATCAATTACCTTCTCTTCTAGACTGTGGTTGCATTAGGAATAAAATGATTCTGCATCTCAGTGGTCCTCAGAATGGGACTAATAATGTACACAGTTATAAATATTTACCTTTTCTTTTTAACAAGCTTTTTCATGTGATCCTGCAGATGGGACGCTTCACAACAAAAGTTAACAGCACTAACTTCCCCAATGAAACATTAATCTTCTGATTCATTAGCTGTAATCAAACATGCCCGTAGTTGTTTCCTCAAGAGTTAACATGAAAAAAAATCTCAGTGGAAGAGCAAGATATGGAGAGTGTATCTGGTAGTATAGGCTTCTGATACTGGGTCTTTCAGAGAACATTCCTTTTTTTTCTTGTTTGTTTGGCTTTAACTGTGGATTTTTTTTTAAACATAGAAAGTTTTGAGTTTGTAACTTTTCTGTCATCTGTGTTTTAACTGGAGATGAGTGTACAGAGTAAGCTGTAGGTATTCAGAATGGTAAATGTGTGCATGATGTGTTGAAAACGTCACTGTGGCAAATAACACTTGGCTTTGCAGTCATTTTGAAAACTTAATATTGACACTAAGTTAAGTTTATGTATTTACTGTTGTAGAAATTTTGGAATTTATTGCAAAATTCTTCAAATAAATCTACTACAGAGAAAAACAGTGCAGGACTCTCTTCTGTCTTTAAAATACTGACACTTTTATATGATCTAATACATTCTGTAAAGCTTTTCTCTGCTGTTGATGTCGTAAACCAATATATTATAGCCCCTAAGAGGCTGTGTTGATTTACTGTAATTTTCCTTGATTCTGCTGTCTCTGACATTTTTCAGAGTGCTGCTGGCAAGTACATGAGTTAAGCAGACACAGTTAAAAAGAGACTTAGTTGCAAATTCTTATTTAGCCTACAATTTTGGTCACATGTGGGCTCACCCCAGCTTCCTGGTAAACTGCTGTCCCTCTCCTCTCAATGTGTAATGTCCAGACTAGAAAGTTAAGGCAGATTTCAGTGCTAAATACTAAAGCATAAATACTATGATTCCTTTGCACGAATTGCTACTTATATACATAGATATTTGGTTTGTGATCTGTTCTCTAGGCCTTTAATTTTCAGTGTATTTTAGAGTATATTAGAGCAGGCCTAATGATAGGATCAGATTTATCTTTCATTAAGGGTATGCACACAGATTATATAAAGTGATGAGGAAAGGCTGAGAAGAAGAAGAATGCTTCTTAGATATGCACACAGCCCTGACACAACAGGCTTTTATCTTTTAAAGGACAAACAGTACTGTGCTAAAAAATAGAAAATGCAGCTTTCAATGTTGACTATTTTTGGTGCTTTCAAAAAATTCAGAAAGTATCAAGTTACCCTCAAGCTCTGTTGTTCATTGGTTATCTTCCAATAGGATATAAGATGGGCTAATAACAGTGAGTTCTTGGCCAGTTTATTGTAGTTAAACTTTCATTCTTTCTCCCAAAAGTTTGCTAGGATTCACTTCCAGATGACCTAAGGTTGTTATGCTCATTAGGCTTCATATAAAAGGTTTCTCATTTTTCTTATTAATGGATTTCCTGTTCATAGAAAACTTTTGTGTAGATTCCCCACCCCCGGCTAACAGTTTAACATGTTTTGACCTGCGGACTTGAATGTTTATCAGTCACAATTGAGTGCTTTTGGTTGTTGTAGAGGTTGTGAGGCAGTTTGTGTTTGATTTTATACACAGTTACATGTAGGGAAGTGTCCTTTGCATGATCAGTTACATCCTAAATGTAGGCTATAAAAACAG
Organism: Lanius collurio; assembly: GCA_020086605.1. NCBI lineage: Eukaryota > Metazoa > Chordata > Aves > Passeriformes > Laniidae > Lanius > Lanius collurio. The sequence goes on from JACBWW010000016.1 coordinate 17,144,424, forward strand.
GGCTTAAGAAGTTTTATCCCAGTGTTGGTCTGATGCTGATGTGTCAGTCTCATGGACTGTGTGATGCTTCACCTGGCTGTCCAAGGAAAACGTGAATCCACATTTGCAATATTCACCTGCCTTTTGTAGATTAAAGACCTGTGCTGTGCTGCTCTCTTGCAGCACCATTAAATGAACAATGGGGAAACAAAAGAGCTTCTGAAAATCCTTGCAGTGGTTTACGTGCTTGTTCTTTTATTTCCTGCTTTAATTGCTTGGAACTTTTCCTGTGCAATACAATGGAGAGGATGACTGAGAAGGTTCCTTGTGGCTGTATTCTGAAATTGCCAGATCAGGATTTTAACAGGGGATATTAGTGTGATTGAATTGAGAACCACGTTTGGCTTCTTGTCTTTTATCTGCAGCTCCTGTCCCAATCTGGTCTTCCATCTAGCTGAGTGTGATAACCCCGATATGAGATTTCAGGGAAGAGGAAAAGACTTGTGTGTTATTCCAGTATCAGAACTGTTTTAATGCTTTTTCTGTGCAAGTGTGCTAAGTGACTGAGCTGCAAAATGCAGAGCCTCTTGATAGTCAAGAAAAGCTTTGGCCATTCTTCTTTATATCCTGCTATTTCCAGTTATGAGAGCAAACTTTTGTGTACCTTTGTAGGGACTGACATCAATAATCTTTGCCTAGCAAATCAAGATTATGTGACGCTTTTATCTTGAGCCCTAAGCTTTGCAGGAATCAGCTGGCTGTTTGAACTTGATTTTTAGCTTGTGGCAAAAGCCACAAGGCCAAAGTAAATTAAGTTCTTTATCACATTTGAAAAGAAATGAAAGGAGAGAGGCTCACAGTCCTTTTCACATGGTATGAGCAAAGTCTTACGTGCTTACTAATGCTTTCATCTCTGGAGTTGTAAAAATTTTTTCTCTTGAAACGTGGAAGTGGAGTCCTTGAAATTATGGCAATTTGTTCTATGTAATGTATTCTTCAACCACGTGCTCTGATGGATTAATTTAGCAGTTTGAAAGCACGTAAGCAAAATTTTGCTCAATTGTTGCAAAGAGTTTCTTTATTCATTAATTTGGAATGTTGTGTAAGATTTTTGTGTTCTTTGTATGCATTACTTTGGGGCAAGGGCAGGGAAAGATCTCTTCCTCTAGGTTTTTTTCCTTCCTTGTTTAAGAGTGTTAATGTAATCTAGTGCTATTTCCATTCAGTTCATCTGTGATCTGCAGTTTCAAAGCAAGGTTTTGATGGATGAGTGAAGTAAATTGCAGTCTTATGAAAGACAGCTCTATTGTTGTCAAGCTAAAAGTTTCCCTCTTCATTGTTTTGCTGACACAATATGGGCACAGCTTTTAGAAAATGAAGTTTTGAATGGGCTGTGTTGCACTTAGCATTTTTTAAAATATAGTAGGCTGTCTCAGAACAGTGCACTTTTTTTTTTAATACCTGTTTTAAATTTATATAAACAGTATATAAACCTGCAGAATATGATTGGAGACCCTTTCTTCCAGACATTTAACACCTATGTAGTCTTCTGGATATTGCCCAAGTGTTTAATGTGCTTAACCAAAAAAGGGCTCATGAAGTTTTTTCCATATGTAATATGTACCAAATCTATCTTCTCTAGAAGACAGCTTGGATTCTTTGGTGAGTGTGGGAAGCTATTTTTACCTTTCTGTTATTCCTTTCTTATCTCTGTGGTAGAAGTCCTGGTGGAAAGCTGAACCTGGGGACAGCTGTCACATGGAGTGGCTTTTTGAGAAGTAGCTTATGCCATTGGGCTGACCTCAAAGGTGTGTGTAGGCAGGGTGCTGTAGCTGATCAGATACTGTGGTAGGAGTAGGTGTGCCCTTCAGCTGGGGAACTTTTGATTTAGATATTATCAGATCTACAAGACTTGTGTACTGTAACTCAAGAAGACACATTAAGAATTTGTAATTATTTTTGCCAATAAAAAGAGACTGTGCATAGAGGGGAAAAGGGGAGAGGTAGGGAAGTGGGCAGATTCTTTGCCTGATAGGGGTATGTGAATATCTATAAATTGTGTGGAGAAAGAGAGATGTAAAATACAGAAATTGCTTGTAACATGACTTACAGTACTTTTGTTTCTGACTTTCCTTTCCTTACCTGGTGTCCTAAGTGAATGAATGTTCTTACTCAGTTGCAGTTCACTGAGAAGGATTGGTGAGAGGTGTTTGTGTGTGTGTTGAAGGGGAGGTGAATATGCAACTGCAGGGGGAAAACCAAAACAACAAAACAAATGAAACCTCCAAAACACCAACAAACACCCCCAAAACTTTGAACAAAGAAGTCCCAATTAGAACACTTCCCTTCAAGTTAGTCTTTGACATTTTAATTTTAGCTGCTGATGATGTGCACGGGGCTTTTCAACACATGAGTAGTTTCAGGGAAGTAGCTGGATACTGAAGGATGCTGGGAACATTTGGAATTGAAGCATAAAGGAACGTGAGAGGGTAGGCTGGATGAGGTTCTTAAGTCATTGGTTTGTAACTTGGAGTGCCCATGTTTGTGAATTTTTTTCTTTTTTTGAGATGTGGTAATTTCAGACTGTCACAGGTGGTAAACGTGCCAGGTTTCAGATGTTATGGGTATTTAGGACAGGCCTTATTAAAAGTGTGTGCATGTTTCTGTGTGTGTACCTGCAGTCATATACACAGATGTAACCATGTTCTGCCTCCTGAACAGAAGCAGCAAAGACTCTCTGCCCTTGGCCTCTGCAGCTTTCAGTCTCCTGTGCTGGGAGACTGCTAATGCTGCAATTTAGGATTAATTAGCTTACTCCCAAGCACAAAGAGAAAGACAGGTAGATACCTTTTCAGCTCTCCAAATGACAGAAAAGCAGAAGTGTGGGCTGCTGGACATGAAGTACATTTGTGGGGAAGGTCAGAGATGAGTGAAAATGTGATGCTCTTTGCTCAAAGATGTGTATGAGGAACCAAAAGATTAAAACAGTTTTTCAGCTCGAGCAGTTTTCTCTACCCCAGGTTGCTTGTTTTTGATCCTCTCCCCACTCTTGCACCAACACAACTGTTTGCAGCTGTGTGGTGAACTGGGAGAGTGAACTGCCCTGCTTTGGTACCCAGGTGTCTCTTGTGATCTGGTTTAGACACTGGGACTGCAAGTCTGACCCGAACCAGAGAAGAAATTGTATCAGGAGCAGCCTGGGAAAGGTGCACCACCAAAGCTGATGTGGAGCAAAACATTGCTGTCCCTCAAACAATAACAAAATTATTCAGTATTATGAATGTGCCAAAAGATTTCATGATTAGAAGGAGATGGGGGTCTAAGAAAGGTTGAGAGTGAGCGACTCAGAGCTAAATGAGAATTCTATTTCAAATCCCACATCAATTTTTTTTCTGTATAAAACCGCTTTATTCATCTCTTTCTCCTCCCCTCCCTCCCTTTGTGGTTTTTAAAGTGTGTAGTCCTGGTCTGGATTTGACAGTTTGAGGCATAACACTGTAGACTGAATAGATTTGAATTAATGACTTTAGAAATAGATTTTGACTGGAATCTGCAAATTTTAATTAAAAACCATAACTAGTAAACTAGTTTTTGATTTTAACATAATTCAAAACTATGTTAAAATCGTGTGGTAATGTGTCATGCAGAGAAAGTTTATTTTCTGCCTCAGATGAGATTTTTATGAGGATAAGCATGGCTTGAACTGCTGTATAGCTAATGAGAGGCATTTGAAATCAAATGGAGGAGTCCATTAAAGCAAGTGGAATGTTTCACACTGCAGAGAAGAGAGGACTTGAGCAGTTCGTCTCTATGGGCTATAATGGAAAGTGTCACATCTTCAAATCCATGTCTGATAGCAAAGCTCATTGTTCTTCTTTGGGTGTGGAATGAGAGTTTGACACCTCCAGAATCATGAAAAGCACGAGGAGAGTACTGTGGTTGTGCTTGACACTGCTCTGCCTACGCTATTTTGACTGAAATTTTGCTGTATGCTGTGAAAGGAATTCACATGTGTGGGAGTGTTTCTGACAAATACATGTCTAATTTTGTTTGTAGTAATAACAAAAACATGACACAAAGGCTGATTGTTATCCTAATTATTATTTAGTTGTGCACATGGTCTTTGTAGAGCTGTAACTTTATAATAGGAGTTTTGGGTTGCAATAGACATTGCAACAGTTTCTTTATAGGTATATTACTCACAGACTGGATGGAAAAAAGATTGAAGAAGACTGGAAAAAGTACTTGAGCTTTAGCAGGAAATAGCTTTAATCAAAGCTGAGCCTGTTTCTTCAGTACCCTTTTCTCCTACATACTGTAAGAGAAAAAAAACTGTTGTAGCATATTTGTGTTTTTCTGACTGTTATTAATGCTATTTTGTACAGCAGTGATGTTCAAGGACCATAGTTGACTGGGACCTTGTGATATGCTTTCTGTGCAGCTGTGGGGCACCAAAGAGGGGCATTTACAATGTTAAATGTTGTTAGTTTGGTTCTTTTTTTGGTGGAGGAGTGGTGTGGATGGTGGGGGCTGTTTCTTTGTGGTTTTTTGAACAGTCTCCTTTACGCTTTGGAGATTGCATATTTCAGATGAGGATACTTGGCTGTCATTAATAAACTTCCATTTGTTTTTCTTTCTCCAGGAGATGATAACGGAGTCCACTCCACTGCGTTGCAGGAAACTCAGCAATCCTGACATCTTTTCATCTGCTGGGAAAACCAAGCTCCACCGTCAGCTAAGTCAAGATGACTGCAAGCTACGAAGAGGTAGCTTGGCAAGTTCTTTGTCAGGTATGCCATTTTGTAAAGATGATATGACACTCCATTAGTATTAAAGATGCAGCATTGTTGGCATAACAGTTGTAATAAAAGACACTGGCAAGTCACTGGTAAGGGGACCTCTTGTTGGTAGGGCATGCAAAATGTTATGTAAGAGAAAGATGCAAAAAGAGATATTAGTAGAAAAGAGTGGAAAAGGCTGAATTAAGAGGGGAATTTTGTATATTGTCTAGAATGGAAAGTTAGAAGCTAATATTTAATATGCAGAGTTAAAAAAAAGGGAATGGTGGAACTTTAGGTGGCACATTGATGCATTCTTGCCCCTTCCAGCATCAGCATTGAATGTAAGCTTTCCCACTTTGCCCTGTTGTTTCTTACTGGCAAGCTGACTTTTTATATCATGTTTGAATTACTGTTTAGTTTCTTTTTGTCTTCGAAAGCACTGTAGGCAATTGTGATTCAAAGTAAAAATCTTGCTTACTAACTTGATGGTTTTTTCAGTTTGTGCAAAATTTGGTTTTTGCTGTGAAAACAATATTCAACCCTGTAATAGAATTCAGTTTGTCAGCTGTAGAACCATGGAGCGAGCATTCACAAATGAACCAAGTTCAGTAATTTTCTTTTTTTCCCAAAACTTTGTTAATGGGCTGGAGGATGGTTTCACAACTGTTCAAAGCTGATATCAGAGTCTGTGGTGCTGGACTAGAGCATAGAGACCTGCATGATCAGTCTAGAATGAAAGAGCTGATATGCCTGAATGCCACTGTTATTCTGTAGAGTTAAGTTGCAGCCCATTTCCTCCCTAATTAGGCTGTTTGCCTATTTGCATGTTAGTACAAGAACTAGAAGAGTTGAAAATTCTCAGGTGGGAGGGAAAGAGGAAGAAGGTGAAACCATGGACCTGATTTACATGATTGCGAAAATACATCCAGTCCCAGTCCCTCATCTTTTATCAGAGAAAGATAAATATTTTCATGTTTGAAGTGTTAGGTGTAATAGAATTAAATAAGCAGTAAAGTATTTATGTTTTATTTTGGCTTGGCCTTGGCTTGGTGTTTTATTTGTAGTAAGTGGATAGCTTCTGAAGAATGGAAACATTCATAATGTTTTGTATGCATGTAAGTTTGTTCCCCAAGGCAGGTTAATCACTAGAGGAGAACAGAAATTTAGGAACTACACAGCTGTTGACTGACTGGGATGGCCTAAGTTCTTACTGTAGCTTTTTTTCCCCTTGAGTAGAAGAAAGGAAAGTAAATAGGAAGAAGCTGGAAAATGGGAAGATCTATTCTCTTCTAAAAAATAATTTTTCTGTTTGGAGATGGTAATTTCAGAACAGAAAATTCTGTATTCTCCAGAACCTGTTGATTCATCTTAATGACTTTTCAATCTACTATACCTGATTCAGGAAGGGGTAAAGAGGCCAAGATCAGTCTGTCCCAACTGGATAAAGAAAATGTACATGTTTAGATGTATATTTTCAACATGGGTGTTTGGAATGTGTGTGGGACTTGAGGCATGACAGGGAAAGGCTTTAGCGTAAAGTTCCATCCTTAAAATGATTCCACCTAATTTTTGCAACAGAATCAAATAAGTTTGAAGAGTGTAGGTTACTGTGCATGCAAACTGGTTGGCTGAGATTTGACTCTTGATGGAATTCTGCCCTTCTGGATTCAGGTTTTGTGGAACTAAAAGGAGATATTGATAACTATAACTTACAGAGACTTAAATAAAGTTATTCTTGCTCTCAAGCATGGGTAAATACATAGATAAATACAGCCATGTACATTTTGGTAGTTTTAGGTCTCTGCAGACAAGAAGAGTTGTTATATTTGTACATTATCTTGAAAATGATCAAGCCATGAAAATCATGTCCACAGCTGTAAGCAGCTTTAGTGGGGCTGGGAAGAGGGTACTCATATGTTGTGTCTCTGTTTGCTAGAGTCAGTTGAGCCTGCTCATCTCTCCTACACTTTGACTCATTCTGTTGGTGTGTACTTGGCCCATTGCTTGTAACTGTCACAGAGAATTAATGTAACCAAGTTAAAAAACAAGAAAAAAGAAAGATACCACTTCCACTCCCTGCCCTGCCCCTCCAGCATCATGGCTGGTCACATTATGTGACAGTCTTCCAAATACTGCAGCCACTTTTATGGAATGAATGTAATAATTCACATCTAGTTCTAAGGTGAAGTTGAATTTGTAAATAGCTTTCTGCCTCAGAGAGAACAAGTCTTTTTCTACAGCATACATGTGATTAATGGTGTAGACTTCCTGCTACTTACTGCAATAAATGTCTCAGTCTCCTGTGATTCCTGAGCATGTAGTAATTCATTGAATGCAAGAATCTTTACTATGCTTGAAAGGGGTGTGTTATTTAGTACCATAGTCCTAATTTTAAGGAAAAGAGGTATTATCCACTCCCATTTTGCAATGGTGAAATTGAAGTACAGGGATTGACTGACCAAACTTACAGAGAGGTCGTCTGGAAGCTAATAAGTGAACCCAGATTCACAGACTTCTTCACTTAATGTGTTTTTAACCACAGAAATATCTCTCTTCTCTTTTTTCTTTGTGAATGACATTGTACATAAAAGGAAGCTGTCAAGCTCCATGGAGTCAAAATATGACCTACTTTGACTTTGCTTCTTTCTCATTGAGGATATTTACTGCTTGATATTTACTTATTTCTCAAAGAGGAGTGTTGCATTGGCTAGAAAATATGTATTGAACAAAAAACATCCATCCATGATTCAAAGCAAGACAATATTTAAACATACACCATATTATGTCAGAGCTGCATGAAATGTGCTGAATATCCTGGTGGCAGGAGAAGGTGGGGATGTGTAGATGACTAAGCTATTTAGAGGAGAGAGCATTTTACAATTAGGAATGCATTTTCATAAGAATTTTTAGAATTATACTAAAGAGATTTTACCTCCTTTTAAGGCAGCAAATATTGTTTCTTTTTTAAGATGTGTGGAATATGGAAAGTTATAAAGTGAGAGTCTGGTTTTACAAGATTTTTGGATTTTCCCGTTATCTCATAATGTAAAGTAGATTTTTTGAAAATCCTTAGTTATCAAACATAGTGAATTTACTAGTAGGGTGCTCTTACAAGTTCTAACCTACCAAAATCTTGAAATGGCTTTTTTTTTTATTAAATGCTTTTACTTCACATGCAGTATTTGTTCTCAGCTTTGTACTTGCAGACTTGTTTAAAAACAAGCTGATGGTATTTTGATTTTATTTTTAAAGGAAAACAGCTACTTCCCTTATCAAATAGTGTCCACAGTGGAGTGGGCCAGACGATATGGCAGCCTCCTGGAGATACCTCCAACCTGGTCCGCATGAGAAATCAGTCTCTAGGACAATCTGCTCCTTCACTTACTGCTGGTTTGGTGAGTGAGTCTGGGAATGCTTGTGGTGCTTTTGTGCTATAAAAAGCAATGTGATCCTGTGCTTTAGTTTTTACCTTCTTTTCCCTACTCCTGCTCAGTGAAAGCAGCATTTTGTTCCTGTGGGACTTTTTAGGGTGCAGGGTGAACTAGGAAGAGAGTATGTTCATCCTGATTTTTACAGGAAAAAAATGTGTGTTGAAGAATAATTTATTTTTGGAGACATTTCTTCTCAATGCTGCTTAAATTGCCTGATACCTGAAAGAAATATAACTGAAAGTCTAGGAGGTGTGAGCATGGGAACCCAACCATTTCAAACAAGTTTAATTGGAAAGCAGCTTTCTGAGTAGCTACCTCTGCCTGTTTCCCAAGGGAATAGCTAGGGGGATGAATCTGAAAGGGATAATGGTCCGAGGAATTGAAGAACTGGAAATGACATATGTTCTTCTTCATAGTTTCTGTCAAAAGGTCTTGGTAAAGTAAAAGTATTTTTTGAGGAATGTTGTATCTGTTAAATTATTATTTTCTAAGAAGAGAATATTCTGTATGGGGACACACACTCAGGTGGCTACAGTCAAATCTGAGTTGCACACAAAAAGGAACATAGGTTTTGTTAGAAGATGTTCTTTATTATCTCTAAAAATCTAAAATCACTGATGTGTGAGGAGCAGAAAAATACAAGGGTAGGAAAAGACAGTTATTTTTGTTCAGGCGTACATGTAACAGAAATTGTTGGTAAACAGTAGATTAAAAGCAAAGCTGAAATGTTTTATTGTTGAACATCTATAGAGTTACTTGTGTAACAAGTTTTACTCAAGTGAGGAGTTTTGGTGTGTGCTACTTACAGAGCTGCAAGTAACTGCGTAAATTTATGTTACGTTGTAAGACTGTTTAGAGGCAATGACCCTTTAAGTAAAAGAGTGTACCTTGGATATAGCCCTGAGAATTTTTTTGGGGTTCCCAGACAGTTTGGCACCATCAGGCTATGAAAGGAAACCTAAATCTTTAAGGTTCAAAAAGCCACACATTTGTGTTGCAACTCATTTTGATTTCATGACAAAGTAATTATAGTCTTTTCATTTTCAGATGTTATTACATTGAAATTCTTCTGATTTGATTTAATTGTATTGCATCTTAATTTGGTGCCTGTTCAGTGTTTGCCTTAAATTTATGCTCTCACCAGTGGTTCTAAATTCAGTGATAACAGAAAGGGAGAATGCTCATATAAACTTGGCATGTAAGTATTTATCTGATGGGGATTAGAAAAAGTAATATGTTAAAACACAGACCTGTTCTCTAGAGGCAGATAAATGCCTTGAAGCTTCGTAGCTTACGTTATGAAAATAACTGCGCTTTAAAACAAAGCATTAATTCTCAGATATTTAATTGGGAGTACTAGGTTGTTGCTTAACAGCTGTGTGCAGCTCAGTGAGCTGCAGATGTTTCCATGTTACAATTCTGCATGTTACTCATACGCTGTTTTTCAGTTTGTTATGGCAGTGTTTGTGCTGTCTATCAAATGTTCTGATATGAAACACAATGCCAATGGGTTATTTTAAAATAATTTAAAATTCTCTATTTCCTAAGTATAGCAGAGAAATTGATCTCTAAATCTAGTTGTTGTCCCTCCGTGATGGTGTTTAGGTGTTGAGCTATATGGTCACTTTCCTATCTCTAAATATACTATGATGGGCTGTATGTTCATTACAGTTGCAGTTAATTAAGTCTAGACATTAAACATTTTTATATGAAGTGGGTTTCAAAAGCAGTGACTAAAGAACATCACAAGATGAACAGCTAATTAAATGCAGTGAGTCCTGGGATCTTGGAGCTAGTTACATGTTTGCAGCTGTTTTAATATGCTTGTGGTATTGAAATAATTCACAAATTAGAATAGCAAAAGCTCTCTTGCCAGTATAATTAATCTCCTTTGAAGAATAGCTCTATTAAGAGATGAGTAAGTTCAGTAATGCAGAGTGTCATTTTAATATGCCAGCCTTGACTGCTAGAGCATTTAATTCTTCTATTATTTGTTATAATACAGTAGTTAGATATCTAGAGAGAAGTGGAGTGTGCTGTGTGCATTGTTTCTGCTCCCTCTTTCTGGCACTGCAGGTATCAGTAGATTTTCTTTTGCTAAATTGCTTTGTGGCATTCAGTCATGTGTTGTTTTGCTTTTTAGCTACTACTAATCCTACAGATTGTTTACTGCACTTAAATTGTATTATTTTCCTCTTTGAAAATACTTGCAGGGCAAAAAAACAAGTTAACAATAGCAAATCTACAGAAATTAGTCTTCAGGTTTTGAAACAAGACTGATAGCTAGGCTACTTACCAGCAATGACTCCAGAACTGGAAATACATAAAATTCTAATTTTCTAAAATATATAAACACAATTTATTGATGGGCAGAATCTTTCAGCTTGTACATGTGTGATAATCTGTATTAATGTCCCTGCACAGCAGTTTCCTCAGGTCCTTTACTTGAGGAAGAAGCCAGGGCAGGGTGAATGCTGAGTGCTGTCATTGTGGAATGATAGGTGTTGATCTAATCTGTGTGCCTTCTAAATATATGTGAGGATTTCAGAGGATGACCTTCAGCTCGTCAGCTACCTTAAGACAAATGCTCTGATCCTATAAGATTGAATTCTGGTGGGGAGTATCCTATTTAAGACTTTTAAATCCCTAAGAAAGCCAAGGAAGTAATCAGAGGAAAACACATAAAGCATCATTGTGGGCCTCTCAGTGGTATTTCTCTCAGCTGTAGAGACCCAAATACAGTAAACAACTGGGTGCAGGGAGTATGTATAGAGTGCATATTTAAGGAATAGAAGGGTAAATTTATGGAAAAGCCCCTATGACTTAGTTTGGGGGTTTGTCTGTGATCTTACCCTGTCATAAAAAAGAATTAGACCTTGGACTGTGTTTTTTTTTTTTAAGGGAGGTCGTAGAATCCTAGAATCTGCTGAATTGGAAGGGACACACAAGGATCATTGAGTCCAACTCCTGGCCCTGTGCAGAACACCCCAAGAGTCACCCCATGTGCCTGAATGTTGTCCAAACACTTCTTGAATTCAGACAGCCTTGGTGCTGTGGCCATTTCCCTGGGGAGCCTGTTCCAGTGCTCAGCCACCCTCAGAAGTGAAAAACTTCTTCCTGATATCCAACCTAAACCTCTCTTGACTCAGCTTCATCCTGTTTCCTTGAGTCCTGTCAGTGGTCATGCAAAAGATCAGTAATATGGATTTCTTCTCTTATGAAGAAAGTCATAAAGACCATCAGAGTTTCTAAACTTTAGAAAGAAAAAGGACCTTGTGAAGAGATGGTTGTTATAGGAGTAGGTTGGGAGTGTCTTTCTTGCAAATGTTAATTTTGAGAAAACTCAGTGTGAATGAAATTGAGTGCCAGAAGCAATGCCCTGAGGTGCTAATATTCCATGGGTGAGCATTTCTTGGTGGGCAAGGGGTGACTTTCCCCTCATGTTCATTAAGGACAGGACATTTAACTAGAGTGCTACACTCATGCTTCTTTATTTGTGGAGAGGGATTTTGTGTGTGTGTGTCCCATGTCCTGACCCCTCACAGACAGCGCCTCAAGCACTCCCTCCAGGGTTTTTGTGAAAGAAACATCTGATAACGTGCAACCCATTAATTAGGACTGCATCTCACATGCATTCCATATAATGCCTGGAAAAGTTTGAGATGTTCCAGGAATAAGAAGCCATGCATGTTCCTTCTGCCAACTGTGGTGATAGGAAAATGTTTGAAGAAGCCTGTCAGTGGAAACTTATGTTAGTGAAAGAGATTTTGAAATTCTTTTTTTGACTACTTAAAAGCTTCATTTTTCTGAAGTGTACTGAACTGAAACTTGTGGTAATCTTTGGACTGAAAAACAACATAATTTTTGAAAATGAGGTTGAAGATTTCAGCTGGGTGGTTGCAGTTCTATTTAGTGTAAACTTTAAAAGTGTTTTTTTTCAGTGTAAACTTCCTTATATTCTGTACCACATTCATGTGGTCAGAGCCATTTCTTCATCTTCAGAGATGAAGGCTGCTGACTAAACAGTTGGTGCTCTGTTAGTCCTCTGATGCCACACTTGCAAGATTTCCTTGTAGGGTCAGTCTCATCTTCATAGGATAATTTCAAATGACTTAGGGTTTTACATTTACTTTCAAAGTGAAATAATTGTGTATTCATTGTGGTTGTACACAGTGTCAAGAGAGTTCACCTTTCCCTCATCTTGTTCTAGAAAAAAACAGTTAAAAACCCAAGCCTCTTAGATTATGAACAATGATCTAGAGGGTAGAAAGGCTCAAATGCAAAGATTTGAAATAACTCTTAAGCTGAAGAACTCCCTCTGTTGAATAACACTCTGCTGATTTATTGCAAACGTTCAGTTCCCCAAAGCTGTGTGGATTAGGCAATACTGAATGGAATGGGGAGAATGGGTCGTCCTTGTGATGTTGGGGCCTTGGCTGGGCATGCGCTGGGAGCCTGGTATCAGACAGACCTCACACTGTGGCATGGCACTTTTGATGTCCAGCTTGGGGTGTGCTTTTTAGATGCAGGAGATAATACCGACTATTTATTTTCTCAGTTTCTGCTCTTTTGTTTTTTAATATTTCTTATTAGATGTATTAGGAATAGAATCAATTGTACCGAATATATAAATTTCCCCTAATAGCGTATCATCCCTGTGCAGGATGCTGTTTATTAAAAGCAAAATTAAAATTTGTATTGTTCCTGGCTACAAGAAAGAGTGGCTAATTGGGTGCAGATTTGAGTTAGTGAGATTATTACAAGGCAGGTAATTCCCTTTGAATTCGTGTGGAAGTGGAATCCAATGGCTGTTTTAGTCAAGCCTGTGGAGTTGGGTTGCCATCTGCTGGTGTGCCTGGCTGGGGACAGGAATCGTGAACTCCACGATCCAAGTGATGATGAGCTTTTGTCAAACAGTGTTAGAGATCCCCGAAATCATTAGTGATTTTACAGCAGGGGTGTGTTCTTTCTGAGATCGTGTCCCTCTGGAATCACTTGCTAATAACTGGCCATTTGCTTTTAACTGGAGTGAAAATTCACTTTGAAATGCCGTGCTGTGGTTTGCAGCATCCTTTTTCTGGTAACAGAGAGATGATGACTGGTATCGTTATGAAGAAAAATAAGATTTTTTTAGAAAAGAAGAGTATTATTTGTAGCCGATTCCGTAACTAAAGTAGGGAATTTTTGGGTGGCAGCTGTGTGGGTTGCGTTTGTGGCCCGGCGGTGGCGCTGCAGCCCCGGCCGTCTGACGAGCTGCATTTCCACAAGGAAATGTCACCCTGGCTCTGGGACCACCCGGGCTGGGGCCGGGGGTGTTTTCCCGTAGCTAAAGGAGACCTTAGTTCTGTGTTGTTTGTCAGTTCAGTACGGGAATTAATAATTCAAAAGGCCTGGTGAAGTGCAGTGGAACTAGAAGTTCAAAAGCCCTCCTAGTTATAAAGGAAAATTCTATCTCCACATCTCCTGCTTAGTCCCCAGCATTTTAATGGATTTACTGTTTATTATTTAGGATCTCTGCTTTATGCAGGCACCTGGGTAGTGGTCGTTAAACCCACAGGAATGAGGTCTTGGAAGGAATAGGATTTGCAGTGGCTGGCAGACACCAGGTATCTGACTAACAAATGAAACATCAGTTTGCAAGGTACAACATCTGCTCTCCCACCACACTCTCCACCTCTCTGCTTGTTGTGTGTGCTGGCAGTGAGGTGAGTGCATAGAGCTTAGAATTCCACCTCCTCACAAAAGAATTAGATATAATCTCTTTTTATTGAAAAATACAGCACTAGTTCAGGGACAAATCATTAATGCCAGTTGTGCATGGTGCTACCTCCTGCTGATTGCCTGGATACTTAGTACAAAAGCAGGCATTTGAATCTGATGGGAAAACTTCACTTGCATTTGAGTCTTCTAAAACACTCTGCTGCTCTTTTCCCAAAATGTTTTGTCATAATGTTACTTTTAGTTTGCATTTTAGGTGGTAACATGTTGACTATTGAAATGGTGTTCAATACAGATGAAAATAGTTTTGTTTAAGAACAGTCATGAAAGTCATAGGTGATGAAGAGCATAAATTATTTCAGAGAATAGAGAACTTTCAATACTTGACTGAACAAGTAGCATTTCATATTTTTATGTTGATAGAAAAAGATAAGACAGCAGGAACTATGGCTGCATGAATGAAGGGATTTTATTACTGTATGAAGGCAGGGAAGTTGCATTTGAAATTGGCAGTTGTAATTGAAATAACCTGAGATAGGAAGTAAGTGGATTTCCAAATTAAGACTGTGTGAAGTCTAAGTTTATGCATACTAATTAGATATTTGCATGTACATATGCTGCAGAGTCTGATAAATCGCTGGGTACATTATCAATTTTGGAATTTGGACAGGGCCTGAGGAAGAAGTATGGAGCAAGTTCTAGACATTTGGCATGTTTAGAGTGCTTGCAGGGACTTACCTTTGTCACAACTTTTAAGGTGTCTCTGGTAGGAAAACAAAAATGGATGTGCTATGACTCTGTGTGTTTTCATGATAGATTCAGGACACTTGCTTCACACTGGCGTCCAGAACTGATAGTCCTGATTGGTTTTTCACTAGGAAACTTCATTCTGAATAATTCATGTAAAGAATAGAAAATTATTGTGATAAATTCTGTACTAAGGTTATATTTACTGTGTAGTGCATATTGCTTAAGCACAGTCAGCATCTTACTCTGAGGAAACTTCAGCACATTACTTAAAACACAGTCAGCATCTTTTTACTCCAGTTAAGTGAATTCCATTTTGGAGTGGACTCATTGGCTTAAAGGAGATTTTCATTTTTAAAAGAAAATGTGAACACCCTTCTGTGTAACCTGAGGCGTGTCATTGTAGGAAATATGAATTCATAAAACTTGCCTTGTGATAATTGTTAGGCACTAGACTGTCAGTTTGAATGATTGCAGTTCTCATTATCTTCAGATGCTGCATGTTATTTTTTTTGTCTGTGAATATGTTGAATTGATTTTTGGCACATGCAGTCACTTCTCTTCCTGACAGCAGCACTATTGTAGGTGTAAAGTGAGAAACTGCTGTAGTGTGCATGGAAAATTAGCTTGCTAGCTTGGGGAGATATGGGGAACTTAAAATACAGTTATTCAGACTGTCTTGGACACATGTTGTTGAAGAGTGAGGCTTTGTTCCACGAGTGTTGTTCTGTGGTTCTTAATGACCTCTCTATAAAAATATACTGATGTAGACAATAAAAGTTCTAGGTTTTAATTTAAAGTAGGTGAAAATTTGCTGCTTTATTTTTTGCAGATATTTCCATAGAAAGGCAGTGTGAGATGTCTGTATTTGGTGTTTTAATTTGGCTGCCCTCTGTGTCTGGTAATACTTCTTGAAATAGTTTCCTAGGATGTGGTAATAGGAAGATTGGTCTTAAAACATGAAATAGTTTGTTTGCTTAAGTTTCAAGCTACTTTTTTCCAAAAATGCAAACTGTTTTGAGCCTTAGGACATTTATAACAATCCCCTGTAGCATTTTGACTAATCAAAAGTTTTGGACACGGTCTGTAATTAGTAGCATAATCCTCCATGTTTGGCTACCACTTTTTGTTTGGTCTGTTTTCCTGCACTGTGTCACTTTGGTTTATCCAAGCCATTCAATGTGTCTTTCCAGCAATCCTTTCTCAGTCCCAGAGACACAGTGATTGTTTATTTTACCACTTGCAGGACAGTGGGAATACAGAGGTTTATGTGCATCATCTCTGAACAGCTGCAGCTCAGAATCTTTCCTAAGAGTTAATCTAAAATCCTTATTGCCTTGAGATTACTAGAGGGGGAGAGGTGAAATCTCTTGGCAGAGATAAGGGTAGCCTTGTAAGAGAAACACAGGACTGGGACTTATGCAACAGTCCTGATATCTGAACTTTGATAAGCTCAGGTACAGAGAGGTTCAGTCCCTTGGTCACCTGAAGAACTGAAAGTAAAGCAAGTCTCACAGACTTTCTGTAAACCTCTATTTATTAATGTTTAGCAGATGTTTGGAGCTCAGATGGATTGGATTGTGGAATAATTTATTGCTGCAGTCACTGTATATAGTGTGCCAGCATAATTTTCTGATTTCTGATTATGTTCATATTTACATTTTCAAGTCAGTTGTTCAAGAGCTGAGGCATATCATGATCTCTTACCTGCCCTTGCTGGGTTATTATTGCTAACCCAAGCATTTCTGCATTAATTGTGAGTATCAGACTCTTCCCTGGTGGGAACTGCAGTCTTTGTGCTGTGAGAACATGAGGTATGAAGTCAGAATAACCAATATGTTACCAAGCTTGATTTAGAGTCAATATCTGTAGTTCTTCCTTTTGTGAGCAGAAACTAGGGCAAATAATGGCCAAGTGCTTTTTTTTTTTTTTTACATTGTTATTATAGGAAAAGATGAGAAGAATTCCTGTATTGTGGTGTTTTCAATTGATCAGAATTGTTTTCACTGAAAGCAGTTGTGGCCAATTAAGCATAAATAGTGCAAAATTTCCTGAGAGGATGCCTTATGTGCTCAAAACAAACTAGTTTACCTGGGCAGTATTTTTTAGTAAATAGTGTGGAGCAACTGACTGCGAGCCTTCTGCTTTTGTTATTTATTTCAATGACCAAGTTTCCATAAAAAAACCAAATATTCTGTGTTCATCATGAATATAAAACACTGTCATGTTGAGACTGTAGTGTGAGTATGCAAAAATATGTCAGTGTGAACTCTCAGCTATTGGCAAAGGAGAATGTTTATAAAAGAGGATTGAAAAATGTGCAGGGTTTCAGATCTGTCATGAAAGGATGTGAAATGTAATTAACCTAAAATAACCTTTAAAATATTTTTTGAGCCTGATAAATTAAATGAGCTGTTGAGATTACTTAATGAGAGATTTTAATTTTATACTTTAAATAATATCCTATTAAAATCCTCAAGATTTTGCTTTGTGATGGAATCCACTGAGGTTTATATTTTCACAATGACCTCATGATTCAGTAACATTGTTAATATATTTGGTGCATATTTGAGGAGTAAGGTCTAGGTTAATGGCAGCATTTATTTTTAAGTGATTGAAGCCACAAAACTCAAATTGAAGATAGGAATGTCCAAACCTCATTATTTTAATGTGGTCATAGAATATAGTGACACTAAAAGTTGTTACATGATGAACTCCTGTGGCAGGGTTTATAATTTGTCCATGAAAACAAATTATTATATGAAACTCTGAATTAAAATTCTCTGCTTTGGAGTTTAAATAAAACATGAAACTTCACTGAGTTGGTTTCTGGTTGGTCTGACATCGTTTCTGTATTTGTCTTGCTCAAATTAGCAACAAGCATTTGCATACCTTAACACAGAGAATTCTGCTGTGAATTGTTTACACAAAGTTACATTGCATGCACTAAATCTCTCACACAAAGCTGCCTCAATAGGTACCGTGTGATGTTTTTGTTTCAGGTAGTTAAGCCTTCAGATGTACTTTTGGTAAATCTGCATCTCAAATTTTCTAAATATTGGTAGTTGAAGAGATTTAATGGATGAGCTGTTGTCAAGGAACATACATATCGTGCTTATCACAGTGTCACAAATCCAAGGGTTGGAGACAAAGGTCAGAATGTTCATTCCTGCTTGCATTTCATCAGTGCTGCTAACCTTGGTTAGAACAGCTTTGCACACTGGGCTGTCTCTACTCTGAGCTAGATCCCTTTTGAGACCTCTCCTGCCTGTTTGATGTTCCTAAGTTCTCCTTTCCCTCTTGTGTTCTTCCAGAAGTGTTTATTTTTCTTCATGGCTTTCTCTACCCTCCAGAAAAAAAACCTCCCCCCAGTACAATTCAGTTCTTATTACTTGATGATAGCCCGAAAATTGTGGATAATTGTGAATTTGGGCTGCTTTATGCACAAGTATACTTCTGTGACCTTCTTGATCTCTCTCCTCTGTCAGTTCCTTGGGCTCTGGGCTCCTGGTCTGGGAATCTTCGTGTGAACACTGAAGAGTTGTATCTTGTATTGCAGCATTACAGCTGCTCAAAATCTGCACTCCCCTTTTTTACTGTACAGTTACTAGTTCTGATACTACCTTTATTTCTTCAGTGTCTCCTTGCTAAATGAACACTGTTCTGAGTCAGGGGCTTTTGATCCACAAGGTCTTTGAGTCTGCTGAAATGACAGTATGCAATGTAAAAAGTTAAATTTATAGGTATTATTAAATCTATCAATAACTGTTTGTTTGGTTTTAGGTAAGGTTTTGATGTTTTGCCTTAGAATTCACCTATCAAAGATTTTCTTTTGAAAGAAAGTAAAATGTAGAGTGTTATGAATTTAAAATGCATCAATTTCTTATCAAAGTTAATTCTTGAATCTTATTAGAATGAAATAGGCTAATGAGAGAGAAATTTGGCAAGATAAAATGATTAGATGTTTGAAAGGAAAGAAGAACAATGTGTAATATAGCAAACATGCAGAACTATCAGAATTGAGAGAAAAAGAGCTATGTCAGCATTGCTGGATTATATTGATCAGGCATCAGCATCAATCCTGATTAAACAGGCAGCTGTTTAAAGTGGGGTATTTGACAGTGACATCTTTTATTTTCTGTGATTACTAGCCTGCTGACATGTTTACTTTCTCAATATAATGTACATATTGTGTTTAAAATGTTGCTGACTGAGAAATACTTGAATTATACAAGGCAGAGTAAAAAGAAAATCAGATCTTCTTATGGCTGATGTGAATATATATGAATATCAGGTAATACCTACAAACAAACCAGTTGATTTATGTACTAACTTAATTCCAACAGAGCACTCTAATAAATTGAATGGCTTGCTTATCTTCTTATTTTTTTATGATAAAGGTGATTTATAAATCAGTTTTATATACATATGTATACATATACAAACATACATATAAATATATGAGATTTAAAAAGAAATGGCTGCAAATGTTTGTATAAATGGGAAGTGTTGAAACCCTTGGGAGACCCTGTTCCGTGTGGTTTGTTGTCAGACAAATCCGTGGTAACTTCCCTGGGAAAATGTCAAGAATGGATTAAAAAGTGTTTAAGGGTGCTTGGTCATTAAACTTGGGTCTGCAATGAAGTGACAGATAGTCTCTTATTGTTCTAACTGCTGAATTTCACTATTTTTCCACAAACAAAAGGTGAACCGCTCTTCCCCCTGGCTTACTATAAATTACAGTAATTTCAAGGGAAAAGTGTGATGGTGCCTAGCTTCTCCAGTGGAGTACATTAATGATGCATGCCCTTCCATCTGCTATTGGATTTCTTTTTGTCCCATTATAAAAAAGGATTTTATGGTCACGCTTTGCCTGTGCTCTGTGGAATCTCCATCTTGCAATAGTCACGGACAACTGTTCGTAATGGTCAGCAGCTCCATTTTTCCTTGCACATCAGGAAACTTCTCCAATAGCTTGGGTGTTCAGAAGTAGGTAACCACAATTTCACTTTCTGGAGCAAGCAGTGAAAGGTTGTTTGAACTCCATTTTGTGTTATGTAAAAAGGATAAAGTTGATTCAACTCCGTTTCACCTAAGCTACATTATTGAGTTTATGCTTTGTGTTACAAGCTTCTGTTCTGTGTTGAATCCCCCAGTTCAGAGTAGTGGGAATCATATAATAATGTTCACTGCCCATAAATATAATTATTGCAGTACTGTATGTTTTACAGATAATTACTTTAATCCCATAAAATCCTCAAATTCTGTCATGACCACGCTGAGGACTGCCTGTCTCATTTACATGCAGTTCTGTGTCCGATATCATGTCCTCAGACTGGATGGGAAAGTTTGAGGAGGCTGGGACTGTGGCTGGGTGATGCTGCATGTTTAAAAACCCTGCTCTCTGCTCCCTTTTGAAACAGGCAAAGCACAGACTGCTAAGCCTTGAAGCTGGGGTCTAATTGAGATGTATTAATTGTGGGGCCTGTATTACCCACAGCATGGCCTGGGATGCTGACTGCAGTGTGCTGAGGAGGATTGGACACCCTGGAACAAAATGGTAGTGGGAGAATTCACTTCCTTCTGTACAGACTGGGCACATGCCATGCTGGGACATGATGAGAGCAGGCTTTCTGTTCAGTGATGGTTTCATAAGACAGATCAAGCTTCAGCAAATATCCCATGGAAGGAGGAGTAATGTTGTTTATGTCCTTAGCAGTGCTTAGTGCTGGTTCAAAAGGTAAGTCAAAAAAACCACCCTAAAAGCTGAAACAGAAATAGAGGTATGCAAAGCTAAAACCTGTAAAAAAACCTGCTAACGTTGCTTTGAGTTTCAAAAAGATGAACTGATTTAGAAAGAGAAGCTTGAAGAACAATGAACATCAGTGAAGAGACGTGCATCTTTATAGTCTTCACAGAACTGAATTAAGGATCACTCTTTCAAGGCCGAGAAATGCTCTGTGTTCCCCCATCCTACCTCTGAATAAGAATTAAGAATGGTTAGGAGCAGACTAAAGTAGATTGTTAATCCAGTGAGTAAGAGGAGATAATGACACAGCTTTAAAATAATTCAAAGATGAAATGTATGAACTGCTATTTGCACTGTATAGCCAATTGCTTAAAATAGTTTGAGGACTGGAAAATGGCAAATTGAGTACCAGTATTTTAAAAAAAGGGATCTCTGAGAGACTCATGGAGTTAGAATTGCAGATGTTCCCTTCATGCTGTAGTTGCCTAAATCCTAATTCCTACGAGTGTAATTTACCATTTGGTTGCGTTAACACAGTATGTGCACAGAGCAGTCATTCAGATCACCCTGACAGTGTTGACCTCACTGTTTATACTCTGCTGTTAGAATACACTTGTCATCAGTGGCTTTATATTTATTTCTAGGTCACCCATTCAAATCATACAATCATAGAATGGATTGGGTTGGAAGGGGCCTTAAAGAGCTTGTTCCAACCCCCTGCCATGGGCAGGGACACCTTCCACTACACCAGGTTGCTCAAAGCCCCATCGAGCCTGGCCTTGAACATTTCCAGGGATGGAACATCCACAGCTTCTTTGGGCAACCTGTGCCAGCACCTCCCCGCCCTCATAGTGAATAATTTCTTCCTTATATCTAATGTTATATGCATGGTTGTTCTTTTGACATAGAAAGGTCATATTCCCTGGCAATTCTTCTGACAGTTACTTTTAAAAATTGAATTGATTGGCAGGTTCTTAACCCAGAAAGTTTTGCTGTTTCATAGAGATACATTTTCTTTAGAAATGTAGTTTTCAGTCAAGCTATAAGCTCTGAACAATTCAGAGCCCGGTGTTTACGTGTTTACTTGATCAGCAGAGACAGTAATTTAAACACCTCAACCCCTACCTTTCCCATCCAAAAGCACCGAAGAACTCTTCTGAGAAGCCATAGTGGTTTATTTGCAATCTTTTTTCCTTCCCCCCATGAAAATCTCAATAACTAATGCTATGATGCTACTTCTCCTTGTTCTTTGGAAAAGCTGATATAGCTTTTTCTTTTTTTTTTTTAATTATTTTGCCTGGGATTGACATTGTCCTAGCTGCTCTGAAACCTCTGTGATAATCTGCTTACTTGTTTGGCTGGGTAGGAATGGACTTTGGCTTTTCCTCTGCTTCCTGTTGCAAAAGCAGCTTTGAAGGCGGTACTGAGAAGGAAAGGGAGCTGCTAGTGTGGGAAATTCAGGTGCACAGGACAGAGCAAACTGCTACAATCAACTGATAATGCTGATGTCTGATAACTTGGAGGTATATTTAGAATGCTGCTGCTGTTTTCATGTTTGTCTTTTGTCCATTGCAGCTCACACTTGCATTTAGTTGCTTTCTACTTCAGTGATTTCAGAAGGAAACCCAAGGAGATGGGGGTTTCTTCAGCTTCATTAACTATTCTGGAAAGAGCTTCTCCTTGCCTTAAATTCAACCTTGGCTGTACAGATTTGTGTTCTGCTATGAGATCATTCTGTCAATATAAGCTTGTTTACTTCACAACTTCAGCAGTTTTGGGAGGCTCTTATCAATATTAAAACATCCACCTTTTGCACTAGCAGATTCTTTTTCATTGTGGAACTGTGATTCGCTGCTGCTGATTGTCAGTGTTTCTTTTAGGAAGACCTAATGTTTTGGTAGAATTGAATTCTCTGTTTGCTAATGTAGTTTCCTGTGTTATTTGCTGCATCCTGTCAGCCTCACTGTGCTACCAGCCTTCTGAGAAGCTCATTTTGTGGATGCATTTAGAAAAGGCTCTCCTTCTTTCATGGAAAGAATTTTCTCTAGGGATGTTGCCAAGTCTCAAAAGACCAAGAAATGTTATGGCTTTGTATTTAAGTGTAATCAAACTGGCATTCATCATCATTTTGTCTCTTTAGAGCAAGAACAGCTCTGTAGATGAGTATGTATTTTTGGCATTAGCTTTAACCAAAATTGAAAGTAATGGTATAAATGATCTTGACTGCCAGAAACACTGAACAGTAGTAGGGAATCAAAGTTTCTGCAATTGTTCCTTCTTTCCTGGTAACTCCCAAGCCACTGGCCAATTTCATCCAGGCTTGAAAAGAACAAGAAATGTCAAAAATAACTGTAATTGCAATACTATAAGAATTGGAAGCGAGTAGGAGACACCCCCTCACATTCTCTCAGTGACAGTCAGTTTGTTGTTTATTGTGGTTTGGCAGCACTGGTTAACATTCAAATATGACAGTGCTGGATTGACTGGGGGAGGTGCTGTCTCCAGTGGGGTGGAAGTAAAATAGGAGAGCCAAAGTTACCTCTGTCAGGACTATGGGAGGGAGCAAGAGACAAAAAGCCCAAACTCAAGTCTGTAAGAAATAGGGTGTCTAATTCTTGTTGCTCAAGAAGTAGCTTGTTTATATTGCAGTAATGAAAGAATCCGGCATCCTTCTGTTTCCAAAAGCGTTGATGTTCATGACCTAACTCTGGGCAAGGTTGGAAGGGCAGTTTTTGTAGCCCTTCTTGAAATGCTTCCTTGTTGTCAGTTTGGCACCTTGCTTTTGCTGTGGAAGGAGTGGTGGGATGCTACTCCAGTAAAGTGAAGATCTTTCCATGTGGTTGCCTTTGCAGTGTCCTGTGGTTGTCCCAAGCTGGGACTGCACTGCAGGGTCAGCACAAGGAAGTGATGGATGTCTTTCCTGGACTGTAAATCTGACCTTCCAGAAAGGAGGGAAGGGAACCCTCACGTTTTGGTTGTTCGTATTGGAACTGAGCATACTTGTGGCATCATCTGCAGTTTATTTCTTTGCTTTTCACTACTAACAACATTAAAAAAATTAGTATTCTACAAGCTTGAAAGACAGACTATTATCTAATTGGCTTTTGGTTAGGAGGATACTGATTTCTAGGTCAATGTAAAACAAATGAGCATTTAAATTGAAGAGGAGCAGCTGTTCCAAAGCCCCTTTCCACAGTGCCTGGTTTTGTTAAGGATAATTATGTCTAATTTTAAATTATGATAGCTTTGAGTATTGAGCTTTGCCTTGTTACATCCACTATCTCAGTCTCCTTCATCAGTAAGAATGTTCTATCAGGGAGCTAGGTTTCTGATTGGATTTATTTTTCTGGGCCTTTTGAATTATGAAGAGAAATGCAGCTTTAAGGATGGGGTTTTCAACACTTTCATGCCAATGTTACCACGCTCACATTTTATTTTTCGAGGTCTCAAAACTGATACAGTGTGCCTGATTCCTGTGGAAAGATACTGCTGGGAAAATACATATTTATATAAAAGTGTAAGATTTTTGTTCATATTTTTAGCTTGAGAATGGAAACGTCAGACTCTAGTGCTGAAGAATCCAAGAAAGCTCTTGTCAGCCTTGGAAGGAAACATATGCTAAAGATGTCCTGTGGATTGCATACTGCTTGTTTCAATTAACACATTGATATTCTCTGTCAGCTCTAGACACAAAAAGCCCAGGTGACAATTCAAATGATGCATGAAAATAATATTTCAATTTTTTCTGGTGAGCTCAGATTTATTTAAAACAAAGGACAAAAGATTTCAAATGCTTTGGTCAGTGTTATATTAGTAACTCAGTCGTATGTCTGAAAACTTTAAAGAACATATATTGTAAAGATAGTGCTGCTGCAATGAAGCACATTTGTTTTTATGAAACATTTGTTTCTGGACATGACAGTATTATAGTGTTACACATAAGATTTTATGTTGGAGTTTAATTTGGACTAAAGTGTAACTGTGTCAGGAAATGTAAAATATGTATATTTGCATACTAAATTGAAGTACAAGCATTTTTTTACCTGCTACTTTTATGAAAAAAGACATGTCTTCACATGCCTTTTAAAATAATTATTGCCACACTTTTCCTCTGAGAAATATTCTTTAAGTCAACAATTAGACTGTCTTTTGTTTCTTCTCCCCTGATCGAATGTAAATTGTTCTATAAAAAACAAAACAAAACAAAAAAAGTTTGAGAGATTGCCAAATTATTACTATGTCCCTACTTTTTTTAAAAATGAAAAATAGCTTTCAAAGGAAAAAAAAATACAACCAGGAGAACTCATAAAAATGGGAGGTCTGATGCAGATCCTGGAGAAGAGGGAGAATTGAAAAAAAATATCATTGTACTGTCAATCTTTGAAATCCTGAATGAATTTATTCTTTTTATCTTTCTTTCAGTTTTTGTTCGAGTTTAGTGGATAAATGTTGGAAAAAAAGGGATGTCTATAAAAAAGCTTTTAACTTGTCTAGCACTTTAAGGGGATGACACAATTGTGAGAAATCAATAGCAAAGTTTTGTCTGAGACCAGAAACAGAAGAATAAAAATCTGTCAGAACTCATCAGTAAAAAGCTGCTGTGAGATGTCTCCCTAGATATCGATGTAAGCTTAGTCAGGTATAAACAAGGAGAGTAGGAGAGGATAAAGCCCTCTAATTCCAAATGTTTTGGCTTATCTTCAAGTATTTATTTCAAAGGCAGCGTTTGAATGTATATCATGTTGGTCTTAAGCCAGCAAAATGGTGCAACCTTCAGAGTCTTGTTTAAGCACTTTAATGTCAGCTGGAAACCATGGTAAAATTCTTGGTATATTGAAATGAACTGCATGTGGATTAAGTTTGAAAAATATAATCAGTGGTGTAGACTCTATTCTGAGCAGAATAATTAAAGAAAAAGCAGTTGTTGAGTTTCATGACATTTTTCCTCATGGGTTCTTGCCTAATGAGTGTGTATGACAGTGTGAATCATTATTTGTAACTGTTTTAGTGGTGTAATAGAAGAGGTTCATTGTCTCATGAAACATCAAGCGTTTGTTTTGAAGAAATGAGTGTCCAAAATGACAAATATTCTGCAGATACAAGTGGGAAGAGGATACATTGAAATACAGCTTGGTTTAGTCTCATACCTCTGCAATTTGTTGTCCTTAAATCTCTTTAGTTATAAGTAAGTGCCATCTTTCTATAAAATTTGTCTAGCTTGTACTTCAAAGTCAAATGTGGCTTTATTGATGAAGTTAGTTTTGGAAGCAGAAGAGTTTGGGAGGAGTTTACAGAAAAGGGAGGTCTGTGTGTGCAAACCACTGCTGCTGTGGTGAGGCTGCAGGAAGAGAGCTGCTAGTCAGGAGAGTGGATAGTGGAGGAAATCTTTCGTGTACAGTAAAGTTTTGGGAGTATTTGTCAGCGTGTGTTGGCTTGAGATACGAGGTGCATCTGTAATTTGTAGCTTTATAGAGACAATTTCTAGGGCAAAATAGCTTCTGGGCTAACTGGATTCATAATGTCTTTCCTGTGGGGTTCTTGAAACTACAGGCTTTGTTTCTATAAACTTTCAGTAAATGTCAGTAGCTTCATTTGGGAAAGACACAAGTTGGAATTGAGTCCTTGAACTTAGTGTTTGTTGCCGTTCTGATCAGAGGTATTCATTGCTGAGGTTTAAGTCTTAATGTCTCTAAAGCATGAGGGTTGTCTTATAATAAAGAAAGAGAAACATGATTTTGGTAATGTAATCAAATCGTTTACTAAACAGAAATTATATTTTCTTCAGGTTTAAATTTGCAGCCTGTATTGAAAAAGGCTTTTCTGCCTATCAAAGCCACGTTTCTTTTAAAAATGGCATTGCATTTGAAATGTAGTATGAAAGAGGCTGGTCTCCATTCTGTTCTAATGGCAGTTCAACTCCAGAACATGAATCTGCATAGTGACTCCAACATTTCTTACACATATTAAATCTAATTGGAGATTGCTTTCCGAGGATGTTAGCTTTCAAAGGGGGCTTGAGCCAAGGCTCTGCCTGGAAGCTGGTGTCTCCTCTGTACCTTCTCTGGTACAGCATGGAAGCAGTTGGTCTGTAGATGAATGAACTCTTTCCTCCAGCCCTGTCGGCAGCAAATTTACATTTGTATGGAAGATGAGTGGGAGTGCCGCCTTTCATAAGGCACTGCATGTGGGGGATGGGGCAGTCTGGCCCAGGCACCTAAACCGAACAAACCGGGAACAGAAAATGCGCTGTGAAAGCCTGAGCATTGTGTAAACCTTGAGGATTTTCGACATTTTTTCAGCGTTTCTTTTTCTGGGACAAGCCTCATAAGCGGTGGTTCAGGATGAGTTCCTGCTGTGGTTCATTGCTAATGCACAGCTTTGCTCCAAAGGTCTTACTTTATCAAACTGAATCTTGTAAATAGGCAAGACATCCAGAAGAAATTCAGACAAGCTGTCAAGGCGAGTTTCCTTAGGTTGGCTGCCAAGTTGTGTTTCTTTCTTGTTTTTTTTTAAACAAGTTACCTCATCAGCCTTCCTGGTTTTAGTAGTCTGTCAGTGTATCTTGAAGAGACACGCTTTACAATCTCCAGATAAACACAGCTTGATCAAAATAAATAAAAAAGCCCCAAGCACTTAAGTTTCAGATTGACAGTGAAACATTTGGCTCATTTTTTTTTGCACAGATAAATGTTACCGAAGGCTTTAAAAAAAATTCACTGAAATTGTCAGCTTATAAAATTTTGGAAAGTGATCTTTTTTTCCCATCAGACAATATGTTATGTACGGAAATGTTATAGCTTTAAAGTTTCCCACCGCTTGATGTCTTGTTGCTTTTAGTTTTGATTAAATAGAGTAAAAACTATAATGAATTGGGAATTATGAAAAATGTAAGTTTTGATTCTCAGTATTTTAGATCAGGGAATTGGTTCAAAAAGTTCCTTGATAATAAAATATGTAATTAAAAAATTTCATCTTGCTGCAGAAAATTGAAAAGGTGTTGATCCTTTTAGCCTGATTTTTGGATAGGAGCACTCTTTATATGGCAAAATGTGAATTGGTCTTCATGACAAGATCATCCTTTTGTGTAGTGCTGATGTCCTTCACACCACGTCTCCAATGATGGGGCCCTAGTTGTGTGAGAGGCTTTCTGGTGTTTTTGTAGTTAATGTGAACTATCAGAAGTTTCTAAGTGGTCAATATAAGTAGACTTGGACCTCTAGAATTTTGAGTTCAAGGTGTGCAGCTATTGGATTCACTTAAGCTATGCTAGAGAGCTTACACATTTTTGATCCACATTGTGATGATTTGATTGCCAAGATAATCTTTACTGGTTTTGCTTTTATGGTAATGGTAGGTTTCAATCCTGATGCAACAGTATAAACCAGGAAAGATGTCAGGATGCAGTGCTAAGAACCTGAAATGTCTAGGAAGTCATGGCAAAATTATTTTCTCTGTTTTAGTTAATTCTTAGTTTTTTTCATGGATGTTGAGTGATACCTGAAATACACTTCAAATTTCAATTACAATTTAAGATACATAGAAAGCATTTTATATTCAGCATAGCAAGTACAAAATGCAAACTGAACACAGCTCAGAGATGAGCCATGTGATTCTACACAGATATGTCTTTGTGCATATGTAAATGCACTCCTTAATACAGTAGATAAAGAATCCTTTCTTATTTATCCCCCTTTGCAGTTGCTTTGGTGAGTAGAAAATGTGAGTAATAGCTTATTCAGGATTTCTCAATTATATTTTAGTAAAATGTATTGTACGCAGGAACAGTCACATGACTTCATAGTGACTTCCTGTGCTCATTGCTTTCATGACTGGGAAATTAGTCTGCCCTTGGTCATCTTCCACTGATGCTATTTGGAAACCTCTGGGCTACAGAACAACTGAAAGAATTGTTGTTTTGGTTATACTGAAATTAATAGACTCCAGTCATTTTCACCTTGGAAATGTTCTAACCTCTCAGATATTTTTCTTCTTCAAGACAGAGAAGTGATAGATTTTGGTAGCAGGCAGTGGAATGGGGTCTGAATCAGCATGAATGAGAAGAGATTTCTTCTTATAAAAAGGCATAAAATGCTGACCAGAATCCAAGCACAGACCCTTCCTAGAAACCTCGGAGAGGGAGGATTGGTCGCTGTCTAGCGCATAAAAAGTAAAGTTCCGGGTCCTCTTAATGTTCTTCGATGTCTGGTCATACACGTGGTCTTTCCTGGAATAATTAAAGGAGATTGAGTTCATAAGGTCTTTTAAGCCTGATGTTTTTCTACTCTGAAAACATTTATTTGGGATCTTTCATTTTATCAATATTTATCTCAAAGTATAAATAACAGACATGATTTTTCCATGGTGATGTCATCAATATCATATCTAGAGGCAATACCACTCATTTATGATGTGTAAGTTCTTTTGGTCTCTTCAAAGCTTCCTGGAACTGTTATAGCTACACACTATTTTTAGAATTACTTTTCAGTTTGCAAATTCACTGTTACACCTCGTTCCTTTTTGGAGTTGATTCCTTTTAGGATGAAAGACACTGTTGTCTTCAGCAAGCACTACCTTTGGACTTTCTACCTAAATAACAACACAAAATGATCACACTGGCTGAGCCTAGTAGTTTATCTCTGATAGCAGGTGTGTAAGGCAGGGTCTCTGCCCAGAACACTTGTGACTGTTTATGACTCTGGGGCATCTTCAGTGTGTTTTCCTCTTTTAAGAATTCTTGGCAGATTCTTCAGTGCATTTGTCCAAACACTTCTACCTATGCTTGTGATTCTTTTTCCCCACCAACCTTTCATAGCGAGAAATAGCCCAATGTGACTGTTATGTAAAGCAGTCCCTCCTTTTGTTTCTTTGGAAATTGCTCCTAGCCTTGTTTAATTCATCCCTGTATTGGTAAGCTGATAAAATGTCCTTCCCTACTTACCAGGCTTACCCTTGCAGGAACATACTGGAAGTTCATGGCTCTTTCCATTTCTTAATGTCTTCAAATCAATACTGAATAAAAACTTTTTCAGAGCTTTTTCAGAGCACTGCAGCTAAACAGGGATTGGTTGGATTATGTCCAAGAGATCCCAATACTACACTACCCTTTCACGTTCCTTGTTGCTGCAGAGCAAAGCAAAATTTTCTCCAGATATGTCAGTTCGATGGAGGGAGGAAGAATTGAGTTGGGAGCTTACTAAGTTGTTGGTGAACCTACTTTGAATTCCCTCTTTTAATCCCCCTTCCTAATTTTTTTTAGTGGAGTGTTAAGGTAGGTACTCTAATTCTTAAAGGACTCAAGTATTACATGGCCACCTTATATTGATTATCTTTTCTGATAAACAGGTATTTTGTTAGACCCTTTCTGAGTGTTGACTGCATCTGGAAACTGGGAAATTTCTTCTAGAATTAACTTTTTATATAATTGATAAAATTATATTTTGTGTCCTTCAGTTTCTTTAATATGTTTCAGTAATATATCCTTTAGTGTAAAGTTTTATACAAATACTTTCTCATCTCTAATTGGAGATTTACCTGCAGGCCTTTTAGGATGTTAAAATGAATATCTAAGGGTGGCATAATCTCTTGGTGAAGTGACAGATAAATTTAAATTTCTAAAGGTAGTATTTTGTAAGAAAAATTTTCCATGTCAGAGTTGCTTTTAAATTCCATTTGTCATTTGCTTGTTTCAGTTTGATAATAAATATTTTCTTCCATCATTGATTTTCTGTGGTAGATTTTGTTGAAGAAGAAAAAAGGGGAATGGATGAGTCTTAATGGTTAAGTAAGAGGGAAGAAAAGGTAGTCACTCCATTTGTGATGTTTATGTGGTGGTTTTTGATCTGACATTTAAATAAACATTGTTTGCACTGAAGAAAGGGAAGGGGAAAGGGAAGCTGGAGGAAAAGCCATGCCTGCTTTTTTTCCAGCAGCCCCAATTGGCTTCTCTACCCCAGAAAATGGGTAGGTGTGGCAGGCAGCCAATTTGAAAGCATCCTCCTCAAGAAAGCTTGAAATTTGGAAGAGAACAGATGATTCTCATGGAATTTTGAGACTCATGCCAGCCTCAATCAATTACAAGTCACTTGTGAAGACATATTGAGAATTGGCAATGTCTGAATATTACAGTAAATAATCCAGGAAGGATTAGATGTGTATGTGCCAATTAGAAAGCTTCCAGTTATGTTATGGGAATAAGTTATGGTTATATACTACTGTTATCTGGCTTAAACATTTTCATTTAGTGGCTGATTTAGGAAGAGAATACAATGAGAATGATGTTGCATGTTTGTTAAGATGCCTTGATTCCTCTCACAGAATGTGTTGTTTAATGCTGGTAGTCTTAGAAGAGGTAAGATCAATGATCTTGTTAGTGCATGGTCTAATATAAATATTTCTGAAATCTATTGTAGACTAAAATAAATTGCAAAGTGCATGTAATGTATGTGAGCATGCATGCCAAAATGCTTTGTTTCTGAGATTTTTCTTAAGTAAAAATAGAATTTCTTTGGTATGAATGTCTGATAACTGAAGTTAGTATTTTGTATTTTTTTCTGAGGAAGCTTATTTGATGGCAAAATGCGGGACATGATATTGAGATCCTATGATAATTTGATGCTCCTATCTGCTTTTAAACAGAGCTTAATCTGTATTTTCTATTGCTGTTCGCCCCGGTGACACATCCTTAAATTCTCACGCAGAGTTTTGCGGCTGGCTTGATGTTTCCCAGGCAGGTTGGCAAAAGGAGATGCTGTTCCTTTAAAATGAAGTGGCTCACGGAGTTGTTTTCAGAAGCGCAGGTTTTTATATGGTACAGTAGGCTCCATGCAAATGAGCTGCCTGCCCTCTCGGAGCGCACAAAGGCGCTGCAGCCTCACTCGGCGTTCGCTTGTGTAAAACGGCAGATGGAAGGAGGGACGGCAGCGGGAGGATTTATTAGCTACTCTCAATAAAAGACCACACTCGCTCCGCAGAGGATCAGAAAAAGCCTGGTGAATGGGATTGAGTTGTATCTGCTTTCAGCTGACTTTACAGTGATGTGTTTAGCTCATGTGACTCGGTCACTTAGCATGAAGATCAGCTAAAGATTTCCGTGTAAATCTCCGTTCCTTTAAGCACCGCCAACCTGTGTGCTTGTATGGAGACTCTTTTTGGTTTGCAGCTGTCATAACTGTGGGAATAGGAACGCTCCACCGAGCTGTGGTAGGCAGCCCACGGTCTGGGCTCTGCTTGCTGTTGCATTTGCACACTTGAGGATGTCTGGCTGAAATCCCCTCATAAACACAGCTCTTGATGGAGTTTGAGTTATATATCCTCATGAAATCCTTCAGAGTCTGAAGTTAGGTTGTTTTTAAATACACTGTTTATATTCAGAAGTTATAAATAGACTCTTCCTAAGCTTTTATCAGGAGATGAAATCTGTTGCTAAAGCTTTCTGCTAAAAATTTGAAGGTTGTTGCGGCAGTAGAGTGTTCATTATATTTGTAATATTTTCTTTTTTCCTTTTTAGTCTAGAAAGGGCATGTGTAGGACAAAGGCTTCTTGACATGCTCAGTAATTTAAATGATACTGGGATGAACATACCTAGATTTTTATTTTTACTGAAATGGTGTTTGGTATAGCTAGAAGCTTTCTTGTTGTTTCATTTTTAAACACATGCTGTATGCTCATGTTTTAAAATGGGATTGGCATAAAGGACCTAAAGGGGCAAAGCCTTTTTTCACCTTGCCGGAGTTGTCTGTGTGAAGGTAGCTGGAAAACAGAAGCTGCAGGACAGACTAAAAAAGCCTCAGATGAACTGTGCTTTTTCCTTTTTCCTCCCACCTCCCCCCCCGCCTTTTTGCCATGGATGATGATGAGGGAAGGGCTTCTTCAGACAGCTCTGTCAGTGATGAATAGATGAATGAATTCTTAAATGTTCAGAACTTGCAACATGTGTTCCAGACCCTTCAGCACATGAGAGTCGCAAGATCTCAGCAATGAGCTGAAGAATGTGCCGTGCCTGCTGCATGTGAGGAGCCCAGCATACCTCAGAGATAGCAGAAACAAAAGAATGTGTCACAGTATCTGAAGAATCTGACAGTTGCTTTGTCTTGTAAAGGAATTTTTCAGAATTTGGAAAAATAATTTTTTTGTGTTTTAGGTGCCAGTGTATCCTGTGTGCCCATATTATTGCTTTTTTAGTTAGCGTGACTGTGTATTTTTTAAAGGAAATGTGACCTGGATTTTGTGAGCTTATTATACACAGTAAATGAAGGCAGCTGTTTTAGTTTACTGATCCTTTATAAGCGCTCAAGTAAATTGAAATAAAGCAAAATTATGTGTGTGTGGGATCTGAATTAAATTCCACTCTTTGGCCTTATGTGGAGTAGTGGATTATTATTGTATATTTGTAGAGAGTTGTGTGTATGAGGGGAATGAGACATCCAACCTTGAAAAGATTTAGGAAAGTCGAACAGATTTTTTCCAATGTGAGCTGCTAAATCTGCCACAAAGAGGCAGGCAAAATTACGTACAGATAGTCAGAGACCGTGGCTGCAGTTCTTCATGACAGGCAAGTGAAAGACCATGTCCTATTTTTAGCAAGTGGACGGAGGGTGAGTGGGAGGGGGAGAAAAGTTTGAAAATAATGGACTTCTTTAACAGTTAGAGAGCAAAGCTAGCAAGAAGCAAGTGAGTTTTAGTGATCAGCAGTCAAAATATGGATGATTCAAGTATTCTTCGAAGACGAGGGCTGCAGGTAAGTGTAACTTCAGCCTTCTTTTATTTATTCTTCTGCTTGTAATGTTGACAGTCTCATAAAAATGCTGACAATTGTTTGGTGTAAATCAGGTTGACTGAGTACATAACGATACTAGAATCTGAGGTTTTCTGTTTTCATATAGTGTATATTTTATAAATTAAAAGCAGGATTCTGTATAAAATAATTTTTTAATGTCTTGGATTTTATCCAATAATTTTGTGACTATTCCTGTGGTAAGAAGTGAAGTATAAACTATGAGGCTTACCTTATTTTTGGAACTTCACTTTTACAGATATGTACAAAAATCTGTTACATGACTTGTCAGACTTGCCTTAGAGTAGCCATTTTACTTGAGCATTAATTAAAAATTAAATGTCAAAGCAGATTGAATATTCTCATTTATTTTAGACATATGTTTCTTTATTGCTTCACATGCACAGTAATCCAAAACCAGAATGCAATTCAACAATGGAAATAATATTTATATTTTACTATCATCAACTATCATTGTTGAAATAGTCTAGTTTGTTTTGAACTCAGATATGCTAGTGAAGTTTTATTTTGTACTGGTGCTGCAGAAGTTGTACTCAGTTGCACTGGTATGACAAACACTAATCTGTGCCAGTGTCAGTGGTGTGTGATAACTGAACTGATGCTTATGGAATAAAACTGCTGGAAGTGAGTGAGCTCCAAAATCTTGTGTGAGATGGACGGGGAATAGATTTGTGCTTGAAAGCACCATAGTCTTTATTTTTTTTCCCTTTTCATTGTGATAGGATGGAATATAGCCTGTTACATACTTGCTAGCATAAGTAATTGTTTATAGACCATGAATGTTGCCTATTAAATTAACCATGCCTGTCCTATTGTTTCCTTTGAGGAAAATAAATTTACTATTTTAACATATTGCTATTCATAGCTTGCTGATGCTTTAAGGCAATTACAAAGTAATTGTTGTCTTATTTGAATATGTTCTACATCTCACCTTTTTATATTTGATTTTTTTTTCTTTTTGGCTAGCTTATTAATGTTACTGAAATAGCTTGACAGAGTGTGCTGCATATACCATGCTGACAGTGTATTAGGATAGTGCATTTCCTTATCATAAAATTAGCTGTATTTACTTTCTGTGTAACAGAGTGTATAGGAATAAGTAAGATTGTTTGGGGGTGAATTTTTGGATAAACTGATGTTTATTTTTAATGTTTTAATTAGTCAGAGTTTCATAACCAAGAAGATTGGTTCTGATCACAGGTACACGATTTTTTTCAAGGCAGTTACTGCTTTTCTGAACCTGGAGTTTCTCAGGGATATTGGATCTGTTTGATGTGTCAGGGAGTGGTTTTCGTGGTGATTCTTCAGGGGAGTACTGGAAAAGGAAGGGAGGTTGGAGGAGCCCAAATGTCCGCCAATGCCAGCAGAAGCCACTGCTGGGAATGAGAATACATTTCCCTGTTCCAGCTGTGTAGTATGGTGAAATTCCATCATTTTGGTGGTCTTGAGTATTTACTGTCTATATGGGGTGTCTATCCACAGTTGGGTAGGTATGTGTAAATGCATATATATATATATATATAGGTCTAATCAATATCTACATCAAAAATGCTTCAGGAACTAAGAAAACAGGCTAGGAGGACATCAGGAAATAAGGCAGATATCCAAAAGGAAGTTAATGGTAGATATTTTTTTTTTCCCCCTCTGTGTATTGGAGTAGAATTTTTGGAAGAAATTGTGGCTTGGAAAAGTGACCATTTTATAGACAATTTAGTCTTTAAAAATCAGGAAAAATAAAAAAGCTGCTGGTGATTTGCTCAGGCAGTATGTTTAATTACTTCCCTTGGATAGCTGGGTGATACAAGTTTGGAAGGCCACTGGTGAAAATATTAGTTTCTTAAAGCAAACTGGATTTTAAAATGAACATCTCACCCCAAATTAGGTCCTCTAATACAACCTCTCCACTCAAAGCAATGCTAATTCCAAAGTTGGATCAGGTTGCTGAAGGACTGGTGCAGGTTGGCTTTGACTATTTCTAGGGATGAAGATTTGTCGCCTTTTTTGGCACCTGTTCTGGTGTTTAATCAGGTGCACTGTGAAAATCTTGTTTCCTTTATGTTTCACTACCGGGCACTTTCCAAATACATGCTTATGTTTTTCTCGTGCTTCCTTTTGCATCCATCGCCTGAAATACTTGAGATATCAACACTGTGGTACTTTGTCTTCTTGGGGAGCTCTCTCAGCCCTGATCCCTGCAGTAAATAGCCCTGGACCCAGTGGGAGCAGATAAGCTAAAGGATCAGGAATGTTCCTACATGCAAAGTCAATATATTGGCACGTGACCCTTCTGTATCCCCTTCTTCATTTGTTCAGTCTGCTTTTGTGGCATCCTGTTTGTTGCCACAAATTTGGTCTATGAATTTTTAGTGGTGAAATGTGTGGAAATTTAAGGCGCAGGGGAGGCAAATCAGATTTTTCTGTGTACGTGTAACTGTGTATATTTATAAATATACACACATTTACAGCATGCTTGCAGTGTGATGTAGCTGTGCAATAGTATTGAGAAAAGGCTGAGAAAGAGCTTCTAATAATGGAATATTATTTTAATTTCTAGGCTTTAATTGTAGGTAATGGACTTTTGACATAAATTACTGCCTAGGGACGGGTGCTAAGTGGTGGAGCTGTTTCAGCTGCACTGTGCAGAGATCTGTATTTGGATTTCTGAGTTATTTGGTGTTACATAAAATACATTGTGATGTAGCCACAAATGTTAGGAGGCTACCTAGATTTGTTATTGCTCCCTGTACATGTGTATCATTTGTTATTGCTGGTATTTTAGTGCAGATCAAAACCAGTAGTACTCAGTGAGTCCCTGTGCAAATGAACTGGTATTTTGAACATCACCTTGTACTAGAAAACTGTGGGGTTTCTTGGTTTCTTCTGCGTTGCTGGAGCTGGTGCATGTGTGCTTTTACTTTCCTCACACATGCAAGAAATTGGAGTTACATTTACTCATCAGGATTTTGGGGATAGAAAGTAAGAAAAGTAATGGAGAGTGTGATATTAAAAATTTCAGATACTTGCACAGAGCTTATATTCTGCATTTGTGCTATGTGAGCAGTATGCTGATGTGGTTAGACATGATCACCACAGTTCCCTGCATCCATTTTTTCTCACAGTGTGATAGCTCCCTTTCATTTTCTGCAGAAATTTGGGCTAAGTTCAACTAGGTAATTTATTTTGTGGGACCACTTTTGTGCTGGTTTCAGTGGAGATCTGAAAGACAAACTGCATCACAGGACTTGAATGTGCTTATCTTGGCTAGTGTTTCTACTGCACAGCATGTTTGGCTAAAATATAATATATATAAAAATACATGTCCCCCACCCCACCAGAAGAATGATTCATTAATTTTAAGGATAAATCTAACATTTTCCTCCTGGGGGCAGGGGGGAAATAGGGCATGGAGAGTGTAATGTCAGAGTATTTGGTGGACTTGTTCTTGAGCTGATTTATTATACTCTGAGGACTGAGCACTTTTTTGTTTTGTTCTATAGGGAAAGGGAATCAGAAATTCAATGGAAACTCTAAGCTTCAATATAGAGAAGGCTGACTGTACAGCTGACAGTTTAAGCCTTCTCTGGCATATCTTTGGCCATAATTTAGAGACCCTGAAGCTTGACATGCTCTTCACTTTTGTCTCCTAAAGAGTATCTTTTAGAATTATCAAAGACATTTTTTGCTGGCTACAAAGCTCATTACAAAATCTGATAAAAATACCGTTAGTAAGAACATTTATTTTTATAAAAAGTTTAAAGTAAAAATTGCTCTATAAAGGAGTATAAATGGTTTACAGAGAAGGTAGACTCTGAATGGGACTCAAAATTTGACTTTTCTATTCTGCTTTAAAAAACTTTTGAAATATATACAATTAATTAGTATCTACATTTTAAACATTTTAAAAGGTTAACTCTGTAAGTTTAGCATGAAAATACATGCATAAATACACATGTAAAGATCTTCAGATGTTATGAGTCTCTTGGATTTGAGTTTTTGGAACTATGTGCTGCAGGGGAGCCTGCTATGAGAAATATATTAACAAGACTTGTTTTATACTGCTCACAGATTTACCAGGAACTATACTGAACCCGCAGGTCACATGTCTGCTGAAGAGCTTCCAATAGTGATGATGTAGGTAGTCACCACTTATACTGACATCTGAGGAAGAGATGATAACATGAGAAGATAAATAAAAATGATTTATTCAGATACTGAAATTTTAAACTCATCTTAGAATACCAGAAAGTGCATACCAGTTTTCTTTTAAAAAATATTAGCTAAAGAAAAATAATATTTTCAGGTTAACTCCCAAAAGAAGGCAGATTTATGTTCAGGCTTGGTTCTGTTCTCTCAGTAAATTTTCAACACCTGAAATGAATTAAAAAGATAGTCTAAGTTCTTTAGCTTCTGTGAAAATGAGCAGCTGGGTGGAGGAGTGGGATCTGCATTGGTGTTACTGGTGTGGGGAAGGGAAATGACCTCGCTCTTGTGCAGAGGTTGGTGGGTGTGGATGTCCATACTGGGCAGTGTGCTCTGTCCTCTGCTGAGGAGAAGAACTGGGGAACGCTGCCTGCAGATGAATGGTTGCTACAATTCATTAACTGGAGCAGTCATAAGCAACTTGTTTTGACAAAGGTCAGTGGAAACAAACTGAAGTTTTATTGTATGAGTCTATTGCAATCTTGTGCTGGGATGCCGTGTGTTACAACATGGGAAGATGGATTGTTGTGAGATCTGTGTGTTACATCTCGTTGTAGGACTGAGGATTCATGCTCAGACAGATATGGAACCTTGTGGGTTTTTGGTGGATGTCTTCTGGGCATGTGAGCTTTCCCACTGGTTTGATTTTTTTCAGGATTGGTGCTTGTGGTCCACTTGGCAATGCAATAGGAAAGGGAACCAGATTTGGGGAGCATATGCTTCTGGCATTCACTTTGAGGACACCGGAAAATATACCAAGGGAAAAATGTGAAACCTTGTCAGAATAAAAAGTCCTTGAAATATGGACAAGGATAAAAGGTTAAATGGTTTGCTCAGGCAGAAAAGATGGCATTTAGCTGCTGTCTTCAGGGTTTTGTTAAATTGGTCTGATAATTTGCTGTAGTTATGCTTAAATAAGTGCTTTCAGTTTGTCAGTAAGGACTTAGTGAATGCTTGTATAGTTGAACTAAACATTTTATTTTCAGGCTGCGAGAAAAGGTAAAAATACCTGTAATTAATTCTACTACTTCAGGAAGAAAGGGTTTGTTAGCAGGTGACTGCATGAAAGAATGGATCTGTGTGTGTGAATCTGAGCCTAAGGCAATGTTGGATAGAGGGATTCTTCCCAAAGATAAACAGTAATACCTGTTTCATACATTTCATTGGCTTGAACATGTCAGATGGACTCGCTTGTTGCCATGAATGGTGTTTGCTGCTGCTGCTGCTGGTGACAGGGGTTGCTGTGTAGAGAGTGAGAGTGCTTCTCCTCCTCACCATCAGCCACTCGGTGTGCTTCCCTGGTGTTAATATCGCTGTATTTTGTACTTGCTTAATACTGGAAATCCCAAATCTTAAAGGGAAACCAATTCTCCAGCCTAGCAACATAACATAATGCTGCCATGCTGCAAGGCTGGTGTTTAATCTGCTTATCTTTAATAGTCTTCACTGCTTACACAGACCCACTTACCTCTTTAATGAGAAGAAATGTCCTGCAGTGAGGCAGTGTGTATTTTGCTTCTAGGCTTATGTCATCAGCCTGGCAGTTGAAATTGGTTAGAGCACTTTTTTAGTTTCCTGTCAGTTCTGCTGGTTATGGTTGCCTCTTCAGTTTCTGAAATACATTGAAAGATGGTGACGTTTTTTTAGTAAAAGGAAACCTAATTAAAATGTGCCAAGTGAAAAAAAAACTATTTTGAAAAACTATCACTATTGATTGGGAGGAGGTAGTTCTCTTGTACTTTCAAGGGATAAATTTCAATTATCTTTGCATTCTGAATGTTTGTATATTGTGGATAGTAGTTACATAAATGACAAAAAATATGTTAGGAGTAGCAGTATTTTAGTAACAGACAGAAAAGGCTCTCTAAATTGTCAGGAGACATTTAAAGTAAATTGTAAATATGTAGCAATATTTCCCATGTGATTTATCAGTTGGTCCTTTTTTATTTTGTATTAAATTGCTTTACCCAAGCCATTAGTATTTATCTGACCTGTAGATGGTATGGGATTTTTATCATGTCTGGGATCAAGACAGGGTAGGCTTTTCAGAGTTGGTGATTCTTGAATTTCTAGAAGCTACTGTTGGAAACATGAAGTAATTTGTAGACTCCAAATTCTTTCAGTGTTACTCTCTGAAGGAGAGGATATTAAATCTTCAAATTTCTTTTTTCCTTTTTTTTTTAAGAATTGCATTCCCTAGACCTTTTGATGCTCATTCTTAGCACAAGAGTGAGAGGCAAGAAACTGGATTACTTTATTTAGCAGCTTCATGAATAGCAGAGTCTTTTTGCCCACCAGAGTGGTGTGCAAATGCAGCTGTTTTTCTTTTAGCATCCAAGGTAGTTCAGGTATTCCCTGTAGTTTGTTTTCAATTGTGTGGATATACCCTGAATTTTCAAATCTGTGACTATTGTTTAGCAGCATTTTTCTTTTTTTTTTTTTTTTTCCAGGAACAAATAGTTTAAAGTTTACCTAATCTTTCAGGAATCAAAGAAATGGGGTTGGCTTTGATGGACTTCATAAAGTTTTGCTCTCTGGATGTTCATGTCTCTAGTTGTTAAAGGTTTTTCTTAGTTGTGTGACTTCTGGCCTGGCTATCAGTGGCATTCAAAAGAATTGCTAAACAAAATAAAAACCACCTAAAACTACAGTAAAGTCAAGTGGTATGGAAATTATTTGTTAGACTGGGTTTAATATAAGCAGCTATGCTTTACAAATATGAATTTTCACGTTACTCATATCTTGTGAAAACATTGTGTTTATACTGTAAATAATGCAACAGAGTTCCTTAAATTTGGCTTTTGAGTTTTGAAACCATCATCTCTATTTATGCTATGAATCACACTTTGTAGTTTTGTGATTCAGAGTCTAAGCTCTATTCCATGTTAGAAAGCTAATTTCAGCTTGAATTCAATTTTTGTGTACTATAGTAGGAATATATAACACATGACATTTTACATAAGTGCTTCTATATGATGAAATGTTGAAGTTTCTCCTTTTTTTTGTTTTAAGGATCAAGAACAAGATCCAGTAAAAAGTCTTAAGTGGTTTCAGATTTTGATAGTTTTTATTCTAACATTCAGCCTTACTGTCCCCAACTGTTCTCTAATATCAATTTTATTGATATTTGTGAAGGTAATAAGGCCCATTTTTCCATGCATCCTGACATGTCGTCTGCTGTGGGCCTTTGGGTGAAGTGCTGTACTGCAGGCATGTCATAATATAGTGAATTAAGGTTATAACTCTTCCACTTTCTATGCAGAATGCTTCCTGACATAGTCATTGCTGTCCTTTGAATGAATTTCTTATTTCTTAAATAAATAACTGCATTTATGGTTTTGTATAGTTTCTCTTTAGAGATGAGATATATATATATAGATCATAAATATCTGGGTTTTGAAGTTATCAGCACATCATCTATGAATACATTCTCTGGATGGAAAGTGGTTCAGCTTTGTTTTTACATGGTCAAATCTATAAATCAAATCTATAAATGACTCATTTTGCTAATAGCAATTCTCCCTTTAAATCAAATTGTTAAAGCACAATGGATACTTTTGTAGCCAAAGGTTGCTCTTTTCAAAATACTCTCGGATATTATTAGTGTGATAAAATCATGTTTGGAATGAGGATGAATATAAATATTACCTATTGTATGGCACAGCTTAAACAACTGTAACCCGCTATAATTACTTTTAAGTTACTTTCCTCAAAAGATGAAAATATTAATTGGCTTTGACATTTAGCACTTGTTTTACATCAGCATAGACTAATAAATGTCACTTGTACTGCCAGCCAAAAAAAAGAAATACCTCATGTTGCTGGGGTAGGTTGGTGTTTTCTGGGAAAAAGACCCTTTCTGCTCCACTGGTCCGTGAGCTGTGGCTTGTTCATGCTGGTGATGACTCCAGGCTGCTGTGATCTGAAATGGAGCAAGCCAAGCCCATGGCCATCACTTCCCAGCAAATCTGTGGCCCTGAGAGTGTTTCAAAGTGCTTCCAGTATGATGCTGTTTTTTTTTTTTTTTCCTTAGGTATATGTGGTGATCTCTTTTTAAAAATGAGTGTTGTTTGGCTTTATTTTTCATAATTATTGAGAATGATTTGGCCAAGGTGGAAGAATGTGTGCTGACTAGTAGAGAGATCCCCTGGGAGGGGGCTAATTGTGAGGTGCCTGTTGGGAGGCAATTAGGATCTTAAAAAAACTAAACAAAGGGGATAAATTTAAAGGCTGGAGGAATGGATTGTGGTGAGCTAAGGGCAGGAAAAACATGGAGGTGACATAAACAGGGACATGAGTGATTTTACATTTGAGATTAATTTCAGATTGCAAAGGCTGTGGGCTGACAGTTTATTCTCTCAAATGGTCCCCAGTCATTTACTATTTGTTATTCTAGCTTTTATCTTTTCCTCTTTCAATTGGGAATGTCAGGCAGCTTCCTGTTCTGAGCTTGTTGACTGTTTTGGTAGGGCCTACTGTAAAACTCTGTGGACCAAATTTAAACCTGGAAGTTCTGTTTCACTTTGTCTCAAAACATTTATTTATAAAATAGCACCTAAAACTTCTTATACTGAAATGGGCAAACATTAAAGATTTTTTTTTTCAATAATTTTATAATCTGGGATAGTTTTGCTGTGTGCTGGTGAGTGCCTGCTAGTAAATTTTGAGAGTTTGACAGTGCCAAGCTGATATTTTTCTTCCAAAGTGGCTACCATGAAGAAAGCCCCTCAGGGACATGAGACTGCTGTAGACCTTCAGAAAGCAATGTTGTGCTTGATTAAGTTTAGACAGATGATGGAGTGATGTAGTAAAATCATTTTTGTTAAGGCATAATACAACATAGAATCCAATGTAGTACCACTGGGACTGATAAAAATGAAATACTAAAGAAAAACCATGCCCTTACATACAGCTTTCAGCAGCAGATGCAATAGGTGTAATTTAGTTGTGTGGTGCTGGAAACATAATATTGATTTATCATGAATCAAGAGAAATAGCTTGTACCTTGCCTGGTTGTATGGATTGCAGCAATCTTAGGGAAACCAGTTACCTAAAAATGGTGCTGTAACAGAATGCCTTCTTTTTGATAGCAGTGGGGAGGCAATTATAGCCATGTGGAAAATCCAGTTAAATATCTAAATGGGGGGGGTGAGAGGTCCTTATGTGCTGTTGCTGGGAATTGCCAATTTTCCATGTACTTAACT
The DNA here is from genome assembly GCA_020086605.1 of Lanius collurio. NCBI lineage: Eukaryota > Metazoa > Chordata > Aves > Passeriformes > Laniidae > Lanius > Lanius collurio. Next base: position 17,187,026 of record JACBWW010000016.1, read on the forward strand.
CACACTTTTTGAAAAGAACAATTTCTTGAAAGCAATCCCTTGCATAACTTGCATAGAATTGAAGGCAGTGGAATGAGAGGGGTTTGGGGTAGATCTTGCCTTGCCTTACTTGCACAAATAACTTCATCTTTTTGTGTAGCATTTGTGTACCACAGGATAAAGATATTTTTTTCTCTGTTTAAAAAAATATCAAGCAAAATAGCAATTGAGGTAAAGTTACAGTGACTTCAGAGAAGGTCAGTCTGGTCACTGTGCCATGTAAGTTCTTTCTGGGAGGCAGTAGTTCTCTTGGTCTTTAATAAGAGAATTGCAGGATGAAGTGATTACAATTAGTGTTTTTTGGCAGATGATAGAATGCTACCAAAGGGTTTTACTAACTTCACCTTTCAAACAGAAACAGCTGTATTATCTTATTGTTTGAGAGATTGGTGTATGGCTTTCATTCATTTACCCCTTAATCCTCAGGTGACCTAGTTTATCCTAAAGTAAGATGGCTTTAAATACCCTTGACATAAACCCTGATATTTGAAACAAAGCAGTCCAATATTGGTGTCTTTACGTGCTCGTGACTAGTATCAGATGAAAGGGAGTATTTCAAGAAACAACTACTTATTTTTATTTTGGTTTTGAACTTAAAAAAATGCTCTGTTGTAGGCAAATTAAAGCATTGTCACAAGAGGTCTTTGCCTCTCTTGCCTCGTTATTCCTCATTTATCCTTATGCCACAGTGCAGATCCTTATGCCAGATCCCAGTTGTTCCACAGACAGAACTGTGCATATTGTCTGTCCCATATTTATAATGGGACTCCAAAGGAGCTTCCATGCTTAAGTTCCTTCTGTTTTCTGAAAACTTTGAAGTTTAACAACCCTCATTTCAATATTTTCTACTTTTCTTTCAGGAAGTGAGCTTGATTAGAGGGCTGCTAAATTAACACCAGCAGGGTGCATTGTGCAAAGGAAACCTGACCACTTTAGAGCAGAAGGGATGTTTTAAATGGAATGCTTGCTTTTTTCCCCCCAGCTAGCAACCTCAATTTCTCCCCGAGTATTCCAAGAGCCCCCATTGCTCTCTTGAAAAGAATCCCAAACAAAACCCAAAAAATCAAACCAGCAAGACAATTAGCTGTAAAAATAAAAATAGGCCAACTTTGTACCTGGGCTGGGTTTTTGGGTCTTTGATGAAGGTTCTTAAGGGAGTGGTTGATTAGGCTTTTGTTAATTTTATAAAAAAAGAAATGAAGGAACGCTGTTTGTTTTCAGGAACTAGTGACAGGCATGAATTACATTGATCGTGTGTGGAACAAGTTGTGGTTTGGATGGGGAAGGATGGCTGAACCAAATATATGTGAAAGCTGCAAGCACCCAAACAGTTTGGGATGCTGAGTTAGTTCTGATAGAAGACTCCAAAAAAAAAAAAATGGAATTCCTGTTTAATGTTTGTGTAACAAGCAGGTTTTAGGGAATATATTATGCTACACAAAGGCAGGAGAGAAATACCTCTATGTCACTTTCCATCTTGGATGTGTGCCAATTTTAAAAAAGCAAAAACAGAATAAAATCCTATTATTAGTATAACAGATCATGATTGATAGTTGTTATGGCTAGAAATTGATTTTAAGAACTGTATTTTGTAACAGCTTGAGCAATATTACAGGCTTTTACTTAACATGCCTCTCTTAAAATCTTATTTCTGCTCTCACAGTCTTTCAACCATGCAATGAGATATATTTGGACAAGGTATCTATTTTTCATCTGTTTGAAATAACAGATGAAAAATTCACTTTACTGTTCAATAATCAGCCCCCTTTTATTTCCCCACTGAATCTAACCTTTGTTATCTCAGTTCTAAACTGCTTCATAGCAGCCAGAAAATCATAATGAAACAGAAAATGAAAACTGATGAAGACAAAAAAAGTTTGTAAACATATTTGAAGGTAGTAAAAAATTGTGTTTAATTCCTTGAATGGAGTAAAGATTTTTCCAAAGGGAGGGCATCTTAAAGATGTGTACTTAGAAAATGTAGCCAAAGGAGTCAAAGTAGCTCTAAAGATCATAAAATGCAGCTGAGGTAGAAATAAGGTAAACATTCATAGCATTTGAGCATGATATTAGTTTTTAAAGGTTAAAATTTTAAATAAAATTCAGAAGAAATCTTTTTAAATTAAAAATGAGGTTATGGGAGAAAAATGAATGTTGAAATAGATGCTGCACTCAGAGTTGTGGTTAATGGGTTGATGACCAAGTGGAGATCAGTGACGAGGGGTTTCCTCAGGGGTTGGTATTGGGACTGACACTGTTTAACAGCTTTGTTGGTGATGTTGGATTTGAGGGCACCCTCAGCAAGTTTGCTGGTGACACCATGCTGAGTGGTGTGGGTGACATGCTGGAGGGAAGGGACCTGGACATGTGTCAGAAACGGGCCTGTATGAACCTCAGGAAGTTCAACAAGGCCAGGTTCAAGGTCCTGTGCATGTGTTGGGGCAATCCCAGCCACAGATCCAGGCTGGGAGATTGAACCGACGAGAGCAGCCCTGCTGAGAAGGACTTGGGGGTGCTGCTGGGTGAGAGGCTGGACATGCCCCAGCCATGAAAGCCAAACGTGTTCTGGACTGCATCCAATGCACTGTGGGCATCAGGGGAGGGAGGGAATTCTTCCCCTGTGCTCCACTCTGGTGACACCCACCTGGAGCTCTGTGGTCCCCAGCGCAGGAGGGACACGGTGCTGCTGGTAAAAGACAAGTACATCTTTGAACCTGCATTTTGGTAGTGTCTGGGTGAGAACTCTGTGAAGTTAACCTAAAATTAGGGAGGCAGGAAGATGAAATCCAAATGCCAGGCTGTAAGAACTGTAAGAACCCAGAAGGTCCAGAGTCTTTCAATCAATGCCTTCCCATGTGAAACTTTATGCACAATGTTAATTCTTGTTATGGTGAAATGAGTTCTTGAGTCAGTGGCCAGTAAACTGAGCAGTTTGAAATCCCAAGTAAAAAGAGATACCTATCAATCTGCTAAGAAGTGTTTGCCTTTATAAATTAAACAGAAATCAAAGTCAGGGAAACAAAAAAGAAAAAGTAGAAGCTTAACTTTAGATTTAACAGCAGTAAGATACTTAATGGTTATTCTCCATTGCTGCTGTGAAATAAGCTGGTAGGTTTTTGAATTGTTGTGTTTGGAAAAAATTACTTTAGAAATAATCCACCAACTTCTAAGGTTAGGCAGGCTAAATCAAGTGTTTTTAGAATTGATTTATCAAGTAACTGTCAAGTTCTTAGGGGAAAATATAGAATTAAAAAGAATAGAAACCTCATAGGTGGAGACTAACAAAATGCTATGTCCAAATAAGTAAGTTTACATGAGAGAAATACTGAAGGGATTGCTTTAGAAATACGTTTCTTCTGTTTTAATAGCCCTGTCAGAGAAGATGATCTCATTAAGTTCTGTTTCCCGTATTAAAATCCATGTTTGGGTGATTCCACACACCATCTATGTCTATTATCTTTTACTAAACATTTGAGTTGGTTTCGAATTCATATTATGGACGAAAGGTTGCAGTAAATGTTGAATCTGATCATGTGGATATACTGTCTTTTGAACATTTCTGGAACCAAATCTTATTTTGCTGCTTTAATATGTTTGAAGTCCAAATTAATCTTACACCTAGATTAGCATTACTGTGATGTGATAATGGATTAAGTACTGATCTTTTCTGCCCCCTGTTTCATCAGCTGCTTTTTTTCTGCAGGAGTGGTAATTGCTTTGGAATGGAAATCTTCAAATAGTATTTCAGTTGATAAAGATTCGTGCAATATCCATGCAGATATTCTTTTGCATTAAAAAGGATTTTTCTACTATTTATTTTGACACATGTTAAATAGTGTAAGAGATATCAGAATGTGAATTATAATTCCTTAAAGAACTCATGTAATAGCTATATGAGCCGTCCTGCAGAAATAAAAAAATCATAACATTGAGATCAGCTCATGGAAATCTTAAAGTAAAAATATGAGTATCAAATAAGAAATAGAACACTTATCCTACAAAATACCTAATGCCACAGGACTGACAACATACAAAATAGAACTGTGATAAGGGGACAATGTGCAGTATTAGCTCATTGAGAAAAATAGAAACATTAGTGCTAACATTACAAGAAAAGTGCTAATGTGACTAATGTGAATAAACTCTCCTGTTTTTCGATACAGGTAATAATTCACCCATACTATTTTGATCTGGACCATTAAAAGACAAAGCTGTCAATTTGATGGAGTTTCAAATTGAAACATAACATAATTCCAGTTTTGGAGTCCAAATAGAAACGCAAGTCAACTTTCAACATTAGATGAATTCAGCAGGGCAGGCAAGTGTTAAGAAAGTTAATTAAGATAATGTAAATAAGGCTTTTAATGGACTTGCAGCTGTGCATGTGACTGCCTACTGCATCTGACTGAGATGTGGCAGCTTTGTGTCCTGTCCTTACCTTGTCACCTCCAATCATTTGACCACGGCCTGGTTTGCAGACACTTTGAGAATTAACTGAGAAATAAGACCATTTATGCTGGTCCTCAAGGATAGTCTTGAAACAATGGGAAAAACTCAATTGCAATTTTTTAGGGCAGCCAATATGCCACCGAGGTTGCAATAGTAACTTCAGGTTGCAGGGAGGAGGTTAAAACTTCAATGACAGCAAAATGGTAAATAAGAACACTTGCTAAAAACAATTTGAACTTTCAACAGAGAAAAACATAATTTTACAAGAAATTGATTTTTGGTCATAGGAGGTTGCCTTCTGGTTCTCAAGACGTAATAACAAGCTAATGCTAAAACAATAGCAGGATTACTCCCTTTGTCTCCTGATGCTGGACAAAATAGAACTTTCTCCAAGGTACATAGAATTTTAATTTTTACAGGTAGCACAAGATGCTGATGCATCAACAACACTGCCAGCAATCAGAGTTAGAAGATCTGAAGTAATCTTTTCTCAGTTTAGAAAGATTGCATCTTCATCTCCAGAAGCTGTTCAGGAGAGACCTGTCACTCTCCTCCTATTGTAGCATTAATGATGGAGATGAATCAACCAGTCTATTTCCAAAGTCCATATCATAAGTATGTGCAATATGAAATTTAAAAACCAAGTCAAAATTCAAGGTTTTCACTAATTAACATACAGGTGCTAATTCCTTTTTCAGTGGTGAAAACCTCAGTGATCAGGGATGCAAAAACCTGAAGTAACAGCTCGTAATAGTTGCTGGTGGAATGGCAGTCAAATGATAAAGCCTTTGGATTCTTGGTAGCTTTTCCTTCTCGTGGAAAAAATCCTGATCCACAGTGTCTTCAGGAGTTTGATTCCTACTCCTGAAGTGCATCCTCTTGTGAAAAGATGTGGTGATTTAGCTCCATCCATCCGAAACAACACATTTGTGGCATAAGAAGTATTTCAGCTGAGACTTCTGTGTATCAGCAGCAGATGGATCCTTCTGTAGTCCTCATTTGCTGGAATTGGGGCTGAGAGTCTTGCAGCAAATCCCTCAAAAGAAAACTGTAGTGCAGTAGAATAATGGAGTGGAGTAAAAAGCCAAAAGGTTTGATTGCAGCTAGAGAGGATTCACTGAAGGTGGGCCATAAAACAAACAAAAAAGTGCTCCCACAGAAAATGGCAATGGCAGCCGTAAAATCAGATAATAAAGGAATCCTAACATGAAGACAAAAAAGCAAACAACAATTAAGCTTCCCCAGAGAATCAAACTAAGCAGAAAACAAAAAGCAAACAGGCTTAGGACAGGGAGACACAGGCATATAGCAGCAGCCATGTTGCCACTAGAAAAATCCTATGCCTAAGAAGATTAGGAAAATTCCTCTTGCCCTAAGCTTTCACAGCTTGCCTGCTATATTTATTGCAGGCTGTCTTTGAATGCCTCCATGAATTGCACATCTAGAAAATGCGTTCCAGAAACCTGTGGCTTCCAAGCCTCTTTTTTTCCAAAGAAAGAAGTCAGTTGTAAAGGAAGGTGTTGGAGATAGTTCTGTGATCTGTTGGTCCATCAGGGCATTGGAACAAAATTTGTGCTTGTGGTGTCTGTGAAGTTTGTATATATCCAATGAAAATGTGTGAGCTTTCCATTTATCCTAGGAAAACAGAATTTCTTTGTGTATTTATAGAAATGATGTGTATATATACTTATGTATATGTATGAAATAATGTATATACACTGTCTGATTGTATCTCTTTGGGACTATAGAGAATTTAAGCACTTCATTGCCGCTGTTTTAGAAGCATGGTCTTGTGAAAATCAGAAACTTTTAGTTTCCATTTTTAGCACACTTACACCTATTTGTATGCATCATGTCTTGTGCCAGCATTGTCCTTTGTTCTGAGTAGCTTTCCTTCTGTGGGAATTCTTCCCTCAGTGAATCTGTGAGACTGTCCTCACTGCAGCCAAAGACTCCTTTTGCTGGAATGATGGCTGGCAGCATTTGAATATTCATTTTAGATGAACTGGAGGCACTCCTTGCTGAGCTGTGGAAGTGCTGTCACACTGCAGGCATTTGATGCTACCTCTCCTCCTGTGGCTAGAAAGACAAATTTTTTCCTCTCTTATGAAATCTTGTTCCGTGGTGGTTGGAGGGGTTTTTTCTAGTTTTAGACTCAAGTAGATATTCCATAGGAAAATGAATTTCAAGAATAGTAGCAGGCTGTGTTGGCCAGGAGTCTGGGGTTTGTCTTTGTGAATGACATGCCCAGAACCAGACATGGCATCATAGCTGCTGATGTGCTTCTGATTGAGCTAATGCCATTATAATAATTTCCATGTTATGTTCCATCCCGTTCTTGATGCTGCCTAACAGCCTGTTTGACTTTTATTCCCCAATTACAGCTGTCCATTGTCTTCACAGTTTCTCCTCTGTCCTTTTTCAAATTAGTGTTAGTTTGGCTGTGTGTGGGTGTGTGAGTCCTTGGTTATGTATATCCTGATTCTGGAATTGTGTTGCCCACTTGCCTGATAAATTCCTCACACTGCCAGGATTTACAGGAAATTCACCTTTGGTTCTGTGCAGTATCTACTATTGCAGTGTATGCTGGAATTAATTTAAGAAAACTCAATCTAAATGGAAAGCTTAAATCTCAAACTTCTATCTTAACATTTTACTGCAATAAAATAACGACACACTTTTGATCTTCTGCATTGGTTGTTTGGGTTTTTTTTTAGTTTTGTAAGTAAGATTTTTGATGCACTTACAATATTAGCCAGATTTCTGCCTGGTCATCTGGGATACTGAGCATGCCTAACCTGTTTGGAGATGGAGGAATGAAAGTAAAAGACATTTCTAATTTGTATGTAGAACAGGAGACAACAAAAAGATTGGCTGTCATTGAGAGAATGCCTCAAGTCAGCATGAAAGAAGAAACCCATAAGCTCCACAAACCAAACTTGCTTTTGGATAGATCTCACCTATTTCTAATTTACTTAATAAAAGTAGAATAGAGGAGGAAGAGAATAAGCTTAATCACTTACTTAAAGAAGAAGTTGTTAAACATCATTGTTAAACATCAGATACATGTAAAAATCTGGCGTCTAAATGAAGTTGTTCTCCATTTTTTTTGCAGAGAATGCAGAACACATGACATAGAGCAGGTCTTCAGTGTATGTAGTTCAGGGAGCTCTCAGCACTAAGAGAACAGGTTTGCTCTTCTAAGCTGAAAGTAACTGAACTGGACAAACTTAGTAGAGAGGCTCAGAGGTGAGACCTGCAGGGACACCACTCCCTCTGCACTGCTGCTGAGGATAGACCTGATCTTTTGGACAAGATCCACCTTCCAGTGTCATTATATCCTTCTGTACTGAGGAGGCTCCTGCAGCAGAGATGATATCCCCAACGATAAGGGGAAGCTGATTGTGATAGTGGGTGATTCTGTGAATAAATGCAGTTAAATGGGTTTCTGTGTGGGAGGTTCAAGGAGGGGTGCTTTGAGGGTAACTTGAGGATGCCAAACGGGCCATTGAAACACAAGATTTCTGTGATAACATTCTCTGTAATACCTGCCAGATCTATGTGTGGGAATCAAGAGATTAGCAGCCCACATTTGTGGACAACATAATGGAGTAAAAAGAAGGAATTAGATGTGATGGGAGCTGATCAACTCTTTGGGACCAAAGGCTTCTGCCCAGGAGGAATGCTACACCCCAGTCAAGACAATCATTCTGTGGGCACTAAAAATTAAAAGGAGTGTGGGAGGCTGGGGAAAAACCCAAAATAGCATCTCTTGTTGGAGTTCAGTCTGATCTTCTGTTATCCTGGTGAAGCACTGGCCCAGACTGAAAACTTGCACTCTTGTGACTTGTCCGAACTTTTCAGTGTCCCCCAATCTTATTTAATGTTTCCTGATTGTTGTCATTGCCTTGAACTGAGAATTGGTAGCACAGCCCTGGAACTGTATTTTTGGCTATTACAGGCTGGGTTTCCTGCCCAAAGAGATTCTGTGATGCATTTCTTGTGTAGTATTTTTAAACTGGTAAACTTCATCTGCAGAGCATCTTCCCTGCTCTCACAGCTTAATCCATCAATCCTGATAAGTAGATACTGACAACACTATCCCATAGATTATCCTCCTGTGGGCAGGTGTGTGGGATGCCTATTACAGAGGGTGGCTGTTTGATGCCAAATATACTTTTGTTTTATTTTTCAGGCTTCTAGAATTAGTATGGAAGCACTTTTAAGTTCTGCTTTTCTTTAGGCTCGGTATTGCACATGGCAGCTGCCTGGCATTGCAGACAGATTCATTTCCCTTCCTGCATCTTGCTATTATATTGCTTATTTGCCTGTTGGCTTTTTGAGCCCTTTTTTAGCTCCCTGCCTTTCCCAGGCTCCAGAGACTTATTTGCTTTGATAGGAGTACCTGAATCTCTGAAGCAAAAACCTTCCAGGCATGTAGGAAGCCACAGATAGATATTTTCAGACAGTACAGTGAACCTAATTTTCCACCTGTTCCACTGAAATTAATGGATATTGGTGTAGTGAGGTTCCAATATTGTTTTGAAAATACTGGTTGTTTGGTCAGTCATTTGCTTTAATAGTGTCTAGGTCTGAACAGGCAGTGGAATGCTATTTAAGTACACTGAAATTAGGAAAACTTGAAGTATTAGGATTGAAAATAAGGGTTTGCATGCCTCAATATGGTAATTTACAAATGCTTCTTTCAAGTTTGTATTACAGTACAGATTCTGCTTCCTAGAACCAGTACACATTTAAATGCTCTGTGTTCATTTGCATTTAATGTTAAATGTGGCTGGTGAGGCTTATAAGTATTCAGTTAGAATAACAGGGAAAATGAAAAGAATATTTTATTAATCTATAATGTCTATTGATTTTTAAATAAGTAGGCATAATGTCTATTGATTTTATTTTTTTAAGCAGGCTGTACATTGCAATTTAAGCACTCTGGATGTAAATGCTGGGCAGCTTCTTATGGCTTCATATGGGGAAAGGAATATGACTTGAGTTGCTTTACCTTCACCTGAAAAATAACCCAACACCACGTAAACAAATCAACAGACTTTCCCATGGGCTCACCTAATAAGACAGCAGGCTCACTACATCTGTAAAATTGCTTCTTTTTCTCTGAACATAAATATTTTTGTTGACCAGTCTCTGATAGTTCTTGTGTCCGGGTGAGCCATCCTAGGATTTTTCTTAAATAAATATCAAGCTGACTTTTAAATTTGATAGATACTTCTATAAAAATCAGTGATGGGCAGAAAAGAAATATTCATTATTTAAGAAGCTACTGTGGAATTAAAACCAGTGAAAATAAAGTGGTATCTGTGACACACCTTTTTTTTTAATCATGTAAATGAGAAAAGATCATTTGAGATGTTAAGTCTAATTGTCACTTACCATATGTGTAAATCTGGACTAACCCCACGAGCTGCACTGGGTTTGTTTTGGGTCTGTGTGTGTTAGAGAAATCCCCCTATAGCCAGTCATCTGTAATTCCTTGACTAGGTGGTGAGTTTGCTTTCTAATATTAAAATTCTGAATTCAGCAAGTACAAAGCCCACATTAAAAATAAATCTTTAAATCTTCAAAGTTTCTTTCCTCCTAAGTAAACTGAAATGCTTAAAATACAGTGGTGAGTTTGGAGTAATGTTTCACCTCCAAGAACAGGATTTAAATGGGAATCACTATCTTGCCTTTCATTGCTGTGCTTTTGACTTTGTGAGAAACAGAAAAGTGAAATATATTAGAAGACCTTTGAGCCTGTTGCAGTCAGACCACATTGGAACTATTTTATCAGTTTCTAAACTGTTTTATTGAAATGAAAATTATCAGTTATCACAGAATTTCAATTTGGAGGAGAATGGATGAATGAATGAATTTAATTCAGTTTTTGTGTAAGCACGGAATGATTTAGCAGGATCACTTTAATGCTTTTACTAATCCTTTGTTCTGGCTGCTGAAGTTGCACTTCTGCTGTGAGAATTTGGGAGCACCAGTACAGCTTATGGGAGCACTGCCTGAGAGAAAATATTGTGGAAATAGGCATTAAGGAGTCAAACATTTAAGGGAAATAAACCAAGAATTTTCTTGATGAAGAAGACAACTTACCATACCAAGGAGCATGGGTAGATGGTTGCTATCAGGAAGTGAAACCTTGGGTCATTCTTTGAAAGCTATCTAGGTTATTTCTTCACAGATGCTCACTAAACTTCCATCTTTTCAGTTATTTCTTTGCAGTTTAGTCTCTCTCAAACAAAAATGCAACAAGTTCAGTGAAAAGTCTCATAAGGTGTTTTTTTTCATTAGTTATGGTGATGCCATTAAGATTTTTTTGCCTGTTTTTTTATACCCCTTTTATGCCTTTTTACAGCTTCTGTATTCTTAGTGCTTTTGCCTACATTCTTGGACTTGTTTGTCAAGCTGAGAGATTAAACATTTTAGAACTTTGTAGTTAAAGATCAGTGTGTCCCAGACCCCAAGGTCCTCTCCAGAACACACATTCTGTAAACTAGGATAGAACCATCCAGGGGAAGGTTCCTTGGGGAGGGGGGCTCACTTGAGCCTCTCATTGGAGAATTTTTGATAGATATGCTAATTAGTAAGACCTATAATGATATACCAGATCTTTTGGGGGTGTGCATTGTGGTGTGCATTTCGGTGCATTTGACCCAGATGTGTGCACCTAAAGATCCTTAAAATAAATACCAAGGTAGAATCCCTTTTTCCCCTTCTAAACCATGTTTTATTCTTGATTTTAACACTAGGAAAAGGCATCAATGGTCATAAGAATTAAGTGTTTTATCACCCACAACAAACATTCTTTGTATAGGAAGTTCTCTAATGCAAATGCCAGCACATCAAAATTGTAACTTCTACTTTGAGAACAGCTGTTGAGTTGGGGCTGATTGTTAGTGAGGTGGGATAGACAGAAGAAAATGATGACAAAACTTCAAAAACAACAGTGGGAAAGCTTGTGCAGAGGTATAGACCAGATTTTTAAGTGCTTGCACTACTTTTGTACTTAAATGTTTTGATGTACTGAAGCTCCTTGCCTGTTAGATGGCTTGCAGTTTCCATGCTGCTTTCTCTTTTCAGTATGAGTAACTTTTTTTGGAAGGTTTTATGAAATATGTAGCAGAGGAGCAGGGACTTTGGTTCTGGTATTTGAGTTCTCCTACAGTACATTACAGACATGGAGTTAAAAACATTGTAGCAAAGACGTTTTGGCTCCCCAGAAGCTGTTCTGAGCTGAATACTTTAATCATGCATTGAATTCAACCTGAAAGTGTGAACAAGGCCATTGATTAGACTTGCTGTTTTGAGACATGTCAAGCTGAGGAAAAGCCCCTTCCCAAATCCTCTTTGAAGAAGGAGACTGTTCAGTGATAATTGGTGATGAATTTTCAGGTCTTGCAAAGTCTTTGGAAATTTCTTCTGTACCCATAAATGCAAACAGGAATATACCTTAAAACTTGACTTTGAAGCCGACAGCTGAATTAAAAAAAAAACCCTTGCAATTTATTCTGAAAGTAGTAGAGGATGAAGAGGAATGTACAGAACAGAAAGTACAGTACAGCTTTCCTGGTGATGAAGTCAGTGTTTGTTCTAATTTGATGTGTGGTAAAGGACAGTAGACAGATATTTTAGATATTGATTAATATCTTTTGTCTTGATATATTTTCAAGAAAGTCCATATTTATAATTTAAATGCAACAGAAAGAGAATCCTAGCCAGAACATGTCCTTGTAATAGAATCAGCTGTTTCTGTCAGTCCATTACAAAGCACACTAATCGCCCATCACAACTAAAAGTCATTAGGCACAGTCTGCAGTTTCTCAAATCTCTGCTTTGGGAGTGAGTGCCTGTATTTTACCAGTACTTTAATTGGGGATGAATTTTCCTTTACTCTGAAACAGATCTCTTGGCACTGAGTAAACTTGAATTACCCAACTGTATTAAATGCAGGGTTGTTCATAAATAAATCTGTGAAAGATGCTTAGATGTGTCCCATGTTTTTGCATAGGAGAAATCGGAGTGATCCAAAAACTTCAGTTCTCTTGACATTTGCAGAATTTATGATATACCTGAAGGGCAGGGCTGGATGTGATTATTTAAAAATATGCCTGGGGATGAGGTTGGTCAGTTCCTATGGTTCCCAGCTCACCTGTCTTTCATTTTGAAAGCAATAAATTCTGCTTTTGTGAGATATGTTCTGCCTCTTCTAAGCCCGAATATTATCTTACCTACACCAGTTGAAGACTTTCTCTGCATTGGGTTTGATCTGTAAATTATTCATGGGTTTGGCTTAGCACCACTTTGCAGTTTACGATTTTATATTCCACCTTAGAGCATTGTCACACGTGGACGTGACAGCCACTGTTGTACTTGAAGTTAATATAAGATTGTAATTTTAAAATGAGACTTCACTTGGTGGTTATTACAGTTCTAGCTCACCGAAATTGAGAGGACCATTTAATTGCTTTTTTCAAATAAATTTTTTTGTCTTTATAATTAATTTTAATATGCCTAAGCAGAAAGAAACCTCAACTTGTTTCTAAGTATGTGTGAAATAGGATAGGAAAGCATGTTCCAATTTAATGTTTGTTTTTTTCACTGAAATTATTATTTTTCAGAACTAATCATAAAAAAGTTGTGATAAAAAGGCTTTGTGTTATAACTGAATTGGGTCACACTGGGTGTGTAACCACCTTATATATCTAGGGGGGGAATATCTTTTCCTAAACACATAATATGTGTAAATGTTAAATATCTGTGGCTTTTACTTTTCTTGTAAAAAAGTATTTATTTTTGGGGAATGAAACAACAGAGCCTTTTCTTTCATCAATTTTTTCAAGGGTATATGTTCCAGTGTGGAGCCCAGCAGACATAAGGAATATCAGAGACTATTCACTTTTGAGGGCAGAAAGAGAAGGTTTAATTCTGTTGTCTGCTTACAAAGGTGTAAATAATGTCTGGCATCTGATTATTCCAAATTTTCACGTGGTGCTCAGCATGTGGATTTCTTCATTAAGTAGATGATGGCCTGTAACGATTCCTTTGCAAAAACATAATCAGAGCACCCTGTCTGTCCCTCCTTCCGTGTTTTTGTGAGAAGCAGTGATTTGAGAGAGGTAGGCTGAAGTGCCTCATGTAGCTTAGCTAAGCAATGGAAAATTACATCTGCTTGTTCTGTAAATAATGTCCAGTCAGAGCAGATGTAATTAACTACTGAACTTAATGGATGCCTCGTGAGGTTACAGATGCTATCAGTCATAAACTAGATGAGGGCAAGGGAGCTTTATTTGCTTGGAATTCCTTTTAGGACTAATTACTAAATATCTTTAAAATTGATTGCTTATGCTTTCAATTTCTGAGAGTGTTTTCTCATATCTATGTGGAATGGACGTGATGCAGCTTTAAGGAAGGATGGGAGGCACCTTTATTGCTGAGGCCTTTTGAGGAACTGAAAGGTTTCTCTCCCCTGGAGCTTTCTCCCAGAGCTTTACTGTTAGAAAACTTGGCCTAATTTTATGGCTGGCCAGGCTGTCCAGCTGTCTGGCAACACTGGCCTGACACATTTTTCTTTTTGTCTAAATCAATTGAAAAATAAACAGTTGTAAAGATAAAATTCTGTTGATGTGTCACAGGTCTTGGCCTGACATTGATGAAGCAATTGGAGACATGGGGAGTGCTTCTCAAAAACAACCACCAAATTTAATTTCTGGCTGATTGCTTTCAAACACTTCACAACTGGGGAGTCAGTGAGGAACCAACCTGACAGAATAGACAGAACCCTCTGAACTGGTGGGAGAGACCTGCTGCTGATGTTAACACTGAACTGGCCACGTACCTTTCGTTGCTTCAACTATGGTTTTGAAGAATGTCCAATTTTATTTTAATATAATACCAAAGTATTTCAATGTAATTCTGGGGGTAACCTTTAATTTTTGTTTGTTCTGTATTAACAGTGCACTGAATGGATATATATGAGTTGATGAGCCAGGCCTAGAGTTTTCATGAGATGGCTCATTGTTTTATGTAATTTTTATGTAAGATAAACCAGAAAGATTCCAAAGTCACCAGAGTTTTATTGGGCTTGATTATTCAGTTTTAAGGGATATTTAAAAAAGTTCTATGAATCAAGTTGGTTGTCAGGTAGCCTTGATGACAGTTAATTAGTCTAGAAACAGCCTTTTAAGGAGTAGATGTGTGTATAGTAGAAATGTCAACTGACTTAATCATAGATTAATATTAGTATGAGCTTACAAGGGAGAGAATAAAACTAGATTTGTTTATTTGTAATGCTTTAGGCATTTTTAGCAGCTGTGACTGTTTCCTTGTGACCATTGCATGCCCAGTCTTGAAGGAATTCTTGGTGCAAGTCAAGACAGAGTAATTTTAAGAGTGGTTTCTAACAATAGCATTGCAGCTGCAATCCTGTACGGCTCCGAGATGAGACTCTTTTCTGCATTTTCCAAAATTTTACAGAACGTGACCTTTTGACTTAAATTCCTGGAACTGATGCTGTCTGGCAAAATGAAAGAGAATTTTGAAGTTGCTCCCATTATTTTGGATGACTGTTCAGTGCAGGGCAGGCTCTTTCTCACATCAGGAATCTGCTTCATGGCCTTATAATACTAGAATTAAGTAATGAGGAAGATTAATGAGCTGTCTAAGTTGTGTGCTTTATTACTCTCAGTATTCCTTCACCCTTAGGCTAATTTGTGCAAAAATATAATATATAAGGAAGCTTTGGAGCATTTATTATTGGTGTTATTTTTCGGGTTTTAAAGTATAACCTTTTATTTACAGTGGACTGTTATGCATCTCACTTTTTATTTTGTTGATCTCCACACACATTTTGGGTTGCTGCTATTGTTTAATTCAGGGACTAAGTTCTCATAATGGTCTTCTGGAGCCACTCCTGTTGCAATTTATGAATTGTCTGTTAGGAGAGTAAATTCATTGTTTTTCTTCTGCTGTGCTGGTTTTTTTTCTATGCTTCTGCACCACATCTAGGACTCCAAGTTGCAAAATTCAAGCTGTAATATTTAAATTTACTTTTTCCTGCAAGTGAAATTACACCTTAAAAAGATTGTCTTTTATGTGCTCTGTAGCATTTACAAGTAAGTTTGGCAAGTGTACTTGAAGAGGGCTGCTGCTATGGTTGGTTTCATTTTTTTAGCCTTGAGGAGAACAATCAAGTTAACAGTAAATTAGTTTGCTGGTGTCTAAGGATTGAACAGCTGAGTTACTGTACCCTATTATTGTGACCAGGGTTTTAGAGGTTGTCTTAACTTTCAGAAACCACTGTCTAACCTCAGCTGAAAAGCTTGGGATTGAACATGAAGCTAGCAATTGTCTTTGCAATGGGAAGAAAGAGACTTCTGCTTGAACAAAGGTGTGAAATCAGAGTGACCCTGGTCCTGAGACACAGAGACAGGAATGAATCCTGTGGAGGAAATGAGAGCTTGGGGACTGCAAGTCACTCATTGCTCTGGCTGCTGAGGGATGTGTGGGTGCCTACCCAGCTGTGGCAGCTGGCTTTCCCTGGGGCTGGGCAACTCCCTGTTCATCCCTTGGGAATGTGGTTTGCATCCCTTGTTTTTATTGTCATCTTCCAGTCCAAGCTATGACGTGTGGTTTCAGTCCTGTTTGTTACCATGAGCACTGTGTAATGTTGTATTTTGGGCTGGAAAATATGATGTAATGTACAAAATATGGAGTAGACACTCCAGCTTACTGAAATACATGTATGTATTATATATATATACACATGGGAGTGGGCACTGAAAATATTCTGAGGAAAGTGTGAATTCCTGCCTGTTTTGAGATGGATTCTGGAATTATTTTAGGTCAGGTAACCAAAATCCATAATCTTATGGAAAGCCCTGAGGTTAAGTGATATGAAAGGTTAGTGGGAAGCTTCTGGTCACATATATTCCTGACAGGTTAATGCACAGATGTGACCTTGATCCTTAGCTTTGCTCACCAAGGAATAAGTTTCTGTTGCCCAGCCAGAAGGGTTGGTGGGGAAGGGAAAATAATTTGCTGTGTTTGAGAATTTTGCTTAAAGTTTAAAGGGCTTTTTAGCTTTATTTCCTTCTGCAGTAACTCTAATTTGAAATAAATCCAAAGCCTTTTTATTTTGCTGACTAGTAAGGGATTTCTGAGCTGAAGAGAAAAGAAAGGCTAGAAGATCTAAAAGCATGAAATGCATCATTGGCTGATTCGTGACCTGTGGGTTGAAAGACTGATATATACTGAATATTTAGAGAAATAGGGCTGCCTGTTAGCTAAACAGCTGAGAGTTTTTTCCCCATTTGGTTTTATATGTTAGAATACTTGCAAATGGCGTTTTTATTGACATGCAGCTTCTGTTGAGGTAGAAAATGAATCTAAACAATACATTTATTTTCCTTTGACCTTGTAGTATGTTTAGGGTAGCCCTGACTGAACAGATGCACTGTTGACTATTCTGGTGTCACGTTTTTCTGGAGGCTGTGGCACTTTGTTACTGTGAAGATGGTATTTCTTAGGAAAGGGTGGTTCCAGGCAGTTTGGCTGGTACTGGGAATATGGGGAGATGCCCTGGGACTAAGCTATCCATGGCATTTCAGAATTTGTGTGATGGCAGCCATAAATACAGCGGAGTGCGGAGAAAGGTCTGGGAATTAAACTGTGTGTCCTGAATATTTTGAATGGTATTGGCAAGAGGCTGAGTATTCATTTTCTGTATTTTAAGTATCTCTGTAGCTATGCAGATGATCTACCAGTATGATCCTGAATGTAGTTTCTAAAAAGTCAGTAAATTATAGAAAATATCTTTAGCATATTCCATAGGTTCATCTGACCTTCGGTACAGATACAGTTTTAGTGTTGCTGTTTAAAATTCTTCACTGATGAGTTTGGGAAACAAGTTCAGATGTAATCATTTCTAGAAAGAGAAATTGAGAAGTGCTGTTTTTAATAACCATTTACAGTGATATGGTGAAAAGAAGGAAATTATTTTTCCTGACAGATTCTGATAGGAGAAAGAAAGGCTTAGCATGGGGTGTTTTTTTTTTTTTTTTTTTTTTTTTAATCACCATGAAAAATTCCTTCCTGTTAATCTGATGGATGGATTACAGTTTGTCCTTGCACGGCCAGGTTGTACTTTCCATCAGAACTGGAGATTCCAACCCTCATTATATCATTTCTGTAATGCAAATGGTTATGTATAGAAGGAGATTTAATTAATCCCCTGCTGGTTGGTAGTATACCCTAAAGCAAACATAGTCAGCAAAGGAAAAAAAAAATTAAAACATGAATGCATGGTACCAGGTCACTGACTGTCAGTGGAATTTCATCATCTGTGAAATATTAACTTATTAACTGAAATGTATTTACTCTTATAGCTGTAAAAATATTTGTCTATTGTCCCAACTGGTATGATAGTGAACTACCTTGCAAGGGAGCCAAGGTCAAAGGCAATCTCAGGAATCATGCTGTCTGCTCTGGCAAAAATATGTAACATCCTGTGTGGCAATGGTTCTCATTTTAATTTGCAAGGACTCCATTTAAGCTGCCATCAGTGCAGGCTCCAGCATCCAACTTTGCCTGTGGGTCTGTGCCATATGGGCAGATACATATTCAAGGACAAATTACAAGACTGAGAGAAAGTGACAAATTTGAGTGATGGGTTCCTGTTTTTTCACACTTTTATAACATAACGTATCTGCTGAAACGATGTGGGTTGCATTTTGGGTCAATGAACAAATAGATTTCCAGACTTTATTTCCGCTCCATATTGTGTGCACACACCTATGCAAAAAGCTGGCACTGTTCCTGCTGCCTGAAACATTCCTGTTTTCAGATGCAGTTTCTGTATGTAAAAGATCACAACTGAATAAATTTTTTGGTATCTCTGTACTAAACAATATATTTTGCAAACAGAAAAATGATCTTTAAATGGCTGGTATTTTTTCTCTTTTAGCCTCCTTGGTGCCTGTAAAATGAGGATCTAGTCCTATTGTGAAACCTCTTCTGTAGCATGATATGGTGTCCAACTGATTTTATAGCCTCATGATTGAGGTGATGAACTTAAGATAAAAGGAAATATGAGGAACTCTTTTGAAGGCAGATATTTGAATCAGCTTTTTATCTGTTCCTTGATGCTGAATTTCTTTCCCAAGGTTCCTTTTTAACTACTTGTCTGAAAATCTGCTGCTTCTTTTGTCATGTAGAGATCAAGTTGCATGTTTAATAATTATGCCTTGAAATGTGGAACTGATACAAAAAATTAACTTTCAGAACAGTCTGTTCTTGTCATTTGGGTACTGCAAGATTTAATACACTCCTTATTTTTTAGGATCTGTGAAAGTTGTTCTTTATTTCCACTTCTGAAAGTTCTTTGTGAATAATGGGCACCAATATTTTAAAATGTTCTTATGCTATTTAGCACTTCATATAAATCAAATGTAAATGTAAGCCTCTGTTTTGAGGGTTATATTATTGACCTAGAGAGCAGGTGGCATGGAGGCTGGCTGGAGTAATAATGGTAATATAAATATAGCTACTGGCAGCACAAGTGCTCAGGGAGGCAGATGTGCTCTTGGAAGGGGCAGTTTGGAATCTTGCAGGTTCATGCATTGTTCTAATCAGAAGGGTGATTTTCAATTAAAAACGTCCTTCAGGATAAACTAGCATATTGAAAGCATTACAGCTGCACCCTGTAAATAATGTTTCAGACCAAGTTGTCGCAGCTCAGCACTCTTTTATTAGTTATCTCACCTCTTAAAATGTGATTTATTTTTTCAGGCTACATGGACATGTAATGCCAACCTCCTTTTTGGTGTGAGTGGAAACCAGTTAAATCACACCACCTACCTCATAATTTACACACCAAAACATTTAATCTCTACTCTAAATGATACTATATATGATTCTGAGTAGACTTTAACCTTTATAGGGTGTTTGTGAAACGCTGTTAGACTTTTCTCTTACATTTTTCATAATTATTGAATCACTGTTTTTGCAGTGCTGCTTCAGATGTTTGAAACCACCCTGTCATTTTAACATACAAACTCTCAGTTGGTCCCATTGCACACACTGAAGTGTTGAGCTGTCTTAAGACCCAGATGAGTCTTGACCCTGTGAAATGTATCCCCATCTCTGGGAGGCATTTTCATTGTGCACTCAATCCCTTGGAGACCTGCAGTGTTCTCCTGGCAGTGGACATCCTCAAATAGGAAATAGCTCAGCAGTTGTCTGTGGTCTGCTCCATCCTTCCTTCCATCTCCAGGCATTTTCTGTCTGGGATGTAACTTCACACACAAACTCCCCGGTGATTTGGGAAAAGCAAATCTCATACTGCTTGTGGTTGTGTAACTTCCAGCTCTGGTGCTTTTGCCTTGGCCCCACTGGTGATGGTCTGTTTTGAGGGATTGCAGGGGCTGTTACCAGCTTTGGAGAGGCAGAAAAAGACAAAGAGCTGGGAGGGTGCCTTGTCATTTCTCCAGAGGACAGGGAAAGTGCTGCAGAGGCCAGGATGTGGTGGGCTGTGTGGCTGTTAGGGTTTGTGAAGGGGATTTTAAGACATGAGACATAGAGGAACAACAGGTATAAAAATTGATTGTTTTGATTGTGCTCTTTGTTGCCAAGACCACAGTGATATTAAATGTGAACTACTGCCTATTGATCCCACAGCTGCACTGTGTTTGTCAAGGCAGAGGTGCAGAGTGAGGACAATTCCTACATGTATAGGATAATATTTCAGTTGCATTGAGATGTCATCTGCTAGGACTTCCTTCCTTATTTGGAAACTCGGCTTCCAAGGGATGCTTTCAGGAGCAAAACCCAGGCAGTCCTCCTTCTAGTCTCACATTCATCTAATCCTGAATTACCTACATTATAGGAAGTATTAAAGGTCATATTGTTAGAGTAAAACAAGCATTCTGTAAAGGAAAGGATTTGTCCATTCCTGTTCCTGGACCGTGCTTTTTGTGATGTATGTGGTAATTATAAGTCACAGTTAGCAGAGCTGTGCTGCTGCAGGGGAGTGTTCTCTCTTTAAATGACTTTTCAGCTCTGATGACTAAGAGTAAAGCTTGTAAAAATGAACCCTAAAAGTTCAAAACCAAGAAGGTAGGTAGATAGATTTAAAAGTCACTGTTGTGCTTTTTCACCCAGTACCATGAAATTCCAGATCTTTATACATTCATTCTAAAAATTTCTGGGCCTAACTGTGTTGGAATGAACAGAAATGCGTCATTTGAATAGAAAAACTGCCTTGTGCCAAGAGGTGCCATCTTCTTTAAAAAGCATAAATTAAATACAGCTGCTCATATGATGAAAGAGATGTATATGCATGTCTAAGTAACATACTACCTACTCAAGCAGAACAACATACAATACCTGTATCTTACCTGGTTTTTTATTCATTTGCAGTGGCAAAAAGCTGTCCTTGCCACGTAGGCTTCACAGTTGGAAACTAATTCTTTATAACAAATGAGAGTGGAAGAAGTACCTTTTTTAGAATATAAACTACACAACCTGTTATAGATGCTAATGATTTATTATCTTACGCACTTGAAGTGTTTTGATTAGATCTTGACAAGTTTGTCTGACGACAGGAATTTATTTCTCGATGCTGTAAGCTGTCAGCCTGGCAATAATTCACACATGGAATTTTCTCAGCACTGTTAAACTGTAATGAAATTTCAAATTACGGAGAACTCATACTTGAAAAGAATAACGGCATGTAAAAGTTAGTTGTTTATTTATTAGTTTTTACTGGTTGTAACTTTGTGGTGTCTTTAAACAACTGTAAGCCAAATCCCATATATTACTGATCAGACCAGTCACGACCTGTCAATAACATTGGTAGTCCTGTTAGTCACTGTAGATAAACATGGAAAAGAGATTACCTTACCGGATTTCATAGATTTAATATTTTTTCCTATTGATTTTTTTTCCCCCAATATTCAGTGAGAACACAGATTTTTTTTTTTTTCCATAGAGGGGGTGAGAAACACATCCCGTGGATCAAGTAGCCTGACAGCCACTCGGTATTGGCTGTGCTGGTGCTTGCTGGGCCCAGCCGCAGCCAGGCAGCCGGGGCTGAGCGCGGTCCGGCCGCGGTCCCGCCCGTGCCGGTGTTTTAAGGAGAAAACCCCGGAATCGGGGGCTGCGGCCGCGGCTGCCACCTGGCGGTGTCCGGCGGGAGCGCAGCCCCCGCGGCCGGGCGGGGCCGGGGTTCGCGGAGCCGGCGCTGGGCAGGGCCGGGGGATGCCCCCGGGCTATCGACTGCTGTAAAAACCACAAAATCCCCCGTCTGCCTTTGCTTGCGCTGCTGAAACGCCAAATGCTGCTGAGAAGTGGGAGTAGTTTTTGGCCTCGGATTTATTTTGTGATAATACGTAATACAACTAATGTGTATGTTCAAAATAAAACCAAAACCCAAAACAACCCCCCCCCCCCCCCAATCCACTCTATTGCATTAATTCTTTCTTTTGGTGAAAGTGTGAGACCATACCACAGCAGCTGCAGACACACCACGTTCCACACTTCTGGAAGTGGTTCGGTCTGATGCTGATGAGGTATGTAGGACAGAATTAATTACTGCCTTATCTGTGCTCAGGCTTGAATTTCAAAGTTATGTTTGCTCTGTTGAGTGCTTATGATTTTTTGACTACAAAGGCAATGATTATTTAGGCAAAATGAGCAACTTTTGTACCCCAGACTGTGCATTGTGAATGTGTAGCAGCAGAGCTGTGCAGTTCTACACTGAGCATGCGCTGGGAAATGGCCAGCTCTTTATTCATTCCACCTCAGTCCTTTATTGATAAATAAATTAGTAATATATCGTAAAAAGTAAAATTAACTCAAGGTTTTCATTCTTTTCTTTTTCCAGAAAGAGCTCAGTCTCCCCAGAAGAGGAAGCTTGTAAGTATAATTTTTCTTTATTCATCCCTTGGTTTGTTTTGAACATATATAGCTGTTCAGTTGTGGAAGTAATTTAGATGGGCAGATGCTCTGTTTTCTCTGTAGCATTTTCAAGAATCTGTCATGGGCTTGGAAGCAGCTAGCTTGGATTTCTCTGAGACTGAAGCCTCTACTCATTTCCTTAAGTGTAGTAGGAAAAGCAGTGGTAGTGTAAGCTTACTTCTAATTACCAGCTTGAGCTGATCCTGATATGGAAGTAGCTGCGGTGTTGAGTGTTGCCACTGTGACATCGCTGAAGTGACTCCAGAGAAGTCACTGATTATTTATGCTATATGGACAACTTTGATCACTGCTCTTCAAACAATCTGTTGACAGAAGTCTAAGCACACAGCTCCCAGGCCACACAGGTCAGGTGTTTGTGGAGCAGGCAGCCTGATAGAGGTATCTCAATAAAGTAGTGCATGTCAGGAAAAGTAGCCTTTTAAAACTGTGATTTAAACAAACAGCAATTTTTAAAAATGCATTATGATGCTTAAAGAATTTTAGTGAACTAACTTGTATTTCAATGGTATTATTAGAGCTTAGCTTCTGCTATGCTTACAAATTTATGGTGGAAGAAATTGCATTATTGATCACTTTATATAAAAGAGAAAGCTTTTGTACTGCCTGCTATTGCATTATGATTTAAAATTGTTTCCCAAAGCTTGTGGACTACAGACATGAAGCTCACAAAAGCTTATAACCTTTCTTCCTCAGGTTTCTGGTTCTAATGAGAAATGATTTTTAGTTCTTTCAGTGTAAGCTATCCCCTTTGTATAAGAAACAGTGTTTAGAAAGTGCTGTGTAGAGCCAGTGATTCAGGGCTGAACAATACAGAGGATCAAAAGGTCTTTTTTTAAAAGTGGGGCATGACCAGACCTTTTTGTTTAGTTCATATGACAATGATAAACCAGTCAGGGAGTTATTTAAAGAACATGAAGCACTGACTGGTTTTGGTTTTTTTAAACCAGTATGCCTCAAAGGCTGGCTTAACGAGATTTGAGAGATTTCTAAGACAGGTGGTGTTCATCATTTGAAGATTATGAAGGTTCTTTGATCAAATAGTGGAGCAGTGAGTTACCAGTAAGTTTTTTGTTTAATGTAACTTAGATATTTTTGCACAAAACTTTTGGAATTGAAATTGAGAATGCCAGAGATATTCCAGCTCATTCCAGCATGGAGGTGGGTATGACACAAGACTACTCATGTATTTTCATTTGAGGTATCTGAAATACAAATGAAGTGCTTCAAATGTGTAGTGTTTTAGTTACTGGTAACTAAACCAAGTGACTGAATATTTTATTTTTGTATTACTTAACTCCTGCAATTTTCATTACTTCACTGTAGTTTTCTTCCACAAGTGAGTGCCTTTTAAGCTGTCAATATGTGAAGAAATTTAGCAACCTGTGTCAAGAAGATCCAGGCCATAAATTTTAAGCACAAGGTTGCAGCTATTAGTGAGACTAAAAATCTATGACGAATTGAAATGTCTTAGTTGCCTGTGTTATCTAGCTGATTATTTGATGGTAGTTTCTGGAATTACAGATTCTACAGTCAAGTACCAGGTGTAGTCAAGTACCACATGATACCTTGTTTGAGAAGTTTAAGTGTTCATGAAGTCAGTAGTGCATTGTGGCTGATGTAGAGCTGTGTTGATGCTGTATATGAAATGTACTGGCTCACTGAAAAGGATCTTGTGGAGTTGCTCTACATGATTTTGCATATCCCAATATCAGAGTGCCTACTTGATTAAAAAAAATCCTTTTAGTTATTGAATTAATAATTAAAGAAATTTGTATAAAGGGAATAATTATAATATATGCATGTAATATAAGGTAAAAATACACATATACTATGTATAAATTTGTTCAACCATTCTGTGAAAAAGAATGGCATTACCACTATAGGCAATTCTCAGTTCTTCCAGACGATTTTCCTCTGCTTGAATCAACTTAATGGTGAAGCTCATAAGCAAAAATAAATTCTGAAAATAAAATTTATTCTGTAAAGTGCTGTGGCTGATGAGTAGGGATAGTTATGGGTGTAGCCATGTCCTGATTCACTGACTGTCAGTCACTGACTTTTGTTCACCATCAGAAGCAGAAGCAGGAATGGACAGGAGGATGAAGTGCCTGACTTGGAGCCAGGAGCCCTCAAGAGGTGCATCCATTTTCTGCACAAACTCCAGCCTTTAGAGCAGTTCAGTAGCAGTTGTATTGTAGACAAACATCAGCCACTCAACATTTTTTTGTGTGCTAGTCTGGAGGTTGGGGTGCACTTACTGCTGTAAAAAATCTTATTTGGGGAGGAAGTAATTATTTTCCTGCCAGAAACAGGGGGAAGACTTGACTTGGCTGCTGGTTTGGTGATTGCTTTACTGGATTTTTTGGGTTATAAAGCTTTTAGCCTGTGGATTAGCTTGGGTATTTGTTGTTGCTGAATGGAAAACGATGAGCTATTCCTGACAATGCTTCTAAACTTTTTCTTTGTTTGACTCTCAATGCTTCATATTTCCTGGGTCAGTATGAGTAGTCTCTATTTTATTGCAGGAACTGATTGTAGGCAGAGACAACAACAGTTGCTGTGCTTGTTTGTGCTGAGGAAAAGGAGTGGAGTTACGTGTCTCACTGTACTTGTCAGGAGGAGAAATTTTGTCACCTGAAGAAGGTCTTGGGTGGAAGCTGAAGAGAATAAATGGTGGGATGGAGCCTGTGAAGTCTGTTGATGAGTGTTGATGACTGTTTCCATATTAGCAGAAGGAAACACAGGCACACTGTAAAGGATGGCTTTGCACTTGGGTATCTTGCGATCTTAATTTTGAAATAATCAGCACAGAGTGAGCAGACATGTAAAACAGATGGGGGAATTGCATGTAGGGTGACATTAAGAGAAATGCCTGATAATTTAGATACCATTTTGTTGTTAATATGCTTAAAGTGTTTGTGTTTCTGTAGGGGGTTATGTTTAATGCACTAAAGGAAATTATATTCAGCTGAGTTGTAGGCTGCTAAGAGATTGAGTAGTTAGAGAACAGGAATAAGTAGTTATATTTTGTCTCTGGTGTGGTTCAATAATCAGAGTTCAAAGTTTTCCTGTAATGAATTATGCATATAAATGTATTGGTTATGTTTTTCCCCATGCTTTGTTCACAAAAGAAATAATTACCATTCATGAATATTTTTTTTAGTTTCAAATTGTGAATGTGGTATGATAGACTCAAACTTTGATCTCCAGCCTATTAGTTGAAGTAGTTTAATTATTTTCAGCCATTATCCTGTTCTATTCTCTGTACAGAGATCAGTTTTTGTATTGTTGGCTGCAGCTTTCACATGGTTTTGATGTGCACCTGCACGTGAATCACACTAGGGACGTTCCAGACTTGAAAGGACAAAGGTGGGGACTTTGCAGCAGGAGCATCCCATGGTGAAGCACCTCTGTGTGTTCATGTGTTTAAGAGCAGTTCAGCACCCAGAAGATCAGGCTGAAAACTGCATTTCATTGTGGCTGCAGGATGCACAGCACCAGCCTGGAGCTCACTATTCCTTCTGCTTGCCTCCTTGTCTGATCAGTAGTCACTAAATCCAGTTGGGGTTGCCTTTGAGCCATCTGGTTTCTTGTTCAGTACCCCAATAATAAAAAATTAATAATGAATTAATTTCTTTATAGCATGAATCTTATTGACCTATTCAGGCTTTTTAATGAAAAATGTGGGTTTATATTTGAAATCTTCATGGTTTCTAATCTAGGGTTTATGGTGTGGGTTGCTGTAATTTTTGTGGTATCTAAATGCAAAATTTTCTAAAAAGAAAATATGCCTTTCCCATATTATACCCAAACTCAAAAAGAGTCATTTCCTCAGCAAACTAAATTTGCTAAACTAGTTTCTAACTTCAGCTGTAAGTTTTTTCTTGTTAATTATTTCCTGCTATCAACCATCTGTATCAAATATACTTTTAAGTCTGTATACAAATGGAAGAAGATAATGGAGGCATAAGAAGCATGAAAAAATAATTTTAATCCAGGGTATATCCAGTAAAAATACACATTTATATGAACCAAATCTTACAGACTGCTGTTTTGATGGTGATTAGTGCTGGTAAAGAGTAGTATTTACCTGCAGTTTTTATGTCTATCTCTGAAATATGGTAAGCAACGTAACAGTGTTTGCTAAAGACATGTGCAAGCCTTTTATGGTGGTCTTTATTCCTTCTAATTACTTTTTAAAGCAGCTTATGTCCCCTGTGGGAATTGTTTTCTCTCGTTCTCTTCTTCGTTCTGTGCACTACCACTCTGCTTAAAACCTCTGAAGATTCTTAGTTTCTGCTGCCCTAGACATTTCTGAGGGGGTTTCATTAAACAAGTCTTCATCATAATTTGTTAAACATACCCCCAACTTCCTGACAGTAAAATAACACACAAACACACCAAGGAATTTCTCTGGGGGGATGTGCTGAACTACCTGTATTCTTTTTAATGTTTAGACCTTGGAAACAATAAGAGCTTTGATGGCAGGAAAGAAAATTTCTGGCCTTTAGTGCTGGTTTATATCTTCGTTCTGCCATGCTCAGGTGCTGGGGGAATTTCCCCTGTATCTGCAGAGAAATGGAGTATATAATTCAGTTTCTACTCATCTTGGCGGGTGAGTGTTTCTGCTGGTGATGGATGGATGCTGTTTCCCTGCCAGGAGCAAGTGCCATTGTCCCAAGAGTAGGAAAGCCAAAGTGCAGGAAGTGGATGAAAAATAGTTCTGAAAAGGAGTAGAGAATTTTGCTGCTTTTGCTCTCTGTTCTGATTTGGATCTGAAAATAAAGTAAGAAATAATGCCTCCAGTGAATTCATTCTGCTTGTGGTGCTTTATGGAGATGGGGAGAGAAAGAGGTGCTCTTTTCTGACTACCCCATCCTGCTCTGAGTATGTAGAAACAGCAGTTCACAAGCAGTAGGTCAAAAATAACCTGCTGCTCTTGAGCTGATCCATGGGACTGGTTCTGGAGGTGGAATGTGCCCAATTATTCTTATAGGGCTCTACAGCAGTGCTGCGATTTGTGTATTAGGCTTTAAAAATAATTTGAAAGCATTCTTTCTCTAAAAGAAATGATCTGGTGAATCAGGAGTATTGTAGTGTTCTGTATAGACTGTAATCTCAGAGACAAAAAATTTATGGAGGTTTTCAGCAAGGATTTAAAAGTGGAAAAAGTACTTTGCAAAGTTTTTATTGTCAAGTTTCCACTACTTAATCCAGACTCTCATTTAATAAGTACAATAGAATTACACGTAGCTTACCAAATTTGTAATTTTTGTTGCTTGCTGTGCTGTCTCACTCCAGAGGCACAGTGTGGGGAGCAGGGGCTCTGGCTGTGTGAGGAACAGCCACCCTGGCCCTTCCTCCGGAGCCTGGCACTCTGTTCTCCTGGCTGTTGAGAGGTTGGGATTTTGGAGTGTGGGGCTGTGATTGGGATCATGGAAGGGTCTCAAGATAGGAGTTGTCACGTGGAATTTGAGTTGGTTGATGAGTACTGGTGAATGGCAGCCTAAATACAGCCTTCAGCACTTTATAGCATATATGTGGAAATTTTGGGGGGGAAAGTGACATTCTTGGGAATAGACATTTTAAAAAGTCTTGGACATAATTTGGGGCAGTTATATTATAGCACAAAATTGATTTTGAGCTGATTGAAGTTGCTGTTTGCAAGCAGAACTGCCAGACTTACATTGTAAGGGGAACTTTGCCTCCTCATGAAGGTGTGTTCCCCCTTCCTCCCCTGCAGCATCCAGCTCCCCAGGCTGCTGCTCTTCTCTCAATGCTGGAATCCATAAAGTTTGTGGCTGGACCACAGTTTGGGAGTTACGGGACGATGTTTCAAGATGCCAGTTGTGCGTGTAGTTGAGGGGATTGATTTCTCCACAAGGGCTGGTTCACGTGTCCCCGCCGGCCGGGAGCAGCTGCTGCTCTCGCACCGCTGAGGGCTCTGCCAGGCTTGGGGTGGGAGCGCTGTCTCTGTTCCTGTCGCCGTGCGAGTTTCCAAGCTGCTCCGTCAGATTCCTGCCAGAATCCTTTCAAGTGTGCCATCGCTCCCTTTGGCTTGGGGAGGAGGGCTGCTCCTGGAAGCCCAGGGGTTGGTGGCTGATTCGCGGCGTGTGACAGGTCAGATGGCCCCTCTGTGTCCTGGGCTTGGCGGCTCCTTCCTTTCCTTCTGGTGGGCTCCGTTTCCTTTCGCCGGATGCTGGGAATAGGCTCGCAGAAGATTTTATAATCTGAATTTTTCTTTTTTTTTTATAAATAATTAGGTTTTTGACATGAGCTGTGTGATTAATCTGGACCATTACTGAACTCCCGAGGTCTCTCTGACACTGGGGGTGTATGAAGAGCTTGGAATTGCACTGATTGTTCTGTGCTCTGCGCTGGAGTGATAACAGTGGCCTCTCCTTCCCAGCTCTAAGCCTCTTATGCTGGGAAGGGGCATATCAGTGTATCAGCACAATGATGAAGCGGAGGAAACAGAGGCTTGGAGCCCCATCTCTGCGGATCCAGTAAGGACTGTTGTGAAAAATAAATTGCACGTGATCATTTCAAATTGAAGCTATGAAGAAAAACTGGCCAGAATTTTCCTGTGGCAAATAGACAGTGCTTTGATTTGTTAGAACTTTCTTTACCTGTCATACTTGTTTGTCTGTACATGAAATTTCATTTTGGAAGCTTTAACATTTTAGGTTTATGGACTAATAACCATGAAGTATAGCCAAAAAAAGCAATGTTTAAATGTTTTTAACTGGGATACATTGTGGTTAGGTTTTGTCCCAAGCATTAGTGTAGTAAAATGGAATGTTTGTAACTCTGTCTTTCTAGTTTGATCATACTTCAGATTTAAAAAGCACTTTTAATAATCTGTCAGAAAGCTGTCACAGTCTTAAAATCTCCAGAAACCTTTGCTACCTTTGCTATTTTCTAGAATTAAGAATGCTATTGAAAACTTCTAGATTTGAAGAAAGAAATCTCTATTTATATTGCCACATGTATTTCTACAAATGGAATTTTAACAAGCATTTCCTTTTTAATGCTTGTGTCCTTTATAAATGCTTTGAAATCTACTAATGGAAACTGCTATTTATGATGTTCACAATTTTATTTATTATTTCTGTTAGGTAAGATTAAGGAAAATGTATATTTTATACTGTGTTCATAAGTAGAGGAGGTGAAAAGAATCTATCGTGTAGTCAGTAGAGGGAGGAGCAGGGTAAGAGGCAGGTTTAACCTTTTCTATCTGCAATATGTAAAGCTCATCAGCTGTTTAAGCACTGGGGAGGATTTCCAGTATCTAAAGGTTGCTTAACTGATAAGTATTTGGATTCATCAAGAAATTTAAAGCTAGGAACATGGGCAAACATGCTTGACTTCAGGACTTTTAAGCGTAAAATATCTGAATTCTAAACAAAACTGAAGCATGCCTCAGATTTCCATTTTGCTCACTTTTATGTTTATATACGGTAAATAGAAACTTTTTTTCAGTCAAAAATCAAAGTTATAGGTGTAAGAATACAGTGGCACTAATTTGTATTCTAAGACATAAGCGTATTTTGTAATACCAATAATTGTAAGTTAACTTTTACTTTATTTCTAGTGAAGGACATCTCATCGTGTATAGTTCACTAAAGTAGGTGTTAGAACCTCTGCTCTGTGTTCATGTACAAGTCTGTTTGCAGCTTTTTGAAAAGCAGCTACTTTGAGACCTTTTCTGTGCCCTGTGTGAATACAAATGTGCGTTGGCAGCTGACCCTGCAAAAGCAGGATAGTTCACAGAGCTGAGCACTGAGCTGGGCATCAGCACCCTCAGCTGCAATCCTGATGCTGCTGTGGATGTGCTGTGGACATGCCACTAAACCTCTTCATGCCTCAGTTTCCCCACTGCTAAAATTAGAATAAAGCCATTTTGCAGTGCTGCTTTCAGGCTTAATTAGTTGTTGCTCTAAAACAACTGCCACTGCTAAATGTTGTTTTCCAGTTAATGGTTTGTGTAATTCATATTTTCACAGTTGCGTGTTTCGGTTATTGCCACAGCCGTGGCATGGAACCATGGCTCCCAAATTGTGAAGGCAGTGATACAAATGGTCTGTGTTTGCTGCTGGTGCTGTTATCAGTTTGTTCTCAATTTAATGTTTTAGATAAGAGATTGACAATGGTGTGTATTCCAGAAAGCCTGGAAATCACTGCAAGAAAGGATTTGGTTAATTCCAGGTTGGCGGATTTTTGTAGTGGAAAAATAACATTGAATGGATATTATATTGAAAAATACATTTTGGTTTGGATGATAATGGAAAGGAATGACTTTTGACCACTTAGTTTCTTGCATTTGTTTAGAAGATATAACTTGTATTTTGGAATTATCTTTTTTTTTTCTTTTTTGAAACAGAAGTTGTGATATTGACCCTGATTTTTTTTTTCTACTGTGGTACCTTGTCAGAATCTCCTCTCCTTTGTACTCCCACTGCCGAGGAAATGATGTTCATCAGCACATGTTCTCTCCTACATCTGCTCCAGGTCTGCAGCATCTTAAATTCCCATTTAGTGCTGACTGTGCACTTGTCACTTCTCCTCTAGTATTTTACCTGAACTCACAAGCCCAGAGCAATCCATCTAGTCCGTGCTACAGCCATCCTTTCCAGTGGAGGTAAGGAGAGGTATCAACTAGGAGTTTCTAACAGTTTGCTGTTGACATAACCATCTATGAAATCAATAACTTTACAGTTCAAGAGAATAACATCTAACAAAAGGAAACAGCTTCCTAGTCACAACTTACTTCCAGCTACTTAGTGTTCAAGTTGATGTTGCTTATTGAGACAAATTTTTTGTAGTTTGTGTGTATGCCCTATGTAGGGAAGAAGATAAAATGGATTAAGGAATGGAAACCTGTCTGATAGTGTGTGCCTGCCAGTTCCTGGTGGTACCTTGTGTTAGCACATGTGCAACTTATACTGTGCAGCAGAGTAGTCCTTGTAAGCATGTCTGGTGTCAGGAAAACCAACTTAAAACAGCCTGGAGTGGGGTCCTTAAAAAAGCCTGTCTAAACAGTGGGTCTGTGCTAAATACTCCACCCTGTTCTATTCACTGGAAGTCCACTCTGCTTTCTTACAAAGGCTGTCAGGCTGAGGTCTCCAAGCACAGGGTATGCAAGGGATAAGGAGCAGAATCAAGCCTGTTGTTAGCTGGCTTAGGTGCAGGATACAAGAGTTTCTAAACCAAAAGCAACCCGAACCAACTCAGTTTATATTAAAGCACTAAACAGCTCAACTGATGCATTTTCCCTTCAGGATTAGCTCTTGCTCCTCATTGTGCTCTCATGGGACAAGCACAGTCATCAGCAACCCCAGTGCAAACCTTCAGCTTCTTCACTTAGAGGAAATTTCACCAACTCTAAGGGGAACAGTCCTGGGCAAAGGCTCACACACGCTGGAGATCTTTGTGTGTGCAATTATGAAACCAGAGCTCAGTGGTACCTACTTAAAACTTGAGCCAACATAACACCAGAGGGCTGATTTTGAAGTTCACATGCTGCAGGGTGGATGTGGCTGGTCAAATTTCAGTTACTCATCAGGTGGTAATGCAATAGCCTCTGAATCTAGATGTTATTTCAGAGGGAGGTTGTTCTTGCTGGCCAGCTCTGGTGAGACTAACCAGAAAACGTGAAGTTGAACTATTTTAGGCTTCAGCTCCTCTAGTGCAGAGTAATGTAAATGACATCTGTTGAGTGGAAATCAGGTTGTCAGCAGAGGAGAGGGACATTGCATGTGTCTGTCCTTGTTGTGCATGGCCATGGAGAGAGGCTTGCCCAGCATCTGCTGCTTTCCCTGCACGCTGGGCAGCAGTTGGTGACAATTCTTAATAAGCTGCTCACTTTGGCAGCAGTTGGGGGAAGTGAAGGACAGCAGCTACAGAGCAGTCTCCTAACATTTCAGTGTCATTGCTGTCAATCTAATTTTAAATGAATTTTTATTATTTAAAGGCTGGTATTGGGTAATGTTCCTTTAAACAAGAGTGATTAAACTCGATTAATTGCTGTTTAGCCTTGGGGCTAATTAACAGACTGGTAAGTGGCAATTAAATATCAAGATTAGATTATTGTTAAAGTCAGTTGAGAACTGTTCTTTTTAGGGATGAAATCTGATGATTATTGATTATTTTCAAAAGCCTTTTTGGTACTTACTGCTTTTTCTTCCTCTGAGAAACTTTCAATTTTCAGGGTTCTGACATGGGTCAGTGAATAATTTTCTCTTTTAAACAGTTCATACAAAAGTCTTAATAGCAAGCTTTGTTCCACTGTTACTATGGACTCCTTGATAATAATATTTTTCCCATATGGGGACCTTTCAGCCATCTGCTCTTTAAATACTGAATGGTTGATGATTCACAGATACAAGGTTCTGTGGAAGAGCTTAGGTCGACTATAATAAGTTTTTATTTTCGTCGTTGTTGCTTTCACCTGTGCAGCTCTTGATCCTGTTTTATCCTGTCTTTCTTTGTTGTAGTTTTGTTTACTTGGTTACAGTGCCAGTGATAGCCATTCCTGCTTGCTTAGAGCGAAGGTTCATCTTGGCAAGTCACCACTGTCATTGATCTGCTCAGCTTAACACCTCAGGTTAGCCAGGCAGTGATTCATTTCCATGGCTATGCAGGGAACCACTGGAAAATGTAACAAGAAAAACTTGTGCCTTCACATTAAATCTTCCTCACTTTTTACCTTTGGTATATTGCATTTGCAAGAATTTGCGCAGATTTTCTCTCCTTCCCTATATTTTGTGGTGCCATTGATAATTTTATGTCGACAGATGAATGACTGTTGGTGCATCTGATGTCAAGACAGATGGCATGGAAGTTCATGGCTTCTGAAAGAATTAATCTAATTAAGATTGAAAATATTTTATACATAAGCTTTGAACAAATGAAAATAATATAAACCTTTCAAAAGAGTGAAAGGAAATGTGGTCTGATTACAATAAAAGTAAATTGATAACAGGTGGAATAAGACTGCTATAGTTGATGGAAATGTGGGTTGGAATTAAGGTCATACATCTTTAGGGAGAAAAGAGAATTATGTCCAAAATTGAACAAGTGCTGAGTCTTGTCTTTGGGATCTGGCTTGCACTCTTATGGGGGTAACAGGAAAGTCAAATTACTGAAGAAGAAAATGTGGCCATGTTTCACAGCTGGTCCTCTTTATGAGCTGGCAGATCTTTGTGCACCCATATTTGTCCTGTAATTTAATCAAAATATGAATTTACAGTGTTTTTTGATCTCGAGTTGCTTAAGAGATGTCATGAATTTATTGTTCTAACTTGGAAGTGATGAACCGTGGGATTAAAGGAGAGTGCAATTACCCGCTGATTACATTGTTCCAGAAAATGTTACATTCTGTGTAACTCCCCCAGTAAGACGAGACATTTTCAGTAATTCTAGAAACAGTTTCATTTGTTTATGGTAAGAAGGATAAAGGTGTTCAGGTGCTGTTTTTCTGGCATCTCTGAGTGCTTCAGCTGAGGTGAAGTCTCAGTGGAATTTTGCCTACAAAATGAAGGGAAGAGTTAGCTTCAGCTGGATCATTTAAGGGACATTTTCTTCTGCTATTTCAATTTCATGAATTCATGCCAGTTGTGGAACATGTTCTTATAGGGATGTATGGTGGAGGTTATTTTTATAGGAATGTTTTCCCTTGGAAATTTTAGCTTTAATGAAGTCTATTGGAAATAGCTATTAATTTTTTTTATAGTTTTGCAGAATAGTTTAATAGAATTTTTTCTTAGGATGTACAAAATCTGGTCACCATTTGTGGATGTGATGGTGACCAGACCCTCGCTGTCTTATTTAAGCAAAACAAAATGAGAAACCTAATGTTGCTCCAAAATAGTCTTTAAGCACGCTACATAATTACTTGATCAGTGTGTAATTACTACATTATGAGTTTTATATAAGTAGGATTTTATGGACATCTGTGATAAAATTTAAGAATATATTAATTTATTTACATAAAATTCTATTCTAGGAAACAAGCCTTTAATCAATAACTGTGGTAAGTAACAAGAATATATTATACATAGGCATTCAGCAAATGTCCTGGAGGGTTGCCTGCCTTTATTTAAAGCCTTTTTTGTACAAGCTGTTGCAATGGATGAGAGGAGACCTATATTTAGAGCTTTGGCTTGTTTGGGTGTATGAGTGAGGCTGAGTGGGCAGTGTCCTGGGTGAGTCTGCTCCATTGCAGTGAATCCAGTGGGCTTTCCAGATTTGCAGGGTGCTGGTCAGCAAACCCTCACCAAAGGGTGGGGGTGGAGACATCCACCTTCTTGGAATGGGTCTCCTGTCAGACCATGGCTCTTTATCTTGTGAATGAGATTGGCTGGTGTGCCTCGATGGGAGTTTTGTCACTCCAGTCCTGTTGCTTCCAGGCAGATGCAGAAATCCCTTCCATAGAGTAGAGATGTATTCTTGGCACACACATCCCCAGATCACCTGTGGTTTGGGTTTTGAAGACTGCATGTATTTTACAACATCGGGGCTGCAGCTGTAAACAGAAGTTCCTTATTTTTAGGGAAGATCAAAAACATTTCAGAATTCAGCCTTGATAAGTTTCTTTATTTTTATTTTGAAGTACCTCAAGGCTTATCAAAAGTTGTTGGTGATTTCCTATGTTTGCTTAAATTTTGCTTGGTGTAAAGTCACTTGATATGATACAGGTTTTAAGAGTTTGGTTTTTTTAAGTTAGAAATTCATCTGACAAATGTTGGAGCATTGATGAAGAGGCCTATATTCAGTTTGAATGACATTTGGAAATTGTTCTGGTTTTGCAGTAAGTGTTTTCCTCCTGGTTTAGTACCTAATTTGGTACAGGTTCTGCTTTCTTAAATGTGCTAAATAATTGGTCAGAGTTGACTGCAAGACAGCATAATGTCACTTTTGGAAACAGTGTAGATCAGCAATTCAAGAATAATGAGAAACAGAACAACTTTGTGGATATATCATTATGCATAATGTGAAATGATGAATTTTGAGTAGGTAAGCTTTTGGCAACTGAATTCTAATCTACATCTCACATTGAATGAATGAGTTTCCCAGAATTAATTTCTTTTTTAATGGAAATTTTTCTCCTTATTCCTTTTCTTTTGTACTGGTTATTATTCTTGGGAATCGTTTTTCCCCATCTAAGAAACTACATGAGAGGGACACACTGGTGATACCTGAAACTTGACAGGCTCAGATAGCATCTTGTGTGTCTTGGGTTGATGGGAAGCTGTTTACTTTAGTGTGGTTGGGAACATTGAGGCATAGTGGCAAGAATGGTATAATTTTTTCATGCAAAGGCATTACATAAATTCAAAAATCCCTGCATCCTGCCTGGAGCTGCAGTAGCAGAAGAGTTAAACTCTGGGGTTTGGAGCCCAAGGTGTGAATTCTTGTCTCCTTCCAGGCTCACCATTTGGCTGCCTTCCATGGGACCACTTGTAAATCATAGCCTGGTGGTTTGACCTGGGAAATTGGAGGCTCCCAGAGGGGAGCTTGTACTTGTGACTTTAGAAGTTGGAGGGCTTTACTGTTTGTTGGCCATTTCACCTATAAGCCATATAAGGTTATGGTTCATAACTGGTTTTTCTATAGAATTGTGTTTGGAGGCTGTGACCTGCTGGTACACCTGTGTATGAGATGACTCATTTACTACCCCTGCACTCTTCAGAGTTTGGGATGGTTGGGACAAGTCAGCAGCTTCCAGGGAGGAATGAAGAACTCAGAAGGTTCTTAAGAGACTGTGGTAAATATTGGAGCCTTTCTTTTTCTGTCCTTTTCCTCAAATAATAGTGAGTTCCTCAAATGACAGTGGTGTGCTCGGTTCTCTATAACATTTTTCCTTCCAAGTAGTCTCTCCTTCAAAGACCTTTTGATCTTGAATACAGATACAGAAACAACCATAGCACTGAAAGATTCCTGGCAAGGGAATAGTTCTGAGAAAGAAATATAAATTCTTAACCAGACAGTCATGCGTTTATTATTGTTGATAGACAGTGCCATTATCCAAGATTTGTTTTTAATTGGGCTATGAGGCAACCAGGGGCTATTTTTAGTTTTAATTTGGAAAATCAGCGAGTGTGCAAAGGGCCCTGTTAATGTCCTGTGCTGAAGTACTAATAGTAAAGATGTACTAACAGCAAGTACCTGGTGTCACCTTCACGGCCTGGAGCTGGGGGGAAACAGAGGTTATTTTATACAGCTGTGTGTGTCAGCCCAGGACTGTTCCTGCCCAGGAACAGCAGGCTCCTTTCCAATGAGTTTCCTTAAAAAATTGCTTTTTGAAGACAAGTATTACAGTATTAATTT
Source organism: Lanius collurio (assembly GCA_020086605.1). NCBI lineage: Eukaryota > Metazoa > Chordata > Aves > Passeriformes > Laniidae > Lanius > Lanius collurio. The sequence continues at coordinate 17,223,839 of JACBWW010000016.1, forward strand.
AGTTAGATAAACCATGTAGTGGATCAATATTAACCTGAAAGCTTAAGGAAAGTTCAGAATGTAAAGAAGGAAAGAGGATCTCCGGGTAACTTTTCACCAATTTTTGGAATGGTATCCCATTTCAGCTGTGTCTCACTCTATCCTGAGCTATGATGAACTTTTGTCTCAAATTTATGCTCTTGTTTGAATATTCATAACACCATGCCAAAGGGCCTGCAGAGCTTCATCTGCTGTAAATGGACCCACTCGTGCTCTCTTTCTACAGGCTGCATCTGTGCTCTCCTTTTCTTCAGCATCTCTCTATTCCTGTTTTTGTTCATTCATCTCAAATATGCTTCTTTTATAAGTTCTCTCTTCCCCTCATTTATCTCCTGAAATTTTGCTACTTTGGCTAGTTGTTATTATTCTGTCATTCAATCCCTTGTGTGGTACTTGAGAGCATAATCTTCTAACCTAGTTTACATTACACTGTCATTATGAATTATTAATGCTCTAAAATAAAATCTTCAAACCGTAATCTTTGCTGTGGTGAAAGAGCTCTGTGTGCTTTTGTTTCCTTCCTGTTCTCCCTGTCCTTTCCTTTCTTCAGACCTTTAGGTCTTTGGCGCAGGGATGTTATTGATCTGGCCATCTGGGAAAGACTCACTGTGCACTGAGAATTGCATTGTCACATCTCTGGGCTGAGATGGGCATGTATTTATATAAACACTAAAGAAGCCATTTTTGGAAGTAGTTCTTTTGATTCTCATCAAAGACATGCTGCACAAGTAGAAGTGATAATGTGTGTTTGGGTTGTAGCTTGCCTGAGAAGGTGAATATTATTTTTTGTACTCTTTATTACATTTCTGTTTTTGTTCCTGAGATTCGTACTTTTATTTATGAGCAGATGAGAAATTTAAAATAGCAGAAGAGATCAAGTTATAATTCTCAGAAAACTTTTAGGGCAAAATTTTCCACTGAAAGAAATCTGGTCAAAGTCCCTATTAGCTTTTCTCCACACTTCATTTTAATGCAGCTGCTTGCCCATTCTGCTTCCGAGAGACTGGAAGATTCCAGAATCATTAAACATCCAATTTTCCGAGTGAATCAACCCACAAATATTGACCAGAAGTGTTCCTTTAAAGTCACGAGTGTCTGCACTGCCCTTGCAGAGAACTTGCAATTAGTTTGAGCAAAATGCAGTCGATTAGAGCTGCGTTTGTCTTTGGCGTGGAGGAGCAGCCCGTGGGGACGTGTCCTGGCCTGTGCCCCATGGCTGAGCGCGCGCAGCCTCCGCTCGTGGCAAGATGGATCACAAAACTGGGACCTGTCGCTTCTGCAACTTTCCCCTTCTTGTCAAAACCAAGGGCAGCTGCAGACTCGGCCGCAGGACGCCGCAGTCGGTGCTTTACATCGTGCTCTTGTAAGTGGTCGCTGGTGTGAGAGGTGTTTCTTGGGTTTGGATTGTGCTCTCTCTGCAGGAAGGGTGTTCTCCGCACACGCAGGTGGTGTTGGTTTGCACGCGTGATCTGTGCTCTCTCCGCTTCTCTGCTTGTTTAGAAGCCTGTGTGTTGTACTGAATACTTTAGCCAGCTGGAAAGAAGATTTGCTTTTCTTACTGGCTGCATTTTAATAGGTAGAGCAGAAAATGTTTGTTAAAAAGTATTTTTTAAAATTGCTTACATTTTTTCTTAATTTTTTTTTCTTTCCTTTCCCTAATCTATAAAATCTGTATAATGCTACATCTCCTAATAAAAACTTGAAGAAAAGAAAATAAGTACAAGATGGATATTCCCATTTATCAACACTCTCTCTTTTTCTTTATATGTGAGATGGCTTAAAAGGTCATTGGTGAGATGGGTTATGAAAGTAATTTATTTTAAAAGCAAGCAATTTTGTTATATATTTTTGTTTCTAGCTAGATTATTTAGATTTATTTCTGCCATTTTTAATGTTACAGTAGAGTGCAGTAAGATTTAGTAATGCAAACTGATAAATTTTGGTTTTAGTATTTCAAAATTAATGTTTCTCTAGAGACTGCAGAAATCATTAAGAGTTCCATATCTGTCCATTCTGTACTTTATTTCAAAGCTGAGAATTCAGTTTGAGTCAATTTATCTTAATTTATTAAATCTGCATCTGTATTCTAACATTTATGTCTCCACTTATATATAGGTAGACACACACGTTAGAAGTCATATATAAAATAAATGTCTTCATTCAAGACATTCTTAATAATATGTGTATTTTAGGAAACCTGGGGTTTGTAACGCATCACCTTTGTGGGTTTCTCAGAATTACTGTGGAACAGTGACAGAGTTGTATCAATCTGTAGTTATTTAAGGATATGTGGTCCAGGCTTGTTCTCATGTTGGATCTGGTTTTATGTTATATATTTTTCTGAGGCTCACAACCTGGAATAGTTTGTTTGCCTGACAGTTGATGATATCACAATTTTCCCAGACTTTAAGATTAAAAGCTAAGCTTTTGCTGTGAAGATTCATAGTATTCCAGAGGAATGGCTAAAATAGGGGCCAATTTCTGTTAAAAATTCATGTCCAAATAAGGATGTAATTCTGCTTTTAAAACTAGATAAACTTTTTATCCTTTTTGTGTGTGTGTGTCTGCTAGCACCCCTGATGTTTCCCAGGCATGGTTTTGATTTCTCATGTCTCATTTCCCTCTTCTGTACCATGCTTATTTTGTAAAGTCTATTCTTATCCCATGCTCTAACTTCATTAAGAATTTATGCTTGAAAATGTAAAATTCATCCTCTTCGTCTGTTCATTACATTAGCATTCCCCTTGCTCCCAGAATAACTCTTCTTAGCCAACATCCTACAAAATAAGCTTTTTGTCTCAGAAAAGCTGTGGTAAATGCAAGGGCTTTACAATATCCTTAACATTTCAGCTGAGCCTAAGTGTGTTAACCAGGGAAGAGGAAACAAGCCATGGAGTGGAACATCCTGCACCGGAGATTTGGGTTGGAGCAAACAACCTGAATTATACTGAGAAACAAATCAGATGCCAGAGCTTGTTTCAGAGTTCAGGCTTGATTTGGTCTTCTGGGTAATACACTGTGAAACAGGTGACAGCACTCCCTGCTCGCTGCTCACCACGTGTGCCCTGAGCCTGCGGGCACCATGGGGATCCTTGGCACGGCGTCTGCACAGGCTGCTGCCCTGGGATGCACGCTGGGCGTTTGTGGGCTTGCAGAGATGAGGGGAGCCCTTTTTGCTTTTGTGAGCCAGTAATTGAGAGCTGAGTAACTCAAAGCCCTCTAATTCACCACTGAAATACAGCTCAGCTCCCTCTCTTTGTTGTTTGCTTTGTTCATTTTGCCTTGATTACTTGCCTGTTGTCTTGGTTTAGTTTTAGCCATCCGCTGGTATTTCTTTTTCAGTCCTCACTCCCTGCAAAGACACAAAGTCTGCCAACCACCTGTTCTGCTGCTCTCACCTTAATTTGTCCTTTAAGCTCTGCACTGTAGCTTCTCTGTAAAATGGGGTGAATAACTAACACCTGCTTTTTCAGATCTGCTTTGCTGACATAGTTTTGTTGGAATAGTTATGGACCATGTCTGTCAGGGACTGTGTATTACAGCTCTTTGGGATATATACAAAACCCATGTTACAGGAGAATTAGCTGTAGCCTGGTGGTGTTACTCAAGTACAGGGAGTCAGAGGTGGAAATGTTCTGCAAAGAGCTGAAGTGCTGCACTTCTTCATGGAAAGGCTGCTACAGGCTGGAGTGGCAGGAGAAGAGATTAAGTTTTCTTCCTGTTTGCAAATCCAGTTGCACAGTGAATTCATTAGGACTGTATTACAGGTTAAAAAGGAAGCTTTAAGTGCTTTGGGATAAATAATACATGACAAAGATGAGGAGATGCTGTGGTGGCAAGAGGAGGCTCAATCTGTGTTTTCCTCTGGATAAATTTTGGCTGATGAAGAGGAGGGAGAACCTTTGGATGAGGATGTTTGGGTTACAGCAGCGTTCTGTGGTGCTGTGTTTCTTGCAAGTGCTATTGAATATCATTAACTACATTTTGGATAAAACATTCGAAGATTTTTGTGTAAATAGGAAGTGACATTTTCAGATCTGCTTTTCAATATTGTTGTTTTTCAAATAACATTTCTCAATTTTTATGGCATTTGAATCACATATGGAGGTTACATTTGATTAAATTGGACAACTGACATTTGAATCGCACATGAAGAAGGCAGGGCTAGGGAAAGAACGCTAGAACTAGTAACTTATTTAAAGAGGATAATTGACCTTTCCGTGGCATCTGAGCCCAATTGTCAAGTCTGTGAGTTTGAAATTATGTTAAACTTACGTTATATTAGAGTTGTCGAATGTCTTACTAGTGTTACTTGGGAAGGATAGCGTTGTGTGGAATATTAACATACTAGTAAGTGATACTTTTGTAAATAAAAACACAAAGAAAGAATATTTCTTATTATATATTCATAGGATTTGGGGCACAACTAGCTTGATGTTTTAGCACTACTCACTTCTTATCACTATTTAGTAGTGTTTTCACTTAGAAGATGGGAATTGTGATGATGGAGCTGTAGTTGGCGTCTTCTCTGAGTGAGTACAATTTTGTGAGAGTTGTTTTAGATTGAAATCAGAGCAGTTGCTTGTGCTTAACTGTGCAGTGATATTGTAGTGCATTAGATAGCATTTCAGGCTGTCCACTAGGATGGCAACCCCTGTTAGTTCAGTAGCTGTGCTCAATTAAAGTTACATGAGGAGCTGGCAGCTTCCATGCAGGTGCAGTGCCTGATAGCTGCTCCAGTAAATGGTTCTGATCCTTTGAATCATTAACTAGTGCAGTCACTAGGATGTTCCCTGCATAGGGAAGGCACATCAGAGGGAAGTTTAGTTGTTCTTCACCCCCAAACCCCTTGGCCATCAGCTCTTTGTTTAATCTCACATGGATATGTGGCTCTTTGGGATCCCTTTTATACAGAGATAGCAATTGAAATCCATGGGAGCCGCTGTAATAAAAGAGAATTACTCTTTAGTTTTGGGGTGGTGACTTGGTGATTTCTGCCCCAAAAGGAAGAAATCTCTTGTTTTATAACCTACAAAATGATAGAAAAGTGAACCTTGAAGATACATTCTACGGAATGTTTTCTGTCAGACTCTTACTTACGAGCCTTGCGAGTGCAGGCGGCTCTAAGACAGTCTGTTCTTCCCTTGTGTAGGTCACTGTTCAAATAATAATGATGCCCCAAATAGCTCAAAACACGTCTCCCATGTAATTTTTTTTTAAAGGAACCTTCCTTTTTTTTTTTTTTTTTAAAGCATAAAGGAAGAACTTTCATTTTTCTCCTGTTGAAAGACCAGAGTTTTCTGGAGTTTTTAGACCTTACACAGTTTTCACTGTATGGTGATAGAGAGAAGATAACCCTTCACCCATGTTAACTTATGCTAGAATAATTTTATGTGCTCGTTGGACATACAATTTAAAGTTTAAAATAAAGTCAGTATGCTCTTCATAGAGATAGGATGTATCTTCTTTTGTTGTGACTTCTGCAAAGAATTTGGATTTGCTGGCAAAATGGTTTTAATATCTAGTGAATAATTTGTGGGTTTGAGTCTAATGACTGTTTAAAAAAGTTATGTCTGAAAGTATCATGTTCTTATGTGAAGTGTAATACAATGTAACCATTCAAGTGATGGACTAATTATCAAGAGTAGGTTTTTCCCAATTAGTATTTCAGCTGGTTTCCATTATAAGTTTTCCTTTACCACAGTGTAACTCATGAAATTCATCTTCATTTGAAAACTACTGCACTATTACATGTCTCATCTTGGTTGAAGTGTTAAAAATATAATCAATGCTTTGTGGAAACTTCTCTTGATACATCATCAACTTAAAATGTAGTCAGTCACAGGAGTTTTGATCTTTGGAATACTTTTTTTCAGAATTACCTTCTTGATCTGCTTGGTACTGCTTCAAACTTTTCAGGGAGTTAGACTTACTTCTAAAATGACTGATTTTATTTAAAAGAAGATGATCTTATACCAAGGAAATTTATTTAATGATAAATGTAGCTGCTATTAAAAAGTCCAGAAAGCAGTGGGTTTCATGTGGACTGTTTGCCTAATTGCATTCTCATTTAATGTCAGGCTTAATTAATATCCTACTTTGGTAATTGTAAAGATGAGAAATTGGGAAAGTCATTGACACTGGCTATTTATAACTGTCCAGTGGATGCAGTGTCATTAGGAGGGCTCTAGAAACTGTACATGTGGTTGACAGAGAAATACTCCATCATCACAGGAGCTGCTGAAATGCAGGTGGTCTTTTCCGAGGACAGGTTGGGTGTAAAGTGGAGAAGGTGCATTAGGAAGATTGATGGAGACTAAATATCCTGCAAGGCGAGTGGGAGAATGTTATAAAGGAGGAGGTTTCTTTAGGCTTGGAATAACTCAGGGTCTGGAATGCACAAAGACTTTTTAATGTTACTATGAGTTAAATAAAATAGAAAACTCATCTTGTAACCTATTTGCATGAGTGTGCTGTTGGCATGTTTTCTCATATATGTATATGGTATATTTTGAATTAGTGAGAAATTTCTGCCCCAAATTTTCCAAAACGTTTTGCTGATTGTGCAGAGGCAGTTCCTTCGAAGGATTTCAGTTGTCATTGTAGATGTGAGAAAATACTTATTTCCTATATCTGTTGCTACTAAAGACAATTCTGCAAATGTTGACACTGTCATATTTTAAGACATGACTTATTTTAAAAGCTTTTTAATGGATTGTGTTCTTCTATTTTTCTAGCAAAAACATTGCATCTCCAAGTGTGGTGTCTTCACTTTTTTTGGGTACTCTGAACCTCTCAGGAGTCTCTGGGTCCCAAAATGAGTGCTTTGCAGGTGCTGAGTTGCAGGATTAGAGTTTGTTACTTCCATGTGGAACTAACATTTGGAAAAGCAGGAATATAAAGTGTTAAAAGAAATTTCTGCTGGTTTTGAACCAGTGTTACGTAATTCTCAAAGTGCTTTTTGCAGTTCTTGGGTAAAAGCTCTGCAGAATCACGTTAAATGGCAAGATAGGTGGATGGACGGGTTTCTGATGACAGCAAACACCCCATCCCCATCCCTGCTTGGGGTGCCCTGTGTTCCCCAGGATCAGCAGAGTATGGACAGGGTTAAGCTGGATTAACAGTGCTGTAGGGCTATCAGTCACTGATGCCCATGGAGAAATGTTCTCCTAAAATGGCTTCTCCTTTTTGTGTCCTTCCTGCAAGAGATGTGAAAGTGCTGCTGCTGAGTACCGTGATAATGAGTGATATGTCTTCAACTACTGAATTGTCAATCATTTTTGAAAAAAGCATGACTAATACAGATTTAGGGGTGTTAGCTGATTGTGATCTCTTTTGCTAACTATAAGCAGTCAGGAATTTATTTCTGTTGTGATAGGTTTATTTCGTTAGTTAGCCAAACACTTTTTTTCCACCATTATTGCTCATGAATTTCAATTCATATTTTAGCTGACAGAGTAAGATTTTCATACCTTTTCAAAACCAGAGTTTATTTGAATTGGAAGGTCATATAATATCCTGAATATAATTCTAAAAGGCTACTGCTCAGTTTCAGCTTTCTTGGTATTATGATATTATGTGGACACAAAAATGAATGTGTTTCCTCTTTCTCATCAGTAGTAGACAGTGGCAGAGTTTGGTTTGCTTGTGTTCTTAACTTTGTGAAATAAAACCAGTATGTGATTAGGATTAATTTTGTAAAAATGTTTAAAAGCACTAGAAAAGATGGTCATATTGTGCAGAGATTCTAAAAATCCCATTTGCCTGTTTTGAGGCCCAGATGGAAGGGAATACTTTGCTCAATCAGATGCTGCGATTCTTGATAAATGTATGTATCAAAGATATGTCATTATTTAATGGAAAATTATGAAGAACATCTAACTCTTCCATGAGATTTTGTGGAAAGCTAAAGTGAGTCTAGCGGGATTTCTTTCTCCCAGACATTTTTGTGTGTTTTTTTAAGAGCTGTATTGTGCTTGGAAGGCTGTGCCAGCTGTTGATTGTCATCTTTCTCATGTCTGTGATAAAAAGCCACTCAAGAAGGCTGAAATATGAGAACGTCATTAGCTTTCTTACTGGCAGAAGGGCTTAAAAAAGCCACAATAGAAAGAAAATAGATTGCATACTGAAATTAAGAAAAAAAAAAAAAAAAGGCAGCTCCAGCAAGGTTTTGTTTAGACCCCGGAAAAAGCAAAAACATGGCAAGAGGCTTCTACAGGCAGAAAGGGGAACAGTGAACTTGTGGCTCATGTGCAAGGGGGTATGTGAGAAACCTCTGATGTGCATCACACGAGTCCTGCTTGCGTTTTGTTGTCAGAATTCAGCTGGTTGAGTTGTTTTTGGGCACCAGGTGCTACGTAGGAGTTTGTGTTTACTGTGACTGACGTGGATGTGGTGTGGCTGACTTCAGGGGGAGAATGGATTTCTGGTTTTAAAATGATCTTAGGAGGCATTAGAAGCTTTTTTTTTTTTTTAATTAAAAATTCACTTGGGTTACTAAAGATGAAAGATGGGATTTGTTTAAAGGTGGAAGATTAATTAAGAAAATAAGCAAAATGCCCCTGATGTGCCTCATGCAGTTAGGAAAAGAAGAGCCACCATGTCAGAACAAACTAGGCAGTCAGTGGTGCTTTCTGTGCAGACACAGCTTAAACCCCCCTGTGTTGTTCAGGATTGCAAACAGTGCCCTGTTATGGTTTTGAAAATATTCAAAATATTTTGTTTGTAATTAGATGAACACAAATATATAGAAAGCATGTATGTTGTGTATTCAGCAAACTCCTGGTTTAAAGTGTATAGATGAGGAGGAGAATAAATATCTCATTTTGCACTGCCTCCTAAGGTGGAGGGCGGGAGGCAGGGATGGAGCAGGGAGAAAACAGAGGCAGTGGAAACAGCAGCAATATGTACGCTTGCCTGCCTGTCTCACATTAATGGAACAGCTTGCAAGGTCTACAGGGAATTTGCATTGGCTCTGTCACTGGTATTATTTAGTTCCTTATTTATTGCTAGTGGCTTGATTGTGCTGTATTTTCCCAGCAATGAAAGCTTTTAAAGATCATGTCTGACTCCTTTTGGACAGTGCTGTCCAATTTCTCTCTGCCTGCTACCAGCATGTTGAGACGATCCAAAAGGTAATCTAAGGATTTTGCGAGTAATTCTTTGATGTTTTTCTAAGCTACTTGTTTTAATACTGTTTAGTCTTGCTTTTTTTCCCCTGTTTTAACAGATTGAATCATATTCCTAGTATGTTAGATATGATTTCTTAATTTCTGAATGATTTGTAATTGTATTCATTGTAAAAATCATACTGTGCAGATCCACCGATTGTTCTTTTTAAAGATATTTATTTAAATGCATTGTTCCTTCTCATACTATGTGAATGTGATAAGGGGTTTGTTTCTACAAAATGATGGATAGATGCTTACTGGGAGCAAGCTGCTTTATTATTTGAAGTAGCAAAACAATATTATGTTGAAAGAGGCAGCACCATGAAAGACTTGCAAATATTTTGACTTACAGCACTTACAGTCTTCACAGAGATATGCATAACCTTACATTTTAAATAATACTTAATACATTTTGCATCTTTTTTATTAGAGATGTGAATATGTTAATGGAGCAGTTAATAGGATGAGTGTTTGTATTTACACTGCTCTCTGGATTTTGATAAAATCCCATTGAAATGTGTGAACTAATGAATGGTATCAGATCTGATGCAGTACAGGGGTGTCCCTTCAAGACTGGGAAATATCAACATAATTATCACTCATCAGGTGCTCTGTGGAGCTTAACATTTGCAGCCTAAAAACTTACTGGTGAGACTGGTAGGTCGCTAATCCTGACTAAAGCAGTATATTCAGATTTATGAGTAAACAGTAGCAGCTGGTATCAGAATTTCTCAGCAGCTGGTTTGTTGATACAGTTAATAATCTATGTAAGACTCAGAATATAAGTTTTGGCTTGAGTTTTAGGGTGAATTTTGTTCATCAGCTATCAGAAATTATATTAATTTTTTAGATGATTGTAGCTTCTACCACCTAATATTTCAGAGGACTCTTCATTTTTTGTTATTCCACATTTGTGATTTAAATTTTATCAAAGTTGTACTCTGTGCTGCCAGTGACTTATAGAAATCTTAGTGGCAATGAAGAAAGATTTTGTAAATAAATAGAGATCTTAGTTGCCAGGAATTGCATTAGCAATGTTATTCTTTTCAAAATTGTTGTCTTTCGCCTGTTGCTTAAAGAGCTCCTTGAGATTCAGGTTTTGTTGATGTCTCTGCTCCAAGCAGTAACATTCACACCCATTGAGCAGTTGTAGCAGTGGTTTGATGGAGTGACAGAAGTCACAGAGATAAAGCTCCATATTTTCCTACAGATTTCTTGAGTTTATCTGGGAAGAGGAAAGGGAGGCAAATTATTGTCCTGTGCCTCCATTTTCAAAGGCTGAAGTAGGTTGGACTTGGCTTTCAGGTGCTCTTGGCCACCAACCTGTGAGCATGGGAGCAGGTAATGGGACCTGGCTTGCTGTGAGAGCCAAGTGAGCTGGGCAGAGCCAGGGGGAAAGAAGCTGGTTTAGGGCAGGTGAGGGAGGACACCTTTGCATAAGAAGATAATCTGTGTTAGACCTGCAGATTCTGGATCCTTTTATGACTCCTGCTTGCACAACTTTGGTTTCGTAAAGCTCCCTCTCTTCCAGACAGTGCCCAGCATGCCAAAAGGGAGTATTTTGTGAAAATTCAGCAATAATGGTCTTCCAAACAGAGTGGACGCCCACAGAGTCTCTCATAACAAAAATAAACCATCCTTGTTTTTCAATATCCTGTTAGTGTGCCATTTTGAATTTAAAATTACGCATCAAGGACAGAAACAATTTGAGAGATACTAACAAGGTTTCAGGTGCGATATTTTGTCAGAAAACTCCTACTCAAAATTTCCAATTCCATTTATGTGTTAGTAGTTGGGGTACAAAAAGAAAGAAATTGATCTGTAAATCCGCTGAGCGTCTTAATGGAAAAGAGATGACTTTTTATTGATTTAATCACATAAACGAGTATTAGGTATTTCACAATGATCAAACAGCACTATGAGGGTTCAGAGCAGAGAGCTGCTGCATGAAGTCATGTGGTGGAAATCCTATTTCGCACAGGATGGAAACCGCAGTCTTCAAATGAAATATTTGAGCATGTGTGACAGTTTGCTGGGAATATCACCGTCTGCCGAGCTGGGCTGGCAGCCTGCCAGCTCTTTGCCTGCCGTCTTGGGGATGATGGGTGGGCAGGTTGGGCTGGTCTGAGGAGTATTGTGATAAATCACTGTGATAATGTGATTCTTGCCAGGGTATCTGTCCTGAAATCCTGTGTTCATGTATGCTATGACTTTGCTCCTAAGAGTGGTCACTGCGCATGGAGTGCATTGCATTGCCATGACCTGGGAGTTTCTGTGTGCTAATGTTCTCAGGATTGTGTCATCTGGGCACTAGGAATGGAGCACTCTTATCACCAAATAAATAAACATTTTTCCGTTTTAACTGGCCCCCTTTCAAAGCATTATGTTTACTTCTTAGTGTGATTCTTTTAATATGATTTCAATTTAAATTTCTCCTGTAACTTTGCAATCTTGGGCATGTGTAGCAGCAGAGGATTTTTTGGTGTGACAAATATTTGATACAGTTTTTCTCTGCTCTGTTGGTAGAACTTCCGTATGGTCCTGTTGCATTAGTGATAGCTTGTGTGCTCTTAATTCTGGGCTTCTCCACCTTCAATTTCTCTCCATTTTAATTCGCTTTCACATTGCAAGAAAGGGTTACCAGTGGTATTCTGACTACTGAGCTATGGCACATTTCTCTATAATGGCTTCTGATATGTACTAAAAATCCTAGAGGGCTTGACTCCCATATGGCTTCTCCTACATTAGGAGGCAAATGGGAAGGACTCCTCTTTCTCCTCGGTGCATTTTGTTGAAATGAGCTCTCTCGTGCAGCTGGTGGGATTCTCACCGCAGCTAATGGCTCTGGAAGGGGGAACCATCTGCTCCTCCGGTCAGAGTGGCTGGATTGTTTCTTCTTGAACGTATTCCCGGAAGGATAGAGAAAGTCAAGAGCAAACTGTAAATACATAAGTTTCTCATGGGAGGGGTGACATAAACATAAATCACATTTACCTGTCAAACTGGTTCTGTATAAATATTTATGAGTTTAAACTATAGGAGAAATATGAGAGCTCCTTGGTTCAAAGGGCATCTGGGGCTGGTATTCTGCTATCAGCTCTACTGAGGCATTGCCTATTGAAATTGGATTATGGCAAGATAAAGCATAATTCTGACGTATTTAAATTAAATGTCTCTGGATTTAAGTCCTTTTGTTTCTTTGTACTTAGGGCATATCTTGAATATACTCTTGCAATTTGATATTAACAGTGCTGTAGAATTGTGCGAGTGTTTGTTGGTCTTGTAAAACTGACTTGGAATGCTGATTTCTAATGTTTCCTCATTTTCTCATTTTAATCCTCTGTGGGTAGGAACAGCCTGTGATTGTGGGGTTTAATGATTTCACTTTTGTTTAGTGACTTTCTCTTTGCAAAGTTAAGATGGGAGATTTGTCTGTTGAAGCAACTTGAAAGATAATTCTGGAGGATGAAAAAGGTGGATTTCTGTGAGGAAGGACATCTTGGATTTTTATCCCCAATTGCCATTGATGCTTTCGTTCTCTTTCCTCTTCTTCTTTCAGTGAAAGGGCTTTAGTGATACAATAATTTGTTAAAATCACAAGAATGAACTACTTGTAAAAGTGTAAAGCAATCTTTATAGCAAAACACCTCTAAAATCAGTGAGTCTCTGGAAATCATTGTATTTCATTACAAACAGTTCCTTGGTAATTAGGAAGAATGCTATTCATTTTTTAACTATTCACAAACAGTAAGAGAAACCACCTTTCACTGGGATGTAAATGAGTGAATGGAAATAATCAGGTGGCCAGGAACACATAAATGGTGCTTTCTGATGCATTAGTGTTTTTCTGGTAACTTTTCAGCTGCCATAACAGGACCACATTAGACAGTGAGTCCATACTTATCCCCCCAAACGTATTCAGTGTCTTTTTATGCTGATTCATCTAGATTGACATTAAAAGCTGTGTGTGTCAGAAGGATGCCACCTCCTCCATATATACATTGTCACATTGAAGAAAAACAATTGGTTTGATGCTAGCAAAATACTTACTTTTTTGTGGTAAGATAAAGCTAACGTTAAAAATGTGAGTCTATACTATAATTAGCTTTGAAGTGACAGCTGTCACGCCACACATTTCCTTGCTCAAATGAATAACATAAGAAATGTTTCCCTTATGTTGGGAAGGATGGGAAAGACCTGGAAATCTGATGCTTTTTATAATACTTAGCTCGATTTTTTTTTTTTTTTTTGCCTAGCTCAGCGTATTAAATGACCTCCTGACACTCATAATTGGAGAGGAAATTTCATTTAAATTACTTCTGCTAGGTATTTCAGTATGGCCTGAGGACAAAAGCACTGCGTGGGGGAGAAAAAATTTCCACCTTATCTTCTGAAAATCTCTTTATGACAATAGTCTGTTGGATTGCATGGAAATATAATGGGCATTTTGCTCACTAATGGATGAGTTTTGGGGACCTTCCAATACACTCTCCATTACAGGATATTTGCACTACTTAAATACAATGAAAGAGGCTGTCCAATAATTGGAACAAAGGTCTTCCTAAAACCTCAAAACATTTGTAACGATTCAGGCAATCCACCTGGATTGTTTGTAATTTCTAGTTTATGTGGGATTCTGTGTAAATCATACTTATATTCACTTTAAGTACTGTTTGCAGTTTCCCTGCTCGACTAAAACCCAGGGAAAGGGTCTTAGAGGGTTAACACTGAAGTTTTCAGCCTCGAAAGCTTTTTGTTCAGATCGAAACTCTCTTGTATGAACATTTGGCTATTGCCCAGGACAAACCAGTTTTTCAAGTCAAAACATTTGTGGAGAGGAAACGAAGCAACACACAAATTGCAGACAATTTAATTAATTATTTGGATCCTTCACATGAAGGAGAGTGCTGAGTATAAAATAATTTTGCACTGGTGTTTTAAGCGAGCTAAATGAAATACTGGGGTAAGAGACTGGTTTGAGGAGAGGTATGAGGAAAAGGGAGATCTTGAACTTTACTGAGGATGCTCAGATCAGGTCAGTGCCACTGTGGAAAGTAAGACAGAGAGTACATACTGGCACGTGATTGGCCTGGAAATGTGCAGTTCTTGTGTTTAATTGAAGTCGACACATTTGCGTGTTGGAATCCTTACAAAGTCTGTGCATCTGCTTATTTTGACTGTTTTTTGTCTCTGACAAGTGTGTTTTAAAGCGCCCACCAGCGTAAAGCTCTGGGATGGACTTGGAGATGTTTCTGGATCCAAGGAACTTCTGCCCATGCCATGGTGTTAACTCTATGCAGGTCCCTGTTCTTTGGAGATGTGTGAAGTTGTGGTCAGGAGCAAACTAAGAGAAATCCTGTGATACACTTGGGATTCCTGTTATTTTGCTGGAAGCTGAATGCTAATGTTAACAAGGAACTGTACACTCTAGAGCAAAATGTTTTTTATAAAAACGAGACCTTATTTAAGGATCTGAGAGATAGTGTATGGCACGTCATCTTCTATCACCAGACACCTCTCTGGAGGGAAATGACTTAATTTTCAGTCAGGTGCTGAACACTTTGTATTGGCCAAGATCATAACCATCTCAGTTACCATATTGAGCAAGGAAGCATCTTTTCAAACCATTAAGGAAAACACCTTTTATGTGATTTGATTCTATATTTATAGCTAATTATCAGATAATACCTGAATAGTTTTTCTCCACTTGTAGCCCAATTATCTTATTTTTTTTGTATTATTTTGAGGACTACAGAGTAATACTTCAGTGTTCTTTAGAATAGGTTTGCAGATAAAATAAAACATACTTCTGTAGTGAAATATCATAGGTTAGTCTAGACCTCTTAAAAAAATTAGTTTTAAAAGACTCTTCTGGTGTATTTGTTTTTAGTTCTATGTCAGCTGAAGGTGAATGGGTCCAGAGAAGTGGGATTCAGAAGGGGGATGTTTACAAATCCTGTGCAGGGGAGTCCTTGTGCCAGATATGAAATGAAGCCACATGATACCAGTCCCTCTTGTCTATCATTTTAGGCAATGCTATGCAGTAAGTTGGACAGGTTTTGAGATTGTTAGCTTAACCAATCACCATCTTTTCCACAAAAATGCCTCAAGTTGGGTATTCAGCTGTCATATTTTATATGAGGACAAAGCTTAGTCATGTACTGAAAACCTAAGCAAATGTTACGCTCATATATCAGTATGATGCTTGCATGAGTCTCCCCATATTCATTACTGCCTGCTGTGTTTGCGTAGTACTAAGCATGTAATTTAAACTCCTTCAGAATTAATAGAAGATGTAAACGTCACTTGACTGTTCTATTTGATGCTGAAGGAGTTTCTTGTGGTATCATGCGACACTGGCAGTGAGCATGTGCCAGAGGAGAGACTCAGAGTGACGTGAGATAAAAACCTTCTGCAGGCACACATGAGAACAGTCTTTCTCTGAATCCTTGTTCTCTGAGGAGGCGAGCTTGAATCCTGCGGTGGCTTTTCAAATTACTTATTTCCAGTGTATTGAGTGTTTTCCTGTCCTTTAATTTTGTTCCAGTCTTGATTGCATGGTAAATTAGTGTGTTACAATTAGCAGACCTAATTTAAATTAAGCATGATTGCTATGGAATTTGAATACCTGGCTTTCTGTAAGTGTTTGCATTTGTCTTCCTCTGTGTCTTCATTTGTGTACTTTCTCCAATTTTCATGGGTCTCATTTGTTTTCCTGCTGGCCATGCTGGTTTCTGACTATGTGGCAGACTATGGTGCAGCAAAACCACTGGGATATCACAATACATGGCTCCCAGAAATTAATTTTACAACAATCTTATACAGAAATAGGCTAATGTTATTTAACAGCCCTATCTTTCCCCAGTTTGTCTCAGAGAAACTTGGGCTGTGTTTTCCTGTGCTTTTGAGTTTCTGCTAAAGTTTGTTAAACACTGTTAAACACCATTTGTAAAAATAATGCTTAGCTGCTCTTAGTTCCTTTAGTTATGAATAAGTACATAAAGCATTTCAAAAGCTTTTATCAGTTTTTTTGCTTGCATTCTGATCCAATTTTACATGGGGTACCTTTATTAAATATCTGCTTTTTTAACATGTGTGTAAATTACGGCTCTGATTTTACTAGGTTTTAGTTTTTTCTTACTTTCTGTTATGATTTTTGTTATCACTGCTACCATCCATTTACTTTCAATACTTTTGTACATTTGTATATACTTCTCTCTACCATCTTTCTGTAATTGGAATTGATTTTGATTTTACTTTTCCACCTTCTCAAGTAGAATAGCTTTTAAAACAAATGCCCTTTCTTGGCAGCAGTGAACTACTTCACCCTTTGGATGTACAAGCTTTAGCTGTCAGCTTGTGACTTCTACTGTTTGTATTTTTCTGCACAATTTTGTGAATGGTTGCTGCAGCTTCAGTCTGCTAAAATTTCAAACCCCTGTGTGTGTATGTATGTATTTGTATTACACATTTGTATAGTTATTAAATGGGAACAACCATCTTTGTGTGAAAAATTGATGGCTGTTGGATAATGAACATTTGGCTCAGCAAATAGGCTTTACACAAAAGAATGGGGTTTAACATGTAATCAGGCTTGATTGTTCCAGAAACTTCCCCATGCTGTAGATCTACTCTGTGTGCCAGGGCAGGATCTACACCCAGGGCCTCCTCCTCTTCTGCCTTTTGTGGTTTTGTTGCTCCATTAGCTTGAAATGCCTTCTACAGGTGTATTTTCTTATTATTTTAGTAGCCAGCTTATTTGATGTGTCTGTTTATATGTTGCAGTATCGCTACCTAATGTATTTTTATAAATTATTTTTTTCCTGTCTTTTAAGTGTACTGTTTTTATCCGGGACAGTGGTTTATCGACAGAACTGTCTGTGTAAATGAGTGAGGACCACATAAACGGAACACCTTATTTCAACACTGCACTGTATCTCTCTCCAGGAATTTATACCAGTTTTGCTGGCTACACCGAGCATTTTGAATGTCCACAGAATTTCAGCTCCTGTCTGTTGCCTTCTTTGACATTTAGAGCCAACTCTTATCTCAGTAGCCTCTTTTCCCTCTTTGCCATTCCAGGAATGCCTTGATTAGAAAGGTCCTAAGCAGCATTTCTTCTTCCAAAGCTGAAGGGAACAACCTGAGCAATCTGAAATTCTCCCTTGATATCTGTTTTGAATCAAAGCACCATGTTGGCACACACGTCTCACCTTTGGCTTGGTCTGGTAGGGAACTGCTCTGCTGAGCCCAGGCTGAGTCCAGGCAGGCTGAGCATGGCATTTTCCTGTCTAAGACAGCTTAGTCCTGAACAAATGTCAAAAGTTTTGTAGCCTGCCTGCTGAGATTACAGTTTTGTTAAGCCTGGATATTTTCCTAATATGTCCACTGGACTATTGTCAGTCTACCTTAGTACACTCATGGCTTGATGTTACATTTTAGAGGTGTTTTTGAGGATTTTTCTCTCATCTTTGTGTGTGTGCAAACATAATGAGCAACAATTGTTTTCAATGCTTCTATTTGAAGGCCTTTAGAGGCTGAATGTTTGTGTGTACATGCATACACATACTTTAATATTTTCAGAGAAAAGTGGTTTCCCCCTCTTGAGGAAATGAACCTTTCTTCATTGGACCATCTTTTAGAAGTATCCTGTTCTTTTTTTTTTTAATTTTATTAAGTTCATGCTGATTTTTTTCTTTTGGTTTCATTTTGTAAGAAGATGCTAAGAGTTGGGAAACATTCTTGCTTTAGAAAGGGGAGGGTCTTGGTAATGAAAATAGAAAGCACATTTTCACCTTCTAAATTTAGAAGCAAAAGTATAAATTTAAATGATCATTGTAAGGTAGGCAGATTGAGACTTTGATTTTTCTGGATCTATGTCATTGTCTACTCCACTTTGCTACTGGGGATGAATTTGAGAATTGTCTGCCTATTCAGTGAATATTTTTTTATATGTAGAAACTGTGCAAAATTAAGAAAGGGAGAACAGAAATCCCAATAACATAAAAGAACACGATTCTCACAGCAGGCAATGGTTAGGGCACTGCCTGGGTCACAAAGGTAGGAGGGATGAGACGATTGATGTATCAGTGAGGCAAAACATGATAATGGATCTGTTGCAGCTTACCTTGGTTTTTTGGGTGTTTTTTAGAAGGTTGGATATTTTGGTCTCTTTAGCTTCTGGATTAAATCCAAAATATCTACAAAGCCTTTCTGTCAAAAGGTATGTAGAACTGAAAAATTGAGGGATGGTGATTTTACAAAAAGCTTCCTAAAATGGTGTGGAATTGGTTGCAGATGAGGGGAGTTTGTTTATTGTCTAACAATGTGCTCTCTTTGTTGTCTGCTCTTCTGGCACGTTTATCTACATGCGGTGCCATGTTCTGTTCAAGATTTTCTGTGCTTTAATATGCTGGAAGCTGCTTGCAAGTTAAATATGCTGGGTGATTCTTAAAAAAGTTGATGTTGCAGAGCTGAGGATGGTGGTAAGTAAGGCTCACGTGCAAAATAGAAGAGGCACCAGCAGTGGAAGCATGGCCCAGCACTTGTCTGAAAGCCAAAGCAGAGCTGTAGTTCCAGCTGTAGGAAAGCACATTGTGAGTGTAACATTCTGCCAAGCAAACACAACCCCTGACACTCTTCAGTGGGGTTGTTATTGTTGGTCTCCATAGCTGGAAAGATGAGTCTTACCAACAGAGCAAAACCTCTGCAGTTTAGCTCAGGAGAGCACCTTAAGAACATGTATTTTTAAAATGTGCCAATAGTTTGATTGCAAACATCCTCATCTTGTTCAGAATGTTGCCACCCTGGTTATTACACTGCTGGTCAGTCATGTGAAAATCTGGGCTCTGCTGCAGTGGAGGCAACTCCCCTGAGAGTCTGATTTGGACATTATTTCTAAAATAGCGTATTGTTAGAATAGATTTAAAATTAGATCAGTAGTTAATCCTCATGCTGAGGTTTGGAACCGCAAGTAGCTGATAATGAGCTAATTTGTAACATTTTTTTGATTCTTAAACTAAGAAAGTGCTCTGAAATAAGATGAAGAGAACCGTTCATGTTGTGTGCTACAAAGCAACCAAGTGAGTTTTCATACTATTTTATGTAACATTTACATTAAACCTGGAAAACTTTCTTCCCATTTTCAGCTCAATTGCTTTATTTCCTGAATGGATCTTCAGGAGAGTGTCTAGAGGAGGTTTGTTATATTGCACACCTGTATGTAACTGTAGTCTCCATGGTTAGAAGATTTGAAACAATATAAAATCACTTTGTCATTTCATTCTGGAATTTGTTTGCTTGGATTTTTTGGAGGAAAAGAAATATGATAAACTATCTTCTGTGAGAAGTGCCAAGTAGAGACTTACTTTAAAAGCAGCTATGCTACGTGAAGCATTTAATAATAGATTTGGAGGAAATGGGAAATGAAAGTATGCAGTTATGCTTAGCTTTCATTCAATCAGCCTTTCACACTTTGTGATGTAACTTCATGGCAGTATAATGCATAACACAACTGAAGCAGGAGATAGGAATGCTTGAGAAGGTTTGTTTTATGGTTTTGCTCATTAAATAGTGTCTGCATATATATTCTGGGGTCTCTTCCATAATCAGAGATTTTTTCTTACTTTCGTTCTTTTATGCTAAAACAAAGATAAGCTTGGAGTGTGTTCAGAATAAAGTGGATTCATGTAGTTGAGAATGGTAGTACCATTCTCATTGTAATTTGTTGTGATAGCTTGTTGCAGTGAGGGGATGGCTCATTTTTTTTGGCTTTGCAGAGTTGTTCCTGTGTTGTTAATAATGCAAAAGGTCTGGACTATACAGCATGGTGTAAGCAGGTGTGCACCAGCCTCAAGCATTAGGCAAATTAGACATAAATTTGGTGTTCACTGGCAATTTCAGCCTTTTCTTTTGTAATTTCTTAGCTTCCAGTGATGCTGCTTCTTCAATTTGAGCTCTAAATGAAGTAGGAGGACTTGTCTAACATAGAGCTTGGTTTAGATGAAAGGAAAATGGCCTTTCATGAAATCAGTTAATTCCTAAGTACAAAGATGTTAATTTTCCTTAAAACAAAAGAACCATCTGCACCCATTTTACTCCTTGCTTTGTAAGTCCTGCATTGCTTGACTCTGCATTCACCTCAGTTAATGTGTTTGGTAGCATGCTGGAAGGTGTGGTGGCATTATGGAAAACAATGTCCTTTGTGTGTTTTACCCCCCTGCACTCTCTGGATATCTGTGCAGAAGTGCACCCCACGCTTCACAAGTTGACTGCATATTTTCCTCTATGCACTTCTTTTTTTTTTGTCCAGTTTATTTTGTTTCATGGGCTTCAAAACAATGGGCAGTGCAAATTTGAGTAGAGCTTGGTTTGCTGAACAACTTGCATCTGTTTCTGTGGTTTGTAGTAATTAAATTGTAGGAAACTTCTTGTGGAAGAGGACCCTGCGCTCAGGCAGTTGGTTTTCATTGCTGTTTTTATTTAGGTTCCAAAGTTCAGTCCTATGTGGCGTTCTTCAAAAAGATGGTGGAAATAGGAATACTGTAATCCAGTCTCAAGATCATGGGAGTCAGGGATTGATTTTATAAAGGAGTGAATGGCAGGGAGCGATTGTCCAGAGATGCACTGGAGAAAGGCTCCTTAGTTGTTTAGTCTGGACAAAATAACCAGGAAGGAATCCAAATTCAGAATGGGTCCTTGCTCCTGGGACTTTAATGTCTGGAAATAAAATGCAGTTTTTCTAGGTAATATTGGGAAGAAGGTAGTTCTGTGTCTGTTGTGATGGAGACTCTGCCTGAAATCTTTAAGAAGTTGCTTTTTGGAGTTGTGCTTCCATCCTTCACATCTTAATTGTGTGTAATTGTATTTCTTTACAACAAAAGAAGTGTTTATTGTAGGAATGTACAACCCTCCAAACCTACACCCTGAATAATAACACTTTTTTTCCCCCCAGTTATTCTAGGATGAATAACTCTTAAACTATTCTTGAATGTGGAAAAAAAAGAAATCAGTTGAACCAGATGCTTACTTATCTATTTTAGAGAACTAATTATCCCTGTTGTTGGTAGTGCTAAAGCTTACAAAATTGCTTCCATCTTTGAATTACTATAATTAAGACGATAACTTCCACATCTAGTTAACATTGCTGTGCAGCTGCTGCATTCATTGACATGCAGATTTTGGATTTTGTAAATTTTCTGTCATTGTGAATAAAAATTTTAAATACTTATTTTCATTTCCAAAATGTCTGTTTCTCATAAAGAGCTCTTTGTAAAGCAAATCAACTGAAACCAAACTTCTTGAACATCAGAGGAGGATTTGGTGAAGTTTGGTTAGGTGATACTACATTTTAGGAAAATATGTATCCGCAAATAACTTTAGTAGATTTGATTGCTCTGAATTTTGGATCCCAGTTCGTAGGGATTTGTTTGAGGTCACTGAATTTATTGCCAAATCTGGAACAAGTCTGATGTTAGACTTCTGAAATGATATTTTGAAAGAAGTTAGTGCAGGGGTTAATCTGGCACTCTGACAACCTGAGGTAATTTACAAAATTCTAAAATTAAAATTTTCAGTCGAAAGTTGGACTTGATGATCTCTGAGGTCTTTTCCAACCTTAGTGATTCTATGACAAATTACTAATATGAATAAAATGCATTCATGAATATTAGCCAAAATGTGATTTAAGCTATATGTTTTCCATATATTTTATTTCTTCAAGTTGATTTCTGTCAAAGTCAATGAGAAGGCTTGTACAATCATTGTTATCTTGTTTACTTACATACTCCAGCAGCTTCAGCTATGAGAAATTCCTCAAGGCCTATAAATTCAAATAGATTTTGAGAAACTTCCTGATCATTATTCATTTATAATAACCACCATTGGTATGAAATTGCTTGGTAGTGTTGGTTGGTTATTTATATGTACACTGTTTTTTTCTGTGGCACTCACTTTCATTACACGGATACCTCATGGGCATTAATCAGTTTTGCTCAGTGAGTTGAAGATGTCCCCTGAGTAAACTGCTAAAATAAAGAATCAGATATCGATTTATGTTGAAACTGAGACATTGATTTTTTTTTCAGACTGAATATGCATATGAAACAAGGTGCACCTGTGGTGCTCATTTTAGAGGCTTTCTCTGGGATTGTCTGTGTGTGAGGAGGAGGAGGAGGTTGGTTGGGGTGAAGCTGAAGAGCCGGGGGCTGCGTGCAGGTCACAGGTACTACGCCAAATGTGCTCAGAAATAACTCTGGGCAAGGGTGCTGGCTTGGGGGCACATTTCAGTGGGTCCAAAAGCAGTGTCCAGTTACCAGCCCCACGTCGGATGTGCCGCAGTGTTCGGTTTCAGGAACGCGCTGGGGACACTTCAGCACACGTAACAAACGATATTTTTACTGCAGGCAGAGAAGTTAACGTTAGAAGTAGTAAAAGCTCTATTTCCATAGTGGTGCAAAGGCATCACTTCAAATGTTTTATTATAAAATATCCATTTTACTATGTGTTTCCAAAATGAAATCGGGGTGCTCTTGTATTCTCAGAGGTTTCTAGACTCAGGTTTGGCTGCATGAGTGTTCAACCAGGGCAGGGAGGGCAGCACCTAGAGAGCTCTCCAAGGGCTGGAGCTCAGCCCTACAGCTCTGGGCCCTGCAGAAACTCTGCACTATTCAAATTGTGTTTGGCCTAAATTGGAAGATCTGGAGGGGATTTGCTCTCTGAAATTATGAAGTGGGATCTGAAGAAAAAAAAAAGGTTAACAAGACCCAAAGCAAATTGTGAGAGGAAAGGAGGCTCATGGGAGGGCTCGCCTTGTATTTAATGAAAACAGCAAAACTTCGGCTTATAAACAAATAGTAATGCTTGAAGTCTCTCTGGACTGGTTAAAAACTGAATTTTTTCTAGTTAAAAAGTAAGAGATATATAACCAACCTTTTCCCTCTTGCTTTCTCCTATTACTGCTTTTTTTCCTATGCAGATTCAATTAATTTTTGAGCAAAAAGACATACAGTATTGTTTTGAGAATTTACAAACAGTAATAAATAATAATAATTAAAGCAATTTAAAGGGTTAACAGTGTGAGCTCTTCATTATCATTGGCCTGGTAGCTCAGTTTTGAGCCCAGCACTGTCTGTCTGGCTAAAATGCATCTTCCAGGAAATAATTTTTTCTTCAGTGGGACTGTTTCTGCCAACACTTAAATTGACTGGTTTGAATTTCTTTAGCACAAAGCCCTGCTTAAAGCCAGCTTTACTTCTTTCATATATAGCTGTTCTTTAGGAGCTGCTCAAATGCTGTTGGAGTGACTTGTTGGGGGAGAGGTCGTTCCACTGAAGTCTGCGTGTTACCTCCTCCCTTCATCCTTTTTTTTGTTTTAGTGACTACCAGAACTTCATCACTCTTGTTCTGCATTTCCTCTAGGATTCCTAGATCAGTTAAAAGTTTTTTCTGTGTATGCAGAGAGCTCTCTTCAGCCAGTAGAGAGTATGATTGTACTTGTATATTTTTCTCAACATATAACATGAATTTGAGAAGTTGGGTGTTGTGCTTTTAGTCTTTGTGTTTAAGCTTTGTCTTATTGGCAACACACATAAGTCATAGAAATGGCTAAACAGATCCAAGTGGTGTTTCCCTTTTGCACATGAGAGATCCAGGAAAATTAAAAGTTATCCAGTGTTGAGGGTGCAAAGAGAATAATGTTTTATTCCCAACTTGGGGCTGGGCTTTCACTCCAAGCCATTCCCTCCTCTGGGTATGTTTGTGTAAAAATGACCTATTTTAAGGGGTCTCAGCTGTGCTTGCTCTCCAGCCCCTTAACCCTTTCTCTTTTGTCTCCTTATCTTGGCAAAGACAGCAGAGAAAATGGTTTTATAAAACTCTGTTCAACTGGGAAAACGCAGGCAAGCAGTTAAAAAGCTCTGAGTTTGGGGCAGCTCACTTTCCCTGCTATGCTGTGGTTTAAATATACCAAGTTTCCATAGGCAGCTCCAGACATTGCTGTGGTAAAAAGTGCTTTAGGAACTCTCTTTAGCAGAGGGATACAACTGTAGAGAATGGAGCTCTGTTTTCTTACTGTACTAGTGGTTTTTATTGAGCAAGATCCCAAATTCTTACATTATATTTGATAGTAAAACCCAGGATTGTTTTTTATTTCTTACATAGTAATATATATTACACTTGAATACTCAGGAATTTCATGTTGCAAGAAAGATTTTGTGCTAATGTAAACAATGATTATCTGGTATTAATGTTGGAATTGAGTATTCTGGGTTTTTTCAGCATTTACTGGAATAGCGTAACTGAAAACATGTTAAAAATATCCATGAACTGAGATTTTAAGCTTCTTAAAATCAGGCTGTTAGTTTTTCCATGAGATGTGCACAATGGCAATCAGTTTTTGGATGGACTGTTGTTGAATAATACATGAATGTAAATGGAGATTGTATGGAATCAGTTGGATAATTTTGAGGAATGCTTTAAGTACACTAAAGAGCCTGAATAGCAGTTAATGGTGCTTCAACTTTATTACTGTTTATTATAGTTGGCAGTTTAGTTGTATTTTTTTCTGCATCAAGTTCTCCAGTTTCCTATAGAACAGCAATAAAATAAGCTTGCAAATAATAATAGTCAGATGCACTGTATCCTGTGGCAGCACAATACTTTTGCATTAAATTGTAGTTCTTGGCAGCCTGGGTGTGTTTATTGTTGGGCAGCTCCAGCAGATCAGTCAGTGCACGGAGGACCTGGCAGACGTCAGCAGTTGGGGTCTGCAGGCAGAGAGGCTTTGCTTGTGCCTGGAGAACCCTGTGTGGAGCTTCACAGGGCACCCCTGGAGTGGGGCCAGCGAGCTCCTTGTTCAGCCTTTGCTCAGCTTTCCCTGCTCCTGGCTATTCTCCCACCCCTATCAACACCAGTGGGATTCTAGTTACCTGTTCTGAGAACTGCTGAAGTCAGCAGGAATGTTTGTGCCATGTAGGAAGCAAGCTGGAGGTACAGTGAATAGATGTATGTAGCTGTAATACTTGGTCAGTTGTAGGATTTTGCTGGGAACTTCATTTCTTCTGTTTAAACAACAGGAGAACTGGCAATCACAAAGGGATTTAATTATCTAATTGCTCTTCTTAAATCAGCTTTTTAAATCAGCTCCCATGATTCAAAAATGTTTCCCTCACCCACTGCGATTCCTTTTATCATCTTTAGAGCTAAATGTTTGCTACCAGCAGTCATAAGCTGGGAAGCAAATGGGGGAACACATCCTTCTCTTCATTTGGCTTGATTCTGAAGCTTTCAACAGGGAAAAAATAAATCTGAACTGTCCTGTAAGAAGTGTCACTTTCCTTGCTGGAACAAAGTCATGGCAATGAGTGGAGTTGATGTGGTGGAGGTGTGTCTGAAACTTGCTTTGCAGAGTTTTCCATTGGTATTGCTACATGTGTTCACAAAGATTTTTGGATCTCAGGTTTTAAGTTTGGTTAGTAATCCCACTCATCTGCTGGGTTGTGCTAACACTTTGCTCTGTAATTTTAACTCTGCCCTAAGGAATATGCTCTGGTTTTCTTACAATCAAGCCAATAATTGTAACGGATTTATTTGCTAGGTTGGATATTGGCAAGAGTATCCAAAGCACTCTGGGGTATTTTACATTGGTTTTTGCTTTTTGTGTGAGTTGTAAAGCATGAGTTGCACATATTGTGTGAGTCAGGAATGAGTTACCAGCTATTTCCAGCAGCCTGTGCAGCAAATGCTTCCAGAGTGTTGAAACACTTGCTGCTGACCAAGTACCTTTTGTCCCTGTACATTTCCTTTTTTGCAGGGTCACTACTGAGATCAAGAGTGTGAGAAAATACCCCCCTAAATACTGAGACATTCCTTTTCCTTAGCTGAAAGAGATTCTGCAGGACCTGCCTCGAGGTGCTGTTGTCCATCTGACCATGCCTAATGGTTTGTCTTTCTTGCTTTCAGCTGTCGGACAAGCAACAGGAAGAGTTTGATTGTAACATCCAGCACATCTCCAACTCTCCCACGGCCACATTCCCCTCTTCATGGACACGCAGGTAACTCCCTAGGACTGCTCTACCTGGAAGCCATTACCATAAATGTCATTGTAGTGAGTTTAAACATACTGATACTCAGCATCAAAATATGCCCTTTGGAAATGATTCTGACTGTAATTTTTCACCTTCTCTAGCTTTTAAGAGGGTCCTTATAGTTTCAAGATAAATGTTTTATGTTCTGCACTTTCTAGTTTGCTTCTGTATCCCTTCCTGGGGGATTCAATCCTCTTACATCCTGCAAAAGAGCCTGAGATGGAAAACGAAGCCAAATAAAATTAGATAAATACTTTTAAAGTAAATCTCTTGTTTTGAGTCTCTGAGCATGGTTAATTTGTGCCAGTGATTTAACTGCAGTTCTCATGAGGAGGAACATCCTGCCTGTTTCCGTGTGCCTCCGGCAGCCCAGCAGCTGTGCAGTGTGCCATCTTATGGCCTCTGTCTGCTACTCACAGCAGCATGAGGTGTTTGAGAGTTTTATTTCTTTTTTACATTGCTGCCAATTTTACCATGGCAGCAACCGGGAAATGCTCATTTCAGAATTCACAGGCAGGGGCTTGTTAGTCATTGAAGCAAAGTGTCTGTGTGGAGATGTTCTTCCAATAGAAAAAGAAGGAAGAATTCTTCAGAAAGGGTCACACATGCAAATTCAACAGCTTGCCCAAATAGCATGTCCCCTTGTTTTTGTTGCTGAGGGAGGTAGGTGATGTGTGACGACTTTGTTTTTGCTATTTCAAAATGCTGGAGAAGATGGTTGGGCTCCAGGTACATCCCTGGTGGGCACCAGTCAGTAGCATGAAACAGCTGAAACACTTGTGGCACATCATCCACAGTGGAGCCTCTCTGGAAACACATCACTGCTGTGTGTAAGACAAGGAATGTTGTTTTCATTCTAATCAGACTGTCTTCCTCCTACATGGCAGTATGTTCTGTAAATGCTTTCTGGAGACTGAAACTAAGGCAATGCTGAGAAAGAACAGCAAACTGATAGTAGCTCAGCTAGAAGGAGCCATCTGCTTCTGTTTGCAGAGCTTTGCATCTCAAGAGGTGACATCCAGCCTGCTGAAAGGAAAAAGAAGGCCAAAGTTATTGTTCAGGGATGCCCCTAAAAGCCTCATTCACTCTTAAGTTTTTGTAAAAATCTGCCACTTTCTTGGGTTGCTATAAAAAGTCCAGTGATGGAAAGCTAGGAGGATGCTTTAAGTACATTGTTATTCTAAAATGACCCACAATTTTAAACTTAAAATGTTGATACCATCTTATAGGTGGTATATTAAAACAATTTTCTACTTCAGAATCTGAAATAAAATGGAGGGCCAAAAATGTGTATAGAACCATCCCCTTTCACTTCAAACTCTCTTGCTGTTGTGTGTGGTTATGGTAGTGATAACCTTGTAAAATTTAGTTTCAACAATGCATTTCTCTTGGTAGAGATTCTCCACTTAGTTGCAGTGTGCTTTGAATTAATTTATGTCTTGGTTTCACTAAATTCTAAATTAGCTCTACAAGCCTTTAACTGAGAAAAAGAAATGTCCTTGCTTGGGAGATTGCAACAAGATCTTGACATGATCATTGCTCAGAAAACAAATTCAGAAATGTTCCTAATAGAAACATGTAGCTTTTATTTTCTTTTGATTTGCTTTTCTTTTCTGTCTGCTTAAAAATTAAGTTTCTTTTGGTGGTTTTGATGCTGTTTCAGGCTTTATAAGCTTATAATTTATTAGAAGTTGGTGAGTGTCTTCTAAAAGGAAGAGTGGTGTGCCACCTTACTTTAGCAGTAATTGCCGAATATTTCCTTTTTTCCGCCCCGATGTTGCATATGGGATTTAAAATTATTAATTAAAAGGACATCCTTTGTTACCTGCAAGAGTAGCTAGTAGCACACAGGAGGATCATTTAATTGTAATTTGAGTTCTCTACCAGTACTATATTCGGAGTCTTCCCTGGGAAAAAAAAAAATTACTCAAGAGACAAAAGTAGATGAAATTTAGAGTAGAGTCACAAATGTTTTCTTAAGAAATATCATATATGAGGAGTGAATTTGAGAACAGGCTGTGATATTTGTTTAGTATTTGAGCAGTATCTATCAATCTGTTTGTTCAGGCACACGCAGTGATAAGTTACTAAGAAATGCTGGTGCCTCTCCCCAGCCTCTTTTGTGTTGAACTTTCATCTTGTCTTCTTAATACTCATTCTGAAGCTCTCCTACAAATCAAAGGAACAGCAAGCATGCTGAGAAACCAGGGAGGCTTTCTAAAATGTTTCTGTTCAGACACCACGCTAAAATAAAGTCCTGTATGGCAGTAAAGTCAGGAGTTACTCTTCTGTACATGATGTAAAAGTCAGTGGGTGAGATCTAGGACAGTTGTCTTTCTGTCAGACAAACCTACCTGCTCATGAGCACTGATCCAGGCAGAGGGACTTACCATCTCAAAGAGCATCCCAGCAAAATGCCAGGCAGTTTCATACCCTAGAAAATTTAGAAGAAAAGTATTACTTAAAGAGTTCTCAACATTTGGAAAGAATTACATCCAAACAGTTTGAACCCTGCTATGAAATCTGAATGAAGAACACTTAACTGTGCTAGCTCAGTTTTCAACTGCATGGAATAGCATTTTCCAGAATGAGCTGGTACCTTGGCATAAAGAGCTGCAGCTCGTGGGGAAGTCACTCTGCTGATTTAGTCTCCCAGACTTGTAGTGGCCAGTTTTAGGAATGCAAGTTTCAAAATTTTGCTTTTATTCTAAATTCTTTTTGTTTCAAAATGAGAGGGGCAAGTAAAGAGGTACACATGTGTATTCCTTACATTTCTTTGTATTTCTTTGAATCCATTTTCTAAAATCTGAAAATTATGAAGAAGTTACATAAAGTTGATAACTAAGTTGCCATCAGACTATATTTTAAATTGAAAAGCTTAAAATCAAAGAAGTAGCGAAGTAGCATTATAATTTAGTAGTGAGGAGATGGGTACTTACAGCTGGAAAATTGAATCTCAGGCTATTTTAAAATTTACTTTCCACAGCTGTAGGGTATCCAGGTTATTCTCTGGCTTCCAGTGGAGGCACTTGTCACTGCTGGGAACTTTGCTCCTATTTGTAATGGAGAGAGAGCTGCTCATGGACAGCGCTGTGCTACTGAATTGAATGATTCTGCTCTTACCCTGCAAGTTCTGTTGCACTTTCTGGCAGAAAAGCAGCTGTTGCTGAGGTGTCTATTTATTTATTGTTTTTAGAGGGTGCAGAGTATGTAACATCCCACCCTAGATCCTGCCCTGGTTATCAAAGCTGAGGTTCATCAGCACGTCATGCCTGTGATCCTTGGATGGTGTGAGAGCACCATGGCATTCATTGTTAATGAGACTTGTTGTATGCAGGGTGCTTTAAATATTTTGTTCATTTTGAAATTTGTGTGTGCTGGAAGGCATCTAATTCTGTAGTGTGCATATTCTTGCTTTAATATTCAGCAAATAATTTGAATATCCTACA
Source organism: Lanius collurio (assembly GCA_020086605.1). NCBI lineage: Eukaryota > Metazoa > Chordata > Aves > Passeriformes > Laniidae > Lanius > Lanius collurio. The sequence continues at coordinate 17,253,581 of JACBWW010000016.1, forward strand.
TAGAAAACCACAAAATCTTTGCCTTTTGTATTTATTTATTATTTTTAAATGGCTCTCAGAAGTATGGCTTTCAGTTTTATTTACAGCATGGTTCTGTTGTGAGTTTTTGGACCCAACCTATCTGATGAGTGTCATTCATGTCTGTAGGGGATAACTGAAACAGTCATTGCCTGTAAGGTCTGGTTTTATATTTTGAAGGTAGTGGATTTACAAATGCTTTGGCTGCATCCGTCTTCCTGTGTCCGGAAGATGTAAAGGTTCCTGCCTGAATTATTGGTGTTGGTGTAGCTGTGTTGATTTACCTAATGGGCAATCATTCTGTGTAACAGCCTCCCTTGGGACAGAGGCATTTCAGGTTCAGTAGTAGCCAACTATAACCCTGGAGCAACAGGGAATCTACCTTTGCTACAGAATAAATAGGGTTTCGATCAGCCTTGGTGAATGAGACCATTGCACTCAGGTTTCTCTTATTAAAATACCTTCATCTCCAGCAGATGCAGCAGTGCTGGGAAATTTTAGGGAAAGTAGTAATTCCCTGTCTCCCTGTTGTTGTTTTAAAAGCTTCACCCAGACTTGAATTGAGTAGAAAAACTAATTGCTTTTCATTTTAAAACTAGAAGCAAATCACAGGGGATCTAATTAAAATTCCAGTGTCTGAAAGGAAATATGCCATATACATCTGAAAAAGTAGTTGCTCAAAAATTAGAAGTATCTCTGTACCACACAGTGCAGGCTCAGAAGAGTTTGAACACCCACATACTTAATTTCAAAATTTAAAAACTCTCATTACCCAATTTGCTCAGTTATTCTGAAGTTCTATTTTGATCATACCCCGGAAAGTTCAAAGATTGATGAAGATATAAAAAGGCAATGACAGCTCATTTCTTGTTTATAACAACACTGAGCAATGAGATTTTTGTTCAAAACTGTCATCTCAACACAGTAGTGTTCATTGTCAGAAAAACTTGAAAAATGAGAAGGCAAAGACCAAGGTTCTCACCAAAGCTGGTGGCCTTCCTTGCATTGTTAGATCATCTGCATGACCATGGAAAGGCCTCACCCCTGCTGCATCCTGAAATGCTCCTTCAGCTTTCTGCTAGCAAGTGGTTGGTGACCCTCACCCTAAGGCACGTGCTGCTGCCAGGATGTGTGTTCATGCATGACTCAGTTCTTCTCTTTGGGGACTTCTTCAGTCATCCTTATAAGCTTGCAGTGCCTCCTAGACTGGGACTGTCAGACCTCTCCATCTTCTTGTGGTTCAAGAGTAGCAAAATGGTTCAGATTTTCTGTTGTGACCGTGAGAATTAAAATGAGTACAAGTTTAATAAATGAAAGCACTGACAATTATTTAGCTGTTGGTTTCTGATCACTCTCTCCGCTCTATACTTGGGATATACTAGGAAGGGGTTAATCAGTATCCAGTTTTGGATGAAGACTTAAGTTGTGTTATATTAAACTGTGAACTCATTGTTAGTCTTAACTAACAATGCAAAAGAAAACCAAGCCAAAGGAAAACAAACCTGTTGCTCAAATTCTTTGTTTTTAATTTAGTTTGCACTTGATGAAGCAGATTGTGGAGTGGTCTGGAATTCACTTACCTCTCCAGTTCTCTCATCACCCCATGACACATGTTACATCAGCCTGGGGCTGGTTTAATCTCAACCAGCTGCTATTTTTCCCCTCATAGACTTGCAGACCAGATGGAGTTTGCTGGCCTGTGCTGCACTGTGGCCATCCTCTTACCCCAGGAGGTATCAGCCTGTTCCCCCTCTCCTCCTCCTCCCTCCCTGCCCCAACACGTGCCAGGTGTGCACACCTTGCTCACAGAAGTTGTGCAGAGATGCTGCTGCAGACTTTTGTGACCCATTTCTAAGGCTGAAGTGTGAGGGAATGTTGCCTTCAACTGAGCACCATGCTTGTTTTCTGCTCCAGCTCAGTGGAACAGCAAAAGTGTGGGGATAACTTGGAATGAAATTAATGTGGCTTACAGTAGGTTGCTGGATGGGACTGTAACCTCAAAATCACTGCTGCCCTGCAGGGCAAGCTGGGCAACTCAAGCCTCTGAAACAGAGACAAGTCCTTTGCACATGACTTATACCTGAGGTTTGACTTTTCAACATGGCTTTTAAAATAAAACCATTTTATATGGGATCTAAATTTAAGACTATTTCTGATGTACCTTGCAGTGTATTGCTTTTTCAGAATCTATTTCATTTTCCTGGTCTTATGTTAGTGCTATATTGTTGTCTTTGCACAAAAAAAAAATTGCTGTTGACATGTTTACTGGATATAGTTTCTCTTCTGTGCTCATATTAATGATCAGAAAAAGCAAACCACTTCATGCCCAATAGAATACATGCTCACTAATGTGAAGCTTGCAAATTCATTCCATAACTTTCAAACATGTCTGCAGTTAGTTTGTAAATGATCCTGGCTTTCAGGGGGGCTTTCTGCACCATGGTTGCTTTTTACTTTGGAATAAAATACATTGCAATAAACCACTCACCATGCTTACACACCGTGTGACAAAGCCCAGAGGAAAAACACTCATGCCAAGAGAAAATTAAGTGTTTTTTCTTCCTTTCTGTATAGTTTCCCTGGTACTTTCATTTTCATGGTAAAAGTACTATTTCAGAAGAGTGGTAGGTAGTGTCACTACTCTTAGGTTTTAGCCCAATCATCTTACATATACATAGTCCTTCTATTATCATGTGCAGTTCTCATGGTATGTCTTTTTTTTTTTTTCTCAGTGGATTTTATGTTCAACCTTGGCCTACATTAGGAAGAAAAGTTTTCTTACTGTTTATTATTCCTGAAATGGTCATCAGTGTCATTTCTAACTCAGGGTTTTCATTGACAAGTCTTAAGAAAAGCTTGTAGATAGAAATGATTGCAAAATATTAAAATTACTCTATTGTCTATGAGTGGTACATTACTTGCCTGAAAGTAGGAAATGAAACCTACCCTTTAAATTATTTTGAAAGGAGGAAACATACTGGTACATCTGTGTCAGAACATTTCTTTAGCAAACTCATGCTCAAAGCTCAAAGACTCAAAGCCCCATATTTCCAATTATTTGTGCCAGCTTGCAGTTGAAAGTCTTTCAGAACACTGGAAACTGACTCCATTTGTTGCAAATGTGAACAAAATGGTTTTGAACTGTTAATTTTTGTTTTATTAAACAGGTAGCAGCCCCTTGGACAGTCCCAGGAACTTCTCTCCAAATGCACCTGCTCATTTTTCCTTTGTTCCTGCCCGAAGGTAAGGGAAGATCTGTTCTCTCTGGGCTAGCAAGCAAATAGTCTGTACACCTTATTTACAAATGGCCTATGGGTTAAAACATTTTAATTTGTGTTTTACTTTCTTTGATGTTCCCAATTTTATTTTATTTTACTCCTTGATTGCATCTCAGCAGCACCAGAATGTATTGGGTACTTTTCAGACCTAAAAGAAAGATAAAGTAAATTAAGTAGTTAATACTGCCTAGGGAAGATACAGTGTTCTCCCAGAAGGATGACGTGTAGGGCATGTGATATGACAAATAATTTAGTCACAGTGATATTAAAGCCAGTCATGATTAGGTAATTGTGACTTAGTTGTAGTCCTAGATGTTGCTCTCACTGAGGTGCTATGTGCTGATCTTCTTTGCTATGTCTGCATGAAGATATAAACGTACCTTAAATTAGGTGTGCACAGCTCTGTGCCTTCATTCCCTGCCTTCTCACTGGTAGTGACTCTTGAGTTTTCTCTGTTTTCTTGGGCATTGCTGTCAGGAGAACATTACTGCTGTAATGAGGAAAAGAGCTGATAATTGAAATTACAAGAACCTCTAGAAGAGCAGCACCGAGAGAACCGAATGTGAAGCTGTCATCTGTCCTGCAGCAAGTGCTGGACAGGTGCTGGTCATGTGGGGTATCAAACTGCTGGGAAGAAATCTGATACTGCAGTGATGGATTTAGTGTTAGCAATAGGATAGAAAGAATAGAGACAGCTGGGAAAAGCTGAAAAATGGTGATTTGAATGCTGAATTCCAGCAGGTAGGCAGAAATGGATAATGATACAGAAAGGTAAGTTTTGTGTGAAAGAAAGAACAGAGAAATTAGAGAGCTTCCAAGCAGGGCTTGTGCATAGGAGGTGGGTTATTAGATTCAAGTGTGAGGAAGGTATTTTGGATTTATTAAACTCTGCCTTGGCTGAAAAAATCTCGGTCTATGTTCAAATGGTCTGAGGATGGGAAATGTGTGATCATCCTGAGAGGAAGTAAGTTTTCTGAGAATGACAGATTTAACTTGAGGACTAGTTAGAAAAAAAAAAAAGATAAGTCTCAGAACTTCTAAGAAGAATAAAGGGTTAGAATTTGATGGAATAAGGAACATCCTTTGTCTGAATGGCAGGAAAATCCTGGAGCATTTCTCCATTGAGGTGATTTGCTAGAAGACCTGGTGTCCTTGAATTCTGTTTTAAGTAGACTTTGGTCTTCTGGTCTTACATAAGAAAAAGCTTTTTAATAGCACGTGCAATGTAAGACACTGGATATATATTTTCCTGTGGCCTTAGAGGGAAAATTAGTGCTTCACCTGCAGGCAAAACAATTCAAGTAGACTCCTCCACCTTTGTTTTTAAAGCCTGATCTGGGTGTATTCAATTATCTCTATTGAAATCAACCGAACTTGTACCACTTGTCACAGTGTCTGGAGTATCTCACAGGAGTTCTGGCTCCTGGAACACAGCAGAAAAGTTGCAGCAGAAGCCATTGTCAAGACTTAGCATAATTTGTCAGCATCATGTTTCAACTTGCTGCTTCAGTACCGCAGCTTTCTGAAAGTTCAGACAGCAAATACATGTTTTAATAATAAAACTCTGAAAAGTACCCTTTTGTACTTTTATGTTTTTTAAATCTAATTTTTAAAGGAAAATATGAATAAAGGTTAAGCCTGTCCTGTTGAGTACAATGGTTCATTTTACAGTGTGCATGTTCCTCTCTATACTTTTTCTGCCAGGGAAAAGAACACTTAAGCACAACTTGTTTTAGAAACCTGTTTTTATTTTCTACTTGCATTACACCCTGAATAGCCATGCCAGCAGTAACAACAGAGCCATGCTAGATTACCCCATACAGGTCTCAGAATAACTTTTATATGATGGAATTAAGGAATTGCAAGTGTGATACCAGATAAATGGATATTCAGAGTACCCTTTTTGCTGATGTTGCGTGGGGCTTAAGAGATGGCCCATACCTCATTTCCTGCCATTACCATCACAGGAATTACTTGTTGCTGATTTTCTGCCTTTTATTAATGGTGTAATTTCTTCATTTATTATCCTGTTTGGAGATCATTTGTGATTTCCATTCTTTCATTATAGCCCTGTGATGAGTTCTTTCCTAAGATGGAATAGGAAACTTGTTTAGAAAGGTGGTGTTATTGAAAAGGCACTGCAATTTACTGCAGGATTGTTCTTAGTCTGACTTGTGATTAACCACAAATCCCTGTTAGATGCCCTTTCAATGGCTGTGTCATAGCCACAACACTGGCAGGAATCTTCCTGTTGGAATAAGGAAATGTATGGTTAAAACCACTGCAATGGTTAAATCTGCTCATGTTCACTAAAACTGATCTTGGAGGAATACCACTAGCAGAAGATGAACGTTGTTTTCAGAAATCACATGTATCTTTTACTTCTCCCTCTCTCATAATTATTGTACAATTTTTTCCACACAGCCATGGACACAGAGCAGACAGGTAACGTGTATCCCATTGCTGCTGTGTGTATGTGTGTATGAACTGTGCTTCTGTGCAGCTGAGCACGTGTCCCTAACAAGTTCATGCTGTAACAACCCCATTTAGGCATTCAGCTTCTAGTCTTTGTAATAGGAACAGAAAATCTTTACATTTTGGCTTAAAATGATAAACAGCTAGCGCTCTGGAGAAGATGTGTTGTTTTTCTAACTCCTTCTTGTTTGAAATTGGTCTGCTTCTTCATGAAATAGCATTTAGCTGCCATAAAAACACCTCCTTAATTGACTAATTAAAATGTCATTTTAGAGGCAAAATTTGTTGTTTGCATGTCTTTGTAGTGCTAGCAAAGTGTCTATAATAAATAAAAAAACCTTAAGATTTTATTCCAAGTGTCTTATGCTGAAGTAATATTGCATGTTGTCTCTCTAAAAAAATGTTTATTAACAAAATACTGAAGTAGCTTTGAAACGTTTTGCATAAATGCAGGAGGAATTTGCTTTAAAAGTCTTTTTCCCTTCCTTTGATTTGGAAGATTTTCACTCTTGTCCCACTTCTTTCTGCTAAAGTAGAGCTGCTGTGTGTGTCCTGACTGCTTAGCACATTGCTTGCCTTGATTGCATCAGCAGAAAATAGCCAGAGCATGAATGGCTGTCTTGGAATTTTCTAATTGAGAAAGATATTTTCTTTTAACTTGATCAAAGTGAAAATTCTGAAGTTATTTCAATACACCATTTAGGTAATTCAGTAACAAAAAAAAAAAAAAAAGATTAAGCTTTTCTTTTGCAAGAAATGAGTGACTTGTGCAGCAAGCAACAGAGTATTTTGCTATGGAACTGAGGATCCAAAGTGAGGTTGAATCATTGACCTAAATATTTCCCCAGTGCCCCTGTATGTTACAAGAAGCTCAGAGAAGATCATTGAAGTTTGGTGTTCAGCCCTTACCACAGCATGCAACAACTTTGTAATGCTGATATGTCTTTTTCAGGGTTGAGAAAGGAATTCCATTTCCCTTGAAATTATTTTGAGATTGTTCTTTCACATTTAATTGTCTTGCCAGAGAAAACATCACCTGTGGCTAAATGGGGTTTAGCTGTAACATACGCATGCAATAAAAATCTGCATTACAGACTTATTTTTTTTTTTTTTAATGCATGAAGCATGAGTCTTTTTAAAACTCTGATGACATAATATTCTTTCAGTGATGTGGAACAGTGAGTTTATTTCCCTCTCATTCTGAGATGGATGGCAAAGAGTAGTGTCTATCAGTGCCTGAAAATAAAATGAACAAGAGCTGGAAAAACTGTGAACAGGGGTTTTTGTCTTGGTGGGCACTGAACTTTTTTCTGGAGATGAGGCTTCATGGGTGTGTGTGGTGGGATGTGAAATATTACAGTGAAGATAACAGTTGAGCTTTTTATAATCACTATTTCAAACCTCTCCCAGGCATCCTATTTTATAATGCACTTGCATAAATTCACTGTATCTGTGTGTACCAACCCACCCCCCCATCTTTCCAAAGCAAGTTAGAGCTGTTCTAATTCAGCTTCATGTTATGACCAGTTACTGATAATCAGCTGCAAGAAAAAACCCAAGCAAATGGAAACTGATGTAAGGAAGAGACTTTTTAGCATCCATTCCCATTGTGCAACAAGACATGGTTGTCCATTTTAAAGACACAAAATGTGGGAAAATAGATCAGGGACAGAAAAAGTGCTGTGAGACTGAGCTGAATGTTCAGTTTCCATCCTCATTGAGACTGGGTTTGGGGGAAGAAAAGAGTTTCAAGGAGGGCAGTAGTGATTCTTCTCGAAGCTTTTGTGTAGTTCCTCAACTCCTCAGTTTTGACACTGGCAGAACAAGTCCTTTCTGCAATATCTCCACGGTGTTTTGGATGTTTTCCCTGAAGGACATGTTTATTTGGCTGCAGTAGGCAAATAACTACTAATGTTACACTGACTGGAGGAGAAAGGACCCTAGGTGAGCTTTCTGTGATTTATGTCTGTATTTCGAGTGGGCTTCTTGGCTCTGTTTCTATCTGCTGTTGTGGGTTTAATTTCCCAGCCGTGCCAGGCAAAGTGCTGGGCAGAATGCCCTCTGAAAAGGTAAACAAATTAATCTCTTTTCAGTTGATTCTTGATCTAATGTGACTTTTTTGTCCTCAATCTGAATCTTCATTTGGAAGACAAGGAGCTGCATAAGTATGTTAGGTGTGGGTGTCTTTTTCAAAGAAGTTTGCAAGGAGCTGTTTTTGTTTCTCTGTTTTAGAAACTCCAAGTTTTGTACAACTGCAAAGCTTTGACTTAATGCAGGATTCTGGGCCCCCTTTGCTTTGCCTTTGCCAAGGTCACCTAGTTTTGCTTTTCAAACTCACTCCAACTGCTTTTCCACAAGTGTGATTGTAAATAGCACAGCTGATTTATCTGAATAACTCGAGACATTAATAAAAACGTGATGTTAGGAGATATGGAAGAGAAAATTTATTTCTCTCAAGAATTACCCACAGTATGTTCCTGACTGTAATTTCCTTTGCGTCTTTTCCCCAGAACGGACGGACGCCGCTGGTCCTTGGCCTCCCTTCCTTCATCTGGATATGGAACAAACACTCCCAGTTCAACAGTTTCAGTAAGTGACACAGACTTTTCCAAGCAATTCAGTTTGTACAAATACACCCTAACAATTCAGCTTCTGAGTCTCTACTAAAATACTGGATCTTTCTTCATTGTTTTGCTAACATTATTTAATATACTAATTATTTTAAAAATTATTTTAATTATTGGTTCTGCTGCTTTTTTCCTCCATTTCCCAGCTCTTATCATCTTGCACTTTGCCTTTAGCATTGGTGAAATCCCAGTGCAGCACTTGGCTTGAGTGATCGTTTGAGAGGCACAAAGTCTCCAAAGTGGCAGGACTCAGAGATAGTGCATAAATACCTTCCAGCTCTCAGCTTTTTGTAACTGGGAAATGAAATTCCTGTCTGCTTTCAAGTACTTAGTCTGAAAACCTCTGCTATCAGGCTAGCAGAAAGAAAAACTGATAAGCCACATCTGTTATTCAACTCCAATAATTTGAACCTCCTAATGAAGCTCTTCAGTTCTTACAGCCATCATTAGAAAGGCTGGCTGCAGTGTGCTTGAGTTCTGTCAGTAATACCACTAAGCTGGCAGCACCATGTTAACCCTTGTAACTCTGACATGCTTCCTAAAATGAATCTCACTGTTTAGTTTAAGTCAGCTGGGTGTTGTGGTTATCCACGGGAACTTTGCAAACACAGGCAGAGAAACATTAGAACTATAAAGGCTGCCAGTGCAGACTTAATGTAACATGCTTTAGTATGTGTGTTATGGTGTCTTCAACTGTGTGGTAACAAATCACTGCCTCTTTCCATAATACTGATCATTTGGTTTTGTATGAATTTTTTAGAGTACGTTCCTAATAATTGTAACACCTTCATTAATTAGGACTCAGCACTCCGCATTATGCAGATCTTACTCTGTATCGTTTTCCTTGTTAACTGTTCTAAGTTCATCCATAAGCTTTCTAGCGCCTCTCAAATACATTTATCACTTTCTTTGGAGGTGAGTGTTAAATGCAGTCTGTATAGAAAGAGAAGAAATTGGGGTCAAAAGTTTCCTATTAGTATAAATTGATATGTTTAAAATTTGATTTTGCAGTGTTAATCTTATCTCTGTAACTTCATTTGTTCAGACACATTCTTACAAACTCTAGTTCACACAATTTCTACCATTTGTAATCTTTTGAACTTCAAAAAGCTTTTTCTTGTTGAATTTGGGGGGATGGTTTGTCTCCTTAGAAGGCAGGTGACTCAATTTCAGTATGCACACAGATATGTGGGCAGGAGCACATTAAAATGTAGTGGGATTCATTATCAGCATGAAAAAGATGTCCCTGGTTTCACTACCACACATTATTATATATTCAAGTATCTAAGAGCAGCTGTTAAAAAGGAGCTCTGCTTTGGCCTTAATAGTCTTAGGTGAGATCTTCATGGGCGTAAGCCATGTCTAAGTCCTCTTCTGGGAGCAAGCTGTGGAGCATGGAGAAGTACAGTTAATTTCCATATGGGTGACATCCAAATAGTTTGATCATTGTTAGTCACTGTGACAGCTTCCAATTTGCTTGTGTAAATGACACCTTTGGAAGCCAAACTGCAGTTTTTCCAGAGTTTGTAGTTTGACCAGACTTCAGGTGGATGTCCATGGAGAGAGCAAAAGTAGCAACACCAAAAATCTCTTGGAAGTATCAGTTCTTGCTTTGAAATAGGGACATCAAGGCTACTTTTAGAAAGTTCTCAGCTTTCTGGCATGGGAAATAAAGCATATTTGTCTCTTGTCATGTTCCCAGAAATAGACAGATCATTTTGATTGATGTTTTCCCATAAGAAAACAAACAAACAATCCAACAAATCTGAGATAGACATATCACATAGAAGGCATCAGTTCAAATGGTAATTTTTGGAAGTGTGAGTAACAGGGAAGTGTATTGAGAAGCATAAAGTGATAGTCGTAGGTAGACCTGAATTCACCTTCCTGCAGAAAATAGTTAGGTTGAAACATGGAGTTCGGAGACCTTTTTTCTTTTTTTGTGACTGAGTTTCTCATCTCTAGTCCTTTTGTTGGTTCAGTGGTACAATCTAGAAAGACATTGAAATGAGCTATTTAGTAAGTAGTGATGCAATTGTTGGAGCTGTTAAACCTGGTTTTACATTTCTAAGCCAATCCTATTATCGCAGCATTTCACAGATTAGAATTAATTTGAATTTATCTGAATAACACCTCTGTAGTTGATAAGCAGTGTTATTCCTGTGTAGACTTGGAAACTGAAGTAAGAGGTAGTGAAGAGACTTGTCAAAAGGACACAATGAATTAGTGCTGCAGATATGAATTTAACAGAAGTTTGAGGTTCCATTTCATATGATTGGTCCTCAAGATTATGTTTCTTTCTCAAGTGAGATAGAAGGAAGCCAGATGTCCCTTCTGGCCTGTGTGTCAGTGGGAAATGAAACAGCAAGAAGGGCAATGTCAGTTCTGTGTCCTGCTGGTTGAGTTTTGTATGAGAGCAAGAGCTGACCCTCATCTCTGTGGTCATAGATCACCTGCTCTACCAACCTACTGAACAAACCAGGGCATTTACCTAGTCTAGGGTCAGTGAGAACCTGTAGATTCTGCTTTATTTTTTGCTTCCAAAGAGGTATGATGCTTAAATAAAAAAAAACCCACATTTGCCCTTTCCGTACACATTGTGAAGACCAGATGTATCATCAAACCAACACTGAAAAAGCTGAAGACCTTTCAGGTTAGGTGAACATAAAATAATAGTTTAGATGGGCCAATATACAATTATTTTTAAGCAGTTAATCTGCTATTCATTTTTTTAGATGGAGAGTTAGTTTATAAGCAACTGTAGTATAGCTTGATTTTTTTTTACTAGAGAAGAGTTGGCTAATTCTGCATCTGTAATTAGGACACATGGGGGATATTTGTATTAGTCTGCTGCAAATATTGAGTACTGTGATGTGATTACCTGAAAAAATCAATACTTCAGAACTGTTCCACTTTTCTTTCATGCTTTTTCATTGAAAGGTTGTATGCCTTAATACTGCCAGAGAAGCCCTTGGCAGAGAAAAGTGCATGGTCTTTATCTTCAGGGCTTTCATTAATTATTCTCTGGAATTCTAGACTTTGTGATCTGATTTCTTTTAGGGAGAGGAAAAGGAGGGAGAATTTTGCTGGGCTGTCCATGGGTTGACTAGCACAGCTTCCCCAGTGATTTAGCTGTTGGGAAACGTAAAGTTTTTAATGATTTTTCTAGATTATAAATTTTGATTTTTTTTTTTGTAATTCAAATAACTGTGTGCTAACCTTCCTTAATTTGTTTTGAATCAGACATGTATTTGCAATGCCAGAACTTGGGTATCTGCTAATGCAGGTTTGGAAGATGAAGTCTTTAGTACTTCCTGCTCTGCTGCAGGATCTGTATTATTCACCATGGATGAAGTTTCAGCTGCCACGTAACTTTTCTTTGAGGATTTTTCATACACAAGTTCTTCTTCCTGCTCCTTGTATTGTTTAAGAGACAAAGAAAGACATCAGAGAAATCTCTGAAAATCAAAACAGGACTTGCATAATTCCGTACTTAATGGAGACAATAATCACTGTATTTGGCATGGATAATTTGAGCAGATCAGCTGGGGGCAAAGGGGCAAATACCCACACTCTGTCTTGGCTTCAGTGTGGGATAGACCAGTGCAAGTTGAGACACCACCTGGGTAACCATCAGTGTGTGCCCACTGGCCTGGAAGTGACTTCCCAACATGATCCCTCCACACAGACGTGCCTGAAAGAAAACGTTGGAAGTGGTGGCTTCCAATTCCAGGCATGCTTGGGAAGTTTGTGCACATCCCAAGGCTTTCAAGGGGGTTCTTTCCTGTAAATGCCTCTGTGCAGTGCAGTGGAAGTGGATCTGGAGCCAATTATATTTTTATCTAAGGATAGGATCTTTAGGTTTATAGGTTCTTATGTCCCCTGATTTTATGTTGCTTACAATACTTAGAGTAATTGCACCATTTGACCAGATGCATTCTATGTGACTTGTTTGTCTCAGATTTGTTGGTTGATTGGGTTTTTTCCCTCAGAAAATGTCAATCCAAATCATCTAGCTCTATGGCAAGAGACAGATATGCCTTCCTTCCCATGCTAGGTGAGTTAAAACTTCGGTCATGTGTGTTATATCATATATAATTCTCTCCTACCAATATTTCTGGTAGTAGGATGTGGTGCTTCCAGTCTGAGTGAGCATTACTGTAGCAAAAGGAGAAGTTTTTTTGCTGCAACAGTATACATAGTTAATTTCATCAGATAATAAGGAGCTGTGGAACTTAGGTCAGGGTGATTATTTTAATAAGGCCCACTGGTGTTGTTCAGTGCTACTCTGATTATTCAGCACCTTTTCTTTTCCTTTTCCCCTTTTGTTTTTAAAGAGAATTTTTAATTTCTCCTTATGTAATTTATTTTCTTACTTCTGTGAAATGGAAAGGGGCATTGAAGAATCACACACACAAAAAATACATTTGTTAGCTGGCCTTCAGCTTTTTCCCCTGGAACATCCAACTTTGATGTTATTAGCATTTTCCACAAATATTTGTTTTAATCTCAGGTTTTATGAGATCCACAAATTAAAGCAGTTTCATGTCTATTATTATCACAGGACATGTGTCATATAAATGCATCGACTTATTTACAGAAGAATAAGCTGTTTAACTCAATAACAAGAAACTCTGTTAATCATAAAACAAAGTCAGATACTTTACTTTATTAATGCCTCCCTGGTTAGAGAAGAAGCCTGATAGGTAATGAAAAGGAGAGATAAAATCCTGACCATTTACAATAGCAATTTCCAATGAGAGCCAATAACCAGCAGAAAACTCTTAGGTCTACACAGCTCCATAGCATTCTGCATGCCAGTGAAACTCCTGAGCTAAGAGAGCATGAGGGAAAAGGAAAGAAAGTTGCTCACCACTCCAGGAACCTCCTTGTCCTTTCCTGAGTAGTGCTGGTACTCACGTGCCTACCTTTCTGTCTCCTGATAGTAAATTATCTGCATGATCAGATGTACTGGTTCCAGAATCAGATGCCGTGGTTTTATAGCCCTCTCCCAAAGTTTTCCTGATCTCACCAGCTCTGTCATTGAATGTAAGGGTTGGCTTAGCCTAATGAGAACAATAAAAGAGGCACCTGGTCTGATAAATAGCTTTCTTTTCCACTGGAGTGTGCAGTGTCTGGCAGAATCCGTTCCTCTTCCATTCATTAGCTGACCCCTATGCATGCGTTTAGTGCATTTCTTTTCTGTATTTTTTTCTGTACTCAGTCATCATGCTCATCTCAGGAGAAGCTGCACCAGCTGCCCTTTCAGCCCACGGCAGATGAACTTCATTTCCTGACAAAGCATTTCAGTACTGAGAGCATCACTGATGAGGAAGGGCGCCATTCTCCAGCCTTGAGGCCTCGGTCTCGCAGTCTCAGGTGAGCTTTGGGTCGTTTCCTGAATTTTTAAGATGTTGGACACGTGTATTGCATTTCTTTATGTGCTTTCAGGTCTAAGAATTGTCATTTGTAGTTGCTTTGTTACATGTTTTTTGAAACTATTTGAATCAACATTTAACTCACCTCACCTGATTGGAAAGGATTTTTTTCTCACATTTGATGCTGAGGTGTTGGATTGCAAAGTGGTTGGTATACTCTGCTTTTGTATTTTCACAGTAACTCTATGAAAACATGCTCCACAAGTGTCTCATACTAAATGCATTGGATGTAGATTTCCTTTAGTGAAGTTTCTTCTCAGAATTTTGCTACAGTAACATAAGGATGTGGTTATAACCACTTTCAATACTTTTCTGGCGGTGTTTCTGAAGGGGTATGAAAACCAGAGTAGATAAAGTCAAAAGCTTAAATGGAATTGCACCCCAGAGCAATTTTGTAACAGCGCCGAAAACATTTCTCCTGCATTAGTAGTTGAATAATTTTACTGTCGATTCAGAGAACTGGTTGTTCAACTATAACTATCCAGGATTATTTCCTTCTGTAGTTGGTTTTTCCATACATAAAACCAGAAGCAACTAGAATTTAATCTTTCACAGAATTACAGAAGGGCTGAGGTTGGGAGGGATATCTTGAGGTTATCATGTCGAAAGCCCTATTCAAGCAGAGTGCCAAGGATCATGTCCATATGACTTTTGAATATCTCCAAGGACAGAGATTCCACAAACTCTCCGGGCAGTCTTTCTTGCAGATCTCTAACAATTATATGGAATAAATCCACAAACATTTTGTAGCATGGCAAAAGCTTTTAAGTTTTGCTATGCTTTTAGTGCTGGACCAAGTGAATGAAAGTCTGGGGAAAGTCCAGACACACCTTGTAAAAGAAAAGGGTTTTTACAAGGAGGGTTGAAGGAGGTGAAGTCTTCATTCATCTGAGGGTGTCAGAGGTGGATATCACCTTTAAATTAATGGACAGTATTCACAGTCTCTGCCAGCTGAAAATGCTAAATTAATGTGCCCAACTCAGGACCTGGATGGGAGTCTGTGAAAGGAGAAAGTAAAACAGGCCAGCATAGTAACAAAACCCATGGTGAATATCATGTCATGGCAGAGCTGACCTTTCATGATTATATGTAATTATTTGTATGTTCTGAACTTCAGTGCAGGCTGCATGGTAATTGCATATGGATCTGCTAAGTGTAGTTACACAGTAATCTGCAGGAGCAGGTGAGTGCTGTGGGCAGTGGCACCCTTGGCCAGCGACCTCCTCAGTGCCATGTAGTAAAGCACTAATTCCACAGTTTGTACTAAGCCCCTTTGAACAACAGTCCTACTTCAGTCCTCGGGCTGCCACTCTTAACACTGGCTCCTGCTGAGTAGTGTAACTGTAGTGGTACTAATTCTCTAGAGGTGAGCAGCTGCTCTAGGTAGACAACACATGCTAAAGTAATTTCTGCCCTTTAACACAGGTGTAATCCTGTTGTAGAAGACACTTTTGCTAATGCAAGAATGATATACACAGCCACGTGAAGAGCCCAATTTTATTTTCTTCCTTGTTAGTATGGTTTATCAGGTTGCAGAGAATTTTGCCTCTCTGAGCCAATTTGATGCAGACTTATCATGGAGTGGGTTTATAATTTGTGGTAGGATGAGATTAATTCAGTATGTCGTGTAACTGATTAATCTTCTTCCTCTCTTGAATACTTTTTCTAGCTCTCTCTAGTTTTTAGTGTGGTAGTGGCCAGCCTCATTGGTATTCCAGAGCTTAGAATGAAGTAATTTAATTTTTTCAACTTACTGTGCCTCATTTGGTTTTCATTTTGCTTATTGCCAATAGTGTGATGCTGCATGGCTCTAAAGCCCCCTTGCCACTACCAGGCATTCACACTGCCCCTTGCACCTCCAAGGAAAATTGATATCTTAATCCAGCCAATTGGAGCAATGTTAGCAGGAGCAAAAACCTCTTTGACAGAGGGCAGCCTGTGCTTGTAAACAAACAATACTGAAATACATGAAGACCAGACCTTGTTCACTGCACAAAGCTTGCTTATTTATTTGCCCACACCTTAGAGTTAGCTCACTTGGTGAGGTATTCTCACTTACCTAAAAAATAAAAGCTGAGAACTGCTTTTTTTTTTTTTCAACATTAAATTAAGCGGTAATTTCCTAAAAATATATTTTTCATAAGCTTTCAATGGTCTTGTTTGATCAGCTTTAATGAAAAGCAGATGAACAAAATACATCAGACATTTCCCTTAATTGGCAGCCATGACTTTGTAATTTAAAAGATGATCTGATTGTTAATGTGTATTCATTTTTCATCCTATATATCTGCAGCCTTATATCTCTTTTTGAGAGAGGAACTGGCATCTTGAGATGTCACTGTCAAATGCTGGGACTGTTTTTTTGTCTCTATAACCCAAGATTTTTTTTTTTTTTTGGAAGTGTCAGATGATGCTTTTATACTCCTAGATATAGAATATTGCCTAGGTGAAACTTTTGGGAAAATATACTTACTTCTTTGGCTAGAAATGTACCATTTTCTTGTAGCTAGCTGCAAATGTTCTATTCATACAGAGCACTCCTAATGATCAAACTGGATGATAAAACTAACGAAGTGTGCAGTTGTGGAGGGTGCACTGAGAGGTTGGTAGCACCTCTGCTGCTTGAGGTGTTCTGCCAGTGTGCCTTGAAGACACTCATCTTTTACCTGAACATGCCTTATTTGAAATGCCTGGAATTTCTGCCCTGAAGAGATGGCACTGATTCTTTCCCAGCTGCTTTCTTAGGCAGAGGGAAGGAGGAACACAAGACCAACACTGGAATGCAAAGGTGTGACATCCTTACAAAGCTGCTTGCAAAATCCAGGAGCCTCTTCTCTCATCTGTCTCAACAAGATCCAGTACTCATTTGCTCAGTCAAAGAACATATTTCCATGTGACCTCCCTGTTTTGGTGCTTGCAAAGTGTCTTCAGTAGGAGAAAGTATTTCTTTATTACCTGCAGAAGTAGTTCCTAAATATCATCTCTCAACTGTTCTCTCTCTTTTTTTTTTGGTAATGCAACCTTCAAATTCTTCAAGTTATTGACCAACAGAGAGATCCCCAGGCTACATTTGCTTTGTTTAGAACAATCCTGGGCTTTACCTGAACAAGGTCTTTTCTCCCTGGAGTAAAATGCATGAAAAGTTGTGAATTCTTGCACTAAACTTGCCATCATTACTCTTTTAAAGTTAGAGAGTTGTTACCTTCCATCTTTTCCCAGTTCTCTTTACTTGTCATCTTTAGCAGTTGCTCACATGTGGGAATGTGTGGAGAGTGTCAAAGATAAAAGTAGAGTTAACTAATAATGACTTTTTCAGGAGCTACCTTTGTGCAGTCACTCAGCCCACCAATCTGCCCATTTTTCTTGATCTCTTTTTGTATTTCAGGATAATGTTGTCTAGGGAAAAAGCACTGAAGATTGTTGCAGTGAATTTTTGTATAGTTGAAGTAGATGAGATCATCCTTAATCAAATATGCTTCTTCATCTCTTTGCTGGGTAGTGCTTTTTAAATGCAATCCCCCAGCTTGGGAGATCCTGCCATTAAGAATATACAGACAAAACTCCAGGAAAATACCAAAAAAGACTCCTGATGATAAAATGCCCAAGAAGGAATAGGTGTTGTGAAAACCAGTGGCCTGCATAGTCCATTTTTATCTTTCATCCTGCAGGTTGTGGGGCTCTCTCATCTCAGTGCACTTTAGAGGCAGCTTTAACCACTTGAGTAATTGCAGTGGGTTCATCACTGCACTCTGCTGCTCTCAGACAGCGCTGTCCACCACAGGATGTGGAGCAAGGATTGGGGCAAGGATAATAATTTTGTATTCCACAAATTCCATTAGGCATCTGTTCCTTTTGAAAACACATTCTAACTGCATTACAGATAATGTTGGTCTCTTTGTTTACTCTCTCAAGACAGTGAGTCCTGTGAACTTGACTTGAAAAGGTTCTTCAAAGTGGTTGGTTTTAAATTTATTAAAATTTTGTGTTTACTCACCATTTTCATGGTTTTCTATTATGAAGAAAACTGGATATTCTTATTTGTGCTTTGTACTATTCATTACTCCAACTTTCTGCTCTCATTCTAAAGCAGTCTCAATCTTTGCTGCCGTGCATAAAACCCCTGAAATACTGGAAAGAGCAAGTTGCAGCCCTTGCTGCTGGAGTTTTCTGACTTCCAGATTAATGTAATTTTCATTACCTCAAAAATTTAAATATTTATTTCTTGGGAGAAGAGGAAGACTCACCTTCAGCAAAAGACTTCTTTTAGTGCCTACTTTGTCCAACTTTAGCTCTCTAGTTTTCAAATTCCTTATTTTGTGTGTCTGGAAATGACAGAAGATTAAAGCCTGTAGGTTTAAGTTTCCTGTGAGAGCTGATTTTGGTCATGTCCTGTAAATACAACCTAATTAAGCCTTTATGTGCAGGGTGGAAGCAGAGGAAAGCACAGTGCTTTTAGCTTCTCTGCTTTTTCCTAATAAATACAGCTGTTACAGTGAAGAAAAAATTACACATTTATAAACATCTTGGCTGTATTTAGTCATACTTAAACTAGATTTTGTAAGATTTAAGTTATTGCTATAAATGTTTCTCCTTGAAATAGCTGTCTATAAGTTATTTCCACTTTTGAGCATCAGATAAGGACCCATGAGTTTTGACAAGTTGAAGGCAACAGAAATCTTCGTGGGAGATAAATATCCCTGAAAATCCACCACCACATCATCTTCATGAAGTGGAGAGAGTGTGAAGAAAGGGAAAAGAGAGAGCAGTTTTTCATTCTGCTGTTAAGCTTAGGGGGACAGATATTATTCTTCTAATGTCTGCTCTGCTGAAATGAAAAACTCACTGACAGTAATAATTTCTTTGACCTACCTATCTGCACCAAGGAAAGGGAAGGAGCCTGCCTTTTGTCTTAAAATGTTATGCACGTGCACAGCATGTGTCCTCTGTTTTGCAGAAAATAATCTGTTCCTTTGTGAGGCTTGAAATGTTCGACTGGTTTAGTTCTGTCTGTGAAATTTTTGGTGCTGGATGGATGTGTGAAGCTTTTGCATTTGAAAAGATGACATGCCAGTGAAATGTATTAAACTGCTTTTTTCTAAATTTCCTTATGTTCTCCCTTGGTGGCATTCAGTTATCTGCCCAGTCCATGTTTCTTTTTCACCTAGTTGTGTCCCAGAGGTGCTGTGAAGTACCCAGCAGTGCTTGGCAGGCAGCCTTTGGTTAGTTACTCAGGTATCCAGCTAATTAGTTCCTTAGTTTCCCAAGCTAAGGATCAACATTAAAAATTATGGTGCAGTATATTATGTTGCAGACTTGCTATAGTCAGCTAGACATTTAATTTGACCTGGTATATCGAGCAAATTTTATTTTGGATGACAATGTGACTCTTGATCCAAGGTTTTATCCAGACTATTTTAGGTACTCTGTTGTTTTAGTTGGTAAAAAGTGGCATTGATGAGCTTCCAGAGGTGAGAGGCAAAGCTGCAAATACCCAAGAAAGCTGAGGGTTTTTAAATATTCACTTTCTTGTCAATTGGTGTGCACAGAAATTGTTTTTGTAAAAAACAAAAGCAAATCCCATAAATTCTCCTATCATCATGGTTCTCCCTAAGGAAATGCTACATCTGCTGGCAGGACAGCTCAAGGATGATTTCTGCATAGCTCTTAATTTCCTGTATCCACATGAATAAAGTGCCTTGAAAGCAAAAGACAAAATCCCTCATGTTTCAGTTTAGCCCTAAGACAGCAAATACTTAAGCATGCACAAATTTTAGTGTTAAAATGAAGTATATGCCTCTATATTTCTGTGTAAGTATCAAAGGGTTTATATATGCTTGTAATTTATACCTCACTTAGACCACACAGAGAAAAATTACATTAGAGAAAAATAAATTCTTCAATAACTGTGTTCACCAAGTCCTTCAGTTCCAAATGAAGTAGCAGTAAACAAGTATTGTGTTTGTGTCAGTGTGTTTGGTCTGAGAGAAAAAAGGATAAGGATGGCAGGCTAGATGTGCAGGGGAATTTACTTATAACTCTGCAACTTAAATGTTCTTACCCTTCTGTTTAATTATGTCATACATTACGTATGAATATAAATGTAAGTTTCTTTCTAGAGAAAATTCTTCTTGATTAAAAATAGCTATCTACCAAGATAAGGGAAGTTGATGAAAATGTCTTTTTGCTTCCTATTCATAACAGTTTTCTTCTCCTTCAACGTAAGGATTCAGTGACTGATTTAATCTGAAGTGCATTTTCTCAAGCTAAAGGATAAACAGTAATAAAAACAAGACGTGATGTAATTAATGGAATTTCAGTACAAGGCATGAAAGGAGTTTGGTACTGCTACAGTCTGTGAGCCAATGAGTTAAATTTTCTTTGAATTGTTAATATGTGTTGCCAATATAATGTTTTTCCTCTAAGTAGGTTAGCAGCAAGGTAGTAACCATAATGCATTCCAAGTTTAAAATGCATTTATTCTATTTAGAGAGAATAATTTCATCCTTCACTAGGAAGTTTGAAATGTTTGAACTCATTCAAGATAAAATTGTATCATTTGACATACAGTATTTTTAGCAGTATTCAATACTCTTAAAATTGTAAAGACAATGATCATATAAGGTGCCAAATAATTGAAGCCCTTGCTTGTCTTGAACGTTGAAAGAAGGTAACTGGAGAAACGAGCTGCTGCAGGCGATCTGTAGCTGGGGATTATCTGCATTACCTCATCCGGCTGTCCTCGATGGCAGAGTGAGTCAGAGCCCTGCATACCATCAGATGTGATGAAACAAGATGCAATCTTTCTTTAAAAAAACCCACCCAAACAGTAATAGAAATGCAGCTTATCAAGATTTAGTGTCCTCTTTTTTTGGTGTGCCTTTCTTGCAAACCTGTGCATAAATGCATATAGATTCATGGAGTAACGTGCATCAAGGGAGTGCAGCTTTTATAAAAGTACTCTGTACTGTTGCCTGTGGTATTTGTATATAAGATTTAGCTGAATAACAGTGCTCATGCATCCCTCCTAGTGCAGTATCCTTCAGACAAAGGAAAACAAATCATCTCCACTTCCTTACTTCCTATTGCTCTGCTCCCTTCTGGCACTGGAGACTCCAGAGCTGCCTGTGATTCCTTTTGGAGTAGGGCTGCTCCCACTGTCATGGAGGACAGTCACAGAATGAGAGGAATAACAAATGTATCTGCAGGAAATGCACTGGCTTTTTACAAGCTTCTGTGTTAGGGTTTGCATGCACTGGAAATAGGGGCCAGGGGGACAGGGATGTCAGGAGTCTCCAAGGTGACCTCAGACTGCCATTGTTTGCCAGGATCTTCTCTGAAGTTCAGCATCTGCACATTACTGAAGTGCACCCAGAGCCTTGGAAGGGCTACAGTCAATGTGGCAGCATTATGATCAGCACTGGGTTTTGAAAACTTTTGGTATGATATCTGTAAATGATAACATAATTTCTTTTCTCCTCTAGCCCTGGTCGCTCTCCAGTTTCCTTTGACAGTGAAATAATAATGATGAATCATGTGTACAAAGAAAGGTTTCCAAAGGTAAAGAATCACTTTTTGAATAATACATTCAATGAACTTGTGTGCAAGCTCAGAATTAATCTGTAGTGCTTGTTGGAGAAGGAGCCCAGCTCTTACGTCTCATTTCCAAGCAGTGCTGTTTGCTGAGAGTTTGAAGCTGCCTCCTCATCTTCATATGTTAATTCTGCAGTAGAAGAAATAGATTTAGTATACATAGAGATTAGGATGGAAAAGGCTGATTTTTTTTTTTGGTATGTATTTCATATTTGCTAAATTTCTGATGTTTTCTACTGGCATGAGTAATTCTCACCAGTGAGAAGAAGGGCCATGCCTTGGCTTTTTAAAAAGCTGAATATTGAAACCTGTGGAAGCAAGTTAAAAGTTAACATCTCATTGAAATGAGTGTAGAAGATTGTGTATCCCACAGCTGTCAATATGGCCATTCCTTCCTGTTCCACCACCAGCAAAAATAGATGTTTCTCTGGAGACAGGAAATCAGGGCTTATAGTGATAGAAACGCTGTGTGTTTATGGCTTGGGGCAATGATTTTCAGCTTCCACAGTCTTGTCTAAAAGTTCTGAAAACTGCCTCACATCTTACATCCTTACTCTGGAGACCCAGAGAGGAATACAGCCTCAGGACCAAGATATTTTTACGGTCATTTACATTTTCAGAAAACGTGTTTTGATTAATTTTTGTTGTTTGCTCATGTGAACATAACTTTTGCCTCTGATATACTATCTTTATTGTCAGAAAACACTGCTCTATTTTGGAATGTTTTTTAAGCCTCATGCAATTTGGAATTGCAAATGTTACTTTAGCATCTTACTTGTTTATGCTTTAAGGTCTGCATTAGTAAAATTGAGGAGTAATTTCTCTGTATTCTGCACTTTTAGGCCACAGCACAGATGGAAGAACGGCTGGCTGAGTTTATTGCCTCGAATGCTCCAGAGAACGTGCTGCAATTAGCGGATGGGGTCCTAAGTTTCATTCATCATCAAGTTATTGAACTGGCCAGAGATTGCCTAGATAAATCACGTGAAGGTCTGATTACTTCTCGGTACTTTTATGAGCTGCAGGAAAACTTAGAGAAACTTCTCCAGGATGTAAGTGCCCTCTGGAAATTAGAATATGTTATTTTGATTGAAACTTTAACCAATAAGCCTGAGCTTTGATTTTAGGAGACACAGTGTGGATTCCAAGGGAGGGGCAGCAGGTGGAGGGTGTCAGGAGATCTGAGATGTTCCAGTCTGCTGTTGATCTGCTGTGGGTGGATTTGAGTAAATCACTTCACCTGTGAACTTTGTTTGTACAGAAATTGAATGAGAATATGTGTAAGTCAAAGGCAGTCTTTACCATTTATGAAAATTGGATTTATTCAGATGAATGAAATTTCTGAAATCTTTTTTCATGAACTTCAGGACTCTGGATGACTTATTAATTACAATAGTGCCTTCAAGGAGTGAAAACACCATAGTTACTAGTGTTGCTGTAAATTTTTCACTAGCGATTTTCTTGAGCTGAACTTAATCCAGTTGTGTGTTCTTAGTACTTTGATGTATTTTGTGGCATTCAAAGCATATGAAAATACACAAGGGGGCACAATTTTAATGCATGCTCAATATTCTTCAGCTACTCATTAAAAATTGGTCTTTCCCTTTAAAATGAAGATAATACTAAATTTCAAACATCTCTTAGAATTTATGCTGTAACTGTTGTGAAGAGTCAGTGCTATTGCCAGTCCAGACCTCTGTTTAGGAATATCTTCCTAGTCCTGTGCTTTGATTTAATGGTACAGCAAGCTGAAAAAACAGATTTTATAAGGATTGCAGTCTCAGATAGCAAATGTCACAGAGACACCTGGAAACAGAACATCTGCAATACTTTGTTTTCTATTACAGTTTTAATTTATTTTATTTTTATTGATCAGTTTGCCAACCCACTGACTATGAAAGCACTAACTTGTGCCCCTTTGCCACTCTTTCCAGACAGTAAAAGTAGGCAGATGAATAAAAATACTATATTAATATACAATTGTTGTATTAAAAAGCTTTGTGAAAGCTGCAGGAACTTCCCTTGTGTCAGCTAAATTTTTTGGCTACCCCATTTATGTAAGTATGGCTGCAATTTTTCTGGTATTTGTTATGCTTGAGAGAAGAATGACTCATGTTTGGATTTGTGGTGTTCTGCTTGGATGGGGAATATAATTTTGACAGACCAAGAGAGGTAGGGAATAACTTTTGAGGAGCTGTATGATATCAGTCTGCCTATAGGATATCAGTAACCACTTGTGGATCCCCCTTGTATCTCCAGAGTCTGGAAGCAAGGTGTTTGCACACATCAGCTGTGAAATAAGGGATCAGGCCTCTTTGGGTGATGGTTTGGAAGTTGGAAAGGTTTCATTAAAAGGGGTTTTGTATGCTCAGCAAAATCCCTTACATTTCAGGGGCACAGGGGGACTATGCTGTGTTTTACTGCTTCTGGTAGCAGATCCTTGGAGCCTGAAATTCTCCCTCTCCCTGACTTTCCTCCTCTGTGTGACGACAGTGATTTCTTATACCATAAGGAACTAAGAGAGCCATAAATTAGGGCTGGCCCCTTCCAGTCTGCATTTTCAGTCCTGTCTTCTGGTCTGAAGAGGTTAATCAGGGTCTCTGAGGAGGTGTGGATCACATAAATCAGCTTTTTCCTTTTCTCCCCTTTCCCTCAGAACAAATCATCAAAATACTCTTCTTAAATGTCCCTTTCCCCTTGATCCTACAGGCATTATCCCGCTGCTCTGAAATACTGGGAAAGGTGACATTGAACTGTTATGAGAGCAGATACAGTGGTCATCTCTGAGCTTGTTCAGGAATTGACATTCAGGGCTTTCTTTGCCCTCTTCCTCCTTAACACCTTCTGCAGAGCTGGGGCGAGAGAAGGGTCAGCTCTTCGGCTTGATTTATTTACTCTAGGAAGTAAGGTGGGCTAGAGGTGATTAAAAGCAAAGTTGAGAGAGGCAAGGGAGGCAGAACAGGCCATGAAGGAACAGAATAAAGACATGAAAAACATCAGAGGAAAGCCAAAGGCTTCATTCCACATTTTTCTCATTTGATTTTTTTTTTCCTGTCCTATGGCTTTTTCTGTTCCTTAGCTTGTCTTTTAGATTTTAATATTTAAAAGCTACTTGTTTCCTCTGCTTGCCTACTCTGTGCTTGGCCCTTCAGATTGCATTCTACAAGGAAATAATTGGGCTGTTTTAGTCAAAATATATAGAAATCGGTGATAATACTTCTTTTGGAGGACTCACCTGAAACGCAGGACATTTTGGAGTCAAGTTTAGCCTATTCTGACATTTGATGGCAGGATCTTAACCTTTTTTTAAGGGTGTAAAGTATCATAAATAATAAGTACAGAAGTAATACCAATTAGAAGGTAATTCAAACAGCTGTTTGACTTGGGCCGTTGTATGGTCTGTGTAGTAGGCTATGGAATTTTATGGTATATTTTTATAACATATTGAAAGATTGGAAAGGTGCTTTATTGGTGAACAATGAGGCCAGCAAGTGGCAGAAATATCCACGGATTTTCTTACAGTTTTGCTGTGAAAGAATGAATTCTCCTGAAATTCTTTTTTAAGGTGTCAGTTCTGGTACCCGGTAACAAACTAAACTTGCACAGCACTTCAAATCATAAAAAGGAAACTTGATTTAATATATTGTAGTTTGAGTAAAAACATAAACCAGACTGTTTGGGTATGCAAATAATGAGCTGTTTAAATGCACTAAACCAGAAAGCTTTTGGAAGATTTTTAGATTCCAGCTTTTGTAATAACATGCCAACAAATCTCATTAGCTATGGCAAATGAGATCTTTTCCCTTGTTTGGAGCATGAAATACTGTCTTTTAGCCAGAAGAACTTATTGCATCATTGAAATAATCATGAAGTAAAAATGAATTTAAGGGATTTTCTTCATATTGGAAAACATGAACTTGAATGTTACACTTCACATCAAAGTAAAAATACTAAAAAATAAGATAAAGCACTGATATAAGAAAGAACCTGTGACATTTGATTCTTTACCTGTTATCATGGCCTAGAACCTGAGGAACAAAAGGTTATAGTCAGTTATTACTTGGCTGAATTAATAAGGCAGAAGTAGTTAAAAGAAGTCTGATGACTGTTGCCCAGGTGTAGCCAGTTGGGCAGGAAGGTGAAGGATTACAGGTGTTTCTGTGCATGGAACAAAAGGAGCAGGGGAGGGTATGAGCATTGTACAGCAGTGACTGATGCTGCACACTGGCAAATGGATATTCTGATTGGGGTTGCTTTCTTAGTAGGAATCTGAGTGTAAATTTATCAGTCTTTGGCTTTGCAGGTCTATTTTTTTGGTTTCCATCAGTATATTAGCTCAATTACAGCGTTGTGACTTGCATATCGCAGTTATTGGTCCTGCTGAACCCCAGGGGAGGACAGTGATTTTAATTTCATGCCCCAGCAGCCGCAGTTAGTGACGGATGGGTCTTTCAGATGAGGGAATCAGTTTGTAAATTACCCATCGCTGCCTCCTGTCCCCGTGTCACCTGCAGTGTGAGCAGCAATGGCATCAGCCTCTGCCCCAACCCCGCCGGCTTCTCCCTCCTCCCCTTGGCAGGGGAGGGAAGCCCTGAGATGCCACCAGCAGCCTGGAGCGAGCTGCTGAGGGGGCACAGCTGTGCCCAGCTCATGGCAGTGGCAGGTGGTGCTTGGCTGGACAACCCTCCCCTTGCCGGGTTCTGTGCGTGGGACACCCTGGGAATAAGGATTGTGTAGGAATGTCCGGGCTGTCCTGTGTGAGGAGGAAGGAAGAGGAGGCAGTGCCACTGAGGATCCTGGAAGAGCAGCGCAGTGCAGAGATGATGGCTGAGTGGCTGTTACAAGTTGTGTTTGGTTTTTGTAAATCCTTTTCTTCTTTTTCCTTTTACTTTTCTGTATCATTTGGCAGTTGTGGTTGAGCTTTTCATTTTCAAAACAGACACCTGATTAAATTAGTTGCATTCTTAAGATATGATGCCTGAATTGTCATAAATAAAAAAAGCAGGAAACAAAAGGACTTGATTTAAAAGACTAAGTTCGCTTTAGCAGTGTAAATGAATGGAAAATGATGAATTATATATATTATATTCTATTTTTTGCATTATATAGCCTATATGGGGGGGACAAAAGGACTTTCCAATCGCATGGCTCATATTTCAAATAATACAAAGTTGTTGATGTTCTGTTTATTCATTCCAATGCAGCTAACCTCTGGTGATCTGGAATGGCTTTTAAAATATAAAAGCATTAATTTCTTTCTACAATTCATATAGTAACTTTTAAGTTTGCATAATCCATTAAAGGACACAAAATGAATATTTATCATTTTCATTGTGATTATTTTCTTTTTACAATTTTAAAAAAATTTAATTAAGAAAAAAAATTACAACTTATTTCAATATTTCCAAAATAATCTTCTTTTTAAGTCTCTGTAGGCAGGAAGGATCTCTGATGTTGTTTTCAGATAATGAATTAGCAGGTACATCATTCTCTTCAAGCTTAAATTCTAGCCCCAGATAATCAGTGCAGAAGGAGGCAATCAACATTTCTATTCTGACCAGTGTCAAAATGAGAAATAATGAACCTTTGAGGGTTTTTTTTGTTTGTTTGGGTTTTTTTGTTGTTTGTTTGGTTTTTTTCTTTGGTAGTAAAGTATCAGAGATATGTTATTTTAAAAGCTGCTTGTATATTTCTAGTTCTGAATTTCTGCTCCCTGTGTTTGGATTGATCTTTTAGGAGGTCACGAGTGTGACTTGACTTCTCAGACATATAAAAGTCTTTTTCTTAGGTGGTTCTCATGGACAGCACTAAATGAACCTTTTTGTTTATTGATGCTTTCTCTGTTGTTGATAAAATTTCATTCCTATAAGTAACTGGCTCATTGCCAGCAAAAGCTCATTTATTAAGTTCTGGACTCTATATTTGTGGCTGTGTTAAAGCACAATTTTTAGACCTTGGGGAAAAATAGCTCTACTTTGTTTAAGAGTTTTTGCATGCCATTGGAACCATTGTTTTATCACTTTGCAATGAAATACTATTATATTTCTGCTCCAGGACTCATCATATAGCCATTGTGTGCTTCATCAAGAGAAGAGTAATTTGGGAGGGGTTTTTTTGTTGCCCCCCCCTTTAAAAAAAAAAAAAAAATTCTTAGTGTTTTGGTGTGCTTAGTGTTGTAAAAAGACATCCCATCACACAAATATCTTGAAACAAAGACTTGAATTTATACTGAAATCTGGTAAAGTAACAGACAGGACTAAATCCTCTGAATTAAGTTTTATATGCTCTTCACTTATCTGCTTGGTCCTACATAACATACAATGCAATGCTGGGATTGTTCAACAGGATTGATAAAACTAAAAATAGAGAAACTGAGGTTGAGTTTTTCTTGATGATGAAGAGAAATTCTAGTTCAAATTCTAGCTGGAAGTAAAGCTCAGAAATGTGTGTGTCTGTTAGTCATTACCTAGTTGTCTGTGTTGTGTGGAACGTAAAATCGAAAACATCAGTATCCCTTTTTTCATTTAAAAAAATAAACTAAAACCACATTGTATCTATTATAATTAATGGGTGATATAATGCAAATGGACCCTTTGAAATATCTCTTGCATAATAATGGGGGTCAGCTGTGATGGAAAAACCATTTGTACCTTGGCACCCTTGAGCAAGCTGAGCTCAGCCTGCCCTGACTCAGCCATGCTTTTGCTGCTCAGTTACCGAGCTGGTGATTGCATTCAGCATCTGATATGCAGAAATTCCGAGCTCAGTGCTAGGAGCATCATGTGCTGTTCTGCTCTCCACAGGCCCACGAGCGATCCGAGAGCTCCGAGGTTGCCTTTGTTACCCAGCTTGTGAAGAAGCTGATGATTATCATCGCCCGGCCAGCTCGGCTGCTCGAGTGCCTGGTGAGTGTGGGCCTGGGACAGGCTGTGTGGGATCTAAAGAGTGCTGTGCACTTGAGGAGATAAGGGACACAAAGCCTTCAAAAGAAACCTTTCAATTCTCATTAAAACATTGATGAAAAATAAATTGATACTTAAAAAAAAAAAGGCAACAGAAGTACTGAGTGGCTTTTGCGTTAATACAGAAGTAGTTCTCCAATGGACAGTCAGCTGCAATAGCAGCTAAATTATATTATAGTATAAAGTTTATGGCTGAGGGCCCAGATGTAGCTGTTGACATAATTCCATGCTACTTGGTGCCTCTGGATTTTCCTCATATTGTTAATTGTTGTAAGGAGCCTGTAAATGTCTGTATGCTGTGTGCCTGGTGTCCAGAGCGCTGTGGAAGAGCTGTCCCTAAGAGAGAAATTCCCTACCATGACATAAATTTTGGGCTCTGGGACTCAAACCCTTCCTGTTGACCCAGCAACTGGTGAAACCTGGTGTCAAGTTTTCCAGCTGTGAACACACAGTGGGATAGACCAGTGTGAGATCCAAGTAGCTTTGGCAGCATGGGTTTGAAATTGTATTTAGTGCTATTGGTATATGTGCAAAGGCAAGTCCCATTGCTCTTTTATAACTTTATTTGGCTAATAATAATGCTTTTTTAAAATTTAATGCTAGAAAATTGTTTAGGCAATCCAATGAAATAGGTCACTGTGTCCAGAAGGTCTGCAACTACAAAAATATTCTCTTGCTATGGTGGAGAAGCAGCTTGAAAACCTGTATTCTCATTGTCATGCCATGGCAAAAGGGTTAACACAAACCATCAATATATCCAGAAAGAGGTGTACACAGTTATGTGGTGGATATTGGTTGTAGGGTTAAATTCAGTGACTGTATTTCAAAAGGATGTTAAAAAATTAGTGAGAATGCAGGGAAGTCATGAAAAATTGTGAGGTGTCACAAACCTACAGTAGAAACTTCTGTAAAGAGAGGATGAAATTCCCTGGTGTGTTGGAGCACACTTGTTCTTTCTGGACATAAAAATGACAGGGATGCTGCAGGTGTTGGAGGCATCAGAGAAGTTGGCTGGATTAGGAATCTGTGGCTGGCTATAAAAGCACAGTTAACACGTGGGTTATGTTGTGGGCAGTGTGTCCATGGGTGACTTTTCTCCCTGGAGTCACTAGAAGATGAATGAGTTTTGTGGAGATTTCTTTGACAGAGTAGACAGGAGTGGTCCAATCTTACCAATGATGCCAGTTTTTAGAAACACCTGCACAAGTACTGAGAGCCAGTAGACTTTGAAGGGTTCCTCATTCCTCCTCCATGGCTGTCAGATGGATTGCTGGGAGCCCTACAGTGTGAGGAGGGCCACTGTCAGTGATGTGAAGTTGGCTGCAAAACCAGCAAGACAGATACCTTCACTTACTGATTCAAGAAATCTCTGCCAGACTGCACTGAAAATCCTGGGCACAACTCCATTCAAACTGGGAATTCTTTGGCTTTCAAATCATATTTGTGATTTAGATGAGTTTTTGTGACTCCCACTTATCTTCCAGCACTTCTTTAAAATTTATATTGGAAGTGAAGACGGTGAAAAAACGACATAAACTTACTGTATTTATATTTGCTGCATTCACCATTGTCATTTTTGCTTGTGTACACTCATTATCTAGGAAAACATGGAATATTAGAGAGCCTTGTGCACCCATGTTTATTCCTGCAAAGAGTTCCAAACTCAAGGCAGCTCTTAGTTGCAAATCAAGAGGTCTCAAGGTTCTTCTGTCTTATCCACCTGATGTTCTACAAAGTGAGTAGGAGCAGGTGGAAGCAGCAAAGCCATTGATATTTGAGTAATGAATTCCAAAGCATTTAGTGACAACCTTGACAATGAAGTGGCCAGACTCCAAAGTATAGGAATAATATCAGGATCTGTGTGTTAGTCTTCCCTGTTTTTTTCAACTTGCATTGCCTTTCTGGCAGTTTTTTTCCCAGACATGTATTTTAATCTGGTGACATGAAGAATTAAATATTAATATTCCTTTTGTCCCATAAAACAAGGAGTGTATTATTGGATAGTCAATTATTTAAGTACTTTTGAGAACTAAATTTAATTTTTATTTTTAACATACTATTTTGTAATTCAACCTTTAGCTTCAATTATATGTGAATTTATAAACAGTTTTTTTACTGTTTAATATTAAGGTTAATTTTAGTAACACAGCTCATTCTTCTTTCTTCCTTGTAAATGAAATAAATGACCATATAGACAGTTCTTGTGATGGTTGTGATTGTTTTAACGCAGATGAAGGTATTTAAGTATTCTAAACTTCAGCTGTTTGGCTTCAGTCTTTGTATTACCTGTTGGACTGTGAAATGTTTATTGGCAGAATGAATCTCTGGGGCTCCAAGAAAATAATAATGTGGTTTGTGCATCTCTGAAACCATCTTTGGGAAGAAGTGTCTATAACGTTTTTTTTTTCAGTTTATTTTTCCATGGCACCTGCCTCCCCTTAGTGGGATTCATTCCTCTGTATTCAAATGATTAAGTCTGGTATAAAGAAGTCAGAACTGGAATTTATATAGTTCCTTAATGTTTTGTATGTTTGGGTTTTTTTGTCACCAAGTTGGTTTTTTTCTTCTGTCCTTTGCTCCCCAATAAATGACCTGCAGTCGTACCTCGAGAAGTCCTTCCTTGACTCCACTGTCCCTCTCACTGCATTCTGGTGACCATCTCTCTGTGGTTCTCTCTGGTCTGGCTCCTGCTCTCTGCCAGTTCTGAGACTGTTGATCAATCCTTTTCCAGAGGACTTAGGAAGGAACTTTGTTTCTTGCATTGTTGCTGTCTTTGGTGACAGCATCGATGCAAGCAGCATTGCTTGGAGCAATCATGGAGAAGTGCATCTGTTCTCTGTTAAAGTATCTTCACATCATTACAAGCTCTAATTTCCTTTTCTTGTTTGCAGTTCTGTGCTTTTTTTCCCTTACGTTGCTGACCACACACCAGTTCTTTACTGCTGCCCTCACTGTTCTCTGTGCATGCTCAGCTGTGTGCTGAAACTCTTCCCCTTTCACCCTCCCATTTCCCTGGAAAATTTTTGAAGAGTGTTGATGAAGCTGCTCATTGCTGGTGAATGATGAGGTTTGTAGGGGGGAGAGCTAAAGTTAACTGGTGAACTTGTTTCTAAGCAGTGCTCCTGCTGCCCAAAGCTTGTCTTTAATTTCTTACAGTATCTGTTAGTCCAGTGCAAGAGATCACATCTTCTGTAACATTTTCTGGCCTGAGAGATCCCATGCACCAAGACTGAGTTGCTGAAGTGATCCTGTGCTGTATAGTACAAGAAATAAGGCAGCAGTACTTCTTATGAAGACAGTTGTTTTATTAATGATTTTATTAGCAATTGCTGAGGTTAGGACAGTGACAGGATCGGGTGGGTGTGTGGTTTGCTCAGAAGTGACATCTGACTGCAGAGAAGGTTTATATTGGGTTAGCTCACCTGCCAGGTGGAGGTGCAGAAGGTGGTGCCTCAGTCCTGATCACAGACCTTTCCCTGGCACATCTCAGTGTGACAGAACTGGAAGGTGTGTCCACACTTGACACTTAGGTTAATGAGACCTTTTGAAAGTTTGGGTGTGGTTTGTAGAAAGTCCTTATCCTGTTTTGATTTGCAGATCTAAGCCTGTGGACACCCTGTGGGATGTAACTGTCTGTTGGTTTTGCAGAGCAGAGTGGGAAGCACTGACTTACTTGTTGTAACTGGAAATGTTTTGCATCACTGCTGAGCCCAGAATTAGCTTTGGATATTTCTGAGGATTCCCCTCCATGGAGGAGAAACCTTTCACAATTGTAAAGCTGCATCATTTACCTCTCTCTGTGTCTCTCACTGCATTGCTGTAGGAGTTTGATCCTGAAGAGTTCTATCACTTGTTGGAAGCTGCAGAAGGCCATGCCAAGGAAGGGCAAGGAATTAAATGTGACATTCCTCGTTATATTATCAGCCAGCTGGGACTCACCAGGGATCCCCTGGAGGGTGAGAACTCTTGTTATGTACTTTCCAAACTGTTGAAAGGATAGTCAGATCTCCTGGTCACTACATAGCTGAAGGATGTTTTTATTTTATTGCTTTAATTTCTAGGCTATTTTTCCTTATTTTCCTGTTTGCTGTCAAATTCTAGACTGTCCTTTCCAGCCCCATGTCTCAAAGGAATGTTACTGGGGTAAGGATGGCACATCAATAGTGACAGTTCTTTACTTATGATGTTAATAATGTCTCCCTGTATTATAGCTGAAACAATATTAGAAAATGGCTTTATGATTTAACTGTTTCTCTGGGCCATTGGACAGTAAAAGTAAGTTTACCTGTTATTTCTCTGGCCTGCTAGTGGCCTGGTTGGAAAGTACCCTGTCATCTCACTTGATTGTTCTCTTTGGGAAAGGTGTGGGTTTTATGTTTTCCATGAGAAACCAAGATGAGTATGAATTTTTAGCTGGAGGTGAGATTGAGGTTTTACATCTTGTGTAGCAGCCAAACCAAAGAGAGCAGTTTAAGGACAGAAGCAGCTTTTCTGCAAGGTGCCAGAATTGCATATGGTAAACTTAATATAGACATACATTGACTCAGAAGACTTTAACTTTAGAATTAGTGAGTTAATATTTCTGCCTGGCACTTTGCTGGATGAAATGACAAGTTCTCCAAGCACGCACAGCTTGTTCAGCAACAATAGAAAGTGTGACAGAAACTGGAGGTTACTGCAGAATATTTCAGCAATTGAACCATACTTTCTGTTATCTCAGGAGAGCATAATTTTAACATAAATTAGTAGTCTGGCTAGGACTAGTTTAACTTCTCTGCTGTTTACTGGAATGACAGTGACAGGTTGACTTCAAGTGAAGAGCTCTTCGGGAAAATTTCTACCAAAGATTGCTGAATGCAATTTAATAGCATTTGTTGAAATCTGACATTAAAGGGAAATTTCCTTTGATCCCTGTCATGGGAGAGAACCTTTCCATTGCTAATTCCCCTTACTAAAGTCAAATTTTCTTTAGAAATGTGTGGAGATGTCAAGGTGCCTTATTTCCTTTCTGTAAGGAGGGCACCCAGAAATGTCAGTGATGTCTGTTCAGAGACTTGTAGCTAAGGTAGGATTTGGGCTTGCAAAGTTTACAGCATCTCCTGTGACAGCTGAGTAGCCTAAACTAAGTGACTTTCCACCACTTTGCTGCTGCTCAGCTTTTTGCAGAATCAGCCACGTCACATGAAGGGCAGCTGTTTGAAATATGATGCTTTTTCTTTTTGGAGCACAGAGGTGCCACCAGGCTACATGCAGCCATGTATGTGTGGAATAGGTTTTAATATTAACTAGACAGCACTTTCCCCAAACATGCATTTATTGCTTTTACTTATTATAGAAACCATCTAGAGTAAGTCAGGCTGGAATTAGAACAATTAATTTTATTCACCTTTATATAAAATACTGCCTGCAGCAGTACAAGATGTTAAAGGTTATCACTGTATAATTGAGGTGACTTTTTACAGAGGGAGAAGGTGTCCTTCATCATCTACAAGCACCTCTTAAAACCCTGTTTTTCTTGTATAAACAAAGAGAATAGTGTTTGATTGAGATCATTAGAAGTAATCTTTCCTCTTTCTTTTCAGAAATGGCCCAGTTGAATAGCTATGACAGCCCAGACACTCCCGAGACAGACGATTCAGTCGAGGTAAAGCAGTAATACACTCACTCTGTCTAGCACTTTTTTTCTCTCAAAAGAAGTAGTCTACAGTAAAGAATTAATTATAATGCAGAGTAATTGTAATTTAAAAAAAAAAAAAGTGCTGACATTTAAAAGCTCATATTAAAACTAGAATACATGCTCATAAAAATGTGAACATCCTTATACAGTGATGGTAAAATACTTAAAAGATGCAAATAGACATTAGTACAAAGTTTTGTTGGTTTTGGATTTTTTTTTAATTTTTGGAGTTGCAAATGAAAATCATGTGGAGGAATTCTTTATATCTACTTTTGTAAAATGTGATGGGTATTGAAAAGAGTTGATTTTAGTTAAACCACTGGAAAAATTTAATTATGTAACTGGCTAGGTTTCAAAGATCCTTATTTTATTGTTTGTTTTTTTTAAAATGTAATATTAGGGAAAGGCCTGAATCTTACTGTCTACTGACTTTTTGTGCTAATAATTGTGTGGGGAATCTGCAAGCACCCTAAGGATACAGACAATTGCCTTAAAGCTGAGGGCTCCAGAAATTTAGAAATGGATTGAGTTTGAGTTAATGGGTGCTTAAAGAAGAAAAGTACAAAAAAAAAAAAACATATAGAATGAAGTCCTTCCTACTCCTGGTTTTAATTTTTGTGTTGTCTTTCCCCAGAGCCGTGGGGCCTCTGTCCAGTCAAAGAAAACTCCATCTGAAGAAGAGTTTGAAACTATTAAACTGATCAGTAATGGTGCTTATGGGTAAGACTTTTAAACTCTAAATTACAAGAAAATGCTATTGTTGTCCTACCCAGCAAAGTTTGGTAAATATCAGGGTTTTGTTAGGTCCAAAGCATAAAGTAATTTTGCTCAGGTCCTACAGAGGTTCCACACTTGTTGTGTCTTGTGCATTCTTCTGGGAGATGCCATTTCTTTCATGTATTCAGATTATATATATAACATATGTGACTGTTTGTGAGCACTTGAAATGCTAAAAAAAGTGCTAGAATTACACTGGGGTAAATCCTCTGTGAGGAGTAATACATGAGAAAGGCTATTAGATTTTATTATCCATTAAAGAATCAGGTAAGAATTCAGTCAGTTACAATTTTAACCACACACACAAACCTATCCAGAATTTTAAAAGGCAGTTCCTCACTCTTTGCAGTTCATAAATCCTTACCAGTGAGGTCATTAGGCTGTTACTGAAAAGCAGTGATACTCAGTAGGTCATAACAGCAAAACCTGAGCATGTGCTTGAGTGTTTTGTGGAAGTGGGTGCTTAGTTAACAACTCACTTTTTGAGAATTAAATGTGGAAAAAGTACAAGCATGGTTTAGTTAGTGAAGACACAATGGAGCATGTTGAAGAGTCATATTATTAGACAAAAAGATTTTAAATCTCTTCAGTCATATTTCTGCACAAAAGGGGAGAGAGAAGTGGTAGTTTTGCTGTTAGTCACATGTCTTTATCTTAGATTTATTTTATAGTCAGGGGCTGGTGAGACACAATGCCATGTAAAGGTAATATACTCCAGAGAAAGGGAAACAAGTACTGATTCAATAAGGCAGGCAGACTGGATGAAAATTTTATTTGCAAACTGTATTATTAATGTGCAGGAATCTAATGATCTGCAAATGATAGAAGTGTAAGAGATACTTTACTGAAGGAAATCCATGGTGACAGTGCTGTGTCAAATTAATTTTATGGAGCTTGGAAAGAACTTGTGCTGATTCCATAGATTTTGGACAATTTTTTAAGCAAAGTGGTGACTGTTGAAAAATACATGCTGCTCTGCAATGGTGCTTGTGGAAATTTGTGACATTTGTGTTTGAAATACCTCCTTACTTGTCACATCAGCAAAAATGCTGCTTTATTCAAGAAAGCAGAGTAGCTTTGGGAAGGAAACATCCTGGGGTTCCTTCTTTTCTAGGGAAGCTTGCCACTGAAATGGTATATTATGGAGTCATGGATAAATCTGTTGGGATCCATTTGAAGCAGTTGCAATCACTTTTTTAAAAAACCCCAACAAAACAACAAAACCACAAGGAGCTCCAACCCTAAACCAGTTTGAACTGAAAATGGACCTTTTCCTCTTGGTGTGTGCTTTTGCAGAGCGGTGTATTTGGTGCGGCACAAGACCACCCGCCAGCGTTTTGCCATGAAGAAAATCAACAAGCAGAACCTGATCCTGAGAAACCAGATCCAGCAGGCCTTTGTGGAGAGGGATATCCTGACATTTGCTGAGAACCCCTTCGTGGTCAGCATGTTCTGCTCCTTTGAGACCAAGCGGCACCTATGCATGGTTATGGAGTATGTGGAAGGTATGGTTGTTACCATCCACACCTCCAAAGGGGCCTCAGTTGGAATGGGTGTGGGGCAGTCACAGCCACACATCCCTGTGACTGGTGCACTGTGTTTGCAGTGGAGCTGAGCCTCACTGCTCAGGTCAGAAGTCAGCACGAGCTTTGCAGTCCTCACTGGAAAGGAAGCCCTCCCTCTCTCCTGTGGGATGGCATGGCTGGATCCATAGCACATTTGTTTGAAATTGCAGTTAGAAAAAGACTTAAGAAACATAGTCTTTGTTCTTTAGCAACCTTTTTAAAAATAAAGTGCTATTTTATGCTGGGATTGGTTTTTTTGGTTGTTTGGTTTGCTATTCTTTGAAATATAATTTGATTTTACTTTATCAGTATATCTTATTATAAGCAATATCCACTTGTGGATAGAATTAATTTCTTATGCCTAGCTTGCTTGACTGAATGTTTGAGAAATAAGATTAGAGTTATTGTATCAGTGCTCTTTCAGATAAATTAGTGGAATGAAATCAGATGTATTGACAGTAAGAAATTTTAATATTAATTCCTCTTTGCAAGTAGAAATGAAGGTCGAATGACATGTGGCCAGTGTTCCTGAATGACATGTGTGGCAGGAAGCTTGAATCAGGAGTCCACAGCCTTACTTTCTTCAAGGCTTCCTTCCATTTGCAAATGTCATCTGTACAATTCCTGTCCAAGCCTGCCCAACATATATGGATCTCAATTTCCCTACAATCTTAATATTTGTTTTAAGTTCAAGACAGACTATAGAGAGGTCTTTAGAATTCCTTCCTAACAGGGTTGTGAGAGACAGCCTTTAGAAAACTTAGTCTGATCTTGTGTTGCAGACCCATTGCTGTTCTTTCTTACTGCTCTTTGTTGTTTCAACGTGCCCTATGGGCAAATGTTTTTTTTCTAGGAGGTGATTGTGCTACACTTCTCAAGAACATTGGTGCCCTACCTGTTGATATGGCAAGGATGTATTTTGCTGAGACTGTTCTGGCACTGGAGTACCTACACAATTATGGGATTGTTCACCGTGACCTAAAACCTGATAAGTAAGTCTTTGGCCCCTCAGGAACTGGAGGGACAGAGCCAGTCCTTCAGGGGCTTTCTCTGTAGGCAACAGGACATGAGGACTGGAGACACCATTGGTGTTCAACAGTGTCTGACATGTAGGAGGTTTTATGGAGTCTCTTGCTGCTGATGTAGAAGCAGATAGGCACTGAGAAAGGGTGGGAAGAATGTCTTCAGGTATTATCTCAAAGCTGTTGCTACACTGATGAAATTATGGCAGAAAATAGTCTCACTCCTAATTGCCTTGTCTGCTCTGTGATATTTGGTTGCACAGGAGGTTTTTCCAGATGTTTAATGGGGGTGTAACACTGAGATCTTCCTTAGCATTATCTTGTGTTCTTTTTGTTTTAAATTGCTTCTGGGAAACAATTAAATTAATGTTGCATTATTTTACTTCTCTTTCTTTTAGTCTCCTGATAACTTCAATGGGTCATATTAAACTGACAGACTTTGGACTGTCCAAAATTGGGCTAATGAGTCTTACAACTAATCTTTATGAGGGCCACATTGAGAAGGATACCAGGGAATTCCTG
Organism: Lanius collurio; assembly: GCA_020086605.1. Taxonomy (NCBI): domain Eukaryota; kingdom Metazoa; phylum Chordata; class Aves; order Passeriformes; family Laniidae; genus Lanius; species Lanius collurio. The sequence continues at coordinate 17,291,532 of JACBWW010000016.1, forward strand.
GACAAGCAGGTAAGCTGAAAAAATTTATCTATTGATGTGGAATCAGATTCAGGATTCTGTCTTGGGATAGAATCAGAATTTGCAGCACTCCTTCTCTGCCTTAATGCTGTGCTGTGCACTGTAAAGTGAGAGAAAAAGATACAAGTCTGTTCTCACATTTGTACATAAGTTGACATTGTTTGTTATTTCAGCTTTTCTTTTTGGAGTCATGCACTTCAGCCCTTAGTTTAGGATGCTGGAAGAGTGGCCCAGGCAGCAGTGCAGGTGTAAACAGAAGTTGGTGTAGGGATTTAACATGGATTTTACTGGAAGGTTGTTCCACGATCTCCCCCTTCTGGTGCTTAGAAAGTTCATGGCAAGTTTCTATATGTTTCTTGTAATTTTGTCTAACAGCTTAAACATTGATTTTTATCCCCATGATATTTACTAAGGGTAATTTTTCTCCTTAGCCTTCATTTTGCTAGGCTTAACCAGCTAAGTTCTTCTAGCTATCAAGATAGATTTTCCTTTGATGAATGAATAGCTCTTCCATGTAACTCTCTGTTTGAGTTGATATTCTCTGGGCATAGTTGAAGGAAATGTTCTGGATGCAGGCTCACCAGTATAATGGGATTAAAAACTGCTTCTCTCTTCTGAAAATACCTAGGATCACAACTAAATTTTTCAGCTTAATTTTTAGTTGTGCTGAGTGTCGATTCATAATCATCCTGTGGTGTTGTCTTTGTGTTTTCTAGCAGAACTTTCCTAAGTCATTAGATCATATTCTTGCACTTTAGAGTGTTTTAGTTTTTACAACTATTTTGTTATTGTTGTTGCTGCTTCTAAGCCCCAGGCAAATTAGATCTTCCAAGGTAATTTCCTTAGCCATTGTCCATGCCAGCTGTACCTCCCAAGATTAAGGCTGAAGTGTGTAACCATGCTGTGCTGCTAATTCTGCATCTGTGAAACTAAATTCTGTTAGCACAGAGATGTGAGAGGTTTGTCAAAACTCAGTTCCTGATAGATGTAGCTTGCCAGCAGACATCCATCAAGCTGTCAGACCTAAACACACAGAATACTCATTTTTCCCATATGCTTTCCTGTGCATGCACCAAAGAACTACTAGCTGGCATGTCCACACTAGGAACATTTAATTTCATGTGATGTTATTTCTGTGCAGGTAATGTGTTCTTCAAATGTAGACTCTTGCTCCATGGAAGTAGTTCACAGCATGAAGTGGTCAGTGGCAAAACATTAATAACTTCCTTGTAAAGCTCTGAGGGGGGAAGGAAAAAAAAAAAAAACCAAAAAAAAAGACAAAATAAGCTTTGACATGAATTTGGCAATTTATAGATTTGTTGCTTTCTTGCTTTTTTCTCTTGAGGTCTGTGGGACTCCAGAGTACATTGCACCAGAAGTGATCCTGCGCCAGGGCTATGGGAAGCCTGTGGATTGGTGGGCCATGGGAGTGATCCTGTACGAGTTCCTGGTGGGCTGCGTTCCTTTCTTTGGGGACACACCTGAAGAGCTGTTTGGACAAGTGATCAGTGGTAAGTTTCTGTTCTGGCTCTGAAGGGGTTTCAAAATGTGCTTTAAAAATATTGAGGATACACAATTTAATCAGGAAGGACTAGGTATAAAATAATGGAGTTTAATTCTAGTACTTCCAACTTTTTGTGTCAAAGCAGCTTCCATCTGATTTCAGCTAGGGAAGCTTGTTGTTTTCCTTAACATCTTCCTAAATAATTCTGTCATGGTGTGGGAGTCATACAAATCCTTGTGGGATTGAGGAAAAATATTTGGGGATTTTTCTGTTCTGTCTTTTAACTTAAATGATGGAGAATGTGAAAGAAGCAGCTGCCGATTCATCTAATTCAGGCTGATTTTGGTTATTGTTTTCGTAGGTCCAAATGCCAGTCAATTAGTAGTTTTGTAATAATGAAATGAAAGGAAGTTCTGGGTACAATACATTGAAGCTGTTGTACTCAGTACCTTCATGTCTTGTGGCTTTTTAAACCTGTCTTGGAGTTGGACAATTGCTTTGTGTTCACTCAGTGAATATGCCAGTGAAATCATTTCCTATTGGGAATGCTTTCTGAAGCAGTAAATTTTTAACACACTTGGAAAATATCCTTTGTAAAAAGCAAATTTCAGCAAAGCACTAAATATGATGCATGAAATCGTTACCTGTGAATTGTTCTCTCTGTTCCAAGTATAATGACTGTGGAATGTGCAGGCAGGAGATACAGCCACAGTATTGTCACTGTCTTTGTTTATGGATTGTCATGGAAGTCCCATTTCATACTTTATTAATAGAGTCCTTAAAGCTTTTTTTTGTCTCCAGAAGCGCTGCTTAGATTGACAGCAGCTTTAGCTGATACTGAATTTTATGCATTTTGGAAAATGTCAATGCCTGAATTATATTAAGCTGCTGAATTCAAGGTATTTATGCTTCTGGGGCAGTTCTCAACGTTGCACTTTGAGGTATAGGAGTGTGAATGGTTATTCAAATTAGTTGGGAAGCTGGTAGAAAATGCCAAGTCTCTTTTTGCCCCCAGATGAAATTGCCTGGCCAGAAGGAGATGATGCACTGCCACCAGATGCCCAGGACCTCATTTCTAAGCTTCTCCGCCAAAATCCTCTGGAAAGAATGGGAACAGGTAAGAACATTGTGCACAGGAAAGCACTGTCCAGAGGCAGGGGATGAAGCTACCTTGCCAGAGATGCACAGCCACTCGTGTCGAAGAATGCTCCTCTAGAGCTGGGGAGCAGTTTATACTGGATTCAGTGTGGTGGATTCACTGGGAATTAGTGTCAAATGTCCATGAGCCAGACAGATATTCCTGTCTTGTTTGGGAAACAGGAAAGGAGCATTGTCAGCTTGGCAACGTAACTTCTCTGATTTGTGCTGTTCCATTATAGGCTTGAGGGTTGTGTCTCCATTTGAACAGTGTATAATCAGATTTCTTTGAAGTTCTCTTTGAGTAGGGGCTTGCTTAATCCCTGCCATGGATGTGAATTCCTGGGTGTAATAAAATAAATGAAAACTTTCCCATTCCTAGAGGCTTGTAGTGTAGAATTCTCCAAACATACAGCAAAGTCTGATAATGGCTTTGGCAAAGCCAGATATGTATGTCAGTCTTTCTGTATTATAATGTTAAATTTAAAGTTTTACAAGCCAACACTTCTCATTTCCTCATAGTAAATAATTGTAAGTAATCTCTAGCTACGCTCTTGTTTTTAAATGATTTGTGCAACACTGTGGCTTCACAACACAAGTCATCTTTCATTGATTTGATTAGTTTAATTTAATTTGGGATTTTCAGTTCAAAACTACATTTTAAGGATAAAAAAAAGGCTTAGAGATAAATATATAACAGTTCCAAAAGGCGCATGTATTCAGCAGACTTAGCACATGTGCACACAAGGGTGATGAATAGATCATGAATTAATAATGATATCAGATGGTTTTCACATGTTCTTCTCTACTTAAAATCCATGTACTTGAAAGATGTTGCTGTCATGGAAAAGATGTAGAGTTTCTAACCTTATAAAATGAGTTAATGGACTGATTTTTTTTTTATTTCTTATATACCTGTAGTGCTGAGACTGCTGTTTCACTCGGCATGTCGTAGTGCCACTGGCACTCAGCAAACCTTTTATCTCTTTTCCTCTGCTCTTTTCTAAAAAGACAGTAGCATCTGCTATGAATATTAATTCCATTTGAAAAAATGTGTGTACTGGTAGACAGATAGTCTTTACTTTTTCCTTCTGGGTACCCAAGCTTCTGAGCTTAATAACAAAAGATACTAATTCAGGAAGATAGGTGAGCCCTGTCTTGTTCTAGGCACATGAATGGGTTTATTCACAATAGTGGAGTTGTGAGTTGTCACTCACATTCTAAGTACCTCTCTGAGTTTGTTCTCTTTATTCAGTTATGAATAAGATGGTGTTTAGAGTTTGGAAATGTTAAATTAAGGTGTTATTTCTTAATCTTGCAACTCACTGTGGAATGAATGCAATAGCAGATGCTATCTTCCAGCATCTGTGTTGTTGCTAAACAGGAAGAGGATGTGGGAAGGAGGAAATCTTGTTCAGGTTTTATCCTGCATGATCACTTTGGTAAAAGAATAAGTTGTTTCTCAAAATTCCTAGAAAATGTGTGACTTAAAAGTACTCATTCTCTTAGGCTCTCAATATTTTTAGGGTTTGTTTTTCATGTTATGCAAATGCTGAAAGAAGTACTCTGCAATAAAAGGTGCTTATTTCAGGTAGTGCCTTTGAAGTGAAGCAGCATCGGTTCTTTAAAGATTTGGACTGGAATGGATTACTCCGACAGAAAGCTGAATTCATCCCACAGCTGGAATCTGAGGATGACACAAGCTATTTTGACAGTAAGACTTAAGATTTGGCCTAAACAGCATCATATTTCTTGTGCATATTTCATTTTTGAAATTGTTAGAGATAAGTCATTTTAGAAATTGAATAAAACACTTGATGGAAATTGCTTTTAAAAGTTTCTGTTGAATGCCAAGTAAGGTTTCTTTGAAGGCAAATTAATTTTAAATGAAAAAGTGTTGCTGCTGGAGTTAGTGGGCCTTTCAGTGGTGCCTGTGGTCCTGCCAGCCATGACCTTGCAGTGAGAGGTGCTGCCATTGTCATGCAGGGTTTATTAAACTTCTTCCAAAGCATTTGGTAAACTCAAATTCCTTGAGTTTTTGAGCAATATGATCTTTCCCTAGTGATTATTTTCAGCCAATAAATGTTNTTGAGTTTTTGAGCAATATGATCTTTCCCTAGTGATTATTTTCAGCCAATAAATGTTTTTAAAAAAATCCAAAACAAACCCTAGACCTTGAAGACAAGTATGTGGGGAAAATTCTGAAGAGATTTAAAGTAATTTAAATTATTTTCACTGCAAGTGTATCACTTTAGTATTATTAACTCTAGTGAGATATGAAGTGTCTGTCTGGTGTATATAAATGTCTGGGAACTGCCATGTTATCAAGTGCTATGTAAGATTCTTGGTATTTCAAGATAAGCACCAGACAGAGTCAGTGCTCTTGGGAGAGAAGAGAGGAGCGTCACAGGAGGGATGGAGAGATCTCTGTTCCCAGAGCCTCTGCTCCCTAACTTTTCTCATTTGGCTTGGGAAGCTGAGCCAGGTGGAAGGGGCTTGGTCAGGGTGAGGTCTTTCCCCCTCTCCAGCTGCAGAATGGGATACTGGCTGTTTCAGTTCCCTGACAGATGGAAATTTGTGCTCTGCATCAATGGAATCTCTCCCATCCTAGGACCATGGGACTGGTCGAATCTGTATGAAGCACATTTTTGCTCAGCTCCTGGACTTTGCTGAGAGTGAAAGGAGGGAGAGAGCAGCTGCCTCCAGCCCCTTGGCTCTCACACTGCACAAGCAGTGATGCCATTTAGATAGTGCTCTTCCAGTTTGGGGAAGGGGCTTTTAGGCTGGGGCTTGTTTGGAGAGGTAGGATGGGAGAGCGAGATGGATTGAGAAATCTCTGTGTGGTTGCTGCAGAGAGCAATTGGAGTCAAGCTATGCAGAGGGGGCAGAGCTGGGGTTTCTGCATATCTTGAGGTTGTACTGGTACAACACACATGGAGAAACTGATGTGGGGGGTGTTCCCACCACGAACTGTACTTACTGGATGTGGAAACTTCGGTCACTGAGTTGGGTCAGTGACTGGCAGAGGCCCAGTGCAGCAGCCACGAGCAGATCCTTGTGGGTAAAAGCAAAATGTCTGGGTCTGTTAAGTCAGAATGTTGGGAAATTCCCCACGTGCCCAGGCACACTCAGCATCAGGGTGACTTTAATGTCAGTCCTTTATAAAGGCTGGAATTCTCACATCAGGAAATATGTCACATAGACACTGATAGGAGTTGGCGTTGCTGTTATAAACCCTAATGCAGAAAATGTTAGAATTTATAAAAGTCTTTTATAAATCAGCTTTCTGACTGATGTGGTGCAGCAAATTTGGCTCAGTATAGCTATCAGCTTTCTGTAGCCAAACTTATTAGTGCCCACCCCACAAAATCCAGTGTGGCTGGCTTAGAAATCCAGTGCTGCAAATCTCAAAGCACGAAATCTCTTTGGAAGAAGTTTTTGCATTAAAAATAGCTTTGCATATTGGCTGCTTTCCCATTTTCTTTCACAAAATCTAATCCTTTTCCTAGTTGTAGGAGGAAAAAGAGGAGATTTTTGGGGGGTAAATGTTTTTATTTTTTTTAGTAGGCTTGTATGTATGCAGGACAGACTTTGTACAATCAAAAAGCTGTTTATTGGAAAGTGGAACAGTGAATTGTTTCCGTGTTTCCTTCCGTATGATTGTGTGCTGTAGGGAAGAAATATCCCTGCCACAAAGGGTCTGCAGGATTAGACACCTTTTGAGTATCAGCTGCTTCCAGAATGGAGTACAGCTGACAGGATAAGATAAATTCAATGCCAAGGAGATATTCTTCACTGGCAATTGCACGGGATGAGCAAAAACTGCCTGGGTATGTTTCAGTATTAAGGGAAATAACCCTGCATGGTGTATAAACACTCAAAGTTCTTTAAGCAGACCAGTAGCAAAGCTTGAGGTGTGAGTTACCAGCACTCCCCACACTGATACAAGTGCCATGTCTTGTTCCCAGCCCGTTCAGAACGGTACCAACACCTGGATTCAGAAGAAGAGGAGGACACCAATGATGATGATCATGTGGAAATTCGGCAGTTTTCCTCGTGCTCCCCCAGGTTCAGCAAGGTAGGCACATACTAACTTGTTGAAAGAAAAAATCTAGAGAGGAACATGGTTTCTTTGCTTCCTATGGGGCAGATTTTAATCATGTGGGTGCTCTGTGGCATCTCATGGTGTATAGTACTCACTGAGGAAAGAGAACACTGTAGGAGTTTATTCTGTGGTAGTTTGTGGCCTTTTAGAAGGTGAGAACCGGAACAATCAGATAATAACATTTTATATTTCTTAAACTTTCACCAGTATGCAGGGCATTGTGTAGGTCTCTTCTGCATCTGATACAGTTTGGTGTTTTTACCAATGACTTGGCTGCTGGCATAGGGAGTATTCAAAACTTACTTGCTTTGAGCAGTCTCATTCTGAAAGGACCTTCCATAGGTGACAAGATGGTATTGGGATGAAAATGGGATCCTTGACATTTGGAATAAAGGTCTAAAATCAAAGGGGGTAGGAACATCAGTGAAGTTTACATCTCTGAGGTTGCTCATGGTCTCAAATATGGCCTAAGGAGCAAAAGGCAAGGTGACAATTTCAAAGAGAAGGCTCTGGGCACATAGTCCCTCATGACTTAGATGTACCAAATTACTGAAGCAGTCATTTTCCATACTGGGCTTACCAGCAGGAAGGGCATCACTGGGGTGTTCTGATCTGTACTGGGCAATGCTCTTGAAAATGAAGATGGAGCAGTAAAACGGAGTCCAGAGGAAAGCAACAAGAATGGCCTGAGTTCTACAAAACATAAAACCTCTGGTGTTTTCAAATACGTAACTAGAAGGAAAGGAGTGCCTTGGTCTTCCTGATAAATTATAATATGTTTGGGAGGAGCAGAAGGGAGAAGATATGCTGTTTTGAGGCAGCCACTTTATGAATTGTATTTCCCTCTTAGTGAGATAGGAGTAGGAATTTTATTAAGGAGCTCTGAAAAGTATTTAAGTTTTTCACAGCAGTTCCTCCACTTCTCCACTGCTGAAGTCAGTTTTTAAGGACCAGTTTGTTCTTTGTCCTCAACCAGGCTACAGTGGTTTAAATAACAGTTACTCTTAATTTTATGGAGTTGCTCTTGATTTGCATCACTAAAAGTATGTTTAAAATTGGACCTGAGGATTAGTTTGGTGTTTTGAAAAAGTGCTCATGAGTATGTAAGGGTTTCTTTTCTCTGCCTTTTCTCACCATGAGTATTACTCATTTGTTAGACTGAAGCTTTTCTTTAGGGTTCAGTGTTTTTGCCACAAAGAGAGAAAGTTCACTTTTAATGAATTTATTTTAAGACCTGGAAAATTACACAGCATTTGTAATGTGGGAGGCATAAAAGGCTCATTATATTTTGAAATTCTTGTCTGACAATTCAGCCATATGATTTATTAATAGTTATCTTGTTGATGCTCTGAATTTTTAATAACATTTTTTTCATTAATCTCTTCTTATGTAAATTAGGTCCACAGTCAAGTGTAGTTTTAAAAGGATGGATTTTTTTGCTTAATCATTTAATTATTTAAAGACGGCTGTAAAACCAAGAAAGGCACTTTCATTAAGCTGTCAGCATTATAGTAGATTCCTTGAGGAGGGCAGGACTTTTTTGTTCTGAAATAAGCTTGGGGCAATGCTGATAGACTGATGATAATGAAATGGGGTCATGAGCATGATGCCTATCACTGAAGTGAATTTGTGTAGTAAGATTTCAAGATCCAGATGCCAGCCTTCAAGAGTTGTGGAGCTGTCTTTAGCAATAGCTCCTCTTAGATTTGAGAATCATTAAAACCAAAAATCAAGTCATTTCACAAAGTTTCCCAGAATTTCTGTTATGTTTGCAAAGGAGAAGTGTTGGGTGCTGTTGTAGGAAAGTATTTTAGTGCTTCTGAAGCTGGGCCTTTTTTCTTTTCCTCCCTGGCACACCTTGAGCGTGTCACACGTGCACTGAGTTATTTGGTGAAAGAACATCACCAAGTTCATGTTTTCAGGGGGAAATTTCGAGAGAAGATTTTACCCCGTGCTCAGAAAAGGCCCCATGGGTTGGTTTTCCCTGCACAGAGGGGTCTTTTGCTGCACACAGGTGTACAGCAGCATGGAACGACTTTCCATCCACGAGGAGAGGAAGACTCCACCACCAACCAAGCGGAGCCTGAGTGAGGAAAAAGATGATCGGCTGGACAGCCTGGGGGGCTTGAAGAGCCGGGACCGCAGCTGGGTCATTGGGTCTCCTGAAATGTGAGTTCTGTGCAACTGAGGCTTCTGTCTTCCCACAGCAGATGAGAAAGACCAGCCAAAACTTTCTATGACCAGTGTTAGGTCAGGAGAGCTTCATATGTTGTATTTCCACAGGAGAAGCCTGGATTGAATAGCTAAAAGTGAAAGTGTAGAAGTGATACGGTCCTTAAATGTATCTAGTTAAATCCTAGCATCTTCTAAATTTGTAGCAAATACTTTTAATGAATTTAAAGGTATTCTAACCTTAAGGGCAGATTTCTTATGTTACATCAGAGATGTACCCGCATGAGTTTTTTTCTTAAATTAATGCAAAGTCTGGTGTTTCCAGACTTTGACCTTTTGTTACAAAGTAGAGAAATTGTTAGGAAAGTTCAAAGTTTCAAAAGTTCAGAATATGCCCCAAAAAATTTTGTGCTCTAATAAAAAATGTCAGTAAAATATATGAACACCCAGAATTTGGATACCTGCCATGTTCCTGGCATTACTGAAAACTTACCATATAAAAGGCATGTCTCTCATTTTGTGCAACCCCTGTAAAGCTTTTTCACTAACATTTTGCATTAGAAAGAGCATAAAATATGGCTCTGACCTAGTTGGTATGACTTCCTTAAAAACAAAAATGTTTTGTAGATTACACTCATAACTGAGGTGCTCTTCATTCTACAACAGGCCTTCCTGGCTTCTAATGTAGAGCAACTTCAAAGGAAAAATTCATCTAATTCCAAAAGGAACGTGGAATATGATTTGTATTTTGCAATTGTGATTTTTTAAATAATATTTAATATCATGTTCGTGTTACTACATTTTTTGGGGGGGTTTATCACTTCCTTTCCTAGCAGCTTATCAACGGAATATTTTGCAAGTCTAAACTCAGGTGATGCCCCAAGCCTTTGTTGTTTTAACTCCCAGTGTTGTAGCTTGGTCACCAAACTTCACCTTAAACTGGCTTGAGATGTGCGAGTTGGGTCTGTGCCCTGTTTTCACCCTTCAGAGTTCGCCATGCCCTGACTCACAGGGTGTCCCTGTCTCGGTTCTCCCCTCAGCCTGCGCAAGCGCCTGTCCATGTCCGAGTCCTCGCACACGGAGAGCGACTCCAGCCCGCCGCTGACCGTGCGGCGCCGCTGCTCGGGGCTCCTGGACATGCCGCGCTTCGCCATCTCCGCCGAGGACGAGGGGGCCGCCCTCAAAAAGCCTCAGTCCGAGGGGATGCTCCTGTCCACCATGCAGGCACGGGAGGGGCTGCCCGTGCCCATTCCAGAGCAGCCTGTGGAGCACGAGCTGCAGCTGGAAGGGGATGCTGGAGCCACCACCCCCTCCACGGCAGCATCAACACTGACAGGTACGTGCTTGGTGTGGGGGTGTCTTGGTCCCCATGGAGGCTGTGTTACCTTGAGGAGATTAACTCTGTAAAACTGGGTCTGGGTGTTGGAGGACGTGACTGCCTCGTTCTAAGTAGGTATTTTAGTGTAGTTTTGTGGATGTGCTTGCCTTTGAAATAATACCAGTGGTTTCATCTCCTCAAAATTGCATCTTAGATTTCGCTCCTGTCACTTCAAATTGATTTAGGTCTTCTCATGCTTGAGATTCATATGGTCTGTGCCTTCTTACAACCACTGGGTGCCTACCTGAGGCAGCATTAGTTGAGGCATTAGTCAGAACAGATCACTGCTGAGTTGAAGCTGGAGAACATTGGTGTCAGCCATACCAACAGCTCCCCGCTTCCTACGGTTTTGCTCATCCCAAGAGTTTGGAGAGACTTGAAATATGCTGGGGAATTGGAGTTTGTGTCAGGGACATGCTACTTATGTTAACAGCCAAATATGCCAAAATTCATCCAGTTGCAGTCTTAGAAAAGTGCAGCCTAAATTTAGCAGGGTGGCTCTTAGTGTTTGATTTCTCAGCAACTTTGACTGTCCTGGGGCTTTTCTCCAGCTCTGAGCTGATCTGAACCTTCCTGTGGTGGTGCCCTGGGCTGCTGCAGTACAGGACTGGGCTCTGGGTGCTGAAGTGTTCCCAGCTCCTACCCCTTTCAGGGCATTGGGAAGGTAGGGGGTGAAGCTGCCTGTTCCTGAGAACAGAAGAGGCCAGAGCTGGGAACTGCTGAGAAGTGGTAAGGAGGGGGAAAGAAAAGGAAGTTTGGAACAATGGGAGAAAGAGGGGAAGTTGAAATGAAGGTTGGCAAAAGAAAATTTGAGAAAGAAGGCATAGTTAGGGGAAGGACTAGATTGTAGGGTTGAATAACAAGAACTAACTGGGTAAGAAAATAAGGAACAAGTTGCTAGGAGAAACTGGGAGGAAGCAGGCTAAGCAATTGTGGTCTATTGAGAATGGAGAGGAAAAGGGATACTGAGGAAGTAGTCAGAATGGCAGCAAAAATGGTCAAGGTGGAGGGCACTGGGCGGATGTGATGAGGGACTGATAGCAGAAGGTGGAAGTGCCTTAGAAGAAATTTGCCTCCAGAGTAAAGCCAAAGATCCCCACATCTTATTATTCCTCTTCTGCAATTCAGTCTGTGAAATTCCATCAAAATTGTCCCCTTCCCCTTTTTTGCCCATGCTCGCTGAAGAGGCCATTGTGTAAAGAAGAGGTGCAAGAGTGATGGAAGGAAGCTGCCTCATACTTGCTTGGCATAGGTGCCATAAGTGAAACCTTGGGTTCTCAATTTCATGCTAAGAGTTTAGAAACATGCCATTTTAAATGGCAAGAACATTTCCATTGCTCATTCAAGTATCTGCAATGTGAGATTGGCAAAAATGAAGTTCCCCTGGGCAGCCTGCTCCCCTGAACTCAGTACATTGGAGTAGTCTTTGATCTAGTGCATGGGGTCCAGGGATACCAGTGCTTCGGTGTCCCCAAGTCAGAGGCTTGAAAGGAGTTTAATTCCTGTCACTGTCTCAAAGTGCTCCTCTAATTTATATGGCACCTTTTCCTATTCAGCCTCCAAATCCGGGTTCCTCATTGTCTGGGAGCCTGATTTGAAACTGTGGCTCTTAAATGTTGAACAAGCATCTGGTCCTGAGGTCTATGGGAATGATGCTTTGAATTTTATTTTCATGGTACTTTCTGCTTTACTTAGTATGCAGAGCAGTGGTGCCCACTTAAATAACGATGATCAATGTTTTGTTCTGTCCTCATTGTTCAAAATGTGGCCCTTAGGCTTTATTTATTGCATGCTGCTTAAAATTTGCTTTTGAAGACAGAATGATTAATTTCCCTTGTGGACTTGCTGTGATGCTCACCACTTTCATTTCTAAGCACCTTGTAAATTCTAATTACTGTATTTTCACAGTGCCCCTTTAAAGGTATCACATGAGGGACTGAGGCACTGGCCTTGAGTGCAAGACCCCCAACCCCCAGCATCTGCTGTTGTTACATGCTCAGTAATCTTCAAGATTACTTTGCATTTTATATATAATTTTAGCAGGTTAAGTAATTCAAGACTAAATTGCAATGGTGCACAGAAGGGGCCAAATTAAGATTGTCTTCACAGTCCACATTTTTACTTTCCCTGACTTGAGTACCTTGGTGTTCTCTTAAAGTAGATTTTTTATGTGCAACTCAGTAGAACCTGGCTTTTCTATTACAGGCAGTTTTAACTTAAAGATTGACAGTTCTTGCTGGTTGTAAAAATGGAGTACTTTCTATAAACCTGTTTTCATCTGTGAATGATCCCATTGAAATGGTGTGCAGAAGTGCACCACAGCTTTAGGATTCATGGAACTGCCACTGAGCAATGTGATTTCATTAGCAAGCTTTTCCACAGAATAGAAGCTGCTAATTTTCTGTGTTCGGAATAACACCATTTCTGTAAATAAAAATTCAAGCCCTGGGGTTTCTTCTTAGGAAAATTTACTCTTGGACTTCATGTAAACATGACTTTGATTTAATGTATTTTGCCTGTAGGGGAATAGACTGTTAGGAATTCCCTGTGGTTCTAATCTGTTTTAATTTAAACTGTAGCTGGGAGCACTGCAGATTTCTCTGATCCACGAGCTCGCAGTAATAGCAATGAAGGCCCAGACTTTACCACTCCAAAAGCCATCAGCGATTTGGCAGTGCGGCGGGCACGACACAGGTTGCTCTCTGGGGAATCAGGGGAGAAACGTACCTCGAGACCTGTCAATAAAGTGATTAAATCAGCATCTGCTACTGCCTTGTCTCTCCTGATTCCCTCAGGTAAGAAATGCCTTGAGTGAGGCATTGTCAGAATCTGCAAGCACTAAACAAAAGGTCTGCAGACAGATCCTCCCCCTTCGCTCTCCTGGAGTAGTGCCTTGGCTGGCAGGAGGGGAGAGATCTAACTTTTACAATTGGTTTAATATTTCCTGCTCAAAGGTTGATGAGCGCTGCTGTGCCACAGGACAGGAGTGTTGTGTGTGTGGTCTGACTGCAGCTTCTGCAAATGGCAGCTGGGCCCTGTTCTTCCCCTGGTTTTGTTTAAATTGACTCCTAGCTGGTCTCTAGACAATGGTGCAGCAAGGAGGTATAAAGACACAGAAGGATTTTAACCCTCTAGGTGCTATTTTTGGGGGTCATGTGCTAACTGTAGTGCTGTTTGGGAATGAAATGTGGCTGTTGCATTTAGGTACCAGGAAGCTTCAGAAACTCCAGATAACTTGGTTGAGATTGAGTGTTCAAGAACTGAACAGTGTAAGTAACTCAGTCAATGCTGAATGGCTCAACTTGTTGGCCCAGCTTTGTCTACAAGTAGAGCCAGACCTTTACAATTCCCAGTGCCAGGTGATAACTCCTAGAGAGCAGAGTGGTTCAGCAGGAGGAGTTTCTCCCCACAGGGATTTTGTCCCTCTTTCCAGAGGATAAGACCATGCTGTGTTTCCAGGGCCATGCCTGTCCCTGCCTATCTGGGAGCAGGGAATGCAGCTGGGCCACATGCACGACCCATCTGCTCCTCCCAGCAGTGAGCTGGAGGCAGGGGTGCACCTGCTCTTGGTACCCTCATGGTGATGCACATCACATTTCTTGTGCTTTGGGCACAAACTCCATCATGAAAATCTCTAAAATGTGTATTTAATTACCCAGCAAAGGTTCCTTCAGAGCTGCTCTCATCTGCCAGGTAAATATGTGCTGGGCAATTCAGCAGGTGTTTCTTAATGGATTAGAGATTACCTTCTACAGCTGCATTTAATATTCCTGCTCTTTGGGTTTATTTTACTGATATTGACCAGCTTCACTTTAAATGAGAGTTTTGTATTTGCTTTGTGCTTTGAAAAGTGGATGTTGTTCTACCAGCAAGCAGTGTCAGGTAATTTATCTGACAGCCCAGCCCACGGTTGTTCATTTGGGAAACTCACTCAAAAGTACACTTGTGATGTTGTTTTTCAGTAGCAAAATCCCTTCAGTAGCTAATATTTTAGGGTTAAGTATTTTTGCCCCAGTGAATTTAGAACACTACTGAAACTACCTAGACAGAGTTGTTGTCTGATCAACACCTACTTATTCTTTTCATGTTAATACTAATTGATTGGGATTTGTCTCAGCACCCATGTGTAACTTGCACCAAGATCTAGAGACATCTCATCTTTTGGAGGAGGATAATAGATCATAACCTGGAAATGGGGTGTTGCAGGATTGTGCCTAGAGCAAATGCTCATGGTGGATTGTAAGTCCTGGAAAGAGAGGTAGAAAACACTGTGACCCAAGCGTAATTCCATATGAGCAGTGCTGCTGTATTAAACACACACCTCCAAATGTGCCTTTTTGGAAACTCTGCTATTTGTAGTATGAAGCATGAATTAGTTGAAGCTGCAAACAAACCCAGCTCTGGAGAAGGCCACTAGATTTAAGAGCATTGGCAGATATGGTTTTGTAGCTGTTCTCTAACAAGACTTTTCTCTCTTTTGGAGGCCTGGTTTCCTAATTTTTGCCCACCTTTGTGTCATCACTGTAGATCACCACACGTGTTCTCCATTGGCCAGTCCAATGTCACCTCATTCTCTCTCCTCCAACCCATCTTCGAGGGACTCCTCACCCAGCCGTGACTTTTCTCCTGCTATCGCAAACCTGAAACCACCAATCATCATCCATCGGGCTGGCAAGAAATACGGTTTCACTCTGCGCGCCATTCGCGTCTATATGGGTGACAGTGATATCTACACTGTGCATCACATGGTCTGGGTATGTCTCTGCTTTTCTAAAAACAGGACCCTTGGGGCCACAAATGCATCTAGCTGGGGGTGTGGGGTTTGGCTTTAGAAATTGTGCTTTGCCACCCTGTTTTCTCTCTCCTTATTCATACCCAAAGTTATGTTTTTGGGGTGGGGGAAACCCTTTATAAATAAATAAATAACTAGCAGCACTTTGGGTTTTCCAGTAGTTTTCAAGCCCATCACAGAACCACAGCAACCTTTCTTTCCTTCTTTTTTCTCTGGTTACATGAATTCGCCTTCTTTCACCTGCAGCACATCCTTTAAAGCATGTTTCTGTGCACATATCCTCTTTCTCTTTATTGGGGTTGTTGCATGAGGGCCCATTATAGCTAATTTATTCAGACTTGTGTTAGTGATTATAACCTGCTTCTGATCAGGGAAAACCCTGCTGGGGTTTTCCAAGCAGTTGCTTGGAATTGATTACAAGCCTTAAAGCATCACTGCTGCTATGCTGATTGCCATGGGATTTAGCTCTTGGCTTAGTTGTGAGCTGTGCTAAAAGTTCTGGTTTCCATGTCTGTATCGCTTCCTTCCCACTACTGCTGGTACTTGATCTCTGTGTTCCTTTTGTGTCAGTGTGGATGACTTCTAGGAGTGATCCATTCCCTGAAGCAGTGTTGTAAGGATTGTGTAGTTAGGGAGAATGCAGTCAGGGTAAAGGTAAAGGTTCATTCTTTTCCTTGTACTTCTGTCTTCATTAGATAATGTGGACTTGACACGCTTTGGTCCTTATTTAACACTCATTCTTATTTAGAGAAATAATCTGAAGCTGATTTTTTGCCTTGCCCCTCTCTTGCTTTTCTTGAAACATACTGAGTTTGCCAAGGTACTCATTTGTCCTGGCTAGAGGGAGGGATGTGCATTCCCCTGCACATCTGTCTCCTCATGGTGAAGGAGACTTACATTCCTGACCAGGGACAGGGGAAGAGTCTGGTGTTGGATAGGTTAATAAGGGACGTAAAGTGGAAAAAGAAACTCTATTTGGGATGAGATGCAATATAGGCACCTTAAACACATGGCAGAGTCTTCCTTAGAAGTCTGTTGGTCACCTTGGGTTCCAGCATGTACCTGGAAGCATGCTGGATTTGGCATGGCAAAGAAATTGAGAAAGACTGAATGTTTGTCTGGAAATCAAGAGCATCTAGGTAACATTCCTGAGTGCTGAAATTTTTTGGAAATGTGTTAAGCCTTTTGCTTTGGGAAGAGCTGGTTTCTTGATCAGCTTAACCATTCTGGCTGCCTTGGATCAGGATAAGACTGGTGGGATGCTGGGTAGGAGCAGAAGAGAGCAGGGTTTTGTGCTTGGCTGTGCCAGGGATGGTTTCTTTCACCCTTCTCTGAAGCAGCTGATGCTGGCTGTGGCAGGAGGTGAGATGGATGGGGTTTGAGTCTCATCTGGGCCAGTGGTCTTGCAGATTCTCCTTCTCCAACCAGTCCCCCCTTGTCGTTGGCAGCACGTGGAGGAGGGGGGTCCAGCAAACGAAGCAGGTCTGCGGGAAGGGGATCTGATCACCCACGTCAACGGGGAGCCCGTCCATGGGCTGGTGCACACCGAGGTGGTGGAGCTGATTCTCAAGGTAGGGGCTCAGTGCTGTTATGTTCTGGAAAACATGAGCAGCTTGTTTGAAATGTGTTTAATTGGCATTGTCTGAAATACAAGTGTGCACACAGCACCTGGGTGGTATTTAAGAGCAGCTTTGTACTTGTTGGTGTTAAAATTATCCAGTTGAATGACTTGTGTTTGATACCTTTCAGAGCAGAATCCATTTACAGAAAAAAACCCTAAAGTTCTGGACTCTTCCAAGAGATACAAGTCTTTGGGATTGCAAATAGAGGAGCAGTCAGATTTTTATTTTTTTAAGATGAGAGAGACAAGCCATGCTCTGTGTTGCAGATTCATCATGATAGATGCCTGATATGCTCACATCTGCCATCAGTCAGAGCACTGGGAATAGGATTGGTGACAGAATATCACTTTGTTCAAGTTTCCAAGTATTACAAGTATTAAATTGAGTCATTTGGGATCTCAATGGGAGAGGTCAGATGCTGTGTTCTGTCTGCTCTGGGAAGCTTTACCTACCAGGTGGGGTCTGAGCTAATCATTTGTGAAAGCCTGACTAACGAGGGCTCTCTTGGCAATGCCTTAATAAATGATAGGTGGAAGTGCTGAGGGGAAGAATGGAGTTTGACAAAGGATTACAAAATGGCAGGCAGCAATAAACTAGCAGCCTACCTGCTTTGGCTGCAGATCTGCTTCAAATAACCATGTTTTAAGCAATGTCTCTTTGTCTTGTGTCTGACAGAGTGGAAATAAAGTGTCCATCTCCACCACACCATTTGAGAACACCTCCATCAAAGTTGGTCCAGCTCGAAAAGCCAGCTACAAATCCAAGATGGCTCGTAGGAACAAGAAGAGCAAAACAAAGGATGGTCAGGAAAGGTCTGTTTTGATGTTTCTCAGTTAAAAATAAACGGTAACCAAGATAATGTAAGAGAGATCTTAAGAGTGACCTTGTCATATCCATTTGCAGATAATGTAAATCAGCAGGTACATCCTTTAGTTCCTTTTCTTTTCTTTTCTTTTCCCTTTTACTCTGACACAAAATTGACTGAATACATTAGTAAAGCTAAATAAATCATTAGGGCTTATAAACAACTTTTGAATGCTCTTTCCCAGTAAGAAGAAGAGTTCTCTGTTGAGGAAGATCACTAAACAAGCATCGCTGCTTCATACCAGCCGGAGTTTATCGTCCCTGAACCGGTCCCTGTCATCTGGAGAAAGTGTGCCTGGCTCTCCAACTCACAACCTGTCTCCTCGGTCACCAACCCAGAGCTACAGATCCACTCCAGAGTCTGTACACTCAGGTAAAAAAAAAAAAAAAAAAGAAAAAAAGAAACAAAACGTAACAAAACTAAGCAAAAAAATCCAGTCAAACAGGAAAATAAAATCTTGGAGGAGACTTTTGCTGAATGATTAATTTTGGAAATAAAATACACAGCAGCAGGTAGTAGGTCTCTTTGTGAAGCAAATGACAGCGGTGATGTCGATTACCTTAAGGATGGATGTGTTCTTGTTCATTGATTCTTTTAAAAATGAAAATCCATACATCCTTTTAAGAATGCATTTGCTGTACTACAGCATCCTTTCACTTTGATGAAAATGTGTGTTGTAAGTTGCAGTCTTTTCATAGCAGTTTGACACATTTTCTGTGTTCAGAGAAAAGAAATCAAAACAGTGTGGCAAAGTCATACTTGAAAATTGAATCAGCTGCTGGAATAAAGAGATTTGCATCTGGAGAATAGCAATGAAACACGTGGTTTGTCTGATCAAAGGGGTTTTTTTTGAGAAAAGTGTTCTCATAGCTTAGTGTTTCTTACTGTGCTCTGGTGTTGGGTGCTAATGATGTGAATTTCTGTCAGAAGCCTGGCAATGTTACCTTCAATATTGCTGCTGTGCTTTGGAGTAACATGGCATTGTCTCTTGACTTACTTTCAATAACTTGTTTTAATTTATTAAATGTATTTAATGTAATGTATTAATCTTCTTGGTATTTTTTTCTTTGTTCTTTTTTTCTTTTAAGTTGGTGGCAATTCTTCCCAGAGCAGCTCTCCCAGTTCCAGTGTTCCCAATTCTCCAGCCAGCTCTGGACACATCCGACCCAGCTCTCTGCATGGCCTGGCACCTAAGCTCCAGAGGCAGTACAGATCTCCAAGGCGTAAATCTGCAGGAAACATCCCTCTGTCCCCCCTGGCTCACACTCCATCACCAACCCCACAGTCCACGTCACCACAGCGCTCCCCATCTCCTTTGCCAGGACACTCAATTGGCAGCTCCAGTATCATCCAGTCTTTCCCAGTAAAACTACACTCCTCTCCACCATTGGTGAGACAAATTTCTCGCCCCAAGAGTGCTGAGCCCCCTCGGTCTCCCTTGCTGAAGAGAGTGCAGTCAGCTGAGAAATTGGCTGCCTCCCTGTCCTCCTCTGAGAAGAAGCTGGGTTCCTCACGGAAGCACAGCTTGGATATCTCTCACTCTGAGTTTAAGAAGGAGATGTTACAGCGGGATCCCAGCCTCCAGAGCTTACAGGAATCTGCCAACGAAACCACAGGTGGCAAACTTGGGCTGGCAGAAAAAGGGGTGCTGCAGAAGCCGGGCTCACGGAAGTTGGGTGCCATTCGACAGGACAGAGTGGAGAGGAGGGAGTCTCTGCAAAAGCAGGAGGCCATCAGGGAAGTAGATTCTTCAGAAGATGAAACAGATGATGGTTCAGAAGATAGTCAGGATGGGAGAAGGCTGGACAAGCCCCATGGCAGTGAAGACCAAGGCTCAGATTCTTTTAATGAGGATAATAAGTTTTCATCTAAATTGGAAAGCAAGGATAGTATTGAAGATGATGCCTTTCTACCTGAAGATCCAAAAAGTACAGAAGATTTGCAGAAGGGAAATACTCAACAAGCCAAGCCTGTTTCAGAGCCTCTGCAAATCAGTGTGCACCCTTCCCCACCAGAGCTCCCCTCAAGAACTTCTCCAGAAAAACTAGCTGATTCAGAAAAGCCATTCCTAAAATCAGAAACAACTGCAAAGGAGCATAAATTGCCAGAAAAGAAAACTTTTGAGTGTTCTGGTCCAAAGGAGAGGTCTTCTGAAACAATCAGTGATCTAGGGAGAACTCCAGGTACTCAAAAACCAGTAGATCGCACAGAACATACACAGTGCCCTTCTATCAAACTCCTGGAACTTGAAGAAGGTGACTCTTCTGGGGCCTCCTGTGGTAAATTTGACTTGAAGGAGCCTGTGCTAACAGAGAGCAGTCAGAAAAAACAGGATTCCAAACCTCTGCTGGCACCTTCCTCATGGTGCACAGCAACCACGAGCACTCCTGTTGTGGTGAGCCCCCCAGACCGCGGTGAGAAGGGTCACAAGGAGACGCCTCAGCCTGTGGAACAGCACAGCTCCTCATTTCTGTCTCCTGGGAGCACCAGTGAAACATCCCAAAGAAGTCCTAGCCCTGAAAAGCAGCAGCCCAGCTCATCCCAGGCAGAGGGTGCTTTAACCTCCAGCAAAACGAGCCCAGCAGGACCCGTGTCCTCCCCACTCCTCCTCCCCGGTGTCGTGGAGCGTGCGCTCTCTGTGTCCCAGTTAGTGCCCCTGGCCCAGAGTGTGTTGGGCCCTTTGAAGCTCACTATGTCTGGGTCTGGAGAGGTGGAAAAGAGAAAGGATTTGGGTGCCTCTTGTAAAGAGGACAGAGATTTGAAACAAAAAAGGCAGGAAATTTCACAAGTAGGAGAATGTCAAGAGAAAGCCAAACTCTCTAGCACAGATGGTCTGACCACGAGGAGCGGGTCCTGTGCAGAGTCCTTACGCTCAGAAAAGCCCTGGGAGGCAGTGTGTCCCGTGGAGGCCAAAAAGGAGGCAATGTGTCCTGTGGTGGTCAAAAAGGAGGCACCTTTTTGCAGTGCTAAAGCATCTGAGGCGTTGGCAGGTAGCTGCAAAATCACTCCATCCAAAGAGCTGTCTCATGCTCTTGGACAAGCAGCTCTGAGAGCCTCTCCTCTGCCAGATGGCAGCACGAGGCCCTGTAAAGAAGGGACTCTGGCACAAGCAAAAAGCAAAGAGGGTGGAAATCAGTTAAAAATACAAGACTTTCCCCTGTCACACGATGATGCTGTAAAGAAAACATAGCAGCATCGCTGGTACTCAAGGACTGGAGCATTCTACATTCAAAATAGAGACTGCATGTTTGAATTTTGTAATATACACTAATATAAAATAGAACTTGTGTACATCTATTTTTGGGAGGGTTTTTTTCATACTGTTTTTTGTGTTTTTTCATCCTTGCTATTCTATTTTTGTACACAGTAATGCTTGCTGTTTGAGGTCTCTTTAGAACAGGGTATCTTTAAAGCAGGGCTTAAGAAACAGTTTGGGTTATTTTTGTTTTCCTTCCACACCTTTTATTTTGCCTGAGTTTAGAGCCTGATACGCTCTTCCCTCTAATTCTGCATTTATTTGAGATCCCAAAAATTCTGTGTGCAAAAAAAGCTAGGTTGTTTTTAAATTTCTGCTTTTCAGCATTCTCTTTGAAATTCCATTGAAATTTACAAATGTCAAATTTTTTCTTGGATTTTATGATCTGATGTCCCTTGACAAGAATAAGAACCTATTCTCTTGTCTGCAAGTTCTTGTGGAACTACAGACCCTCTGTGGTGCAAGTGCAACCTCTTTGTCACCATGTGTCTTCACAGTCCTGTGTCCTTAGAGGATGTGGATATGAAGACTTGGCTGGAGAGGCTGGGCAGAGAGAGACCCCTGTCTTCTCTTTAAAACAAGTAAGAGTATTTTTCAATGGAATTATCAGAAAGAGGCATCTCCAATCTGTAAGATGGCTTTTTTGGGGATTGATTTACTTATCCTGTATGGAACATATGGCAACTTTTCATTCTGTTTTTAAAATTATAGTGATGTTTTATCTTCCTTTCTTTGGCTTCAATTCGTAACTTGCCCTGCCTCAGAGTAAGTGACCCCAGGAAAGGGGTGCCTGTAGGTTGGTTTTAAAATAGAAGAATTTGTAGTCGCATATTCTCCAGTGTGTCTGGCAAAGTTATCTCAATGAAAAACGACCTTTGGAGACTTTTCCTTCTCTTGGTGAGTCTAAATAGGTAGGGATTTTAAGGTGTCCCTTAACATTTCTGAACTGGGGCTTGGGAAACTTGCTGAGTTTTCTGCCCGTTCTAAAAAAAAAAAAAATCAAACCTATGAAGATTTCAGACTCCTTGAGTTCTGTGGTCAAGCTGCAAGCAGACTTCAAAACACATGTGGTATTTTCAGATTTCAGCTTTGATAGCTAGATCATTTCCACTGCTGAGGTCACTTTCCATTAAAAACTTTTTGCGCCTAGGTTTAGACATCGCTTCGCTTTAAGTGTGACCGATTCTGGGTGACAGTGCTGCTTGCTGAGGATTAGATCAATAATAATGCACCAATAAATGTGTTGAGTGGTGATACCTGTAGCACTGTAAGCCATTTCTTCGTCCAATTAAAGGTTCCTCTCAATGAACACTCCCATCATTTGTCCCAGATTGTGCTCAGCTTGTATCCTAGTCTTGTCTGAGTGGATCTCCCTGCGGATCACCCGTGAGGGATAGTGCCCTGCTCACTGGCTTACTCTGTTAGAAGCAGAATGACTGTGCAACAGTATTCCAGGCTAAAACCCATCTCTGTTGGTCTGATTTCCTTACACTGCTGCTTCCTTCACTGTCTTGGCTTTCTCTGAACTTGAAGTTTTGATTCGCTTCCCCTAAATGCAAATATGTTTATTATATAGGAATATATTTTCTCCATCTCTTTCAATCTGATTTCAGTTCAACCCACAACTCACAAAAATCTCTGGAATCTCACCTTGCTTCTTTCTGTGTAGCAGTTACTTCCCCCCATTATATACTTGATTTTGGCTGCTTGGATTTCATTTCTGGACCAAGTTTTGGTTTGGTTTGAGCTTTTTTTTTTAACATGTTTAAGTGAGTGTTGACTCTGTGTGTCTGTGTGAACATGTATGGTGTTGCTACTACACTAACCAAAGCCTCAGCGCTCCCAGGTAACACCTTAATAAACCTTGCTGTGATATTGAGAGCAGAGCCTGCTGTGCTGTCTCTCCACTCTTTTTCCAGGAATTTATAGGCTGCTCCTATACACTTGGTTTGCAATTATAAACCACAGTATTTTCACTGCCTTGTCAGGGCCCTGGGTGTCTCCAGCCTCTCCAAGTGCTCTTGGTGGTGAGCATCAGTCAGTGCTGATTTGGAGCAATAGCAAGTAAGGAACAGACTTGGCAGGATCTGGTACTTATCTGGCTGGTTTTCTCCCTGATGGGTTGATCTACTAAAGCATTGCTGAGAAACAGCGCAGGATATTATGGCATGGACAGGAATAGTGAAAAATGGATTTGGCATCCTGAGTCTGTGGTAATTACCAAGACAAGCCTCAGGCTGATCTCCTGAGAGCACCTGACCTTGGCGAGATGGAAGTGTCTGTATAAATTAAGGAGTGAGCCTGGAGCTGTGTGAGGACATGGTCTGACCTGGCTGTTCCCTGGGTGGCAGGTCCCCCTTTTCCTTCTGTGTTTAAAAAAACCTGAGGAGAAAACAGACCACTGCTCCTAGGAGGTGAGCACGGGGTGAACCAGGCTGGGTAACCTGGTTCATCCCCCACCAGCAGGGGTGGGACCCTGTGATGTTACCTGTAAGCTGCTGACTCCCTGCCTCTGCAGCTGGTGCTTCCCATGCTGAATTGCAGAATTATCCTTTCCTAGGCATAAAAGGAGGACTGAAAACCCTTGCTATCTCACAGCTTTTGCTGCTTTTGCCTGTGTTGGCCAAAGAAAAGGTGAGGTGTGTGTTTTGTTGTCTCTTTTGTAGCTATGGTACAGCGAGCAGTCAGTGCAATTAAAAATCTCTGGTTTTTTGGAAGCCAAAGCCAAAGCATGTTGCCAGGAAAGCATTCTAGTGAAGCCTTGTATCTCCTGCTCTTGGCCAGTCCTGCAGTTTCCCTTGGTGTGCCAGGTGCCCTGTCATCCCTGTTCCACCTTCTGTCAAATTTACACGGCGCACTTTAGCAAAAAGTTTCAGCAAGAAGACTTTTTCTATTAAATGTTGATAATAAGCCAGGTAGATACACCAAGACTTATTCCTTACTCTGCTACAAATTCCTTAAATACCTTCTCAAATAAAAATTTGCAAAATGCATTGAGGAGGAAGAGGATGTTGGAAAAGCTGTATCTGAGGGGCAAGAGCATGTTCCCAGTGCTGCCTCGGACCCGCAGTGCCCAAGGGAAGCCCTGGCCAGCCCAGCCCTTGGTCTCTGTGGGTGATCCAGAGTCAGGCAGGCAGAAGGTGGAAGTCTGAGCATGAGGTGTGTGCTTGGTGAATGAGCTGTCCATGTCACCATCCAAAAATGCTGTTTTTCCGCTTTGTTTCCCTCTTCCCTTCCAGCTTGGATGTGCCTCCTGCTCCTCATCTGTGTTGGGATGGCAGCATCTCAGCTGGTTCAGCCTCCGCAGCTCCTCTCTGCTCCTGCAGCCAGCTGGTGCATCCCTGCCCTGTGCCTCAGTGTTATTTTTCCCTTTGTCTCTTACTGTTGCAAACTAAGAGAAATGGATGATATTTATTGTAAATATTAGACTTTAGCGTTGTACCCACCACTCCTGGGTCTGAATGTGGGAGGCCTTTGGCTGCTGCTGTACTAAAGAGCGCTTGTGGGGAAGGGGTAGGAGTGACCAGTGGGTTTGTTTGCCACACTTGCATTAAGGTGTGATTTGGAGTATTTTTTTTTTTTTTTAATTTTTATTTTTTTTCTTCCGAAGAGGGGAGGATAAAGTCTTTCTCTGGTTTTCTCTTACTGGATGTGAAGGATAATTCTGTACTTCTAGTAGAAGATTTGACAGAAGTGTGTGTTTACGTTGTGTTCGATTACCATATCCAGGTGGCTGTGAGAGCACCTCCTGCGCTGGGCTCTGCCAAGCCATGTCACTCAGCACTTAGCTAGATAAGAGAAAGTGTGGAATTTCTGTGTTTTTAGAAACTTGAACAATTGCCACATAATAGCGGTGCAATAATTTTTATTCATGTTGTACCTGCATGTCGATGTTCAAATCCTCCAAAATAAATAATTTTTTTTTTTTACATAAATCCAGACTCGTGTTTGTCTCTTGGTTGGTCTCCTCTCACTTTCTCACAGCACTAGGGATGGCTGTGCTCCCAACCTGCCTGCTCAACCAGCTGCTTGATGGGGCAGAAAATGGCTTGTGGAGTGCCTGGGTATTGGAGTAACTCTTCCAGGCTGTTTGGGATTTTCTTCTCCACAGTCCAGGTATGTGGCTAAGCCAAAGCTTTCCACTCTGAAACTCAAGCCCAGAATTTACCATCCTCCACTGAGTCCATAAGTTTATAGTGTCTTATGTCCCTGCTAATGCAGGGTCTTGATGGTAAAAACTTGTAAGGGGCAAAAGGGGTAAAAACCTGTCAAGACATGAAACTTGTCTCAGCAAGATGAGGATGTGACTGGCCACAAGTGCACACTGTGGCTGATGGGTTCAGGATTGGATGCACAATAAAATCCGAAGGGCAGGGGCTTGGCATTGACTCGAATTAACGAAGGGGCAAGAGCCAGCAGGTGCTATGTGGCCCCTTTCTCACCCACTTATTTGGGCAGCCTTGATGCTGCACCACTGCATCACCCAAAACCTTTCCAGAAACAGATCTTTGCTTTTAACATTTGCAGGTGTGTGCCCTCCACATGGAAAAGCCTTCAAGGGCTATTCCTGTCCTTGGAAATAGAGCTGGGGAGACGTTCATGTCTGGAGGGATTGGACTGATCCTCATTCGCTGCTGCCAAGGATGCTCAAAATATCCCGTGTCTCCGTGCTCCAGAGAAGCTACGGAGCAGGAATCGGGGGCGAAGCTCGGCTCCGTCCGCAGGAGATTTGCAGTGGCAGCCGCTGCGCTGTCGCTGGGCGTCATCGCTGACGTGCGCTCATCAAACAGAGATGTTCCTGCCCACGCCGAGCGGGACCGCGGGGCCGGAGGGACGGGAGCGGGAGGACGCCGGTGCCTCTCCTGCAGCGCTGGAATAACCGGCCTGTCAGTCACGGCAAAGGCTTCCGGCTCCGGGCACGGACCGGGCGTGCAGCAGGAGCTGGCCCTGCCCCGCAGCCCAAATCCGGAGCATCCTCTCCAGCAGGGCCTGAGGCAGGAGCATCGCCCTGGATGAGCAGAATTGGGGTGCAAGGGCTTTTCAAATTACATTTTCATGGAAACAGAGACATTTTTCTCCTTTAAGGCTCACTAGCTGGAGTTTAATTAGGGTTACGTTTAACGCCTGCAGCCCTCCTGTAGAAATTTCCCCAGTCAGAAATAAGTAACTCTTAGTCCACAACAGTTGATTCTTCCAGAGGATTAAGCCACAACAACTAAGGGCCATTTTTTCCTCCCAAATGATGGCATGGAGGTGGCAGCCCAGCATGCCTTGGTGCCTGCTTGCCAGCGCTGAGATTTGACTCCTTTCCCCAGGATCAGAGGGTGTGGGTGAGTGTCTGGTCAAAATCCCACTGCCAACAGCCTGGCTGCCTGCAGTTAAACTGGAGTCTCGAAGATGGGAACTGGGGGAAAGCCAGAGCATCCTGCATGGGTGCTTGGCCCCCCACTGTTGGTCAGAGCACAGTGCTGATAACACCAAGGTCTTGGGTTCCATCCCAATATGGGCCATTCATGTAACAGCTGGACTCATGATCCTTGTGGGTCCCTTCCAGCTCAGAATAATCTGTGATTGTGTGAACAGCCAGCCTTGAATGGAAGCTACAGCTGGAATTGCTGTTGGATGCATGAAGATCTCCAGACGAATGGGGGGCCCCTCATGTGTTGCACCCCAGGTCTCTCCCTGTGCCCAGTGTGGATCCAGGTCGAGCACTGAGGGCAGGGGCTGAGCTCTGGGGGGATGTGCAGCTGTCCGTGGCTCCACAGGGTTTAACTCTTCCTATCCAGCTCTGCTCTGTGCAGCCCCATTCCCTGTGACCGTGGAAGCACCCAGGGCTGGCCTGCAGCCACCCCCGCTCCATCATGTGCCAGTGGGCTTTATATTTTAAACGCTGATTAGGGCTGACCTCATATTTCAGAGCTTACTTCATAGTCACTAATGAGGGATTAGGAATGTTAAGCTAATTAGCAATCAGCAAACGAGGGCTCAGTCAGTCTTCTCAGCCTGACAGGCTGTCAATGAACGAGTTATTTGATGATTATCGTAAACCTGCTCAAATGGGATGCTTAATTCTGATGGGCAGCAGGGAACCAGGGCGAGCTGCAGCCCAGGTGAAGGGAGCCCATGGCCCTGGCCACTCTCCACAGGGTGCAGGACATCTGCTCCTGGAGTCAAAGGATTTTAATAAGTAATGAAATTGGGGTGGGTTTCTTTTTCCATCTCAAATTTATGTGTTATGGTCCAAACTTCCCAACCTCACTGTTTTGGGAAAGGCTTTACCTGATGGGCCACCTAAGGAGGAATTTGGCCACCCCTGGATGGTGTTCAGCTCCAAAAATACCCTCAAATCAAACCTTCCTTGCTGGGAAGCCTCCTCCCAGGCCAGCGAGAGCAGCCTGGTTTTCAGATGGGTTTCAACTCTCTGGGTCATTAATTATCCCATTATTTTGATTTATTTCCACACCCTACCCTCTGCTCCACGAGGGAAGCAGGGCAGCCTGGTGGGGTGGGAGGCGGGAGGTAAACTTAGCAGAGACTTGATCAATATTTCACATTGGAAAGGGGAAAAAATCCCCAAGAACCCAAATATAAAACCCCAGAGTGCTTGTGGGAATGAAGTGAAGGGGGAACTGAATGGGACTAATGGGCTGTCCTGGCCCAGGAGGGTGCAGGGGTGCTGGGCTCTGGCCTTCCTGCTGTTTCTCCACTATTTTCAGGGCACTGAAGACCCGAGGAAGCTCCATGCCTGCTGATGGCCCCTGTGGACATGGTGCTCAGTCATGTGCCAAGGGCACACTCCATCTGTGCTGAGGGGCAGTATTGGAAAGAACAAAGGTATGGGGACCAGTGGCATTGCTGCCAGGCCAGTGTTGCTGCAGAGGAATGTGTCTCTGGGAATGGGGGAGCTGCCTCTGCCCTGGGCACAGCTGTGCCTTTAGCTGGGTGACTCCAGAAAGGGCCATTTTCAACCCCTGGATATGGAGGACTGGGTGATGGCAAAGGCTGGATGGATCTGGGGCAAGGACTGAGCAGGAATGCTCCTATTGCTCCCTGAAACCCATTTTCCTATCTTTCTGGGGAGAAAAAAAAGAAAGCTTTCTTTTCCTTTGAAGCCAGTTTGGACAGAGGTTTCGTTCCCGCAGGAGCTCAGCGATGGCCAGGACATGGGGCTGGGACCTCCTCGCTGCTGGGGATGGATCCATCCTGCCTCACGTCCGTGCCCTTCCCCTGTGCCACCCCAGCCTGGCAGACTGGGAGCTAAAAATAAGTGTAATGCAGGGGATAACCGGGTGCCTAAATATATCCCTTCTTTGATTAGCACCAGGCGACTGCCTCGCAGTCACGTCCGTCTGCCCGCTAATCCCGCTCTGCTGCGTCACGGGGCTCCCCGAAGAGCCTCCCGTGAGCCCGGGCACGGAGCATCCCCGCCGGCTGATCCCCTCTGACCCTCCCCGTGGCCTCGGCGAGAGGGGAGGCTGCTGGGGATGGCCCGGCGTGGGAGGGTGACACGGCACAGGGGTTAAACCAGAGTGAGGAGGGTCAGGGGTGAGGCGGGGGCATCGTCCTGCCGGTCCTGAGATGGGGGATGGGGTGTGCCAGGAATGGTGATGCCATGGGCTGGGAATCCCGCTGGCAGGAGGATGCTCTCCCATGGCGCTCCCTGGGGAGCTGCTCTGTGCAGGGCTGTCCCTGAACTCGGTGGGGTCAGGATGGGAGAGTTCCTTCCTCCCCCGGATCTCACCGGGAGCATCCCTGCCTCTCCCCGGTGCTCACCTGAGGCGGTGGGTCAGGCAATATTCAACCTACCGCAGAGTTTTTGAGCTCCGCTGTCCTTCTGGGGCTTGGAAGTTGGAGTTGCACCACGGCTGCTGGTTTTAGCATCTTCTATTTCTAATACAGACATATAAACAACTTTCTGTGTTTGCTGCTTTGCAAGGGCACTGGGTGGCATCAGGGAGGTCTCCAGGGGAGGATGGACTAAACTTATGGACCTCGTGGCTGCAAACTCTTCTCTGGTCAGTAGCTAGCTCTTCTTCTTTACTAAAAGGCTGGATTTCTCCCAAAACTGCCTTCTGGGAGGCTCTGTGAGCAGCACAGTGGGGCAGCATCCTGAAGGGTTTTCCTTTGGGTTCCTTCAGAGCACATGACCAAGCCATTGCTGCTGCTGCTGGCAGCAAGGACATGGGGTCTCACTGCTCTGCGAGTAAGTCTGGGATTTGCTCTGGACACCCCTGTTAATCCTGAAGGAGAAGGTCTCTGGGAAAGGAGCTTCTCTCCCAGGTCACCAGCAGCAGAAGGTGGCATTCCCCAATAAACAATTCCCATGCTCATCCTTTCATCCCCTGACAGCCATGGCTGCTTTGCTGAGGATGGAAAGAAGACTAAAATGAGATTTTAGAGATTTCCAGCCCCAGGTCATTGGTGCAACACCTCAGGCCACTTTCTTGCTCAACTGCTCACCAATGATCTTAAAAGTAAATGAGTTCCTGTTGCCTCCCTCCCACCCTCACCTGACTTTTTGGAAGCTGATGTGGGTGGTGGAGCCAGCTTGGTAATTTTGGAGCTGTCACTGCTGAGGGTGCTCCTTAACCCTGCAGGTGCTGCTGGGTGTGTCCATGGGGCTGCTCGGGGATGCACATTCCCAGAGCAGTGGGGGATGTTCCTGTGGGACGGGGACGGCGCTGCTCCCCAGCAATGCGCTCGTTCCCTCTCACTGTTGGAACACGAGGATGCTTTGAGCATGAGGAGGGAAGCAGGACCCCTTGTGCCCTGCCCTGTCCCCCCATTCCCTGCATTTCCATGTGCTTACTTTCCTGGTTGCTTTAGCCATGAAGGACTTTAGGCAAGGAGGAATATTCCCCCCTCTTTGCCTCTTTCCCAAACCTTCAGCCAGATGCAGCAATATCCAGCAGAAATCTGTGGGGCTGTGGCTGCTGTCCCCTGTTTGGGGATGTGAGCCTCCAAATTCAAGGGAATGGTGGTGGAGCAGAGCCATGGAGCAGCTGAGCCCCTGTCCTGCCTGCACTGTGGTGCATGGGCAGCTCCCCCAGATGAAGGCCCCACTTTTCCCCAGGAAATCTCCAGCTGTGGGAGTCAGGTCAGTGCTGCCCATGCAGCCAGTGCCATGAGACCTTCTGGTTTTTACTAGACTCCCAACCCAGCACCCAGGAGAAACTCCTGCTCGTGGGATACACACATTCCAGCAATGCTTCTCTGTCCTTGTGCTGGAGGAGTGGATGCTGGCACTAGAACAGGAATCAGATCAGTTGATTTGGAGACCAAATTTGAATTTTTGGGGGTCTCTGGGGTTTGGCAGCTTGAGCTGGTGTGAGATTGCATTTGGAGCTGGGCTGGAATTCCTTTTTCTTCTTGCCTGCTGGGGCCTTCCTGTGTGGGGGAAGGACATGCAGATGTGCGTGCAGGCACATCCCAAATTCAGGGCAATCCACCTCATCCTTCCCCAGATCCTGCTCTCAGGGGAGCAAGGCTGGGACTCCACCAGAACTGCTGCAGACCTCTGAGGGTGCTGTGGCCAGGTGTTGGTGAAGCTCCAGGTGGGGTTTATCCTGATAGGAGTGCAGATAACTCAAGGAAGGAACACCAGGGACATTTTGGGCAGGTGCTGCACCCATGGGAACAGCGGGATTATGCTCCTTTGGGGTCTGTTTGCAGGATGGGACATCTGCTGCTCAGGGGGAGGCAGATGAGCCCCGAAGAGTGTTGAGCCTCAAGGGGAGGGCTGCAAGGATGTACCTGAGGATCTGGGAATGCAATGGCAGAGCCAGAAAATGCCCTATAGCACCTGGAGCCCTGTGGCACTGCCCAGCACATCGGACTGGCAAGGGACACCCTCCATGGCACCTCCACACTTTGGGGATACCAACCCATACCTTGGTGGGGGAAAAAAGGGACCATTCCCCCAGCACGGGGCTGGCCCCCCTCAGCTACTGTGGTTTAGGGCTCCTGTGGGCTGGCTGCTCCCCTTCCCAGCCCCTGCTGGCAGTGCATTGGGTTCTCCATCTGCATTCCAGTGCCAGGAAGGAGGGGGGACCCCCTTTGCACCCGCAGGTGCTCCCCTGGAAAGCCAAGAGCTGCCAGCAGTAGGCAGGAGCAGGGTTTGGCTGGAGTCCCTGTGCACAGACAGTGATGGATTCCAGATGGCCCAGGGGCGCAAAGGGCTCACCACAGCGCTTTTTCGGCAGCTGGGCTGCAAGAAGGTCTTGTCCAAAGGCAACATCCGTCAGAAGGAGGGTGGTGGGACCAAGAGGAGAAGGAGGAGGAAGAGGAGGGGGATTGTTTTGTTCCCTTGGCTGCCATAGTGACCTCTCAGGACTGACTCCATTTCTCCATTCCATCTGTTACCTCCCATCCCTGCATGGAAGGCTGGCAGCAGCAAAGACGTGTTTACAACTGCCTAAAAATATTTGAGATGTGGGCAGGGGAGGTTTGGCCTGCCCTGCCAGGGGTGTCAGGTGTGCCCCACACTGTGTGAGTGAACAGGCTCATGGGGAACCATTGCCTGTGCTGCAGGAGGGGAGTGCCTGGGGCTGGGAAGGTGGGTTGGTGCATCCCCTCCCTCTGCATTTGGGGTGGGGGAGCAGATTTTAGGCAGGTGACAGAACCTGGCTGGAAGCCAGCAGGTTTGGGGGCTGCTCAGGAGGAAAATGCTTGTCCTCATCACCTGGGGAGTCTGAAAGGCCACCTGAGCATGCAAGCCATCGAGTCCCCTGGAAGGGATGTGGTTTGGGAGGAAAGTACACAGGAGTGCAACTGTTTCAATTTCCCATCCCAAGTGAGGCTGGGATTTATCAGATGTGTTCAGAAAACAACCTCTGAACTGAAAGTAATGGTGATGAACACCTGCTCCTCCAGTGAATCCTGGAGGAGGTGTTTTTCTCCCTCAGGAGACAGGTGAAAGGGCTGTGCAGAGTCTGCATCTTGCTCCCAGCAGAAGGTTTTTCTTCACTGAGTGGCAAGAAAATTCTCTTAGAAATTGTAGACATTCACAAAAATTATGCCATGAAGTAGGAAGGAAAAAAAATAAAGAGCAACCCAAAGAAGGAAAGGAAAAATGCCAAAAACACACCCTGTGCCCAGGATCAAAGCTAGGAGCCGTTTGGGAGCCCTTGGACAGGAATATTCCCTGGTTCCTTTGGCCAAGCCGCAGCTGTGAAAGGCTGCTTTGTTCCCAAGGCCTCAGCCTCGCTTGTCCCGCTGTGGACTTCGCTCCCACTGGCTGCTGGGCAGGTGAGATGGGACAGGTGGGATGGGACAGGTGAGATGGGGGTGGTGAGATTGGACAGGTGAGATGGGACAGGTGGGATGGGGGTGGTGAGATTGGACAGGTGAGATGGGGGAGGTGAGGTGGGGCAGGTGTTGGGGCAGAGGACCAGCTGGCTCTGCCACAGTGGCAGCACTTTGATGGGTGCAGAGGAGCGGGATGAGGAGCCCCAGCTGCTCCACTCCCCCACCCAACACTGAGGGCAGGTATAAAATACCCAGAGCTATTTATTCCATGAGTGATGTGCATCCAAGTGCCCTTACCCCCTCACCCCCTCTTCTGCCCTGAATCCTGCCTTTTCCTCAAGTCTTCACAAATTTTAGACCAAAGTAACGTTTGCTTTTTATTTTTTAGTTTCTCTTTTTTTTTTTTTTTTTTTTTATTTTTTAATAATCTGTGTTTGCTGTCCAGGCTTGGTATTGAGTGCACTGTTCCATGACACTGGAATTTCCCTTCCAAAGCTGCTTCTAGGTTAGGAGGCCTCACCAACTCTGTCCACAGTGCTGGGACAGTCAGGTTTGGCCAAAATTCCCCTTGCCAGAAGTAAGGAGAAGCAAGGTCCCACAGCCTCTAGGTCTCCAGTCTCCAGGGTCCTACATCCCCAAATGCCACATCTCCAGTGCAGAAGGGACTCTGAGGCTGACTAAGCCCCTTTCACCCTGAGGTGTCTCACATCAGATCAGCCTAAATCCTCTCCAGGTGCCGGATGTGGTCGCACTGCCTGGTTTCTGTGGGTCTAATGTGGGGCAGGAAGGGCGGCTCTGGCTGGAGCCCAGCCCGGAAAGCTCGGCCGGGCCCTTGCTCGGCCCAGCAGCGCTGTGGGGAAAGCTGCCCGGAACTGACCAGCCCTGTGCAAAAATGGGAACCTGTGTTGCCGATGAAAAGTGCTTTCTTTGGGTAGGATGTTTGTGTTTCCTTTGGCAGAGCGGCTGCGGGAGCGTGCACAGCACCTGCCCAGGGCGGCTGGCTCTGCTCTCAGTGCACCCATCCTGCTCCTTCCCTTCAAAGTGTGAGCAAAGGGAAAAAGTTTGGCAAGTGCTCCAGCCAGAGTTCTGCTTGCAGCACGCTTGTGATTATTGAGTGGCTCTCCTGGGCACAGACCTGTGGCAGCAGTGGGATCCTGCCCACAAGCCCATTCAGGAACACAGGGAAAGGTTTTTGGGATGGAGGGGCACATCCTGGCCTCTGCCTTCCTGGCACCCTAGTCTGCCTAAAGATGCTCCACCATGGGACATGCCTTTGCTTGCCCCTGAGGCCTTGTGACAGCTCATGCTCCTCTTCCTGCTCCTTATCCCACTTCCAGACCCTGAGTTGTTCTAGTTTGCA
Organism: Lanius collurio; assembly: GCA_020086605.1. Lineage (NCBI taxonomy): Eukaryota > Metazoa > Chordata > Aves > Passeriformes > Laniidae > Lanius > Lanius collurio. The sequence continues at coordinate 17,324,988 of JACBWW010000016.1, forward strand.
TCAGGAATGGGAGGCTGAGCCAGCTGGATGTGAGGAGCTGCCTCCTCTTGCTCCAAGGGGGAGGTCAGGGTTCTGTCCCTTGTCTGGGGGAGATGGCTTGGGTCTGGTGGGGTCAGGGAAGGGAGGGCTCTGGGCAGATGGCTGTGCCCAGGAGAGCTGGAGCCCAGGGGAACCTGCAGAAGGTTTTGCCCTGCAATGTGCCAAGAGTGACTGGGCAGAGGTGGCCAAGATGCTTCCCAGGAGCCACCACCACCACCAAGGATGCGTTTGGAGGCATGAGAGTGGGCAGCAACCCAGGGCAGCACTCTGCTGCCTTTTCCTCTTGCTCCACCACACCTTCTGCCCTGGGAGCACAGAGACTTCATGCAGATGGTGCCCTGGCATTTTGTCCCCTACCCATCACTTCTCTACAAAGCCAATTACATCTCCTCAGGGAGAAAGATTTTCCATCAGAAAGAACAGATTTGAGGAAAATTGCAGTCAAGAGAAAATCTGGAGGAAACAGTAGCCAGGGAGGTGGATTATGTTGGCCAGGGTGAAGCCTATGTCCTCCCAACCCTTCTGGGCTCATGGATAGCACTGGTACAAAAAGGCTAATGCTGGTGTGGGGCTGTGCCAGCTCAACAGAAACAGATGTGGGATGGTTTCCCCCCTTGAAGGTATTGTCCAGAGTAAAATTTTGTACATTACCATTTTGTTCCAGTTTGGATGAAGCCTGACAAGCAAGGTGATGAGATTGCTCATGAAATGGGGATTCTGGGTCTGTGGCCAACCCTAATCCACCAGTTTACTTGAAAGTTGCTGACTGCTGCCCCAAGCTTGGACTTGATGCTCCAAGGAGGGAAATGCTGCATGACATGTCTCACGGGGATGAATAGTGGCCCATGACCAGGGTGAATGCTCCCCCATCCTTGGGTGTCCCTGGGCCTCAGCCAGGTTGTGCTTCTTTGGGAGGGGTCCTGTTTGCAGGGGATTCAGGCAGCACCCTCCATCTTGGGTACCTTTGCACCCTCCCCAACCCCAAACCCAGTGGGACTGGTGTGAGAAGCAGCTGCCCTGGCTGCATTTCCAGGTTCAGGTGCTTCATTCATGGCAGAGGCACCTGATGGATCCCACATTCCGGCTGTGCATGTTGGAGTGGGATGGAGGGGACAGGCAACCACGTTCCTCATGGATTTAGGGCTGCTCAAGGTGCTGTGCAGCACGCTCAGCACCCTGCCCTTTATTTATGACTGTGGTACTTGGAGCTATGGCTGTGGTTGTGTTGCTCCCGCTGCCCAGCAACACGGTGTCTATTAAACTAAACTATTAGACTAAAATAAGTCTATTTTGAGAGCTGAAACCAAGGAGAAGTGGAGCAGCCTGGTTGCTGCAACAAGCCCCAGGTTTCAAACCAAACCCTGATCCCTTAAATCAAGGCATTCTGGCTGGGGGCGGATGGGCTTTTGGAGGTGTTTGAGTTTTTCCCACCAGATTTTTTTTCCCATGGGTAAGATCCTCACATGAATCTCCCACTACAGTGGGCTCCTGCATGAGGGGGAACAGAAATTCTGTGGAAACAGCCTGGGGACTTCTGTCCATCCATCTTGCACCCCTGCCCTGTGGTGCCATGTCTGGGAAGGCTCCTGTGCGCGCGTGGGGAGGAACCCAGGGGACTTGCAGGAAACTCTGTGGAATTGCTGAGGATGGAAAAATCCCTGGGATCTGCCCTTTCTCTGAGAAGACATCTGAGCTGGGAGGTGTTTTTCTTTCCATCCAGTCAGCACGGCCGCTTGGAAATTTCCTACGCCGGCTCTGGCTGTGATGTTTTCATAACACAGCGAACAGTCTGGCAAAGCCCTGAAAAACCATTCGCCAATTAGTGACTTACATCTTTCCTGCAATTCTACCTCATTAGCCTTTATTAAAAATAAATAAATTAAAAATAATAAAAAAGATCCAGGCCCCTGCAGCACCTTGCAGAGTCCTCCCAGCTTCTTGCTGATGTTTCCCCACTGTTCTCCTCTCGCCTGGTGGTGCCAATGCAGTGAACACCAGCCCACAACGCCCACGGCTCATCCATTGGGCACCTCATGGCTCCTGCTGCTCCAGGTGATGTTTCTGAGTGGCTGCATCCCTCCCATGCAGTGCCCTTTCCCTGTGAGTGGGACAGCAGGGAGCACCCCGAAGTGCTGTAACATGGGGTGAGCTCCTTGCTGGGTGTAATGACAGATACCCAAATGAGCCCTCAGGGTCCATTTGGGTGCTCCCAGCTCCCCTGCACCATGATCAGGGACTCTTCTGCCCAGTTGGGTGTTCCCTGCCTGCTGGTGGAGGGGCCTGTGGTGTGGGTGATGGAGGGAATGCTGACTCAGCAGCTGAAAAGGCTTATTCCGTCCTGTGAAAAATGCTGATGCAGCATTTAAAAGAAAATGGTTGACTCAGGAGGTTGGAAAAATGTTGCTCATCAGTCTGCAAAAACGTCGACTCATGGGGCCACAAAAACACCGAGCCACACACAGCCAGTGCCCCTGCCCTAAATTTCTGAGGATGCTGGAGTGGCATCCCACCTGACTCCCAAGTTTAAGGGGAAAAACATCCCCCCCAAGTTTGCCCTCCTGCCATAACCTGTGTTTGGAATGAAAGAGGATCAGCAACAGCACTCCCAAACTCACTGATTTTTTAGTGGTTCCAGTGCCTGGTGCTCATGAAGGAACTGGGAAGGCAAACAGTGATTTAGTTCCCAGACTCCTGCAATGTCTAGGTGAACGGATGCAGCTGAGCCATGTCTTTTCTAAGAATGCACAAGTGGTGCATCCCCTCCTCTCCCCCCAGCACCAACAGTGCCATCCCCAAATGTGGCTTTCCCTGATGGCAGAGGAAGCAGTGAGCCATGCAAGAACACTGCTGATGGCTCCTGCTCCCCTGGAAGACGCTGTGAAAGGAACGCAGGGAAGGCTCCATTAGGGAACGCGCGTGTGCAACGTGTATTCCTCCCTCCTCCCAGCCCCAGGAGGGGCTTTCTCTCCAGCCTAGAGGAAATCAGACCTCTGCAAGACCTCTGCTTCTGTTAAAGATGATGCCCATGGCCTCAGCTGGGAGACAGACACAGCTACACCACGGCAGCCCGACCACGCTGCAGTTCGGAATTTATTAGAAACAGCTGTCAGTACATCCTTCTAAAACATTACATGTCAATGTGCTTTATTGCAATCTTTTTTTTTTTATTGCATTTTTTTTTGATCTAGAGCAAGTAGGCCCAGGATGCTTAGTGTCTGGGATTTAAAAGCCCAACCATCTAGTAAAAGAAAGTACAGCAAAATTGTAACACACCCGGTGACAAGTACAGTGTTGCATTACTGAGCTAGAAACTACAGGATGACTTGTCAGAAAACACTAACATACACTTGGTTTCCTTATGAAGCAGTTTGTTTCTTTTCTTTAAAAGTTAAACTACATGAATTCCTTTTTTTTTTCTTTTCTTCCCCCCACCCCCCTCCCCGACTACACCATAAACGACAGAAGAACAGATTTTACACAAATAACAAACAAGTGTACCAAAGTTACATGCTGGAATTCTTCTGGAAAACAAAATAATTCAATAGCTTCTGGAGAAGCAGGTTCTTAACAGATGCAGTTTCCCTTAAAGAAAATAGAAGTCAAAGAAAAGCAGAAACATTGATGCAAAGGTTGTACAAAGGAGTGTGCTGTTATTTCAGCCCTCGACACAAGATCAAACACCCACTCATGCTTTACATTGAACCACACCTTGTACAAAGAGTCCACTCACAAAGGGACACGCACCAACACCACCCATTGCACATCAGCTCTGGACAGGGGGCACTGAGGGGCCACTGAAACGTGCAAACAATCACTGCGTCTCACAGGAGAGCAAGAGGGATTTCTTCTGCTAAGCCTTTGCTTGGGACACGGTTGAATGCTTTGTCCCAGAGTAAGTAACACCCCAAATCAACTCTGTTTACAAATATAGTAGCAACCCCCCCCGAGGAAATCCAGAGTTCAGCATTTCAGAAGCACATATGCAAGATGAACACAATAAACTCCTTTTCATTTGACAACAAAACCAACACAATTCTGCCTGAACACGTGGCAGAAAGTGCTAACGGTGAGTTTTGTTTTATTTTTAAGGGGCAGTGCCACTTACAGCTAATGCATATAAATGTGTAAGTGAATATATTTTACATATATCTATATACATACAGTACATATACACGCACACGCACGCGCACACACACACACGGATGATGCAGACCATTACAATCCCATGGTGCAATAAACAGCCAGATATACAAAATTAACAGGTTTTCATCAAACAGATCTTTGCTGGATGTAGAAGTCACTCACGAAAACAAAACAGATCCAAACCCCGACCCAGCCGACTGAACGTGAGCCCCGCCCTGCAGCCAACAGAGACCCGGGGGCAGCTCGGGGCTGGCCCCAGCACCCTACAACCCACTGCTGGGGGGTGACAGTCACCCTTAGAGACCTTTTCTTTTGTCTTTGGATGCAGTAACTTTCTCCAAACGATCCCGAGCCTCTTGCTACAAGCACTTGGAAAGTGCATGGGAACGGCGTTGCTGGATACAGGGGGAAATATCCCTCCCTTCATTTGCCAATGCCGATCTCACAGAAGCAATCCCAAGGGAAGGTGGTGGAGGGGGGCATCAAATTAAAGCTGCTTTCTCTAATACAGGTTGATCAACGAAGCGTTATTTTCTATTAAAAAGGGCCCGTCTCACTTTATTTTCCCTTGCCTCTGAAGCTCACATTACATTTTTTAAAGGCAAACTTTAGAACAAATGGCCAGTCTAGTCATGAAATACGGCGAGTCTATGCCAATAGCAATTTAAAAAATGCAAATTCTGCATTAATTATATGGAGCCAACCCCAAAGACCAGCACTTCAAGCACTGCCATCATCTAAACAGTTAACAAACTAAAGCTCCCAATCTGCCTCTTTGAACAAACAGGAAGGAACTGAAAAGATTTCAAGAGATTTTTTTTTCCCCCTTCCCATTCGGTGGAAAGTATTTCTGCCCACAGAATGCAAGATTCACAAAAATGTTGGCCAAACTTCACGTAACCCCATCCAAAGCTGCTGCTCACGCAGGGCTGAACTGGCCGTGCTGCCTGACGAACAGGCCGGCGCTTCTTTGGGCTGGTCCTTCCCTTCTCCCGGCTGCTTTGTGCCAAGGGAAACAAGGGGATCAGCAGTGCAAGTTCCCTTCCCATACAGAAATGGCAGCAGCTCCTCAAGGACTTGTATCAATTCCTAAACCCTCTCCTGCATGTGCATTTAAGGAGAGTACAACTGGTTATGCCAAAGGGAAGGGTCTGCTCTGGCATCTCCTCTTATTTTCGTGGTTCCAAGCAGAGGTTTCTGCTCCATGGTCTGTGTCTCCTGCTTCACTGAACTACAATCAGAGGGATGCTGCTTTAGGGTGCTGATCCTTCCTCTCCACTAAAGCTATTTGTTTTGAATGCTGGATTTGAGCAAGCCTGACTCCCCTCCCCTTACAGCATTTTTGCTCTTCGGGAATGTTATTTTGATTTTGCTATTGCAAAAGCAGAGGTTGCAAATCAACTATAAGGAAACTACACATAAGAAAACTTGATTTTAAACATGGTCTAAACAAAACAACCCCATCATAGTGCTTTGTAAAACTGCATTTTGAACCTGTCCTACCCCTCCTGATCCACAAGCAGTACCTGTTTCATGTCTGCACAATGCAGCAAGCATACAAGACTCACTAACATTTCAGATTTTTACTCCCTGTTAGTGTAACAAAAAATAAAAAATAAACGGACATTCAAAAACAGAAGCAAGATTGTTCAAGTACCAAATAAGGGGCTTTTCCAAACTTAAAGTGTGACACTCCTATAGCAATTCTGCTGTTTTAAACAGCCACAGCGTTCAGTTACAGACATGGTGCCACCGAAGCCTGCAGAGAGCCCAGGATTTGGGGCAACCAAGACCCTCCTCCTTCTCCTGCCCTCCCCAAAACAGCACTAAGTGTCAACATTCATTTCCACAGTCCCGTTACAGTTGCCTGGCTTTACAAGGGAAAAGCTTTTGATTTTTGCCCTGCTGTGACTAGAATTCAGCTATGATTAAATGCAAGTTTTTTTTCCTGGGAATGGTTGTTTTCGGTTGTGGAAGGCTTGCTAACGCTAGTGTCAGCGAGAAAAGAATCAGGCCCATCACATTAAATGGAAAACTTCTTGGACATCTGCCACCTCAAGAGAGATGAGTGGGGAAAGAGCATTTTATTTTTGGCATAAGACAGAGGGCTGTACTGGATATAACTCTAGATTGTGACTACCAACAGTGCAAAGTAGCAACTCACTTCACAGCTGATGAGAATGAAATAAAAACCCAAACACAGCTCCCAAAACTAGAGCACTCCAGTATCAGAAGGTGGACAATCACACATTACTGCTCCACACACTAGTGAAGCACCTGTTGGCACATCCCTCTGTTTCTAGGTTGGTTCTTCCCATGCTCAGGTTACTTGTAATCAATAAAGTAGTGGGAAAAGATTTATAACTTACTAACTTCAAAAACATGGCACTCGTGGCTGACACAATGGGGCCAATGGCAACTGTGGAAGCAGACCTGATCTCCATCCATACCAATACAAAATACTGAATCACCCCTAATTCCCTGCAAATATACTTCAAAACACATTAGAAGAAACTGTGCATATTCGAGTTTCAGCATCCCCTCCCCCCTCCCCCATTTAACACTGTGCAAAAGTTATTTATTTAACTCTACATATATATTTAATACAATATGGGTCAATGAGATCAATGCTCCTCTAACTGCAGCCTGGTACCAGATGGCTGCTAAGACAGTGAGGTTACCTCCCCTTTTCCTCCTGATGTTCTGACTCTTAAAATTAAAACCTCCTCACATCTTACTGTTTTAAAAGAACTTCAGTTTCCTTGTTTTGCCTCCATGTTCACATTTCCTGTATTTGTTTCAGGCTTAACAGCTGCTTTTCATCCTGGGGTGTAATCCTGCACCTCACAGGCCCATTTCTGATTTCTCAGTCATGCAAGTGTAGAACAGCTCCTGGAAGCTGTGGGTTTTCTCACAGGTCTAATGCTACTGAGCAAACAGAATTAGGCCAAGCACAATGAGAGGTGCAGGACCAAGCCCTTGCCCCATGGATCACACCAGATGCATGTGTCAGCTGATTTTATACCAACTTTCATTTGCTCTGTGAACATAAAATAGTTGTAAAAAGAATCTATGCAGTAACACACGCAAGTCACTGGGAACAATGGCAGCAGCTGGGACTTCAGGTGCCTAAACCAAACACAGAGAGACACAGTGGCAAAACAGCCTCAGGGAGACTGCTCAGACTAATGGAGCCAGTACAAGGAATGCAGGTTTAGTCTGCCCATAGCCCTGGTCTCAAGGTTTGGGCAAAACAGAACTTCAAAGAACACTTCAGGATGGCTTATTGGCTCTGGGTCCATCATTCACAGCAAATACATCACCTGTGATCAGCAAAAAGATCTTGGGGAGCAAAGGGCCAAGAGTCCCAACTCACAGCACGATAAAGCCCAGCCACCTTCACAGATGCTAATGGAATCACACAGTATTTACCTTGGCAGAGCCAGGACTGGAGCCTGCACCAAGACCTCACAGGATCAATCAGATTGCACTACAGAGAGACTTCAGACAGCCCTGCTCTGCTATCCTGCTGCTGTCAGGCCTGTGAGGGTGTGCCAGGATTTACAAGGCTGGAAGCAGATCTGTGCCTGTTTAAAACAAAAGTGAGCCCTACCTGAAACTGGGGCAGATGTGAAACACTTTGGCCAGGTTATCTCTGTCACAAAAGCAGGGATCAGAAATAGGGGCCTCATCAGCCTCAAATGTTAACACTGTCAGTAAGAGAGTGCAGAGAGATCACAAGGGTAGGGAAAACAATCAGACACTTCTCTCACACAGGCCTTTCCACAGGCACAAGGCACCTGGTTATCATTTGTGCCTTTGAACTGATTTCCCTCATTGGGCATTTGGTTGCAGCCCAGCATCAAGGGAATGCTAGATGCCCAAGAGGTGTGAGAATAGCAGCTGTACAGCTACCAGATTAGAACTGCAAATTAGCCAAGATGTAGAGGCAAGTTTGTTTATAAAGAAAAAATTCCATGTCCACAGACCACTGAGGAAACCATTCAAGATTTCCATTAACAGCAAAGGCTATGTCTCATTTTTCCTTTTTTCCTGGGGAAGTAGAAGGTACACACAAGCAGATGTGGTTCATTTTGACACAGCAGCTTATGTGAATTTTATTCTTCTCTCACAGAGTTTTGGTTAAGCTTTGTAGAGTATCATTTAAATGAGAAAAGTGGCATCTACACAATTCCTTGCCTGAAGACTGCACTCTGGCCAATTAGGAAGTGTCTGGGATGCATCAGGGTCATTAGTGCAAAATAAAAAATGTCATGGCATGCCAGGCAACCAGACTACTCTTCCTGCAATGGCTGTCAGTGCCTCAGCCTTGTCACTTCCCTACTTGTGAATTCAAGACATTCAGTGAAATAATACTTCTCGTGTAAACATTATACATCAACAAGCCTGGCACTACTGCCCAGGCATTACAGAAAAAAGCCATTTGAACAGGAAATCAGCCCCAGGGTCAGAAACGGGTCTCCAGCATTCTCAGACCTGCATGACTGTCTGCTTCCTGTCCTGCACAATGGGTGCATTGCAAGGGAAACGCTTCCAGTAATGGGAACAAAAGTAACTTTCAAGGTTGCACACTGAACAATTGCTTTGCCAGTTGTGCTTTGATGCCAAGTGGTTCGGTTTGCCAAACTTAGCTCTTTTTCATTTTAGAAGCTTAAGGAATGGAAATAAGCTGCTTTGTACACTTTCCAGGGAGGGGATTTATTTGATGATTGCTGTAGTTGATGAAGCCCAGGACTACCCACTCCAGTATTTGACAGCAGCCCTTGCCAAAGGATGGTACCAGACATCCAGTAACTGAGGAGTATGGCTCTCTTCCCTTCCTGTGTTTTGCATCATGTCTAAAATAACTACAAGGGAATTTAGATTATACCAGGGTAAAATCTTGCTTGGCTGCAGTGGTGTGAGAGTCCAGAACCCAGCTTGCAAAGAACAAATCAGAGGAGATCTAGGATTAGCATGCTCACTTCTTATAACTGGAAGTGACTATACCCTACCAAAGAATTTGGTACAATAAGCCATCCAGAAGCATTTGATTACACCGACCTCTTCTGTACCAAAATCAAGTGTTACAAGAGTTTGTCACTGTTCTTCAGCAAGAGACCTGCAGCAGGTGAGTGCAAGCTTCATTCTAGTTTACATTCTGAAGCACAGTATCATTAAAAATCTGAAAACAGAATCCCAAGCTGAGGAAGGGGAGGGAGAGGGGGTGAAGAAAGAGGAGAGTGAGCAATTACATCAGATCAGACAAATTTAGTGTTTTGAAGACACACAATGTTTAGCTTTTCCTTTTATTTGTTTCAAGTTTTGGTGCAGAAAGTGTGTGCGGATGCTAACGCAACCTTCCCCGTAAGTGCTTGATCTAGCAATGAACAAAGTTTTGGCGTGTTCAATTTGGTTATGTTTCCTTTAAGCGAAGACCTGTACAGCCATTGAAACCAAAACTTTGTTACTGTTGGCAAAAAAAATAAAGCAACTTTCCTTTTACAAGCATTTTTCCATTTAGATAAAAACCTGAAACTTTCCCATAATTCCTTTGGTCTTCTCTCACCAAATTCCATGCTACCTCAAGACAAGCCCTCTTTTGGAAGTCCGGCTGAATCGCAGTGAAGCTGCTAAAATTAGCAGAGAAGAATTGCTGTGGCAGAGTTTCCCCCTAGTTAGCTGGGAGTTTAAGACTGAAAGACATTACCAGTGCCTCAGGTAGAGGCTTCAAATTGTGTCTACTAGAACAAGAGAAAACAAAATCCAATTAGAAGTTCCATTGAAGGTGCCTGGCAAAAAATCATCTCCATAAAATGTTGCTTTGCTTCCAGTATTTTCGTATGCGTTGCGTGGAGTTTATTCCCCTCATAAGGAAACAAAAGTATCGGTGTAAAAGCACAGCTGAGCTTTTAAGGTAGCACCAGGACACCTACACCCAAGTTGTCGTCTTGTTGCTGCTAGGCCTCTTTTTGATTCACATTCACAGAATCACTTCTTGTGCAAAACAAGCAGTCTAAGGAGAAAGAATGCCCTCCGAGTTCTAATAAAAATCGTAGAAAAGAATCCAAGATAGCCAACGCTTTCCTCCTCCCCAAAATTTACCTGCAGAGAGAGGGGGGCATCTGTGCGTAGACAGGATAGGCAAGCCTGACATTTAGGGAATCATTGTGTTGGACAAGGGATGTCTGCTGGTAATGAAGAACCAAATCCTTAAGTGTGCTGTACAGGTTGTATGGTTCTGCAAACCCATAACCTCTTGGAGTGCTGTAGATCACACAGTGTTTCACCTCTCCATCAGCTCTGCAAGGAAAAGAAAGAGGAGAGTTTAACATAAAAGGACAAACTCAAAGTGACAGTCTATTAACAATTAACTAATGCAGCAACTCTGCCAGTCACTGGATTACATAATGGAGGACCCAGCAGATGCAAGTGGAGGAGATTAATATAGTCTGTGAAGAAACAGTGCTTCAGGGCATGCGATTAAACACTCTTGCATAATAATCCACATAAGAGGGCTCTTCCATCCCAGCAGTACAATTCCCTACTGCATTGTTCTCCAAATGTTCCTTGGAAAAAAAAGTCAAGAGCTGAACCAAGAAGATAAGCACCTAAAGTCAGCAATGACTTTGTGCTCAGCTTACCTACAAACCTTTCCACTAAGCAAAGAAACAAAAACTCACAAACTATCAGGACCTACAAAGTATTCCATGAAACACAGTGCTAACCTTCCATGTGTATTTTTTAATGTTAAGCATAGGAAGGGTTCAAGCTTATTCATTATCTGAAGTCATAGTGACCGAGTCTCCAACTTGGCAAAGCAGCGACTGGAACACAGCAATTCCAAAGCTGCTAGAAAAAACTTATCTGCCAGAAAGATCAGGTATTATGTAATCTCTGTCCTGGAGCCTGTTACAATCCCAGTCACATGTAGGAACAGGTTACTTTACACCACCCCTTTGGGAGGCTGTAGCGTGATCCCAACCAAACAGAAGCATTTGATGAACCCAACACTTGAGTGACTGCATTGAACAGAACATTGAACACAGCAGATACTACAACTTTTGGTTACCTTGAGGTGCTAAACCTTTATATATTCATTTCTCAGACTTGTGCTCAGAAGCAATTAACCTCATGTGAAATAAATCAGTGAAAGCCATTTTGGACTCCAGGACAGGCTTGAAGGATTTTTAGATAATGGAGTCAGAGTATTTCTGACCTTCCTTACACCAGCATAAAATGAAGTGAAATACAAGAAATCAATGCAAGGCTGTGTGAATGTCATCAAAACTACTGCTCACAAATAATCCTGTGAAGCATCACCATTACCTTACAAATACAAGAGAAAGATCTAGAGCTGGACATGAAAATGAGAATGGAGAATGGCACACCTTTACAGCCCCACTTTATTTCTTCCCATGTGTCCCTTGGCAGGGAAGAATACGGGAGAATTAGGCCCTAACTTACTTATAGACTACAGAGCTTCAAGTTGGGATACTTCAGAATTTTGTACTAGCTACTGTGGGAACTGCAGAGGCTGCAGGACTACAGTTATTGCACATTCAAAGCACATTTTTGTTACAAAGCTTTTACCATGCCACTCTTCCTGCAAACATGCAATACATTCCAATGGGTAGGCCTAAGCTAGGCCTGGCTTTTGTTCTCCAAAATAAAGAGCTTTGGTAGAGATTTATGAATTGAGTAGTTAGAACAAAAAGGAAAACAGACTTACACCACAGAACAAGCATAACATCCTTTCTTGCTACTCTCGCGAATTAAAAATGCTCCATCAGGTTTCCCACAGAGCAAGTCTTCTGCTTGGATACGGTTGAGATCCCCAACAAACCAAGTTTTCTCATCATGATGTGGCAGGTTTTCATCTTCTTCATTCACAAAGTATGTGCTGAGAGGACAAATTTATTAACCAGTGATCAGTAAAGGAGTTAATAAGCAGTTACTTTTGCAGAAATCACACAAAGAAATACCAGAATTGCCCAAATTGGGAGGTCGGGCTCCTAATGAACATCTATTAAAGGCTTCCACTTAGATCTTGATTTTAATCCTATGTGTTTCAGCAGAGCTGCTGCCTCACATGACATCACCGTGGCTCCAGTCCTTCATTGAGAAACTGGTGGTTTTTGTTACCAACCCCACAAGAAAAAACACTTGTTAATGGAACAGTTCTCAATAAAATCATATGTATAGTGACACTTACTCATCAATATTTTCATTTTTGATCCCCAGCCAGTCATTTATTCGCTTCTGTCTCACCCCCTTGTGATTGAGCCATCTGCCAGAAGAAGAGAACATTAATACATTACTTCAGAGCATGTGTATGGGTTTTCTCAGTGAGCAAGCTGAAGCTTAGACATGAGACAGTCTGTGTCCAGCCCAGTGACATTAAGAGCTGGGTAACAGTGGTGGTGAAATCAAGTGTGGGTATAAGCAACATCTGAGACACCTAACAAAAAAAAGTACAAACATCTACTGTATTAGCAGGCACAGGTTTTGTTTATAACTAATTTTTCTTAAATTTTTACCTTACAGTAGTTACAGAATATGCACCTAGTTGTAGCTAGCTCTTTAAATAATGAAGTCATTAAGAGGACAACCAGCACTCAGACATCTTCTGCCAGACTGTAGCACCTTAGCACTAACAGAACTTTGGTTATGAAAAGAAAATTAAATTCTCATTATCCTGATGGAAACAGCCATTAATCAGATTCATCAGAGACACTATTCTGAGGTATGGGTCAGGCTTACTTACACAAGATACTGATCTCTGATTTTGCGGAGCTGAATTAGGTCAGGCTTGATACTGTTCATTTTCTTATCAGTCTCCCTGTTGTCCAGAGCTTGTTTCTTCAAGTCTTGTTCCAGGCGCATTTTACTGTCATGGATCTCACCCAGGCGTGATTTTAATTTTTCGTAGTTCATCATTATCCTGCAAATGAGCATGAGAGAAGAGGTCAAACCAGTCCAGAAGGACTGAACCTACTGGAAGCACTGACAGAAGAGTATCACAGCAGCTCCTCCCTTTGAACACCTCATCCGTAAATGACAATTACTGTAAGAGTGACAGGAAACACCTCTTGCCAGAGTGCCTTCAGTTTACCTTAATATGTTTCCTTCTGGCAGAGATGTAGGAAGAAACTCTCTGTAGGAAGGTAAGCTAGAACAGATTCCTCCTTCACTGGCAGATTCAGTTTTTATCAGTTATGCGAGCCCACCACAGGTATCAGCGATAGCAAGATTTCAAATGCAGACTTCAATTACTATCAAGAACCACCAGGAAGTAATGCTGCCTGTCTCTTCATTCAAGGTTACTTTGCAGGTTTTGTGTGATTCAGGAAAATTACATCTTTTGCTTGTTAACTGTCTTTACTAAGAATGAAGCACCACAATTGCAGAGTGAGATTGTTACAGGTAACTGTTTCTGGTCCAGAAACCTCCTTCAGAGGGTTCATAAAGCACTATGTTAACTTAGGCATATACCTGGCCTTTCTTCAAAGGCCTAGATCCAGCTTTTTCTGCTAACACCCTCTCAGAAGGGCAGTTTCAAACAAGGTCCTTACTGAATTAGTTAGATGACAGCTACTGTTGATCTTTGAAAGCAACTAAAACCAACTACGGATAATGAGATTGACCAGATTTATGTACATTTCACAGTTCAAAAGTAAAGATTTCTCTGAATTATACTCTGAGCAAATCCAAATAGAAATGGGATAAACAAATTAAATAATTATTTCCCTTTCTTTCCTGGTCCTCTGATTTACTGATGTTAAGAGAGGATAAGAAGTATCTTGATTTACTGAAGTTAAGAGAGGATAATCCAGAGATTTCCCAGCTCCGCAATTCCTTGAGAGGAGAGAGCTTTACTGAAAGGTGAGATACCTTGAGGGAAGGTCTTAGAAAACACTGAGCTTCCAAAGTGGTTTATATGATGCTGTAATGGCAGTGTCAGTGTGGGCACCAGTTCTTCCAGGTAAGCAAACACAACCCAAGAGCTCACCGTTCAATTTCTTTGTCGTTCCCCTCCCTGCGGAATCGCTCGATGTATTCTTTGCTGTATCGCTCTTGTGAGTGGCACTGTTCCTCAAATATCTTAATTGTTTCATTAAATGCTTCGATTGCAGTCCTCTTCATCTGAATTTCCTATGTAAGGAAAGAGTCCTTTATCATTTGTTCATTATACAGATGACAATACAAGACCCAATCATGTGCCCTAAACTGACTGAGACGATGATCTTTTCTCCCCCCACTAAGTCAAAATGGGATTAATCAGCTTTAAATTCAGTCAAGTGCCTGAGTAGGGTCAGGAAAGAAGCAGGCAGACTTACTCCCTGTTAGTCTATCCTCCTCCCCTACATGATGCTCTCTATTAGCCTGCAAACCCCTCAAATATTTTAGTCATATTTTCCATCTTAGTTTGCAGGAAGACTGCCAGCAAACCTCCTCCCCATAGATGAACTATCTTATTTTACAAGAAGCAGTCCAAATACCGTATTCACGCTTCCTTAATGCATAATATCTGGTAACTGACTCGCACATGACTTCACAAACAACCTGGACAAACCCCTCTACAATTCTCACTGCAGCACGTGGCAGCTGGAAATATTCAGCAGCCAAGGAAGAAGCCTGCAGTGTAAAGCTTGTAGTGCTGGCCTTCTCCACAGCTTTACCTTATACCAGAAAGTTCAGCTCCTCTTTCTTCTTTCCCCACACTACACCTCTAGGACTTAAAGCAACAAGAAATATTCACTGTTCCCATCAAATCTGAAACCCCTTGCCTCTATTCCATAATTTACTAAGATTTTTCCTTATATTGCCTTTATCAGCCTTAACAGGTTAAAATAATTGTCTTTACTTTTTAAACAACAAGAAACAGACTCTACAAAGAGACAAAGCAGAACCAACCTGTGATGTTCTGGTATATTCTTCATACAATTTGTCGTACTCTTTGCTCTTTTCCTGATACTGAGCATGGTATTCCTGAAGCTTTTTACCTACTGCATCTATATTATCTTCTTTCACCAACTGATCCTGCACATACAAAGAGCTATTAAGTCTTCAAGCAAAGCAGCTTTTCCTTAAGAGTATTCATTTGTCCTCTTATGCACATTTGCCTTTTACAGATACTAGCATCACGTTTATAATCCAGTTTCTAGAGAACATTGTGTCTAAAACCACCTTCTTTTGTGCAACATGTTCCACAGTTTACAGACAGTAGGAACTGGAACTATGGGACACCAAGAGCTGTGCCAAAAAACTAAACTTCCAAGAACACACCACATCTTACTTTCAGGATTGCTATCCCCTATTCAAGAAAGAAGGAAGCAAATTGCTTAGAATCTTAAGATCAGAGTTGTTTCTTTTTTTTCCTCCAAGAAGCTCTGCATTTCTTTTTCCTTAATGCAAGAATGTGTCTTGGGCTACTGAATAGAAGTTTAAAAAATGTTCTTGAAAACTTTAGATGTCTATGCACAGAGTGAGCAGCTGCACAACTCATATGGGTAGCACCGGCTAGAACAGTGCTCAGTGGGTTCAAAAGGGTCCAAGGGGAAATTAAAAGGCTTCTCAGAGGCATACAAGGGTCTCAATTCTCTGTTGGGCTCAGATGGAGACTGGAAACCTGATAAAATGTACTAGCTTAGATGGTTAGACAATTTGGAAGACCTAAATGAGGCCAAATATGAAAAGTCACCTTTTTTTTTTCCCCTATTAAAAAAAATAAACAAATCAGGCTATCCATAGAGAAACCCCAGAATTATACACACATCTGCAATTTTTTTCTTGTGTGCACTAATAGCTACTGGGGTCTGATGAAGATCTTACCTGCTGGTACCGGGACACAGGATACATCAACTTCACATCGAGCTTTGGGTTGTACTGAGCAAGAGACTCATTTCGGTAGTGGTTAATGAGCTCCACAACTGAATTAAATGTCAGTGGATCAGAAAAGCCGTATTTTCCATCCCGATGGTAGATCTTTATCAGTTTGTTGTTGCCACCCTTCCTGTAAAGTACAGCCATTCAGAGGTTTTACTGTGCCCCTCCCATCCCTGTCAGAACTAAGGCTGCTAACAAAGACACCAGAGAAATTCCTGGGCAAGTGGCTCCCACACTGCACACCTCCACTGCGATTCTTTACACAGTAGCAGTATTAAGTAGTTTAAGAGTCAATACACACAGAATTATCATCTGATTATTTGAACAGGAGCAAAGCCCAAAGTAAATCTCTTCCTATGCGTTCATTCTGGAGCCAGCTTATGGTATTTAAATCCTAGCTTTGCCAGAAATTTTGCAAGGAAAAAGGAGGATGCTGAAGGCTGAATAAAGGAGTCATAAGAAAACCCAAACCCATAATTTCCTGCAATTCAGGGTCACTCATAGTATACAACTGAGTACAGATTTATACAATTATTAGCAAGTCTTTTTGAGTTATGGGTGCTAACACAGGATACATGAACCTAAACAAAATCCTTTGAGGATTACAAGATAGTTGTAAATTTAGAACTTTATGTTATCCAGACTTATACATTCTAGTGGTTTCCCTAAATATAGTGCTTATTTCTTCTTTTTTTTTTTTTTTTTTCCCAACAACGGACTGTTTAGACACTGTCCTGTCCTTCTCACACTTACAATTTTGCCCCCTAAAGACAGCTGCATTTAGGAAAATAACCAAATCATGCCAAACCTTAGCACACAGGCTATGAACTTTGAGGCAGAAGTTAAAGCAGAATTTTAAGTACACCCTTGGGATCAAGCCTACCATTAAGGCAATGGAATTTCACGGCAGGATCAAATACCTGCCATATCACAGTAACTCCCAAGGGTGTGCTACAAAGGCTGTGGCTTCTGTGCCTTGCCCACTTGCCTCTAACAGCCAGCCTGGGGAGCCTGTCAGAGGCAAGTGGCTGGGCAGGCTGGGCAAGGCACCAGAGCCAGTCACATGAGGAGCTCTGTGTCTAACTGCAGCAGACAGGGCTGGGGCAGCTCTGGGAAACCTGCTACTTGCAGACTATTTTAATGAAGAAAAGAACACAACTCCAAGTCAGTATTTCCTAAACTTTAGATCAGAAAGCACAGGATACTCTTTTTACCAAGACACTGTGTTCAGTTCTCCAGAGCTCTGTGCTGATGAGATATTCAACATTCTCCCATTAATCAAAGGCCTAGTTTACAAACATCTTTTACCTTAGCAGCTGTGAAACTGTGAAGCAGCTCTCTTCCCTGAGTCCCATCTAATCTACAGAGATCCTTAGGGTAATGTTTAGTGAGGGACAGGACTCAATGCACAGAACAGAACTGTCAGACCTGGCTCTTTATTTGCTTGTTCTGTGATGTGCAGAACTGGGAACATCTCTCAGCTTGAGCCACATGAGCTTTACACAGCCAGGGCTGTCACTGGTATGGGAACAGCTCCTCAGGGTTTTGCTGAGGGGACCACAAGGGCTCAGTGCTCACCGCAGTGTCAGAGTGTAGTCTCCCTGCATCTTGGTGGATGCGTCGCGCACCAGGAATGTTCCATCTGGCATGTCTCGTAATTTGTCATTGACTTCTTCCCTAAAGAATGGAAAGGGAGGCAAAACGAGAAGTGCTAAGGACATGATCATCTTTGCCACAGGTGAAACATCAGACCCAGCAACACAAACGTCTGCAGAGTTCAAGCTTCTGTCAAGCTCAGGCTCTTAAGTTTTTTAGGCCACCTAAAGCAAGTCCCAACTTGTGTAGCTGTACTAAAGAAAAGTACCTACAGTCAACTGCTGCTTAGGAAGGAGTCTCTGTTTAAACAACAGTGGCAGCTGTGACTCAGTTCACAACCCTCCCCTTTAATCTGCTCAGGTTTTAAAGTCCACACTGGAACAGGTTCCCTTTGAGAAGCCAGCCCTGACCTCTTAAGACAGTCTCTAGAATCACAGCTCAAAGGTGCCTAGAGTTTAGCACAGTTTTAGTCTCAAGAGGCTCATTGTTGGCTTAACTCTGATCTTATTTACAGTCCTTTTAAACCACTACAACCTTGCTAACTTCAGTGCAACTTTTCCTTATTTACAACTGAGGCAGAAGGATACTCAGTCCAGAGCTTTAAGCTAAACCAAAAAATCTTTTAGCGAAAGTGAGTACCTGTAAGCACTAAGAAAATTATTTCAGCTGAAGAGATATGCATCTTGCTTATGAGCATTTCACCCAGATTATGTATTTCACTTTATAACAGCTCCCTCAAAGATTTTGGAAGACCTAAGCACTTCTTAATACAATAATTTGGAAACTAAAGTTTCTCAGGTAGCCTCAACATTCTTTAAGTGCTGTAGGAAGCCTAGCTGAACCTTAGAAAGAAAAATAAACAGCAGGCTTTTTTATTCAAATACTAAGGAACAAAAGTATTCAAAAGACTAACAAAAGAATAGCCTTAGCTTTGATTTAGCTACCTGAAAACTATTCTGTTAGTAAAACTGACTCCTATTGAGTATCACATGCATATCCATTTACTCCTTGCAGACCATTTCACAGACTGGATCCAGTTAACTCCTTTTTGAATGGACAGATGTGACCTCCAGGTTTGGGCCTGCAAGTTGCACTCTGGAGCTCATAACAGAATTTTCAGCACAAGTTCTTGACTGCAGAACATTGCTCCTGTCCTGATAGCCTGATGCAGCCTGTACCTGCTGGCTGCCAAACCAGGCTCATAAACAATTCCATCTTTACATGAGCGTGTATCAAGTTTTAATCTAATAAAGCCACCCCAATGTGATTTGCAGTGCATTAGCTCCTGCCATCATGGGCACTGCTAATCGAAGGACAAATCCACAGTCAATAAACTGATACCAATATTGAGCAGTTTTAAACAAACTGTGCCTAGTGGGTTTTGTAATCAGGTTTTGCCACTCTGCTTCAACTTAAAATTAACAGAAAAATATCTCTGCCAAGGCCCTTCAAAAGCAAGATCTATGAGGGTTTACTTTATAAAAAGATAAGGGTGGTACAATAAAGATATGAAAACCTTATTTCCCTTCTCAGAACGGCAATGAGCTCATGTGGCAAACACGCTCTTCTTGCCTCCATCTGCCAAAGTGCTTCAAAGTATTATGTGCACAAGTTTGAGCAATTCCTGATCGCACTCCCAGCACGCTTGCCTGTCCTCTAACAGCTCCAAATTCTAGACTCTTCAGAAGTGCCTTAAGAGGGTAAGAGATGACTGAGCACTTCAGTTCTTTTATGCAATTAAGTATTTAAAAACAGTTCTTTTATTTTCTGAACCAAACCCAAGTCATCTACTTTCTCAAGTACACAGAAAAAGGTTTTCTTTAGAGGCAAAACTTAATTTCTTTGGTATGTGTCTCTATCATCTGCTCAGTATAGTTGGGTGATAGTTAGCATTTGCAAGAGCTGTTTTTCACATCACCATGTAATAGAAATTAATACAGATGCAATTTTAAACAAATGTTAAAGAAACCAAAAATAAGAATACAACTCCTTTTACCCTGAAATATAATTTTTATGCTGAAATCTTGCTGAACTGCATTCATTCCAGGATTGTACGCTGACAACACTTTATTAAATATCAGATTCAGAAGCATTTTTCTTCTTTTTAAAGATTGTGTATCTGGACAAATTTAGAAACTCAAAAATTACTGTCACCAAGACTGGCCCTATCTGTCCCAGAGGAGCAACAACTTAAATATCTTGAATCCAGCTGAATACTTTCACTTATGTGCTTTGCAAAGAATAGTCCTAAAGCATTCCCCTCCTGTAAAATGCTGCTTGAAATAAGTATGTTCTTTTTGTCTTGAATTCTAGCAGGCTTATCCTAATTTTAACAACATATATTAATATATTTTAATCAATATATTCTATATTGCTTACCTTGAGATGTCCCCCCAGTACCATTCTGCTTCCTGCAGAGAGAAACTGGAATTGTCCTTTATTCCATTTGTATTGACAGGAGTCATTGGTTTGGGGGGCTTTGGAGGAAGAGCTGAAAATGAAAAACAGATTAAAGAAAGGCAAATAGGAGAAAATAATCACTAAACAGTTAATGAAATACGACAGTAAAAAAACCAAGAGAAAATGTGCATCTTGAACTCAGCTTTCAAGCTCTCTTAAACCAAATGAAACTTGTAATCACAAAGGAAGTCTGAAGTCAACTGTTCCACCGTGATCCCAGATTTTCTAGTATCAAGCACTTGTGTGAGGGAGGGGAAAAGGAAGGAGTATGAGGAAATGTGCGTTTTTGTTAAAGAAAGACTGGTGCAGGCACGACTACAAGGGCAGGTGCCGCCTAAAGCTCCAAACAAATGACAAAGGTGTACTGTGTGTGAAAGCCACAGTCTGGAGAGCACTGGGCATCACTGTGGAAAAACTCCAGTTGCTCAGGCATCACCAGTCCTGAAGCCAACCCACAAGAGCAAACAGGTGAACTCTTCAGAGGGAAAAACACTGCTAGAGTGCAGTGGTGGCTGGGCAGGGCTGTATCTGTCACAGACCCAGGGTTCACCTTGCACACTGTGTTTGTCATTCAGGCTCCTGTTTGGAACAAAGGCTGGGACTCTGAATACTACAAGACATGAGGTGATAAGGGAAGGGGGCAAGGGACGTTAGATAACTATTAGAGTGCCTGCACCACTTGGCATAGCTGAAGTATTTACCACGGGAAAGAGGATGCTACAGATGCCCAACACACAGGCAGAACTGCACACCTGCAGGCCTGGTGCATACCTGCCCGGAATTCCCCTATCCTGAGTTCATGGCAAACAGGCTTTTACTTCCATTCTCAAAATAGGTCACACAATGTAAGGGCATACAAGACACCAAAGCTGTTTTCTGTTTGGCCAGTTTTTGCTCAAACAACTTTATCACGAACCTGACTGTAAGCCCTGAATCAGTAATTCAGCAGCCACAGGCACATTCATGTACTGGGAGAGACTGGTCTGTGAGAAAATGTATTATACATTTTCTTTCTTTTTTTCTTTGGGAAAGATGTCCTGAGTGTTCTCCCCTGTTTTGCAAAGACTGGATGCTTCATCAAGAACTTTGCCACTGACACTGAGCATTTTTTAGGCATTTTGTGAGACTGTTTTATAGAGGGACAGGTCACATTCACATTCAGAGTAAGAAAGTAGCTACACACATTGATTTGCTGCTAGCACGTTTCTAAGTCAGACCGTGAACATCTGTGCTCCCAGCCCTGTGCCCTCGCCATCAGATTACACAAGCACCAGCGAGCAGGCCTGACACAGTGACAACAGCCATCATTCAGATGCACAGTCCCCACGTACACACAGAAACACAAATAAAGGCAGCAGAACGAAGATTTTGATCTCCAGCACGGAATGGCTTAGCACTGAGAGGTGTGCTACTTGGCACCATCCATCTGCTCACCTCCGAGCCACACCTCCCACATTAAAGAAGAGAAAACAGGCTTCTAACTGCAGTTCCAAATACCATTTCATGCTGAATATCCAACACAGTAACTTCACTGTTCTCTGACAAACCAGTAGATGCTTTAATTGAGCCAATCTAAACTAAATCTGAACCTTGACCCAGACGTTTGCACCCTGGGGTTGCTGACCAAACACCTGATTCAGATAGCAGCATTCATTCTGCGGGACCGAGCATTAAACCATAGCATACAGGTTCTTTTTATGGGGTGAGCTGGGAACTTTCAGGTGTGCACACATCTAGTGAGGCAATAACAGGTCTTGTTGTAAAAGGAAGGTGAAAACCTTCGGATTCAGTGAAGTAGCTTCCTGGTTAGGAAGCTTCAGTTATTCCTAGCTCAACTACTACGGTTGTTTGTGTAGCACACGAGTATTTGCACAAAGCACCATTGAGAATAAGACATGGCTCTAACCTTACTTTGCTTGAAGCTCCCAGCCCCATCCAGGGTCATAGGAACATGTATCCAGGCTAAGCCTGTAGAATCAATTGTATTCACTGTGCTGTTCCACCTCCCCCATTCAAAGTTCCCGAATTAAAAAATGTCTTCAGGTCCTGCCTGCTCCCAATATCTCACCTGGGACAAGACAGCTACAGCAGTTCTGAGTCTCATCAGTGACAGTAAATTTGAGTTCAGAAAACCAGTAGATGTTCCGACCCACTCTAGAATCTTTTGCAGGCTCTGAGTCATCAAAAAGCCTATTAAGTTTTACATAAAAAACGTACAAGAGTGCAGAGAGTTCTTAGAAAACTATACCAGCACCTGCAATTATTTCACTGGGTCTTTCAAATTAAGGCCTGGACGTATCAAAAACTTCAACGTATTTTACAGTGTAAAAAGCCTGTTTTACACTGGTAAAAGGGGATTTCCAGAAGAGGCTTTCAAGTGTTCTCTAGAGTACTTGAATACTTCTCTAGCCCTCCTTGTAAGATTAAGTCTTGCTCGTTTATACACTGTGGGATTATTTAGCAGCTTTGTTAGGCTCACTCCAAAGCACTGGGTACAGAAAAGCAAACTAATGAAGATGAGAAAGGTAAGGAATGGGAGTTTGGACACAGAGCACTAGACATTACACCAAGTGTCCCTACTACAAGTGGGAGTTTCTCCTTTCCCTTAATAGGCAGATATCAATTCTCACTATCAGGAGGTTGCCTACAGAACTTCATTCTGCATGAGAAAACTGGAAGGAAATTCTTTCAGGGAGAAGAATAAGGCTTGGACCAGTTCCTGTAAAACCTGACTCATGGAAGGCAGTCCTTTACACAATAGACTTTTGAAAAATGCTTTTTAATGGCTTGCACATTTCAAAAATACAAAACTATTTGCAAGGGTGGATCCTGTTTCCAGAGAGCTATGTATCTAATTCTTTACTTTCAATGCTTTGAGCTCTTTGAGTCATAATAGATTTTCCCCTGTACTGGATACAGAACCAGGCTCTTGCTATTGCTTTACCCCATAGACCAACATGCCCATCCATTTCAGCATTTCTTGGCTACCCTCTCAGCCCATAGACTTTAGTCTGTACAAATGGAGAACACTCACAAAGGTAGTTTAAAAACCTCACAACTCAGCCCCTGTGATAACACAAAGGGAGTATTTTGTAACAGCATGTCAAGTCTACTGCAACAGAGCAGCATCCACCACATTGCTGCTCTCGTAACACTGGCCCAATGGGTAGCTAGAAGAGGCATCCTTAAATAGTTTTTGCTTGGTACCTAGATGATACTAACAACCCCGCTAGGAGAAATCCTGTGCTGTTTCTTTGAGAAGCTACAGAGAGCCTCAAAGAGTCCACAGATTTTGATTTTAAATTCAAAATAATCCAGTATATATACCTTACTCAATGACTATTAGAGAGCTCAAATCCTAGAGTAAAGTAAAATAAGACTGGCTTGAAGTCAACAGAAACGCTTTCAAGAGCAGCCGTGTTTCTTTCCATGTCACTGCGTCCAATTCTGATCTAGCCACAGGCACAATTTTACTTTATCTCTAAACCAGCTCTGATTAAAGTGAATGATCCTGATGGTTTCTTGCCTCTTTTTTCCTGGGAGAGAAAGAACACTGATCACAAGTGATTAACAGCACAACAGATCTATCCGTTCTAATAAAGAACTGTCTCTTGGCACCAGATACACAAGGATCCCTCCTCTACCATGTCTCTAGGACAGTTTTAGAGCACAGATCTTTCCAAATCCCAAGAGGTGACAGCACAGTTGTACCCTTCCACTCCCACGTGAGAACATTCCAAAGGTCAGGTTCAGCCCTCAGTGACCGCCTAGCAATGAGAGCAGACTGGCTCTCCCTCACGCATTCATGGGCATATCTGGTTTTAATTTCTTTAGCAACTCTAGTTCCCTCTTTCCAGCTTTCCCAGGCAGACTAGCTTGACCTAAATCCCAATCCCAGCTCAGTGTCACTTAGAAGGGGGAAATAAAAACGAGCTGGTGATGGAGCAGAGGGATGGCAGCCAATGCGTGCCGGGCGTGGGATCGGATGTTGCTGACGTCAGGGCCCGAAGGCTGCCGTGCTGTTTCCAGCAGGTATCCTCAGCTGAGCTGCTCCCAGAGCTGCTGCACAGGCCCTCGGAGAGAAAAGCCGATGGACTGGGATCTGCCAAAGGTAGTTTTGGGATGCTTTCTTGGCTGCGCAGAATTGTTTTTTGAAAAGGCGACTCGTGACTTTAACTGACTCGACTCCCTGAAATTCAAAGCGCCTCCAACACCAAGGCAAGCAGGAAAGCTGGCGTCTGAAGTCCAACGCTGCTGTATTTCCTTTAAAGTCTCTCGTAAAAAATCGTGGGCTATATTAATCCTGAATTTAACTGCAGTGAAGTAGGCTGTGACTTCAATGAGATACACACATTCCCCAGTCAGGTTTTAAATAAAAAATTTTACAAGTTTACATGATCTAAGAGCCACTGAGCCCTATGTGTGAGGGTTTTTAATGGCACTGATTCAGGAGTAAAATAGGAAGAATGCATCGGTTTTCCAAGTGCTATATCCCATGCAGTATCCAGTCCAGCAGCCTGTTTCTTCTCTGGCTGCAGTACTTGTGTACAAAATCAACCTGCCAGTTAATTAAAATCTAGTTTTCAGTTCTAAGGCAGATGCCACTTAATCTAAGAATGGCTCCACAACTTACTTCTTCCAGTATTTTCCAAGAGCTTCAAGCCAGATACTTAAAAGCATGGCAGGTTTAAATGCAGCATTGAGTCTACCTTACCGTTACAAATAATCACAACTACCAAGTACTCTGATAAAGTCAATTTAAAGTCCCTCAGCACTTTCACGAGCTTGTTTACTAGCCTTCTTTCTGATGCTCTCAATCTACTCTCTCTGCACATTGTGACAAGCAGAAAACAGATCAGAGGATTTCCAAGACAGTTACTCAGCTTCAAAAAGGCCGATGTGCAGTAGATACCCTGCAAACTGTAATATAAAGCTCTACAAAGTGTCATTGCTATGGAAACATGCAAGTAATCTGTGGTTCGGCCAGCTAACATTTTAATGACATAGTCCTTGAGGAGAGAAGGGTTTTCCCTTTGGAGATATAGATGAAGACTTGGAATGAAAATGTAGGCTAGCTTTGTTGAAGAGAAAAATTCTCCCCAATCTTTAACTGCTCTCTGCTGTCTTACTCAATTTCTCAAACACTCTTCTCAATTTCTCTAACACATTTCAGGCAAAGCCTCAAAATCTTTCCCTCCCTTGGGAGTCCTGTACTCGTCCCTGCTGCATGAAAACCCCTCAAAGACATCTGTGAAAAAAGCACAGGCTTTTGCAGAGGTTTTCCAGCTGACAAGAAGGAGGGTCGTGCGCACCTGCTGACAGCAGCTCCTTCCCCACCACTGGCAGGTAAATCATCTTGGCAGCTCCACATCTCAGTTCTCTTGCCAAGACCCCTCTTGCAGAGCGTTGAGCACCGATGCCCTTCCAAGCTGCCCTCCTCAAAGGGCAGCTAATAATGTGCCTGGAGAACTGCTCTGGGAATGGGGAAGGAAGCTCCTTGATGGAATTATTGCTGGCCACAGAACCTCAGGCATGCTCACATTTTCACTCTCCTCCCCCAAAATAGGCAAGATGCCAAGGAGTAAGACATATCCAAAGAATTGAAGTCTTTCAATATCTCATTACAGAAAACAGCAGACAAGTTGGCAGAAAGCCAGACAAGCTTCCAATGAAAACACTCCCATTATAGCTTTGCTTGTGTTTCTGTGAACTTTCATAAAAAACAACACCTTTAAGAAATATTTCAGTTTTGATTAATTGGCTTTTTTGATAAAGATCTGTTTTGTTTGAAAACTCCCCAGCTATCCAGCCCTCTCCCACACCTCCCAATCACTGTTTCACCTCCTACAGCCTGCCAGGCTTCTGCTGCACTCTGTTCCTCAGGAGCATCCACAGCTACTGCTCAGGTTAAAATATTATCTGCTCTGAGACATCTGCAGAGCAGGGGACAGCAACAGTGTGTGAAGAGGCTGGGTCAAATTCAGCATTCCTTTGGGCATTTCAGGAGCATCTCTCACTTCTTAGCAAGCCCTACAACTTCATGGGCTGAGATATAAGAATTGGAAGATGCTCACAGTCAGACAAATGACATGGGGATCTTTGACTTCTGTACTAAAACACAGCTCCTCCCCTTCATTCCAGCCTTTGCATGAAGGTGCAAAGCCAAAAAACCTCAGCTTCCCAATTATTTTCACTGCCCAAAGAAAAACAGTTTTCCTTCCAACCCAGAGCCCAGTGCTGCAAAGCTACAGTAGTGTCAGAGGTTCCATGATCGACAGGGCTGAGGTGACTGCCCCAAAATTAACATGAGGAGGATAAAAAGGATAAGTCCTCTTCCACCTACCAGGCATAATTAGCACACTCTTAATAAACTGGAGAGGCTTTAGAACTTTTGCTATGTTTCATCACTCTGAGTTTATCACTACCAGCATCACATGCCCGGCTCACACAAGGAAGGAATCACTTTATCAGGCAGACAACAGGCCCAGGCTTTTGCCAACTCTGGATGAAAGTCCATGACAGACATTTTATTGTCATGAAAAAATCAGATATTCAACAAGAACATTGTACTTTACAGTATCAAATGTCAGGTCTAGAAGACTATACAGCAAAAGTAAATGTAAAGTGCAAGGAATTTCTCCTTTTTGCTTTCTAACTAAAGTAGCTCCTCCTCTGCCTTCATAGAAGAAACATCACAACATGTTTTATACTCCTCCACAGGCAGAGTCTTCAAACCACTATTAAAAGTACTCTTTGGTCAATATATGGGAATAGATTTTTTGATAAGAGCAAGGAAAACACAAAATTCAGGATAAGCAAAGAACTACAGTGATCAAAAACAAAGAACTGGCTTTTCATTGTGGAAGAGAATTAAGTCAGGCCCAAGCAATGACAGCTATGGCTAGGGAACATACCAAAGCCAAGAGAAGATCTTTCAAATAATAACTAATTTTAAATAATAAATAATTTAAATAAAAACAGCTCAGGGCTGTTTTCCCCAGGTATTTCAAAGACTAAATATCTGTCCAGATGTCAAGTACAAACCTCACAGGGGATCAAATTCACAGAAATAATTGGTGCTACTGAGAAGTTTTCTGCACAAGAGGCTATTTAAAAATAATAGTAATACAGCTGCAAATGCATATGATTCTTGCTGCTCTAAGCAGCATTTTATTTCAGCCTACCACTAGCTCCAATCTTTCAGAGCAGTATGTAAAACTGTTCCTCATACAGTACCTGTCCTTGTGCTATGTCAAACCATTTTCTAGTTACCAAGTACAAATATTTCAACACCATCTAAATTGCTAAGAGTGAGCCATCTAAATCAAGATCAAAAGGTACATTTCTAAATCAAGAATCCTGAAGAAATCTGAAGGTAAAAAAGTATTCAGAGGAAATCTGTTGTACACTTTGTCATGAGTCATCTTTTTTAAGAACCTTGATCTTGAAGGAAGATCCACTGAGGCAGAAGTCCCAATCTATGGGATCCCACGCAGTGCCTGCAGCAGAAGGGGAGATTCAGAGCAGACATAGAATAGTCAAGCCTGGTTATTGCTCATGCTCAGATTCAACCTCCTTACTCAGTACACAGTGGTCTTCAAAGCATTTTAATGAAATCCATTTCAGAGCAGCAGCTTGACTTCTCTCACTGCCCCAAAACTTATCAGTGAGACTGTACTGTACCCTCCAAAACTGAAAGGATCTTACTTAAACACTCATCTCATTTATGCAAGCTGCCTTGTATCCTTCAAAGGGTACTCTTGGAGATGGGAGATGAATCAGGGTAAAAAAGCCAAAACCACCCAAGACTTCTAATCTGACACTTGGGAGCAGTTCCTTGAGGGCCAGTGATGTAGATTCTGACAATGTCCCCAGGATGGCTACACACAGGGCAGCAGGAGTTCTGACAGCCTGGGAAATTCAGTTGCAATGTACAAATTCAGGTTGTAACAGACAACAGAACTTACAGGCATAATATTTTCAAAGACCTTCTCATCCATTTTACCTCTAAGCCATTTTTCTGAGACAGGCATTGAGTGCAAGCCCTAGTGGCCACACTCAGAAAGCCCCACATATTAACAGTGAGTCAAGTTCCCCATTACAGCAAATTTTCTTGAACTCTATTGCAGCAGCTGTGCCTTCAGGGGTTTTGTTTGGGTTTTTTAAGGGGAGGCATGCAAGGAAGGAAAGAATTCCTCCAAAAGAAAAGGTGATTGTGTGCAGCATCAGATTTTAAGGACTCCAGAGACAAAGTTAGTGGGAGGCTACAGAGGGTAAAAACCTGAAAAAGTGGCTCCAGTAGATTTTCTTCTTTCAAGGGTTAGAGGAAGAAACTAACAGAGAGCAAGCGGTAGTTAATAAAAGGAAACAAGAGGTTTATGCTTGGAAGGAGAAAACTGACCTGAAGTACAAGAGTCTCAAAGAGACACTGAACCACAAGTCAAGTTATTTTGTAGCAAAAGAACAAACAATATTAAGGGGATAAGGAACAGATTGGTATTTATACAATTCTTCCAAACCCACCAACTTTTGTGCAGAGAAATGTGATGTTTTTGAAGCCATTTCTGGATAACTATGTGTCATCTTCAGGCATATCTGCTTTTAGAAGTAACATTCCTATGAACTACCACTAGAATCACAAGAACTGGTAGAGTCTGGGTGAATGCTGGAAGATGCCACAGTCTGAAGCAGTTAAAGTATTTCATCTCCTTTTTCAAAGTGCTCTGTATGGAAGGCATCCATCTTGAGTGTGCTGCTGGACTCAAAGCCAGTGAAGATCCTGGATCCTGTTCAGCCACAGGAAAGCTTCAGAGCTCATTGTGCTTCGGCATCAGGATTCACCAGGCAGCTGGTTGGTGTTCAGCAGGGCAGCTGGAGTCCTTTTTGGAAAGGGCTACAAGAGGCACCACCTGCACTTTGCCTGTTTTTGTACTGTATGAATCCTTGTAAAGCTCCCTGTATACAGACACTTTCCTTCAGAACTAGAAAAGCTTAAGATATTGGAATATGTATACTGGAACATTGCAGAATCTTTGTCTATTGAGTGGAGGATGCAGCAAACATGAAGGACAATGAAAATATCTTGTCAAGAAGTCACACCCACTCACACTGATTGGGGACCCAGCACCAGCTCACTGCTGTAGTTTATATTACGTGGAAAAGCAAATTCTTGCTTACTTAGCTATCGTGTAGACTTAACCTGTCAGAAGAAATGAGATAAAAAGCAGAACAAAAAAAAGATAATCTGACTCATTTCCATAGGGGCACTTAGAATATGAGCAGAGATTGTTCCTTAAGCATTACTCAGCAACCTACTTTACAAAAATGAGTTTTCCAAAAAAATCCAGCTAGAACACATCTATTGCTTTAATGGGACTAAAGTTTTACAGCAACCTGTTTCAACACAGTTAACAGTCTTTCTGACAATAATAAAGCCTAAGCTTTAAAACACACAGGGCATGCTGATAAATGTATTCTTTATGCTTCTCCAGCTCTCTGCCCAAAAAGTGACTCACTAAACAACCAACATGAGGTGATGTAAGGCACCCAACTGCGCTCAGTCCCGGGCGCAGATGTGTATGACCAGCTATGCCTCTGTTTTCCCAAGCTGTAGAGCAAAGATAAGCCCAAATAGCTTCAGTCTGGAATAAGATAATCATGCAGGCAATGGCAAAGACAGAAGTCAGCTCTGCTGCTTGAGAAAGCAATAGTCCCCACAGGAAACTCTGGGAAGAGTTTTCTCCTTTTAAACAGGTGAAACAGAAGCAACACCATGATTAACTCCTGTCAGGAATCATGCAATACACAGAATTGTTTGGAACAACAATTGCAGAAATAACATTTGCTGCAAGAACACATGTTGAAGAGCTTTGTTTATTCTCAGAATGTCCCCTCATATTTTAGTTTGCATGAGCCTCTAGCTTTACAGAACAAAGCTGAACAACTCCTATTAGCAAGCTTTCCCTCCTCCAACTACTTCTACATAATCTGAAAGCCTAGGGATAAACACAAATGCTAGCCTTTTAAAGCAGGCTCTCTCATCTCAAGCAAAACAGCATTTCACTTTCTATTAATGATGCTATTTTTTGTGGTCATGTATTTAATTGAAAGCTGATGAGTGATATTCTTTAACAGTTAGAGCCATCAAAATGAAAACGAAATGCAAGGAATGCAAAAGCAAGCCTAAAAATGCAATCACAAGTAAAAAAATTGTTACAGCAGTCATTAAATGAAAAGGCCAGTAGAGAAATCTAGGTGTAACAAGAACAGAGTATAAGCAATTCACACCACTGTCCTCACAGGAGCTGAGACTCCAATCCAAACCATTTTCCCAGATATGCAGAATATCAGCCTGCACAAACTTCCCTTCTGTAATAATGCAACTCTGAATCCCAAACATCTACTTTTTTGAAATACGACTTCCAGCAAGACTTAAATTTGCAAAAAATACAGTTGAAGCTACAATGCTGTTGTTTTGAATACATGCCCTAGTAGAACTACTTTTTTTTTTTTTTTTTTGAAGTGCAAGAACAGAACTTTTCTTCGATAAGCCTCTGGAGTCAGTTCAGATAAGCTGAAGGACAACACTGACAATGCTATTCAAACTTGCATCTGTTCTCCCACTGGAAAACTAGTCAGGCATAGACAGGCAGTGTTCACCTACATCTGGCTACTGTGTACCACAAACCCAATTCGAGAAGCCACATTCAGTTTCCACTGTAACACTGATAATGATACAGCATGCCTGGTATCCCAGTAAACACTGCCCTTGAGCTCAGAACCCTGTGTTTTCCAAATTACAATTATAGCATCGCTCCCCTAAAATAAGGGTTGTCAAATTATATATGAGAAGGAAATAGAAACTATAATGAATAAACACAGTTTTTCCCTTGAAT
Organism: Lanius collurio; assembly: GCA_020086605.1. NCBI lineage: Eukaryota > Metazoa > Chordata > Aves > Passeriformes > Laniidae > Lanius > Lanius collurio. The sequence goes on from JACBWW010000016.1 coordinate 17,356,010, forward strand.
ACTTGTCTCACTCATACACCGGCAGACTAAACTAAGCAGCCCATAGATTATTGCTCCCCCCACCTAATGATCAAAAAATTTTGTAGCAACTGCATTGTTACAGCATATGAGGCAAGGCAAAGTACTGTTCCTGAAAAAGACAGCTGAATCAAGTTATAAATGTAGTTGGTCATATTTCAGGGTTCAAACAAGAAGCTTCCATATAGCTTTAGGTCCAAGAGTTATTGCACTATCTGTTCATAGAGCCCATTCTGCACTAGGAAGTCTACCTTAAACTTGTGGTTTTCTTCATAACCCACACAAAGGAAACTAACCTCTAATTTGTAGTTGAGCCAAATATCTTTGCTGACATCTGTATCAGAAATCCCAGCGGAGCACTCTTACTGATTTTCATCCAACTGTGACAAAATGTATTCAGTGATTACACATTTTATCATCAACACAACTGATAATATATCCCAGATCTACAGATGGAAAGACATTGTTTAGCCCTACTAAATAGAAGTGAGGCAATACATAGGTAGTGGTGCTTTAGATACTCTGGTAACTTTTGCAGTCAATTTTAAATCCTCTGTTCAAAAACTTCTGGCAGTAACAACTTTTTGCAGACCTGGTGTTGTCAAATAAACCAAATTCAACCCAGAATCTATTTTCTTGTCTTTTCTGACAGCAAGACCCACAGCAACAATAAACATATGAGTGAACCCCTGACAGTTTCCTAATGCCAGAGCCAGCACACAATGCTGCTACAGCCACAACACTTTAACTTAATTCATCATTAGGAAGTTGAGAAGCTGCTATGTCAGCTACATGCAACTGATGGTCCCAGTTGTGTCTTTAGATACTGAAAGTTATTTGCTGCATGTAGTATTATTTGCTACAAAGAGATTCTCCCTTATGCCAATGGTGCATGTATAAATTCAAAATAAAATGTAAGCAGAAGGAAAAAGCATGAGGTAACAGGAGTCACCCTGCTGGTTGTCACCACAGTGGCTCCTGTGTTAGTTGTACTGCTGTAAATTATGCTTTGTGAGGCTGGCAGAGCTGAATCCCTAGTTCCACCACTCTGTTTGGGAAAACTGTCCCACACTCCTACATTTCGGATGGATTAAAGCCTAGCAGAAAGCTTGCAGTCAGTCTCTTGTTACCTGAGTGCCTCTGCTCGAGTTGTGAAAAACTCAATTAAGAGAGAGGTGTTATTTTTATTTCTGAACTTTAGAGCAAACCTTTTAGCAGTGAGGCTCCAGGACCTGCTCCCAACATCCATTTACACCTACAGCCCTGAACAGCAAACACAAGCACACTGATAAGCTGGTGCAGGTGCACTGAGGCCTGACAGAAGCTCCGGCTGTGCTGCAGGCTGCCTGCCATCAACAGATTTTATTTCTGCATTATTATTGGGCAACGTTAAGGTGGGTATTAAGACGGCCTGCCAAGATAAATTAAAGGTCTACTGGCCCTTAATGAGAAACAGTATCCCCACCCTCGGCTCGGAGGTTACGGGTGACACCGCACATTATGTTCACCTTGCTTTTGTCTTCTGCCTCAAGTTTAGACGCAGTAAAATGTAATCAGGGGCAGTCATGCGTGAGCCCAGACACTCGGCTCCCGGGATCCGCCAGTGCCCGGTGCTGCGGCACAAAACCCAAGCGCGGATCTCTCCGCTCAAGTTGCGGGAACAAAAGAGCGCTCCGGCTGCCTCGGCGGCGGGGCTGCACATCGCCGAGGGAACCGCTCAGCCTCCCAGGAGCTCCGGCCACCGCGCCGGGAATGCTGCACCGAAAACCTTCACAAATTTTTGTTGGAAGTGGGCCAAATGGAGCTGTGGTTGTTACCGGGTGCAAACGCAGTGACTTTTATCCCAAGGCATGCCGAGTGTTTAAGCCTTCCAAATGAATTCCTCCACACTCCCCTTAGGGATGACCTATCATCCCAGGCCAGAAAACGCTTTCCCACCCTGCCTCTGGATGGGGAGAAAGCAGACCCCCTCTGCCACACTCTTCCTCCCTCCCCCTGCAACTTAAAAGTTGCAGTTCCACGAAGTCAGGACATACACATGGGGATTATCCCATGCATCATTTCCAGCTCTGGCTCGTCTAGTTTAAAAATATGAAAGATAAAGTTACTGAACACTTCAGGGATCAGCCTGTAACACGAAGTCCTTTTGCTAACTGGTGTTTGGACTGTGCAGAGCCTTGATCCCTGACAAGAAGGCTCCAATGATGGAAGCACTGGCATTATTAATGATAGAAGAGCTGCTTCTTAAATGTAAACTTTGAAAGGCTTCCTAAGAATTTTGCATGGCCAAATTCCTGCAGAAACACTGGAAAGTTGTTTTCTGACCAGTTCAGTTTGTCCAGCCCCTTTTAGCAGCCTCCTTGTTCTAAGTCATTCAAGGGGCTTCATTTTATTTTTAAATAAAAAGCCCACACTAATTGCTTTAAGTCACCTACAAGGGGACTTGGGTTTTTGTTCGTTTGATACGAGCACACACAAATACTTACCTCATGAATAATAAAAAATCAAAAGCATTTACAAGAAAGATATCCTTTAAAATTAACAGAAGCAAGGGGACTTGACTGAACTTTAGGCTTTCAGGAGTAACATCTAAAAATAGGTGAGGTATGCAGGAATTTAACGAGTAGTGGTCAGTATTGTGTGTCTGAGAGATCTGTCCAATTTTTAAAGCATCAGTTACCAAAGGAAGCAAGTACAGGTCTCTGCGATCCAAAAATCTCAGGATGATCACCTCCTCCTGTTTTAATTAAAGTACCACATACCTCCAGAGAGAAAAATACAGCTCACTGTGCTGAAACAAAGAGAATAAACCACACTTGCAGATACATGCCATGATTCAGGCACAGGTTGAAAAGCACATTCTGGAAGTACATGCCCCCATAAAAGACACCACTGAGAAGTACTTATTTGCTATCAAAGTCTCTGCAGGCTAACACTTTTGGTGCATATTTTACTGTACCTTCTGGCTGTACAGATCAGAGACCTGAGAAGATAAAGGCCCTTCAATTACCTTACTGCTTCAGCCTGTTTGACTCTTACAGGTACAGATACACTTTCACCAGTACCCACTTATGCTTACTTTAATTCATTACCAAAGAAAGGCTCAACCTCTCCTCCTCACAAGCCTTCCCTTCTTCAGACACAAAAGAAACTTTTTGTCCCATCAAAAACTTCAGACAAGGGAGGGATAATACATTTCCCCATTTTCACCTCTAGTAATCCAGGGAGGGGGGAGGGAAGAAAAAGTGCATCAAATCCTTTTGAACAAGGTTTTTAAGTGTTATCAAAGTAACTGTGTCTCCAGGGATGGATTCCATCCCGTTCCCAAGTATTATCCCCCCTCCACCAAAACCCAGCGACCACCTCATCTGTCACTGCTGGAAGAGAGCTGAGGAGAAAAGGGTCTTGGAGACTGTAAAAGCGATTAAACTGGAACTGAATGGAGGTGGGTAAATCACCACCATCAAAGTGTTACAGGCACATAAAGGCACACAGGTGAAGAGGATAATAAAAGAGCTCCTC
>JACBWW010000016.1:17364519-17435836 GCA_020086605.1 Lanius collurio
CGGCGGCGGCGGGCGGCAGGGCCGAGCTTGGGGCGGCCGCGCTCGGTGACATTTTAAGCGGCTCTGAGGGGCCCGACCGCCGCCACCCGCCTCTTGCCGGGGAGCGGGCCACGCCCCCCCGGCGCCAGGGGGCGGGGCTTCGCGCCGGCTTTTTAACCCCTTGGAGGTGAACGGGTGTGTGTGTGAGCGGCCGCTTCCACGAAGCGGAGGGAGGGGTGGACAAAAGAAAAAACGATATAAAGGGGAAACATCTCTCTTAGCGCCGGCGAGGCACACCCACACAGAAAGCTTGGAATATAACAAAAATCTGCTTCCTCTCTTTTCTAACTTCTGCTCGCTCGCTTTCGCCATTTTTCTCGATGTCTGATCATACTGCCCCCCCCATTCTGAGGCGAGCAGCGGCGGTGGTAGGTCCCCTGGCTGGCTGGCCGCCAAGGGGCCGCCGCCGCGGAGCACGCGCGGGGGGCGGGGGGAGCGGAGCGCAGTTGCCAGAGCTGCTGCCTTTGTCTGAGAGAGCAGCGAGCGCCAGGATTGGCAGAGATCTGCGGACGGCCCAGCCAATCAGCGCGCGGCGGGGCCGGCCGGCTCGATGGCGATTGGCCGCGAGCGCCGGTTACTAAGCGGGACAAAGGAAGGCGAGCGCTGAGGCGAGAGCGGGGCTCGGCGGGCGCGGAGTGACCGGGCCCCGCATCCCGGCTCAGTAGCTCCGTAACACCGCCGGCCGCAGCGCTGCCCCTGGGGAAACACCTCCTGCCCGCACCGCTGGCCGTGCTGCCCCCGCCCCGAGCTGGTGCGCTGCACAGCTGGGTCTCCCTGCCACCCTCCAGCCCGGGCCGGCCGCCCTGTGGGGATGGGGCCTGCGGGAGACCTGGGCAGAGGGGACCCTGTGCGGGTGGAGGCGCTGGCCACATCCCCGGCGAGAGCTTGTGCTGGCTGACCCCTCAGCCGCTGCACTGGCCACAAACATGGGCTCTCCTCCTTCCTCTGCCAGGGCCGTGGCAGCTGCCCGCTGTGTGAACCACGTAATCCACGTAATAACCTGACCATTTCAGAGGGCACCGTAGCTAACCAGTGTGACCCCCGAGAAAAACCCGGCGCGCTTTCTAATGACCTAACCAGCGGGTAAAAGGGAAAAAAAAAAGGAAAAACAAACAAAACCCACAGGAAAAGGCACCAAACTGGAAGTCTGCCTCTCGCAGGGTTTGGGATAAGTCTGAGCTGCAAACACAGCCGAAATGGAACCTCAGCCTGCCTGGCAGCCACATCCCGATGGGCAGCCACAGCCCGCAGGCACCGGCGGGAGGCAGAAGTGCAGCCAGCTCGGCACTCAGCCTCGTTTTTAGCGCGGCAAAGCATCCTTAGAGAAAGGCTGCTGCTGAGAAATTAAGGAAAAGTCCTTTCCAGAGACTCACAACCGGTGTCACAGGCACAAGGATGGACAACACCCTGATCTGCTGTGGAGATGTGAGGAAATGTTGGAAACCCCAGCACTGAAGTTGCCTGCTTTATTTGCACTTCAAAGCGTGGAACAGCAAGTGACGAATAATTTGTCTTGCTGTGGCATTAGGTAGCAGCTCCTGAAAACACCCTCCTAGCTTGGCTGAACCTTAGGGTGACTGCGACACTGAATAACTGAAAGGCCGTACCCGACGGAAGAGTATGAGAGAAGATCTGAAGTTTGCTGATGTATCACGACTTCCACAGCAAGCAACTGAGAGTAGCCTGCTCCAGGAGCAGAGCTCCTTGAGGGACGGACAGCTGCAAAGGAGCACAGGGCTTTGATTCAAGTCACTCACTGTATATAAATTAATTTTATAAACCCATCCACAAACTGATTAATCCACGAAAACCAGATATGATTCCTTTTTCTAATTTTTTAATTAAATTATTGAGCTGATACCATGTATCAGCTCCAGCTTCTTCAAAGGGAAATGCCCTCCTTGGAAGCACAGCTGGGTCCCCCAGTGAAATTTAACTTGGTGCTTTGGGTGCAAACCATCGGCTGCCCAATGGCAGGGTGTGGGGCATCCCACAAGGGTTGGGCATGAGTGGAGGAGCAGAGGTTGATGCTGCTTTGCAGGCCCTGCAGAGCTAAAAACTGGGGCTGTGCTCCCTATGGCAGCCCCCAAACTTTGATTAGCAGCTCTGGCAGAGTGGGGAGAGGAGGCAGACTCAGGTTGAAATTCATTTTCCCCCTTCCTGCACCTCATTATAAGTTCCACCCACATAAGACCTAATTACTTGGCTTTTATGCTGGCAAAGTGGATTTCATCCTTGCTGTTTCCCATGGTGGTTGCCTTCATTTTCATGGCGGCACTGATGGTTACAGCTTATTGATGTTTTCACTTTAGTGATTTAAAGCAGAATACATTTTGTTATTAGCACTGGTTTCTCTCATTGCTGCTTTAATCAAAGATGCAATTTAAGGCAGAGGATTGTGTGTAATGGTAAACAGTAGGATAATGCCTTGAGAGAACAGAATATTAATGTGTTTTTATTTCTCAAAACTGTGCTTATAATTTACCCAAGATTGCTTGGCTCCCAACACACATGTATGGGGTGCTCCTTTTCCTACCATACTGCCTGCCTTGCACCAGGGATGAGCATGGTGTGCATGTGTGTGCCCAGGGGGGAGAGGGAGGCACATGTGCTGCCTTACACACTGCTAAACCCCCTCTGCCTGTGCCTCTCCTCTGCAGGCACAAAGTCTGAGCATTGGAGAGCAGACACAAAACCGGGAGCATGCCGAGGGCTTGGGGATGCTCAAGGTCTGGTAGCACTCCCACTGCCAAAAATGGCCATGCAGACTCTATACATCACCCCAAGATAGGAAAAGCTACATTCAAACACTGAAACAAACCAATGGTGATTTGGCAGTGCCCGAGCAGGGGTCAGAGTGCTGGAGGAGGGGACCTGGTACCCCACACTGAGGCTGAGAGACAAGAAGTGAACCCAGTGCCTGCTGCCTTCCTGACATCCTGTGTCAACGGCTGTGCATTTGCTCCCTTTTCTCGGATCTGACAATTCACATTTCAAGGCAAGATTAAATATTGAAGTTTTGAGCGCTTCCATGTGCTTCAGGAGGAGCTGAACAGACCTGTGCTGGAACAGACTGAACACAGAAAAGCCATTTGTGCCAAACTGCTTGGTTTCCTCTTTGCCGAGCCATGATAATGTGATATCCGACAGCTGAATGTGGGCCACAACAGGCTTTTATAGTTGGAGGGTGGAAGAAGGAGGGGGGCTGAATCCACAGTGCTGCCAGCCAAATGCATGAAAATGATGAGAGACTTCTGGGGCAGGCTGGAGACTCCTGGCCACTCCTGAGCTCCAGATATTAGCTTCACTGTTAGCACAAGCTTAGGGCCTGATGGAGGGAAGCTTGGAAAAGGTGGAACTGCATTAACATCAGAAAGGACAACTCCCTGGCCATTAGTAGATGCTACATGAAATTACTGGCCTTTTGCTGCAGAGACACTGGGATTTTTGGAGAATGTGCTGTGACTGCTGGCCAGCTTCCCACGGGGGCAGCCACACCTTGCAAGGAACAGCACGAGGACAGGCAGTTACAGCAGTTTGGTTTAGTTAACGGATTCTTCCTGCGTGTTTCTCAGCTCCCAGAGGTGAAGAAATGAGGGAAGGAGGGAGGGTTGGTCTGCTTTGACTTAGATCCTGCCGCTGGGGTCTCAGTGTGGCTCAGTGCACTGCAAACCAACGTTGGGGCTTGCTGGCAGGAGAGGAGGTGTTGGGAATGGCAGAGATTCATCTCACCTTCCTGAACCACGGGGACAGTGCAAGCACCATCTTCCTTTCAATTGTACGGTCTGAGCCCCAAAAGTACCACAGGGACCACAAAGCATTTGCCACAAGATTATGAGTAATAATCCCTGCAGGAGTGAAGTAGCAGCAGTTTGCATTTCTGCATCCTCCAGAACCTTCATGTGAAATGTAATGGGCATTTTTAACAAGGACTGTGCTTCCTCTCTCTGCTTTAAAGTCATTTTATGTCTTAACAGGCTGCAAAACAGTTGCTTCACTCCACCCCAGATGCGGCCACATTTCTGTGGTGAGGAAAAGCTCTGGCAAGTGTGCTGAAGTTGGGTGCTTTGGTTTGAAAATTATACATTGCATTAAAAACTTGTATTAAAGAATAATATGTGGTCTGCAAAAAACATTCAAATGAAACGCTTCAGTGTTAGGAAGTGTCTTATTTACAGCAGCGGGAGCAGCTTCTGCCCTTTTCACTCCCCTGTCCACAGAGTAAGGAAGAGTTTGAAATAGGGGCTCATGTCCATAAAGGTCGGAACACAAGGCATGCACACAGAGCTGAGCTTGCAAGGAATCATACATTAGGTATTTCCTAACTTAAAAGCACTTGGCTTTGCATTGTAAACAACATTCTTTTAACATAGGAAATAACATTTAAAAAAAATAAAGAAAAAGATCTTTTAAATAAATGTCTACAATGTAGGTTGTTGCAGCTGGACCTAAGGTATTCCTCAGCAAAGCTTGGACTGGCCATTCCTCGCTGCTCTAGAGGCTTCTGCCCAAAAACTTGCAAAAGTTACAGTCTGGAATGGAAGCAGAAAGCTGCTCTCCTGTGAGGGGAGTGGAGGTGTGTGTGGCTTTTGCAGCTGGACAGTGGATGCCAACCCTGTGCTCTGCACACTGGTGTTTGGGGTGGACACATCTGCACTTGGGGGGTGCCCATGGATGGGTGTGCGAGGGGGTGGGCATGGGGGGGTGAGGGAAAGGACATGCTGCACCGAGCTGTGCTGAATTGCTGCTTTGGCAGACAGCACCGGGCCAGCTCTTTAGAAAGTTCACGTTCAGTTATTGTTTTGACAGGCTGCCAAAGTTTTCCTGAGGAATGCAGGCAGCAGAAGGGAAATGGTGATTTTCAAACTTTTTTTTTTTTTTTTTTTTATAACTCAGCCAAACCAGAATGGAATTTCATGGGAAAAGTGAAAGGTACATCTCTAGCCTCGGGGCATCGTTGCTGCCAAGTTTCAGGGTCTGGCTGCAAACAATGGAGGTGTCGGAGCATCTCCAAAGCAGTGCACCCTTGCACGCACTCACATATGCTCACGCACACTCACACACACGCTGGAAGCATCTTGTCTAATTGTGACTGCTCCCACCCACACCCACTACTCCCAGAAAACTGACACTAACCCGCAGCGCTTTAACAAAGGGTATCCGTGGTGGAAAAGCAGGCGGCAAAGCCCGTTCGCAGCCGATGAAAGGTTTGCTGCTTGGGAGGACGCTTCTGTGCTCTCCCCACCCCAGTCGTGGCCTGTTACCATGGGGCACCCCTTCTCTCCACATGCTCTTTATTCGGTCAGTCCCAGAGCCACGGGGTATTTTTGCAGGTCTTCCTACCCCTAGGAAGGGCAAGGAGGTTGTAAGCTCCCCTTCAGAGAGGGAGGAGAGCAGCCGGTGAGCCGGGTTCTGGCACTGCAGCACCCCGGGGTCTGCGGGGCTGTGGAATAGGGCTGGGGAACTGCCAGTTACCTTATATTTTCCAGTACACTAATTTCTCTTGTCATCTTGCCAGTGACAAACAGAGAGAGTTAAACAGAGCAATCCATTAAAGAAGCAGCCTGACAGACCGATTGTTAAGGGTTTCAGCGATCCCCATTTACACTGTCTTGAAAAAAATTTTGCCTCGAGCAGCTCCAATTACAGAATTATCGGACCACACTCTGGTCCCTTTGTGCACTTCGCATCTCTGTCATCGTTCCAGACCTCTCTCTATTTAGTTGCTTGGAAATGGTGAGCAAAATGGAAGGAGACTTGTAACAAGTTCAGAGAAATTAGAGGCGGAAAAAAAAAAAGAGAAAAAAGCTATTTTCCTGATTCTGATGTCCTAAACCAGGACACTTTTAAAATGTAACACTGTATAGGAATTTAAAATATTTTTCACTTCCTCTATTCATTGCTTTAATGCACTGAAACTACTTGCTTAGGGTTTTTTTTTTTTTTGCCTCCCAAGGAATGTACAATAACCACTCTGTAAATTCCTCAGGTCTGATTTTAGGAGGTACTGTAGAACTTTATTCATGGAGGAAAGAAATAATCCCAATGCCTTCCTGAAGTAACTCTTTTTAATAAACATGGCAGTCTATGTTTTGATCCCAGCCAGTGATGCAAGCAGCAGGAACAGGAAATCAGCAGCACCTCCAGGAAAAGCGAGGTCTCAGCCCTGCTCTGCTGACATCCCACTTGGTGACCTTCAAGATAGATTGCCAGTCTGGGTTTGAAGGTGGCACCATTCCCGGTAAGAGGAATTCTGAAAAGCCCAGAGGACTTTTCACTTCCTCAAAAGCAAAGTTGAACTCTGTAGATTTGTTATTATTATGAAAAAAAAAACCCCACCACAATAGTTTCCCTACCATAGGATGCAAAGCCGAAGGGTTTCCTAACATTTTACCTGTGGCTGAACCAGGCATGGTCCCCCATGATGCAGCATGGACATTATGCCCCCAACCCAGTGTGGCCTCACCTATTTATCTTGCAGCAAACTCTCCCATTCCTGGCCTCCCAAACGATTTTACCATCCCTCTGCTAGTGTTATCTTGGTGGTAGTGCCCGCATAAGTCCGGAACATGTTACCCTCCAGTAAGAACCTCCCCTCTTTCCCTGCAGCAGAGATCATCTGGTTTCACAGGGAGGGAAAGGGAGCAAAGCCACCTCTGGGCAATGCTGGAGGAGGCTGGGATCAAACTTCAGTCCTAATGCACCCGGGAATGCTGGCCCAAAACAGAAGGAAGTTTCTCATGGCTGAGTCCCCAGTCCTGCCATGCAACTCCTTTGCCCCCATCCCTTTCCCTGCGATTTGGTGGAACTGACCGATTGTTTTGTGTCCAGGGAACCTCACTGCAGCACATCCATACTCGGATCTCTGCCCAGCTGCAGGAATGGAGACTCCCACCCCAGATTTTGGGTGGAGATCGAAAGCAGGAGAAACACCCCATAACAACCCAGGGAGCTCTTGAGGGTATTGAAAAGTCCTCTCATTTCTTATTAATCACTTAGGCCAAGAATTCAAGTGTCGGCAGAGTGTTGGCTGGGGTTGTTTTCCTTGCAGTTATCCACATGCAATTCATGCCTTGGAAAATGACCCATTTACCATCATGCTTTGTTGCTTAGCTACACGTGCTTTCCCTCTAAGTTTTCCCAAATGGAAACATGGCTCTATTTGCTTTGGAGATCATTTTCCCTGGCTTTCTCTGCTTTACAGTAAATAAGCATAAGAAGAAGAGCCTCCGAATGCTGAGTGGGGAAATAAAACAAACAACACGGCGTAGGGTGAGCATTTAAAATCCAGCATGTGAATGCAATGCCTTCCTGTCCAGCCAAGGTGATGGGCAGGGAGGGTTTGAGCAAAGGTAACTTGCAGGTCAGGTTCATTAAGACCTTTTTTTATCTGTCCTTTGCATTAAGGTTCTTTCCCTGCTGAAGATTTCCAAACAACTTGGTTGAATAATTCTGTGTTCCCAAGAGAAGAGTATTATTTCCCTTGGAGGACAGGTGGGACTTAAGGGCACAGAGAACTCACTCTGTCTCTGCTGCCATGCCTGCCTTGTGGAGTCCTATGTATGCTCTAAAAACACGCAGGAAAGCACCTCCCATATACCTGCAAACCAGCACACTACTCTGTGCCACTACACAAGACTTTATCCATCAAACCCCAAAATTTCTCACATTCACTAAGTCCTGACTTCACCGTCATAGCATGTGGTGGGCACAGGCTGGCAGATCAGCCACTGCAGCATGAAGCTCAGCTTCCCAGCACACCAGGTAAATACTTGGGCCATTTGCTGGAATCCTGAGCCCACCAGTGCCTATGCTGCACGGATGACCTCAAAACATTCAAAAAATCCAGAGTTTTTGGAAAGCACAAGCTTTACAGCCCATGCACAGAGGGGCTGTGCAGCACATGTATGGCTGGGATCGCTAGTCTTGCTCAGCTTGCGCCTTAGGGCTGAGTTGTGCCGGCATGGTGCTTGTGTCCAGGATTTCTGGATGGCCAGCTGTTTATCTGTTCCTCAAGGATCAGACAAAACTTGCAACATCTTCAGATTTTACTAAGGACAAAGCTTTTGAGTAAAAAGGCAGCCAAGCCTCTCTCACAACACAGGATAGTAGAGAACTCAGTGGAAAACTTTTTGTTTCCTGTTGCCATGAATGCGCTGGACAGGAGCTCTTTGTGGAGAGTAGCCACAGCCATCGGCTGCCGGAGCTCGCAGGAGTGGGATGCTCCTAACGGTGAGCTCTGCCCCGCCTTCTGCTGACAGAGCATAAAATGCATGTTGTCTCCGAAAAGAAAAAGGGGAGAAACAAAGTAAATCATGTGATGCTGATTACCAGGCCGAAACACTGAACTAAGGTTTAATACAACAGTTTCCAGGGTGCCAGAAAGTGAAGAGGGATATTGTACCTATGCAAATCCTGGCTGGTGAGTTGACACATCCTAAACACTGCGCTCTGTGAGAGCTGCCAGCACCTGAAGAAGCACCTTCACTCCCCTATCGCTGGGAAGCTCTTATCTTGCTTTGACCAAGCGGACACAATACAGCTTTGTTTTGGGCGATACCTCCCAGATGAACGGCCTCTTAGAAGTGCTTTGAGGAATTAAATGAGTGAAAACAGTAGGAGGGGGAGGGGAAGGGGAGAAAAAACTTGCTGCTGCACTACAGGAGGCAAAGTCAGTGGATACTAAACCCACTAAATAAGGAGCTGGGGTCTATGTCACACTGAAAGAAGCAAGCGTGTGACCTGGCTCCCTGCCATAGAGGCATTTCAAGACAATGGCTCAGTCCCAAAGCAGGAATCCACTTCACTGTCCCCTGTGTCCCTGCAGCAAGGGTGGGGATGCTGTTGCTTACAGATGCTGCCCAGGTCTGTGGTGCTCCAGCCCCCAGCGCACCACACACCAAACTCAGGCATCTCATCCTCAAGGTATGGCCCCATCTCTCTGCAGTGGGTGTATTTCAGCACAGGCATTTTGGGGAACCCAGCAGGTGACGGTATTAGACAGTGTGTCCTCCTTCCCTTTGCCATTGCATTTCTGCAGCTGAGGCCAAATTCTGCTTTTTGCAATCCCCTCTGGGCTCTTTGGTTGATGGGAGATTCCAGGTCTTCCTTGCCCTGGGTGAAGGATCACTGTCTCAGTGCAGGCTGGGCACCTGCCTCAGGTCCTGGAGCTGAATCAGGCCAAGGGCAGTTTTCATGAATGGAAATCCCCCTGGTTTTATTGTCTTTGAAGCCTGGAAACACCTGCCTATTGCTCAGGGAAACAAGGCAGGCAGGATAAGGGTCTGGCAGCACCTCCTCTTTGTTCCATGTCCTTCCTAGGCACCCTTTGGAACCCAACCCTGCCAACACCCTGTGCCCCCCATGATTGGTTAGGAGTTGGCCATGTGAAAATAAAACATCAAAGGGCTCTTCCAGCAAGGGCTATTTCCACATCAAATGCCTACCTCCAGTCCTGAGCCATTGGGGAGAGAGCTTTTCATAAAAGGAGAGGGAAGATTAATATTATTTTTCAAAAGTATAATGGGAGGTTTCCACTCCCCAAGCACTTCAGAGTTGGTTTTTGCACAGAGCCAGAATAATTTCAACCCCAAAGGAAAAAGGAAAATACATTAGAGAAGGTTAAAAATGCCTGAAAAAATTGTTGGCCTGAACAGAAATGTTCAGGTCACTGTCACTTTAGGGGCTGAAAGAGGCTGCTGCTGGGAGAGCCTGACTTTCCTGTAGGAGTGCATGTCATCCATCCTCACTCAGAGCAGCAGGGCTGTTCTGGATGCCTGCTTGAGCATGGGGAAGTGAGGAGAGCCAAAGATGGGCTGTTGGAACTGCAAACTGATGAGAAGAGGAAGGAGAGGACAAGGGGTGAAGAAGATGCTGGAAGCACTCTGTTGGGCGAGTGGAATGGGAAAACCCTGCTGTGAAGTACAGCCCTCCTTGAGACTCTCCGAGAGAAAGGCGGCAGGAATCCGGCTGAGCGACAGGCTGGCAGCGTGCCTGGAGTGTGGCAGAGCTCTGCCTTGGAAAGGCACCTGCAGCCTCAGCATCTTCCTCTTACAAACATGCCACAGCATCACGGGGGAACCACAGTCCTGCAGCCTGACAGCCAGTTTCTGCTCTGTGAGCATGAGCCATTGGGCCAGACGGGTGTATGAACAATTATTTGATCATTTCCACTGCAGGAACCAGCTTGACAAATACCTCCGATTCACAAGCTTGCAGTCTGCTTTTGAAAAACCAGACTAGGAGCAAGCTTCCACCCTGGAAAATCCCTTGCCTGTGTCTGCTGTGCATCCTTTTCCCAAGCAGGGAAAGGTGGGGCCAAATGCAGAAGGCACCATGGAGCTGGCAAAGCTGCTCTGGGGCTCTCAGGCTGGTGGGTAGGGGTGGCAGGGCTTAGGTGGTGGGAGGTGGTCTGTCCCTGGGTGACTTAGTGCCTTGCTTGTTTTCTGCTTCTTGGTCATTCAATAGAATGAAATTTTGCTAGCATGTACCTCACCCTCCTCTGGACTTGAGGTACAGATGTGAGGTGAAGTGTGGGACAGTCCTTGTGGCCCCAAACCTCACAGTCTCTGGTGACATGCGCCCCTTAGTGATTTTCACTTAAAAGATGGGTAGGGAGAAAAAACTTGTGGATAAGAAAATGCAAAATAGGATCTTGAGGGCTCAGGGAAACTCTGTTGGTTAAGCCAAATCTTGCCTTTTCCCAATGCTTGAAGTTACCCATCCATGAAGAGGGCTGGAGAAGGCATCTTCACCCCATAAATCCCACTTAAGCCCTAAAGAAAATGGTTCAGCATTGCTTCAGGTTCATCTGCTGGCCACCACAGGAACAAAGGCTTCACACTGTCCCAAGAAAGCAGAAAAATCCCCCCGTCCCTCTGCTGGAACTGATGGCCAGAGGGCAGTGATGGGAGAAAGCAGCAGCAAGAGGGTGGTTGTGCGGCAGTTTGTGGGATTGTGCTGGCATCACTGTGTGCCCCAAGTATCCTTCCTCGCCAGCTTCCTTGTGCACCTTGAAGCAAAGCAGGGGGGTGATGACAGGTGCTTCTTCCCTCCCCTAGACACTGGGGAAGTCCAGGAAGGTGGGGGAACCCTGGACAGCAGCGTCGTGCTGATTCCGGGGCCTGGCTCGTCGTGGGTCAGTGCTGGGAAAGCCAAGGGGCGTGCTGGAAACAGGAGACGCCTGTGGCAGGCGGTGGTGCCCGTAGGCCACGGCCGGTTTGCTGCCTGCGGGACTGCGAACGCCCTGCCCAAAACAACTCGCTCACATTTACTGTAAGCGGCAGCCAGGCCGTCCATAGCTTGTGGTGAACATACCAGCCCTGCCTGCAGAAAGGGCTGCGGAAGCCAAGCTGGCCCCTTGCCCAGCAGGCTGGAGGAGGGGAGCAGGGGGGGGGCTCTGCAGCCCTACCCCAGCACAGCACCCTCAGCCCTGCACCCTCTGCCCACTGCAGGCACCAGAGCCTGGCTCAGAAACACATGAGGTGGATTTTCTCTTGCCAGGTGCTTTCTGCACCCAGTGTAAGGAGGGGGTGATACTTTAGATAGAGCTCCCCATATTGATCCCACCGTGGAAGCACTGGGGCAGCTGGAGGAAAGGCAGG
This sequence comes from Lanius collurio, assembly GCA_020086605.1. Lineage (NCBI taxonomy): Eukaryota > Metazoa > Chordata > Aves > Passeriformes > Laniidae > Lanius > Lanius collurio. The sequence continues at coordinate 17,376,162 of JACBWW010000016.1, forward strand.
GAATTCCTGACTGTGGCAGAAGCCCCTTGAACAGCACAGCAAAGGGACTCGGAGGCCAGGCTGGGTGCTGCTGGCTGGCAGCCAGCTCGTCCCTGGGGCACTTGGGGTCACGGCTGAGCCGGGAAACCCCCTGGCTGCGCCCAGCTTCCGGCCTTTGTGTGTGGAGCCAGTGGCGGGGCGGTGGCAGTGGGATGGCTGCCATCGTGTCATCCTGGCCCGGGCTGCTACGGAGCCTCGCGTGTCCCTGCAGCCCGAGAGGTGCTGCCGGATGGCAGGAGACCATGCAAGGTCTGGCTGAGGGGACTTGCTGTCCCCTCCCACGCAGCTGTGCTGGAAGGGAAATTTCCGATACTGCTGGCTTCCCAGAAGTCAGGGGAGGTTTCATCCCTGGCTCTGCTGTCTCAGCTCATGCATCTCTCCCAGCTCAGCCTGTGACCCTGGCATGTGAGGCTTAGAGCCAGCACAGTGCGGTGACACCAAAGGTGGGCAGCCCGTCGGGCCAGGCTGTGTGGAGCCAGCCACGGAGCTCCAGCCTTTCTCCTGGCCGCTCTCCCAGTCAGACCATCTTTGCTGGTGGGTCTCCCACAGTGCCACGAGCTGCCCAGTGCCAGTGACATCAGCACATGCCACATCCCTGTCCCCCTGCCCCAAAGCCTCACACCAAAATCTCTTATTGAGGCACCACGGTCCCCAGCAGTGTGAGGGTCACTGTGCTGGGGGTGCTGAAGGGGTGTGCTGCAGGGTCAAGGGCCAGGAGTTTTGTCTCTCCCCTTCCTGGCATGGATGCAAAGCATCCTGTTAAGGAATGATCTTAAAGGGAGGGATTCTGCTGGCATGAGCCACAAAGCTGGTGCCCACCAGTGGGCATAGGTGTCCTGCGCTCTGAGGATCGATAGGCTTGACCCTGTGCAGGCAGTGGAGAACATGGCTGCTCCAGGGTGGGATGGGGGAGTCAGGGGACACCAGCCATGTGTCAGGGGACACTGGGTGTTGTGAGCATGACCATATGCTACAGCAGCCATCCCAGCCTTCCCAAGCCACCCAGCATTGGCTATGGATGTTTTGTGTTCTTACAGGAAATCCAGCTGAAAACAAGGGACTGTTCCAACTGGGTTGCTCTTCCAGAACTTTTTCCTCTGCTCTGTGTTTAAGCAGCAGTGTTTTTTGCTCAGGCATGTCCAAGTCTTTGCTCTGCATAGGCTCTGATTTTGAGCTCCCAAGGACTGAAGGGCTCCTGGCACCTTCTCATCCCCTGCCTGTCCTGACTGCAGGACCTGTTGCCAGAAAAAAACTGAGTCTGGGACTCAAATGTCCAGCCCAAACCTGATGTGCCTGAGGGGAGGAATGCTGACCCTGACCCCCGCAGCCCTCCAGCACCAGCTCGGGCTTAACTCTCTCCTCTGCAGGAAGATTTGAAGCCTTCCAGTTAAATCCGGGAAGGAGTTAGCAAGTCTTTGTGGCAGGCGGATTAGAGGCAGAGGTAAATGCTCCTGCTAAGTGTAATCTGGCTGGTTAAAAGCTCAGCTCAGCTTCTATCCCAGCATTGTCCTTGCTTCTTATAAATATAAGAGACAATTCTGCAAACACAGACTTTTCCTATTGCCTGGCAAGGGAGTGGTGAGAACCTGTTGCCCTACCCCTTTCCCCAGGTTATCATTAGGATTTATTACTACCCTCTCAGTGCCCTCCTTTCTCTGGCATGGGTTGGACACTGGCAGCCTCTGATCCTGCAGGTGCAGCAGGAGAGGGATTACAACTCGTGGGGCCACAGGTCAGGGCAGGTAAAGGCAGCAGAAGCTCCTGACATTGGGAAAATGGGACTGGGGGCAGAGCCAGAGCCCTCTTTCACCCCACAAGCCAGGGGTTCTCCCAGTCCCATGCCCTGGGGAGCCCTCTGGATGGGATGGGGCAAGAGTTGCAAAGGTGTAGAAACTAGGAAGGTAGGAGTTCAGCTCACTGTGGAGTATATAGTAACTCAAAACAGAAATGAAAAATGATTATAACCATGTGAAAATAGTTTACAGTTACTTGGTTCTCTCTGAAAACTTCTGGAGCTGGTGGCACTAAGGGGGCACAGGAGGGTGGCGAGAGCCACTTGCCATCCCACCCTGTGGCAGGAGCATCTTTGTCCCTACTGTTCCCTGCAGGTGACAGGACTCCCTGGGCAGTACTAGCCAGGACCCTGTGTGCCAACCCCAGGAGTTTGTGGGTGCCATGGAGAGAGCCCCTTGCTCCCACAAGTGGAGGGTGTGCAGATGACCTCTCCCAGGGGATTATGGCTGAAGTGGGGGGCTTTCACAGGAAGCATGAGCAGGCAGGGATCAGGGTCTTACCAGGATTAAGGTATTTTCTGTGCATTTAAACTAGTTGTCACGAACCTAGAGCTGACCCAGAGCACAGCACGTAGGGGACGGGGAGAAGAGAGGGGAGAAACTCATGCCCCCCCCAAACACCACCCCAGAGCTTGCAGGGAGCAGGGAGAAGGTGGTCACAGGGGCTTGGAACCCTCCAAAGCCCCAGAGCTGATCTGTGGTCCCCAATTTGAGGAGAGCTGAACAGATGCTGCCCAACCCCAGTGAGGTGCCTGCTGATGGAGGAGAGCTTGGGGGGGCTCGGGAGGGGACAGCAGTTAGTCCCAGGGAGACAGCAGAGCCCTGTGCCCTCTCTGGGGCCAGGACAGAGGGGTCCATTGTGGGAGACGTGAGAGCTGGGTGGCTCCAGGAGCTTGGTAACCTTAATCCTCCCTTGGATTAATGCTTAGGGGAGCTGGGGACAGTGTTTAAACCTGCCAGAGTGAGCCCTCACGCTGAGCGCAGCCCTGTAGCGGGGTCGGAGGGGGACAGAGGGCACAGGTTGAGGACAAGAAGAGGGGCAGACAGTCCTGTGGCCTAATCTGACATGCAGCCTCAGATTTTGTGGGCATGTCCCTGGGCCCTGCCCTCCCTGGGAGCAGAGGGATGGGCAGTGTGAGGCCCAGCTCAGTGACTGGGGTCATGTCTGGCTACACTGCCTGGCTCCGAAAGGCTGCTGCTGCTCTGGCTCTGCAGGGCCATTGCAGGCTGAACCCCCTGAGCCAGCCCAAGGTGGAAACCGTCTGCCCTTGGAAGGATGCTCTTCTGGGGGAATGCCTGCCTGTAATGAAGTCTCTGGGATGAAATCCTTCTCTCAGGATGAATTGGCTTCCCTGGGGCTGAGCTTTCAGCCTAGCTTAAAGAAGAAGTGTGAGGATGCTCAGGGATGCTCAGACAGCCCATGTTTCTACCCACACAGACCCCAGACTGAGCCCAGACCCCAGCAGAGGACCCCCTAGCTTGTGGCATTAGGAGCCACCCTCCTCTGTAGCCACTGGCCATGCTGAGGTGGCCTGCAAGGCCATGCAGAGGCAGCCCCAGCCCCACCTCTTCTCCTGAAGCACCTGGTCCCAGCCCACCAGGACCCCACACCAGGTCCCCAGCTGAGCAGGCAGTGGTACATGGATACCCTCAAAGGAGGTTCCCACCCCCTGGCAGTGTGGGTACAGCTCTTTCCTGAGTACGCCCTGGTCCCAGCTCTTTTGCCAGGCACCTGGCTTCAGCATGAAGGTGCCCTTGGACCCCAAGCACCAGTTACACCTCCTCTACCACTCCCAAGGCTTGGCCCCTCATGGGAATCCCCTGTCCTGTGCTTAATCCAGACCATGGCTTGATGCTTCCCAAACCTGCTACCAGTCCCAGCGAGATACCACAGGACACTGTCACCCATCCTGATGTGGCCAGTGTCACCTTGGATGCCTCCCTGCTGGGATGGGAGTGGCCTTGCAGAGGCTGCAGGTGCTGTGTGCCTGTCCCCTGGGGCATCGAGGCAGGATGGGATGTACTGTCCTAAGTGGCATCTTAACTAGATCTGATCCAGCCTTGCAAAGCCATAGCGCCTTCAATTCCCTTAGCACTCCAAATCTGCTACTGTGCATCTAAGCGGATTATTTTAAATACCCCATGATGGACCGCTCCTTTGTAATATAAACCAGCCTCATGTGTCCCATTCCCCTCCTATTTGCTGTGATTTAGCTGCAGCTGTGACAGCTAGAAGTCTCCCCAGCTCCCCCTGCTCCCTAGGAAACTAGTAGGAAACATCCCTTGTACCAGCCCCTTCCCCAAATCCTCTCTCTCCTGTGCTGCTGGATCCTGGGGGTGCTTCCCTCCACACAGCCTTTAAGCTCTTGGGGTGAGTGATGGCTGTGGGATGTGCTGCCCCAGTGCTGCTTCATCTCTGCCCAGAGCTGAGCCCTGCACCAGCATCGCCCCCACCTGCACCTTGGGGCCAGGTTGTGCCTCAGCTGCTGTCACCCAGAGAGGGGCCGTGCAGAGCCCTTTTGGGTGGGTTTTGCCAATTTTCAGGGTTTTTTTGCTTGAGCTGACTGGCTCTGACACCTCAGTCTTGCCATGAAGTCAGCCTAGAGAGAATATTCTGCTTCCCACTCCCACTGGAATGAGAGTTTGGGGAGCACAGGGGCCGGCCTGGAGCCCACCCAGCCCCACTCTCGGCAATGGCAAAGAAGCTGCCACTTTCCAAGTGCTTCCCTTTGGGGCTTGCCTGATTAATGAGGGCCTGTTATTTCCAAACTGTTTGAAATCGTGTTTATTTTATCTGCCGCTGGATTCCTCTGACTCAGGGCTCATCGTTAACTGCCAAAGATGAGTGACAGATCCTGCTAATTACAGCTAATGATGGCCTTAAAGGATCTCTGTGCACACACGTGTGTTTGTGTGCACACATGCCAAAGGCCATTTATAATTTAAAGTGGGGAGAGTCATTAGCATAAACCATGCCCAGATTAATTGCAGAGAGCGGCCTCTCCAGGGAGGATGCTCACCAAGAGGTTGTGGTTTCAAGCACTGGATGCTGAGGACAGCACAGGCTGCCTGGACAGTGGCAGCATGGTCCTGAGCTGAGTGTCAGCCTTGGGGACACCAATTCAAATCCACCAGGCAGGAAATGTTTGGCGCAGAGCGGTTGGTAGGGACCAGGGAACATCAATATGTGGCATGGACATGAATGGTTCTGAGCCATGCAGGGCCAATGGGAGCTGGTGTCCAGCCCCTGGAAGAGCTCTGTGAGGTGTTTTCCAGCTGTGAGGAGGACCATGCCTAAGAGACCCAGATTTCTCCCAGTTTCTGTAGGAACAATCAGCTGGAGGAATGGGAGACATTTTTATGGCTTTACTGAGGATAAAGCTGCAGCAGTACCAACCCCTTACTAGACACCAGAAACCTCACAGGGGGGCAGAGGTTAGCAGTGCCCACTGCCTTGGAAGAGCTCTCCCCTCTTTAGTCCCTGAGTAATCCAGCCCTGATGTGATGATTTTGCTTTTATGTTTTTCCCCAGTAAGAAAAGAGGGAAGATGGAGACGATGAGGCTTTCCCCACCCCTGGGCTGGAGAATGCAGAGTGAGAAGCAGTGGCTGCAGGAGCTCATGGCCACCACCCTGTCAAGGGGACAGGCAGAGTGGGCACATGCCATGGACGGGCTAACTGGGGGCTTCCACAGCCTTCCACAGTGAGGTTTGTTACAAGCCCTTCCTTAAACCAGCTCTCCACTTGCCTGGGCTGACTTTCACCTACCCCTGTGAAGAGGGCACACAGGGACGGACCTATGTGTCCCCTGACTCCACCTCCTCATGCTTCCACTCCTTGAGGGTCCCAGTGATGCCCTTGCCCCTCTTCTTGTCCTGCCATCTCATGGAAGAGGTATCCAGAAGGAAACCAAAATCTGTTCCAGATGGCAGAAGTCTCGGCAGAGCAGAACAACTGTTCCCCAGTCCTTATCTTTCTGCATACCAAATCCACCTTTCTTGGAAAAAAGTAATTCAAGCTCCTCAGTCTTCCTTGGAGCTGGTGAGCAGCGAGAGCGAAGTGCCAGCACCAGCTCCCTGGGGAGGGGAAGTGCCATCCTGCAAAGTGCTTCTATATTGGTCTCTGCCATGAGCAGGTCTAAATTGGAAGCGATGGCAGCAGCAAGTGCCGAAATGGACTCTGGGGCCCATACAAAGTGATTTCAGGGGCTGGCTGTACTTGGCCGGAGGGATGCCTGCCAGCACAGGACACTGCAGCTCTAATCCCACTAAAAGCTGGGTGGAAATGACTTGGACAAGGGCTTTTGTCTTTCTTGCTGAAAATATCAGATTCCTGTCAAGACTGATGGCTTGTGAATTTGTCTAGGATCTTTTGAATTGTTCTAGTCCCCAAAACACTCAGGTTTCTCTTTCTGAAACACCCCTATGTTTCAATTTAAGGCTCTTGCAGAAGTAGCTGTCAGAAGCTGTGGAGCAGAGCTTCCTTCAGACATGTGCATCCACTCAGTGGTTGTGACTGTTCCTGAAACTGCCCACTGAGGCTGTTTGGGCAGGGCCAGCTCTGCCTAGGGCTTTTTGCATTCCCAGACTCCTGTCACTGTCCCCCAAACCCTGTTTTTACAGGGGTCCTGGGTGCTCATGCTCTCCTGACCCCACTCTCCCCTCTGGCATGGCTTCCTCTGCCGTGGTTCCCTACTGGCACTTTATGAAGCCTTCTCAAATCCAGCTTCCTTATAGCTTTAAAACCCCGCTGTAGCAGGGTCAGGAGGCAACAGAGAAGATGCTTCCTAGCAGGAAGGGCTGTTGTGGAAGTGAGAACAGTTCCAGCCATGCTGGGCACCCACTTCACCATGCTCAGCACCATTTTGCTACAGACCCAGAGCTCTGGTGGCGTTGGTGACCTTGGGGACATCAGTCTGTGGAGTCCATGTCTGTGGTACATGGAGCTGTACAGCCCATGGGAAATGGGTGACTTTGAGGTCCCAGGGCAACTTTGGGGTGTGCAGAGCTGAGCAGTCACTCCCAAGCCCACGTGATGTTTTTCTCTCCATGCTGTGGCCAGGGAGGGTCAGAGCCATGCAAGGTGTGGGACATGTGGCAGGGCAGGCCACCACAACGCATCACGCTACAAGCTGCTTGCTCAGCAGCATGCTGAACCCTGCCCAAATAGCCCCTGTGATCACCATCACCCAGTGGAAGAGCCCAAATGCAAAGAAAACAGGGAAGCAGCTGAAAAAATAAACGTGTTGCCATGGCACTGTGTGCGCCAGGTCGGAAATTTGGGATAGTGCCGAAGCACAGCCCCGGATGTTCCTCCTGCCCCAGGGTATGAAGAGCCAACACAGAATGGGAAAGAAGAGGTGCCAGAAGCCAGAGGGAAGATATCCTCCTGCACCAGGGATGGGCAGTCAGGGCTTGTGAGTCCTCCAGGTACTTGGGAAGAGCCAAGGATGCAGCCACATCTGCGTGGTGTGAGCTGAAATGATCTAGCCCCTGCTCCATCTCCTGAGGATGACACGGTGTCAGGCTGCTCAGTGAGATGCCAGCCTCTGTGAGTACCCCAACCCCTTCACCACCTGCAACCCTCCGCAAACGCCAGAAGTGTCCAAAAGATGGAGAAATCTACTCAACCAAGGAACAGCCACAAGGTCCCAGAGACTTGATGTAGCTCCAGCCATGGGGCAGTGACTTTTTTGAGTTGAAAGATGAATAGAGATGAACTGGGAAGACACAGCTTTGCTGGGAGAACTGGAAGGTAACACAGCCTCAAAATCAGGATCAGAGGCAATGCCAGTGCCTGCCTCACAACCCTGCATGTACTACTGCCAGACTGAGACCCCCCACACTCATGGCACCTCTGCCCTGTGCCTCTGGTGATCTCTAGCACCAGCTGGCCTGGAGCAGGACAGGTCATGGCCCAGCTCCGTGCCCCTGGCCCTGCGGGTGTGGGCAGGGTGTGGGCAGCAGTCCCTGCCCTATCTGCCAGCCTCTGGGATTAGCTGTGCGCATCGGGAGCAGCTCTAGCAGTGCCTGGGTAAGAACAGATAGACACAGATAAGGCAACCTGAATCCTGGGGACGGCGAGCCAGCTTCATTAATCCCCGTGCATCCAGGCGCTGACGAAGATGCTATCATCCCCTTTCCCTCCCCAGCAGCTTATGTGTGGCTGTCAGTCCTGGCCACGCAAGGACAAAACCCGGCGCTTGCTTGGGTGGCCCCTCTCTCCCAGAGCTGCTAAGTGGCTCCCATGGGGACACTTCTGGTACAGGGACACAGCTGGTGCAGGGATGCACAACCTTCACAGTTACAGAGCTGATACAGGCATCCACAGCCAGTGTGGGAGCCTACAGCCAGTACAGAGAGCGATGGATGGGGCAGGGATGTGCAGCCAGGATGGAGACCACCAATAGTATGAGGAACACAGCCAGGATGGGGACCCAGCTGACATGGGGACACATGTGGGGGAACCCTGTAGAGCTCTGGGGCATAGCGATGCTTCAACACAAAGGATGACCTGCAGCATCACCCACCCCTGTGATGGCTTGGGGTCATCCCCACATCCCTCCCCAGGCTCTGGCTCTCCAGCTGCAGCAAGCAGGAGGGTTCAGGACTTTGCAGGCACATGGAGGGAAGGAAGCACTGCTGTGTCCCCACCGTTGGCATGCTGCAGGCTGCTCGGGACGGGTGCAGCACGGCACTCCCCATCCCGTTAGCACTGGCATGAAAGTGCCGCTGCTGCGGCAGCCGGGCCTGGCCATGATCTCCACTTCCAGGTAAACAGATGAAACAAGCGGCTCAACTTCCCTCCCCCCCAGCATTCCCAGCCACACAGACTCACCATTCAGCCCCGCCACCCCACACAAACCTCCAGTGTTTGGGAGAGGGCTCCTGCTCCCAGCAGAGCACTGGGGGGGACACGTTGCGGCCAGGCAGTTGACACCTGGCCAGGCTGGAGCGGGGCCAGTGGGCACAGAAAGAGATGCTGTGTTTTTGCTGGATGCTGCTGTGCTGGGGCAGTGGCAGAAAGGACCCCTTGTGTGCACAGGACCCAGGGATGCCCCCATGGCTTGGCTGCAGTCAGGGTCCCATGAGGCTGTGGCAGTAGGCACCAGTGGCTCCAGGGAGTGGAATCCCAGAGGGGTGAGGAAGTCAAAGGTAGGGATGCCCTGCTGCCATCCAAAAGATTTGCAAAAAATCACAAAAGCAGTGCAGGGACAATTTACCAGGGGCACCTGCAATTGGTGGCAGAGGCAGGAGCAGGAGGCAGCTTTCCCTTGGGCACCACCCTGCCATTTACAAGGATGAGAGAAGGACCAGCTCCTGCCCCTTGGGCTCTTCCCCTCCAACCTCCCAACCCTGTCTGTAGACTTTCCTTGTCTGGGGATCCATCCTGCAGCACATCCTGGGATACTCTGGCCATAGACGGGGCTCAGACGGCTGCCCATCCCTCCAGGGAGCCTGACACCAAGCTGAGTACATCCCTACCTCAGCCACGATAGTCACTGTAGAGCCAGGCTGAAATGGAATGGGGAAGGCAGGAGGCAGAGCCTTGATGCTTCAGCATCCCAGCTATTCCTTCTGCTGCCTCCATCATCTAAAAGCAGCCATCAGTGCTGTTGCTGGGAACATTGTCCCCTCCTCCATGCCTGGCACCTTCCTCCCTTGCTGTCCCTGAGAAGGTGGTTTTCCTCCCCAAGGAGTGCAGGGAAAGCATTTTCCACCACGGCAGATGAAAATGGATTCCAATCCAATTTTACCCTAGTACCACTTCAGTGATTTTGATGGAGCTGCTCTGGATGGGTGCCGGTTGGAGCCAGAGGACAGCTGTCGCGGCTCCATAGACCAGGGGTTTCTTATCTGTGTCACCTTTGATTACTGTAATTGAAATCCTGCTCTGATCTGAGCCATGCCCGAACGTTTCTGCTGCCTGTGCGGCTCTCGGCTCGAACAGCAAAATGACGTTAATAGATTTTAAAGCCAGGCAAGGCCTGTAAGAGCATTTCTGCCTGACCTCCTGGATTGCAGCCGACAACCACCGCTTACCCCAGTCCTGCGCTCCGCTGCTGGCACAGCCCTGTCATCCCCCTGTGACTCATTTTCCCTCCTGGAAGCACAAATCCTGCCTTTCCCCAGAGCTGCTCGTGTGTCTGTGTTGGGTAGCCTGCCTCCTTCCGCCCCTTTGGAGCAGAGCTGATGTGGTCTTGAGGGAGGCAGGGTCCAGGGGTGCTGGTGGGATCACAGAAGGATCAGCTTCCCTAGTCCAGCATGAAATTCCCCATGGGAAGTATTGCCCTTTTCTGGCATCTCCTGGCCAAAAGGGCAGCAGGGGGGCATGCTGCTGCCCACCCACTGCCAGGCAGGAGGCAGGGGATGGAAATGCCACTGCTCAGTAGAGGATGCTCCTGGCTTTAGTGCCAAGCTGGACTGGCGGTGGCTGGCAGTGTGGCCGGCACTTTGTCACCCTCCTCATTTTCTTTTGTGAAGCTGCCCGTGGTGTTTAGCCAGAGCCACTGCAGCAGAAAGGGTGACGCCAGCCCAGACAGTGTCTGAGGGCAGGAGCCGGGAGGACACGCGCACTGGCACACACATTCCTGCAGCCTGGCTTGGCGAGCGGCCGGCACAGGGAGCGAGCCAGCCCTGACTGGGGTGGGACAACAAAGCTGGTGGCTCCCTCCAGGTTGGGGAAGTTCTGCTCAGCCAGTCTGGCCTCTAGGAGTTGCCCTCTGGAACAGGTAGAGGTGTCCCAGGTTCAAAGCTCCATGCCAAAAGCCCTGCTGATCCTGAGGACCAAACCCTGCCCTTGCCAATCACCCTGGTTTTTCACACTGGCAGCTTTCATGACCATAGAGCCGAGAGCCGGCCAGTGAGTGCTGACACAGCAACCTGGGCTGGCACCAATGACCGTCTGACAGAGCCTCCCAATGCTTCATGTGCTGGCCAAAGGGAAAGGAGGCTGGCCAGACAGCAGGGCACTCCAGCAGCCCACTGCCGGCACACAGAGTCTCCCCCTGGATCCTGGCTGGGCGAGCAGTAGCGTTTCCTTTCATGCTGGCGGGTCATGGGCCGGCGGAACACACAATGCTTGGGGTTATCCAGGTCTTATCAGCTCTGGCCACGCACTGTGGGCAGGAAAAGGGTTTCAATCCCAGCCGAGCCCTGTTTCCGTCAGGAGCTGTTCCCTCTGTCACGGGGGAGGGCTGGATCATGTCGTGCTTCTGACACTGAGTCCAGTGAAGCTGGGCTGTGGGGAGAGCAGGATCACAGGGCTCTCATGCTGTACCCCAAAAGCATTGCCAGGGTCTCTCCTTGTGCCAAGAAAGCTGCCTGTCTCTGAGCAATGCAGCTGTTCCTGTCCCAACTTTACACAGCAGAGCTGGTGAGTCCCAGAAAAGGGGCTGCCATTAGGGGGTGCAGCAGAGGTCTGGGCTGGCTGAGACATCTCTTGCTGGGGGCCACTGCTCCCCACCCCAGAGGGGCATCCCAGAGCTCTGGCATGCTAGGAAAGTGCCTGCTCAGAGTTGTACAGGCAACTTGAGAAATTCCACAGGAAATGTCACCGCTGCCAGCCATGGGGGGAAACTGAGGCACGAGGCGATATCCTTCCCAGGGCTGCCCCAGCCTCTTAAAGCTGACTGGAGGAAGAGGACTGTGGCACAGGATGTCTCCTAACCCAAAATCACAGGATCAGGGAATGCCTGGCCCCTGCTCCTCCCAACCCTGCAGCAGCACACCCGGGGTGGAAAGGGGAGCTGGCGGAGGCGCTGGCAAAGGCTGGGCTTGCTGCGATCGCCTCCCGTTCCATGATTAATTGAACACAGGCTAAAATTAGCTGCGGAGGCAGCACCCCTGGGGTCTCCCAGCAGCATCCCACTGCCCGCCAGCTGCCTGCAAGTGGGTCAGGCAGCAGCTCCCTCCCAGCTGGGCCCCCTGGGTGCTTGGGGGACCCCCATGCTTTGCTGAAGGTAGGAGCATCGCTCCTGGCTCCGTAGCCCAGCTCCACACCTCTTGCCTCCCCGTTGCTGCCCTTCTCGGAGGCTTTTCCCTCTCTGGATTCACCAGGCAGGGCTGCATTGTGAGGAGCAGCTGGGAAGGCACAAGGCTGCCTTTTGGGATGGCGGGAGTGTGGATCCCCGTCATGTTCCTCCCCATGCCTTCAGGGATCTGTTATTTTTAGCTGCTTTCCCTACCTCATGTTGCTAGCTCGGCTCTGGCTCTTTTCCCTCCCCTTCCCCGGCGTTAATTTGTTTTCTCTGTATTATTTGCAGATTCGGGGAGGCAGAACGAGGTGTTTTGGCACAGGGGACCACTCAGCCATGGCTTCTTCATGTTGCTCTCCATGCAGGGTTTTTGGTTGGGCTTTTTTCCTGGCTATTTTTAACCTACACCAACAGCTCCAAGGGGATGAAACACTGAGGGGTAACGCAAATTTGAGGTTCTCTGTGGCTGATGTGCCTGGCCAGGTGGGAGGATGCTCATGGTTGTGCAGGGATGCTCCCACAGAGGCAGGGCAGCACCTGGACACAGCCCCCAGCTGCACCCTCTGTGCTGGATGACATATCAAGCCCCCTTCTCCCTCCTGCCCCCCTGTACATCCTACTCTGCAACCTCCACCATGCCACACAAGCTGGAGAGAGCAGAGGGCTGGGCTTTTCCCTTGGATCCAGAAGAAAGCAAACAGGGAAAAAGTTAATTAAAAACTTCAAAGCCAGATCCTTCTAATTTGGCTTAACACAGCAGCCCTGCTCAGTGTCGATGCTGTCCCCAAGGTGCCTGTGTGGGGCTCAGGCTGGGAAGTGCCCAGAGTGTCACATCACAGGATGTTCATGGGATTGTCACCCACCACTGCAGCCCTACTGAGCCCTGGGGTATGGGGTGCCACAGAGCTGGGCTCAGGGCAGGGCATCTGGGGACCAACCTTCCCAGGGACTGCATTTTCAAGCCACTGGAAGGGTGATTCCATGGGATCCTGTGCCTCAGTTTCCCCATGGCCCAGGGCTGCCAAACCTGCTTGTTGGGAAGGTGTTTTCAAGGCACCTGGGATGGTGCTGATCCCCATCTCCTGGCATGATACCACTGCCCCACGTGATGCAGGGAAGGGCTGGGGGTCCTGGTGGGAACCACGGAGTGTCTGCCTCGGCAGGGTCCATCAGAAGAGGAGAGGACCCTGGCACCGCTGGTCCTGTCCCCTCCCACCACTGCTCTAAAGGAGGAAGGGGACATCTTCCTCGCCCAGTTCTCACTCCTTTCTCCAAAAGGAGCCAAAAATCCTCTCATTTTTTCCAGAAAGCTACATCACGGGACAGCGATGCTCCTGCCCAAGCGCTCTGCTGCCTTACTCTGCCTCCTGCTCCCACTTTTGGGCGTTTTTGGTGGTGAGTTGAGGGGTTTTTTTCAGAACTTTGGGCTGCATGGTGAGTAAAGGCATCCTGCTGTCTGAAGGCCAACGGCTTGTTGGAGAGATAATAAAGCAAAGGGGAGTAAATTAAAGTGACTATAAATAGCACCAGGAGAGGAAAAGGAGATGAAGTCATCTTCCTTCAGCTGAGCTGGTATTTGCATCACTTCTTCCCTTTGCCTTCCCCTGCCCCCTCACCCTGCTCGGGAAACAGTCTTTCCCATTCACTGGGATCCTGCTGTGGGCTCTGTATGCCCCCCTGGGCCCCCACGGGGCTGAAAAATGTCCCCCTGGGGTGCTGGAGAGCACAGCAAAGTGGCCTGAATGCAGTCACTTGGCCCCAGGCGGATCTGTGGCATTGCCCTGTTCAAACCAGTGCCTCCAGCATGGCCCCAGTGCTGCACCCCAGGAATAACTTTCAGGAGCCAGCACAGACCCATTTTTTCCTTCGCAGCACAGCTAAAGTGCAGTGCCCGGAGGAAGGGATGCTGCAAACTCAACAACAGCAAGTTCACCCAGAGAAGCCCCTCCAGGAACCAAATTCCATCCTTTACATTTTTATTCTTTAAGAATTTAACATCCAAGACTCAAAGAGTCCCCCATCAGTCCCAGGACGCATGGGAAAGGAAGGAGCCTGGCCCTGCTGGAGTCTCCCAGGAGTTAGCAGACAGCTTCAGATCTCTCCCCATACCTCTCTCCCTGCTGAGGAGGTCACTATCCCTGCAGCCCCAAGCAGCCCCAAGTGCCCCAGCTGCCCCCTCACATGAGGTATATTTACATCTGAGTCAGAATGAGGTCACACCACGGTTTCCTTATGTCAGCTCCCAACTCCTATTCCTGTGCTATGCGCACACAGCCGCCGTGTTATTGCAGGGTATTTATAGCTATTTTACATGTATAATTATAAAACCACAACTCCACACACGCACCAAAATAATCCCGGTGCCGGGATACAGGGGAGTGGGGCCAGGGTGATGGGAGCAGGACCAGGGCATGGGCTGCACCGCTAATAATAATTCTTTGCACTTTATATATAGCCCCTTTCATCTGCAGCTCTCAAAATCGCTTTGCAGGCATTTAATTAAGCTTCCCAACATCCTAATGTGATGACAGCCAAGTAATAATCTCCTCGCTTTTCAGTACAAAGAGAGGGAAGGTGGCAGGACTTGCCTTAAGTCCCACAGTAAGTCCAGGTGTCCTGTCTCCTGCCCCACACCTGTAGGATGCCCACGGGGGAGATTTTGACTCAGAAAAGGGATGAGGCCCTCAGGATCCTGCCCAAACCCTCTCAGTTGGGGGTGGTGACAACCAATGACAGTACAAAGTCTGGGGATGGCAGCAGTGACCCCAAGGACTGCTGGGCTGCAGCTGCCCATCAGCTGGATCAGCAGGTGGAGGAGACAGATGTATCCTGACAAACTCATGGGTGAGAGCTTGGGAGAGAGCAATAAATGAGATGACAGGTCTGAAAGGGCTGATTTATGAGGAATATTAAGAGTTGTAATCCTGCCTGGCCTGGCCATCCCCCAGGGAGGCAGGGTGGTGACAAGGACCCAGAGACATCACAAACCAACAGGATTCACTGGGGACAGAGCCAACACAGCTCCAAGCAGAAGGGCTGGAAGCAATTGTGCCTCTCAGGCATCTGGGCAGCTTGGTGTGGGGGAACAGACGGGTCTCAGTGACATCCTGGAGATGGAATCCTGCAACGATGGGTCTCTATGGTCCTCAAGGTCTGAGGTTTGTGCTCCCCTAAGGACCCTCTCTCCCTCCCATGTATATCCCTGCTAGGATGGACCCCATCCTTGGAGTACTGCAGAGGGTACAAGGGGCACATGCTTCAGTTTTGGACCCTGATTGGATCACAAGCTGCCACCCAGCAATGAAAGGGGCAGGACTGCAGCCCTGGGGATGAGGGTCATTAACATCTGCAGAAAAAGCCACTCTCCTGGCTGCTGTCCATTTGTGGAGAGCTGGGGAGCAAGTGCCTGTCCTCATCCCCACCCTGGGGATGCCCTGTGGGGGAGGCAGCAGTGGATGCACTGTGATTCTACACACGTGGGGACTAAAATGCAAGTCAAAAATCATAACCCCTGACTGGATCCTGTAGCAACTACCATCCTGCCATTTTATGGTCACGCTGCTATTTTCTTCCTCCCAGATTATATTCAGATCCCTGCTCACTGAAACAAGCTGCACACGAGCCCCTCACCAAGAGCCCCCAACTCATACCAAGCCCCCAAGATGGGGAAGCAGAACCTGTTTGCATCACAAACCCAAGGACCAGAGCACAATGGCAGAGACATGAAGCCAGATAACAGCTGCAAACCTTCTGAGGGGCTGCAAAGAAATGCCCCCAAATCAGTGTCTCTGAGGAGAAAGGAGAGAGGGAAATGGGACAGGAAGCCAGCAGAGCCTGGGCACTGCCACAGGGACACAAGCGCCTTCTTGTCACTGCACCAGCCACCAAAACTGCCCCATGACCTGCTGCTGTCACTGCTCTGAATGTCACACTTGCTGTCCCCCCTCCACCACCAGCCAGATATCTCTTACCAGGAGCAGTCGGCAGCTCTGCCACCTCACTGGCCATGATGAAGGACTCGAGGATCCTTGCACGGAGCTCAGGGCCTGCCTCGGTGCTGTGAGGAGAAGGAGAGGTGTGTGAGGATGCCAGCAGTTCAATCTTCCTGGAGACCCCAACTCCCCAGGATGGCAGCCAGCTACCCCAACGGACCTGCTGTGGGACTGAGGCAGTGCTGTGAATCCCAGTCTCGTGTGTGCATCATGCCCGGTCACTTTGGGAACAGATGTGATGTCTGAGCATCATAGCTGGAAAGGAAGCTTCCAGATCTGGCCTCCCCCTTTGGAGAACCCTGTGGCTGGAGCACTGGTGGGCTGTCATACAGCAAAATCAGCTTGCTTGGGACCAGTGTGTCCATGGGCACCCTCCTGTCACCCACCCTGTCCCGTGCACGGCAGGGGACTCACCTGGCCGCCGCAGGGCGGAGCAGCAGCTCCCCGAAGAGCTCCCCGAGGAGCCGGGGCGACAGGCGGCTGCGGTGGCTGCCCTGGCAGAGGCGGCAGAAGTGGCGGGCGAGCTGGCGCAGGAGCAGTGCCTGCGGCTGTGGCAGGGCTGGGGGGGCCAGCAGGGCTCTGGCTCGCTGGCCACACTCCTCCAGGCCTGGGGTCTCTGTAGCAGAGGGGCCACAGGAGAAAAATGGTGAGTTTGGGAGGTTGGGGAATCCTCTTGCCTCTCATTGAAGCCCAGAACCTACCAACACACAGGGCATGAGCTGTGGCAGTTGTCTACTCCCCTCAGAGACCCAAAAAAACCTGACCTCATCCTCTGCCACCATGATTTCTTTGCAGCACATCCCTTCCCAGAAAGGCTGTGGGACTCATGGATATCTCAGGGTGTGCAGAGATGATTTCCTCACGGTCTTGACCACCTCTTTCTGGGGTTTGCCTGCCCCATTTACCCACTCACACCACCCCAGATCAAGTTGTCAAGTATCTCCCTCACATTCTCCCTCTCAGCACACCCAGGGTGGGAGCTCAGAGGGCTGAGCTGCTCACCTGCTAGGGGCTGCACCTCAAAATCCCTCACTGCTGCTCAGGAGAAGAGTGAGAACCCTGCCCTGGTGCAGAGCAAAGCCATTGTAAAGGCAGAGCAAAGCAGAGGCGGGGGAATGGGCACCAGCTGGAAGATCAGCTGAATTGAAAGGCTCAGCCCTCCCCTGCAGAAACAACGAGCTGGGAGGGAAAAGGCTTTTCAGGAAGAAAAAAATAATGTGCACCTGGGCTGCAGGACCCTCACTGCACCCCCTACACCATGGTCTCACACCCCATGAAACACAGCACAGGGAGGGCTGACTGGGGTACAGCTGCTTCCAGCGATACTCGGATTGCCCATATGAATAAAATGAGGCATTTAAGAGCGCTGCACATCACAGAGGTGCTGCCAAAGCCACTGTCACGGGTGCCCCGAGCAGCCCACGAGTTCCCACCAGGTCCCCGGTGCCCTCTGGCAGCCTTGGCCGGGGCTCCTCGGTCTTGTGAGCTGTGAGCTCAGCGCCCGGGGACTGCGATCCTGCCCCAGGCACAGGAAACAGCCGCTCTCCAGCCATCCTCCATTCCTGACTTGTCCCATGCCTTTTATCTGCTGGGGACAGGGAGGTCCCCAGGGCTGGGTTACTCTCAGCCGGCTTCAAAGCCCGGCTCGGCCGGGGGCTGACTCAGCTCCCCGCGGCTCTTTGCACCAGGACTGAGGCTTGGCCAATGCCCAGCCAGCTCCCGACATCCATCCTCGGAGCCAGGGTGCACCAGAGCCGGAGGGGCAGGGGTCTGGGATCCCCTCCAAAGCAGATCTGCAGCCCAGCCGCCTTGGCGATGGGGTGTTGGTGAGCCCTTGTATCCAACAAGCTGCTCCTGAGGGAAGTTTAGCTTTGCTCCAGACCTCCCCTGCCAGAATTCCTGCTCTTTTTGCACCTTTTTGCACCTAGAGGATCCTGCAGGAGAAGGCTGACAGCCAAAGGGGGAATTTGGGGATGTTTTTCCCCTCCTTTTGAAGGTGGTCATCATGCTGCTTTCCCAGCTCAGCCTCAAGCAGGGCAGAGGAGCCTTGCAGGGCAGGCTGCCAAAACCCAGCACCGTCTCCTCAAAGACTTATATTTTAATTTTTTCTTTTAAGCCCCAGAGAAATTCTCTTCCCATTGGTTTCTCCCCCTTTTTGCCCCCTCCTCCTCCTGCCCCTGTTGTGCCAGGAGCAGAGCCCGCTGCAGCACAGGCTGCAGGGAAAGGCGCTTCCCTTTGAAGTTGCTTAACGAGGCAACCCAGCTAATTGCTTCCTAATTGCATTTTTATCCTTGGAAGGGAGGCAGCCTTTGATTTCTCCTCTGACGGGTGAGGGGAAGGCATCTTCTCTGAGCCATCAGCCCCAGGGGTATTTCTTCTGGCTCTGTGTCTCAGCGCAGGGCAGGGAGGATGGAGTGTGAGTTATCCCTCACCTTCTCCATGCGTCCCTCCTGCCTCGCTGGAGGCCACAAAGAGCCCGGAGCCTTTCCCCATCAAGACATGGTAGGAAAAGGCCACTCTGGCCTGGCCACGGGTGATCTTTTAGTGCCTCTTAAGGCAGCCAAGAATGTGATCTGCCCAAGCACTAATCTGGCTTAGGATGGGGAGGTGATGCTCAGGCATGGAGGATACTGCAGCAACTGGCAGCGAGATGAGAGCTGCTGTGGAAAGGGAAGAAATCCTGGTTTCACAGGCAGCAAGAGGTTGAGGTCCTGCCTAACACAGTGGGCAAGGGTTTCCTGTGTGCCTGGTGATGCTCATGGGGCCTCAGGCTGGGAGAGGCAGAGAGGCTCTGTGAGGACTCACTTGAAATGGGTTCTGGTCCAGGCTCACCGTTGGGATGGACTGTGGGCTCTGCTGATCTGGGTATGAGCCCTGCTCTGTTTATTTGAAAAGAAATCAAATAAAACCAAAACCTTGATGGTCTCATACATTTGCACAGAGGCACTTGCAGGGATCTAAAGATACTTCCTAATGGCACTAAGCTGAAAAAGCTGAGAATTTTCTGTGCAAATATAAAGCCAGGAGTTAATGAGATTACAGGAAAAAATTCCCAGACAGCGGAGCCAAAATATTATAATAACGCTTTCTTCTGGGGCCAGCATCACCCAGCCTTGGCAACTGCCTGTCCTGGCAGGCAGCACCTCCTCCTCTGGGCACTGCAGAGGGAGAAGACCCCACTGTGGTGGGGGCAAAGCAGCTCCCTGTATCTCCCCTTCTTTCCCAGAGAAAGGAAAGCATCTCCCAAACGCTGCTATGCTGCTCCAGCATAGGAAATGTTCCCAATGGCCCTTCTCAGGATCTGCCCTTGGTGCAGCACTGGGCAGGGGATGGGGTCAGAGACACCCTGGAGATGATGGGAAGCCTTTCTAGGGGCTTCCCAAAGCTTCTCCAGCCCTACAGAGGTCCCAAGGGTAGGGGGAGCCCATATGTGCTTACCTTGAGCCATGTGCACCAAGTCGCTGTAGAGAGCTGGAGGGATGAGGGGCATGGGGAGCTCCTGGAGGTACCACTTCAGGGCATCTGCCAGCGTCTGGGCCTCGTACAGGTTCATGTCCACAGCTGAGGCATCTGCAGGAAGAGAGACAGAGGGAACCCTGAGCCTGTGGTTCTTCCCCTCTGGCACAGAGCTCGGAGCTCTTCCATCCCTATGGGCCTTCCTCCAGACATGGAGGATTTCTTCGCCCATGCCCCCATCCCTGCAGTGTGGCAGTGCATGATTTCACTGCCACCACTCCCCCAGCAAATATTCCTGTCCCAATTTCCACTGACCCTGAGCTCCACGTGCCCAAGGAGAGCACGAGGCAGCATCTCTGCTTTGTGTGAACTCTACATCCACTGCATGGGACAGAGAGTCTCACCATCCCACTGGGCTCCCACTGCAGGGTAGGACACATGGGAAAGCCTGAGCAACTGCCCCAGGAACCTTCCAGTTACCAGGGCCGGTTGCCTTGTGCCAATCCCAGGCCAGCAGGACTTGCTTGGAAAATGCATCCATGGAATGGGGTTATGGTTCCCAGGCAATTCAAGTTGCTGAAGGCCCATGTGACCCCCAGTGATCCTGAAATTCTGTGAATGTGCCCCAGTTGGCATCACTTCTCCCAGCCCTGAGAGGCGGCTACCCTGGGAAGGTGGTGAAGGATGCTCCAGGAATGGGGGAAAACACACAGGGGGTCTGAGGCCACACAGCCAGGGCTCAGGGGTCCTGGGCTCAGGACAGAGGCAGTGGTAGGAGCAGAAAAGTCTCACGGTCTGTCAGGAGACAGAGGGTGGGATGTGTCTGTCTGAGCCCCACGGCCAGGCCAGCACTGGGACATTGCTTCACCATGGTCCAGCGGGAAGAACCCTTTCAGCATCCTTTGGTATTGCCTCATGTGTTTGTCTTGGAGGTCTCCCATCCTGGCTGGGCTGGGTGGTGGCTGTCTGGATGGTGATAGTGCCTTTTGCAAAGATCTGAAGGTTTCAAAATCTGGCCTTGATTCAAACTGGACCCAAATGTAATGTTTTGAAATTCTCCTTGTAGGAGAATTTGGAGGGTGAGGGGTACAGGGGATAGGGAATAATAAAAAAGATAAAGATATTTGGAATGGTTTGAAATGGTTAATTTAAAAAAAAGAGAATCAAATTTGTCATTTTCTTAAAGATGCTGTGTCAGGCCCCAAATGGCCTGGAGTAACAGAGAAGACAGTGGGCTTGCCCCATTCTGAGCCCACTTCCACTCCCCTTGCTGGGTCTTTACCCCCAAATGCAGCCTTACTGAAATTGGTGCCATTTTGGGAGATGCTCCATCTCCCAGCTCAGCATTTTCCAAAAGAAAATGTTGTGAGTCTCCAACCATTCCGGCTGTGCTTCCTTCTGGGGCAATAAACCCAAAAGAGGGGAGAAACACTATTTCCTAGGACAAGGCTTTAGAGATGCGCATTCAGCAGGGCTGGAATGGGAAACAGCTGGGAAAAGCTGGTTTGGAACACCTTGACCTTGATCTCCTCTCGTTGGAGTGTCCCTGCTGTGGGCCAGGCAGCCTGGGAGCCTGCCTGCCTGCATGGGAACACGAAGCTGCAGTGGGTCCCTCATGGCCAGTGCCTTCCTTTTGGCTCCCAGACGGAGAGAAAACAGATTGGCCAATGCCCGAAGCAAAGCCTTTAACCCAGCCGTGGGAGACGCTACCTCATTGTCAGGAGCAAGCACCCGGCTGGCTGGGAACTATGTCCCGGGGCAGAGTGGGGACAGCTGGGAGAGATGCCACCACACTGGGGTAGGCAGCCATCCAGCGTGGCCAACCATGACCCAGGGCAAATGAGGTGCTGCCTTTCTGGCACCCCACAAAGTCCCAGCATTGCCCCATGGACCACTATGCCCTTGGCATCCTCGAGGTGGGCAGGGCTGTGCCAGCTGCACCCCGGCCCCATTCTGGTCCATGCTCATGCTCCCATCTTCCAGCCACACTTCTGGACCTTCCTGGCTGGCCAAAAGGGTTATTTCTGCCAGTTTTTTTGGGGGGATGACAGCAGTTCCCCCTTTTGGCTAGCACTTGCCCTGGAGATGTGATCTGGCAGGTTGTCTTGAGCTGGGCAGGTGAAGGACAGTGGGGTCAGGGATCCCACAAGATGCTCCAACACCTGTTTTGGGCTGAATACTCGCAGTGCATGGCTAAAACCCAGGGATGCTGCTGGGGGGTCCCGGGGTCTCATTGTATTGCAGAGAGCTTTTCCCATCAGTGGAATGCACCGAGCAAACCCCAGAGCCCTTCCCACCCGCCACGAAGGTTTCTGCAGGGACCTGTCACTCGCCTTAAGGATGCTGGCACGGATTGAGGAGAGCAGCCGCAAGATGTTCCTGCGCAGGGAAGGGGCCGCCGGGCTCTGGCCCCAGGCGATCAGCCCCGGGCTCCACCGTGGCCTAATTAGCTTGTTTGCCTCGTTAGGCATGAGCCTGGGGGGGTGTTCAAAGGGAAGCAAAGCAAGACTCAAAAACATCTTTACACCCAGAGAGAGGCGTGATGGGGAGACCAGGGGGATTCACACCGCGCTTACAGGGACTGATTGCTGATGGTACCATTCTCCGTGGCACGTCGACTAGAAATAGCCACTAGCCTGTTGTCCCCATCCTCCTGGAAATGCTGCGGTGTCCTCCTGCCCCAGGAGGGGCTCTCCTCCTGCCCCAAGAGCTGCCCCGGTGAGCTGGGGTCTCCATCAGGCTGAGAGAACAACTGGGGGATGGCCAGAGCTGTTCAGCTCAGGGAGGCTCAGCCAGCAGCTGGGGAAGGGTTAACCCCAGAGCCTTCCCAGACAATTACCGCCGGCCTGACCCCACGGATGCTGCTCTCTTCTTATCTGAGGGAGATGATAACCAGCTATAAGAAGTTAATGAAGCTGCAGGATGAGTCAATGCTCTCCTGCTGCTCTCCAGATGTTCCCATCCTATCCCCAGGGGAATGATGGAGGAATGACGGAGGGATTCCATCTGCCTGCCATAAATAGAAGGAAAACACCCCAAACCCCCAACCTCGACCCCATACCAACTCCCTCCAGCACACAACCTGCTTGCTGACCTGCTGGCAGAGCAAGCATCTGGGGACCAGCGGAGAGCTTGCCTTGCCCGTGAAGGGGTGAAAAGCAGGAATAAATTTGGGACTGGGGACAGGGTGCGTGGGCTGACCACTGGCCCAGAGGGGAAGACTCCCAGCCTCCTCCCACTGGGATTCCAGAGCCCACATCCCAGCGAAGGCAGAAAGGTGCTGGAACTTTGGGCTGAGTCAGGCTGGGCAGGAAACTCCAGGACCTCTCCCGCAGCTGCAGCCAGCCGGGGAGGCGTGAGTAAGCCCAGGGTTTCGGTAAACGCGGAGGATGTTTGGCCAGGAGGGGTTGTGGGGGAGGTGGGGGTTGTTTTGAAGGACAGGCTCGAACGGGTGCTGGTAACCAGCTGTCCCCTGCATGTGGCCACAGGTGACGGCTTCTCCCACAACCCTGAGCAGCTCGTGGGTGACAGGATGTGGACCCTGCCCAGCCCCCAGGGCCCCTCTCCCCGCAGGGAGTCCAAGAGGCTGAGCTGGACCTTGGCCACCGAGCGCTGCTGCAGTGAGATGCTCTCAGGTGCGTGGTCCCTGTGGCAGAGGGGCACCCAAACCACCCCGGGGCTGACTGAAATACTGGCTTGGGAGTTTCCCTACTCCTTCAAGACCTTTTAGTTTTAATTGTCAGTGGGTGCTAGAGAGATGTCCTTGCTGTCCAGTCGTGGGCTGTACGTTCCCATCTGCACGGATGTTGCCTGTCTGAGGACCTGACCAGGCATTCAGGCTCCTGGGCATCTCACAGGGAGGGTTTACAGGGAAACTGTGCACCAAATCAGGGAATATTTCACAGCTTTGTCTCAGCATCATTGTAACATTTCCCAGCCTGCTGATACCTTAGGCTGAGGACTTGGCAGCTGCCAGGACACCCCCAGCCCATGCACAGGAGCTTCTGGCAGCCCCAAACACTCTCCCAGCTGGGTTTCACCTCACCATACACTTGACTTGCACTCAGCCAGGGCAGGGGTGCTGAGATCTCCTTTGAGGGTTCCCAGTGAGGCTGTCTTCCCCCATTTCACCTTCCCTTAGGCAATCCCCTTCCTCAGTTTTCCCAGCAGCTACGGGAGGGGATGGCAAAAACTCACCCCCAGTTCTCCCTGATGGGTCTGCCAGGGATGTCTCTGCCGCTGCCGTTTATTTACCCTTCTTTCATCACCACCAAATATAAGAGATGAGCTCATGCCTCTCGCCAGGCTCTGACGACACGGGGTTTATTTCCACTGCAGGTATAAATAAAAAGCAGTGCCGCAGGCACCGGGGCGCCTCACGCTCGAGAGAAAAGTCATCCTGGTAGGGTGAGCTCGGCCAGGGAAACCAGAGCCCTTGGGGGCCTCCGACCCCCTGGGGCATCCCAGGGATGAGGATGGGGATGCGCTCCCTCCCTGTGCATCCACACCGTCGTGATGGGGGGAGCGGCGTGAGGCTCCCCAAGCTGCTCCTCGCTCCCCGACTCTTTCTGCCTAGCAGCAGCTCCTGGCAGCCCCAATGAAGCCCCGGCACCCACCATCGCTCGCTAATCCCCACCGAGACCTGACCTAATTCCCGGGCACGTGAGCGTGTCTCCAGGCAGACTGCTCCGCGCCCGGGCGCGGATCGAAGCGCGCAGGATGGCAGCGCAGCCCGGCACGCCCGGAGACACCGGCTCCAATCCGCCTCTCCCTGGCACTCGAGCTGCAGCCGGCTCCTGCTCGGCCCTGACAACAGCGCAGCCTTTCCCCATTGCTGCGCTTGTATCTGGGCAAGGGTCTCGGTGTTAGCGCCTACGGCTGAACTCCAGAGCCCGATCAGAGCGGGGGAGGTTTCAGTGCTTCGCAGCCATCCCGGGTGGGCTCAGCCCCATCTGAGCCATAGGGAGCACGCACGGAGCTTTGGGGTGAGGGCCCCGCCAGGTCTCTATGCTCTGTCCCCCAGCAGGGAGGGGGGATGAGGATGCAGACCTTCCCTACTCAGAGGTGGCAAAATGCTGGCCGGCCATTACACACAGCACTTTGCAGCCATCCCCAAGCCAAACCTCCCCCAGCTCGGGTCCCTCAGCTCCGAGGGGCTCCAGCACCCACCAGCCCACCCACAGCTCTGCTGCTATTGCCCAGAGTGAGAATGTCCCAAGTTTCCAGCAGCAGCCGTGGGAAGGCTGCCTGCTGGGGGGACAGCAAGCTTGGGGGGGAGAAGACCTCAAGTCTGCGCGCTGAAGGGGCTCATACACCTCATGTCCCCAGGCACTGTGGTATTAGCAGGTAATTTGCCCCATTCCTTGTGCTCCAAACAGCCCCTGAACTGCACACAGGAGACA
This sequence comes from Lanius collurio, assembly GCA_020086605.1. Classification (NCBI taxonomy): domain Eukaryota; kingdom Metazoa; phylum Chordata; class Aves; order Passeriformes; family Laniidae; genus Lanius; species Lanius collurio. Next base: position 17,400,820 of record JACBWW010000016.1, read on the forward strand.
GCAGGAGTGCTGGGAGCTGGAAACACTTGGGGTCAGTGTGCGGACATTGAGATTTGGGGGTTAGAAAACCAACATCTGAACTTTTCCAGCCCTTGTTCCTTTTTCTTTGCACTCTCTAGCAGTTTTTCTGCCACCACTGCCAAACACCAGTGTGATTTGGGAAGCTGAAACCCCCGGTGGGAACCCGGTTTTCTCCCCAGTGAGCCGTGGTTTGGTTCCAGCCGCCACCAACCTCAGCTCCGATTTCTCCCCGTTCCCCAAGATGAAGCTTGGCTTTTGCAGGCAGGCTGCTGGCAGAGATGGGATGCTGGAGGGATGAACCACCCAGAACATGAGAGGAAGGGAAATGTGACTCTTGCCTCTGTCTTCTCACACATGGGGCAAACAAACTCCAATATTCTGGCAGGGATGTTTTGCTCCACTAAATGCAATGAAAGAGCTTGTCTGGGAGCCAAAGCTCTCCTGCCCTCCCCAGCCCAGTACAGGTCCTGGGGAAGCACCACTGGGTCTGTGGTCTGCAGGAGGTTGCAGTAGGAGCAGGCTGCCAAGCTTGGCCTCTGCTGGGATGCTTGACCCTGGCAGGAACGTCATTCCCATCTTGTTGCAGAGCATCCCTCTGGCAGGGCTGAGCATCAGTCCCTTAGCAGAGATCTAATACGTATGAGACTTGTCCTACCCCTCCACAGCTCTGGGGAGCTCTGACTTTGCTCAGCTCGGTGTTGCCAAGCACATGGGGCAGAACCCTGAGGTGCCCAGTTAAAGATTTCGGTCCCAGAGGACATGTGGGCTTGGGAGTATCAAGTCTCCCGGGGCTGTTGGTGTTTTTTAAGGGCTTTCAAATGGTTTGAAAACCACAATGACATTTCTCTGACCAATGCTGGGCCCTGCCGTGGGAGATGGACAAACCTGGACAGATTCACCAAGTGCCCAGAGCTCTGGCCAAGCGGGTGGGGTTTGCCCCAGGGCTGGGAGAATCTCCGAAGGCTGAGCAGGATTGTGGCAGTAACAGACTGCTGTGGCGCTGCCCTGTGGGGAGCCCTGGACCTGCCTGGGATGCTGCACCAGCTGCATGGGAGCAACAGAGGACCCATAACTCCTGCGTGCTTGGAAAACAAAGCATCCTTCTCATGCTGTTGTTGCTGCCCAGCCTAGGCACCAGTGCCCGGGCAGTCCAGGGGGTTGCTCTCAGATGCCTTCGCCTCCTCCAGAGCTCAGCCAGTTTATCTGGCCCGGGGTACAAGGCTGTGAAGAAGAGCACTCACTGCTCCGGGCTTCCTCAGCCCACAGCCGGGGGAGATGAGCGGGGTGGTGGGGTGTCCTAAGTCCCCCTCACCTCCGCGGGGAGCACAGCCCTCTTCGGGCAGTGGGAAAGGAGCATCCCTGGGAGCTCCAGCTCTCCTCTCCTGCATCCCTCCTTCCCCGCCCGGCGGGACTCGGCTCCCGGTGCGCGGGAAGCGATGAGGTCATGGTGCTTAATATAGCGATTTCATCACAGCCCTTCTCCCCAGCAACACCGCCCGGCTCCCGCCGCCCCCCGGCCGGCAGCTCCCGGGATGCGGTGGGATGCGGGGCCAGCCCGGGGCTGTGCGGGGCCGCCCGTGCCTGGTGTCACAGTGCCGCCCTCTGGGCACCGCGGCCGGAGGATGGGGATGCTCGATGCACCCCCACCCCCCAAATACCCAGACTTGAGCGGCGCACCGGATCCATCGCGTCCCCCCCGCCCCTCGCCGCGTGCCATCCTATCCCACCGTGGGTTTAGAAGCAGGTCAGGGGAGATGGTTTTCCCCTGCTCCCCACCCTGCTCATTCCCCCAAGTCCTGTAAACAGCTTCCCATTCTTGTAAATCATAAGCTTTCCCTTTCCTCTTTCTTTTTCTCAATCCACAAGAGGTTTCCTCTCTGCCCTGCTTCTCAGACACAAACCCTAGAGATTTAAAAACCCAAGAATTTTTCTCCCCCCACTCTCTCTCCTCCAGCCCCCCTCGTCCCCCCAAAAAAGAGGTTCTAGTGAAGCGCCCCAGCCCTGCACCTGCATCACTTTTGGCTGCATCGGGGAGAAGAGGGGAGTCTGCATGCAGGCAGGACCTCACAGAGCTGGGATTAGGTCTGTAATGATATTGGAGCCGTAATCCCTCCCTGCCAGGGCGGCACCACCTCCACAGCCCCCTTTCCTCCGGGGAATACGGGGAGTGATGCGGCTCCGGGACTCACCAGATAGGAGGGCCTGTTTCAGCTCAGCATCCCCCAGCACGCCGGGGCCGGACCTGTAGAGCACCTCGCTGTCGAGCCCTGGGGGACAGACGGGAGAGAGAGGTCAGTGCTGAGCCCAGAGCCTCCGTTCCGACACGGGGGAAGCAGGCAGGGACTCGGAACACCGCGCTCCCTCGCCCTGCCCACGGGCACCGGGGGGCACGGGCAGAGGTTTGGCTCTAGCGGTGCTCCCGGGGCACTTTGAAGAGGGCAGAGCAGGTGGCTGTGAGTGCCCCCGGCTGTGCCCTGCGGGTCAGGCCGCGGTTCTCCGTACCTTGTTTTTCCAGCGCCTCGATGAGCCTGGCCACGGTGGGCAGCGCCTGCTCGGGGAGTGCGGGGTGCTCCGTGAGCTCTGCCTGCCCGGGGAGTCCTGTGGTGGAAACAAGGGGAGAAGGGGTTTGGAAATTGCTGCTTGCAGGAATTCCAGATTCCTTCATCAGCTGCCCCAGGACAGGATCAAGCTGCTGCTTTGGCACAGCCGCATGCTTAGGCTCATGCGTGTATAATTTTGGAGCACTTCTCCCTTTATTTTATCCTCTTTTTGCAATAAGAGTCACCGTTGAGGGCTCAGCTGCTTGTTCTGATGCAAAGACCTGCTCAGGCATGTGCCCTGCCTGTGGGGAGCATCCTGTCCTGGGTATGGAGATCCTCCAGGCCAAAACCTCCTCCCCACCTCCCTTCCCATGGCACTGAGACTGCCCACTCTCATCACCCACAGCCTGTAGTGACACCAGGCAGGAGCTGGGGACCCAGATCCATACCCACCACAGACATGTCTCTCTGCAGCTCTCACCTGCTTGGGTTCTCTGATGTGCACAACAGGGTTGAGCACGGGCCCAGTGAGGACTCAGTCTCCCCTCGGCTGGTGCAGACCTCCCTCAGCCCCTGAAGAGCCCTTCAGCCAAACAGGCTTCCCACAGCACACATCCTCATGTACTGCTGGGTTTTAGACCAAGGACACCTCACTCCAGACCATGGCAGAGAGGAGCAAATCCCCTGGCAGGCAGGAGAGCAGCTGTCCTTTTACCCCAGGGCGTGTTGTATCCATCCATCCATCCATCCATCCATCCATCCATCCATCCATCCATCTTTATCACCCCAGCTGATAAACCCTTCCTGTATGGGTAAAACACAATGGAGACCTTGGCAGTGCAATACTGGGATTTCTCCCTGCTCTCTCTTTAGTGGCCTTTAGACCCCCAGAAAGGCAGCGGGCAGGGGGCTGGCAGGGACAGGGGCTGCCACTGTCTGCAGCACACCAGGGCTATGTGTGACTGCTGCAGCATGGACAGCATGTGGAAAGGCTAGAAAAAAATAAAAGAGGCACTTTGGGCAGGGCCTTGCTGCCTTCAGCCATTTGCAAAAAAACACAACCTGGCTGCAACAGGTAGATCCAGGCTCTGATCCTCACCACAGTGATGCCCTGGTGCTCCCTGGAGAACAGGGAGTGACACAAACCTCCCACGTGTGGGTGGCTGATCCAGTCCCCTGGCATGGCCACAACCCCCAAGCACAGCAAGGGGGTCCCCTCTGCCACCCAGTGAGGGTGTGTTGGGAGCAGGGAAGATGTCAGGGTTAAAAGCAAAGTGCATTGTTGGAAACTCATGCAAAAATGTCCCCACTGCACGAGTGGAAATTAGGGAAACTGGGCTTTTCCTCCAAATCAATGGCTTGAGGGGAAGGTGGCGACTGCAAAAAAATAATTTTCTCCTTGCTGGAAATGGCCAGAATGGCCTCTAGATGTGCCAGGCTGGAGCCCTGATGCCCCACTCGACTCCAGCCCCAGAGGAAATGGAGGTGATGCCTCATGGCAGTGGTGCTGCCCAGGACAACGAGACAGGGCCAAAACAGCCAGCGAGATCTTGGAAGTCCCCTGGGCCTCAGATCTGCTGCAGAGCCATTTTCAGGATGTTATTTAATTAAAAAAAGGACCATTCCTCCCTGCAGAGCCAGCCCTGGCTCGAAGACATGGCTGGGACATGCAGTGTTTGTTGTTCAGGGGTCCCTCCATAGCCTGAGCCAGCTCGGGGTCCCGGTGTGGCACCAGGGCTTGGTGGGAACTGAGGGCACTCAGGGGGGCTACGCTGCTGTCGCAGAAATATAAATTAGGGCTTGCCAAAAAAACGTCCCTCAAACCTCCATCTGGAAATGGAATCAGTACGGGAAGAATTTAAAAAAAAAAAAAAGCAAACAAAAAAACCCCAAACCAAAACAAAAGTACCATCTCTTCCAAGAGGATGTTGGAGATTTTTACTCTAAGGGGAATCCTGTGAGCTGGCAGGTTTGGGTTTAAACTGACACAAAATGGCACACACTGCTCCCATGCCGCAGACAGACGTGGCTGTGGGACAGACTGTCCCCTCCTGAGGTGCCTGCACACCCTGGCATCACCCCGGGAAAGGCACAGCACCGGGAAGGCAGCACCCAGTGTCCCCCTGGACAGCAGGAATGGACACCTTGCCATGGTCAGAGCACGTTCTGCAGATGGCAGTGCTCTCCCAGCCTACCCCAAAACCTGGCTTTAGGGCCAGGTCTTGACTAAAAACTATGGATTTTGCTTTTTTTAAAATTTGGTCATCCTTCCACTGGAGTGCACGCAGGGCTGGGGTGCCTGCACTGAGACCTTCCACATGGGCCTGGCTCTCTGGCCAGGATGTGCTTCCTGCTCCGAGCGTTCCTTGATTTGTAGGGAATCACCACGTCCCCAGCAGCTGCGGGCAGGGGTCCCTGGGCACATCTCCCTCGGAGAGGAGCCTCTGCCACCCCTGCAGGTATGACTCAATGGTGAGGGGCAGCAAAGGCAGAAACAAGAAGGTAGCTTCACCTTCCCTGGTGAGCGGGGTTGGAGAGCCCTGGGGTCTGCTCCTGTCTGACCCGAAACCTCCCCACAGCACCGAGTTTTCCAGGGCTCTGCCTGCTGAGCAGTTGGAGGGCTCACCACTGAGCTGGGCTGGGCAGGGGCTCAAAGCCCTCATCTGGCAGGATAAACACCCCCAAAAAGTGGCCTCCACCCTCCTGCAAATCCAGCACGTAGCTGCTCAGGGAGCCTCCCCAGTGCTGCTGGGACTGCGGCTGCCTTGGCGCACTGGTCGGGGAGGAGCACCTGCGTTTTGGGGAGGGGAGGTGTGGGGGGGACCAGTGTCCTTCCCATGTGATTGTGGGGCTGCACATCAGGACCTGCAGGGCAACCCCACATATGGATGTGGCTGGTGTTGTGCTCAGCCCAGGAACCAGGGGTGCCCACCTCAAATCACAGTGGCAGGGGGGGGTCCTGAACCGTACTTGGAAGGGAGATGGACAGATGGGCTCCTCAGCAGTGGGTGCCCCTCTAAACCCAGACCAAGGCACATCCAACGCCCAGCCAGCACAGGGGCTGCCCCTTTGGTTACCACGCTGGTCCCAAACTGGATGAGGAGGGTTCCTGAGGTGCCAGAGCAGCAGCTGGGCAGGTTTTCCTGCCATGGCTGAAGGCGATGCTGCTCTCCCAGCCCCAGGCCCACACAGACAACCATTTCTGCTGCAAACATCCTGGAGCAGGAGAGCACCACGGCTTTGGCTGGGGTCACCAGGACATGCCTGGCTGGAAGGGGGCGATTCTTTCTTTGCTTTTATATTTTTTCAGCTTGTGTACCTTGTGCAACTGCTGTGAAACACCTCCTGGCCCAATGCACTTGGCCATGGCAAGTGGAGAGTGAAAGCCAGCCGCACAAACTCAGCAGATCCAGGCAGAGAAACGGCCGGAGGCCCCTGTGCCAGGAAGGGTCCTGCCAAGTGTCCCCTCCCAGTGCTCTGCTGCAGCCCCCAGGGACAGAGGAGCCCTCCAGGGACTGACCACATCGCTTGCCAAGATTGTCCCCTGTCCCAGCTTGTACAAAGTGACAGTGAGGCTGGGAGCTGGCTGAGGGCCAGCACTTGCCCGGGCACTGAGAGCAGCCTGAATCAGGTGCCGCAGTGGTGGGGAGAGGAGCACTTGGAAAAAAGGTCCCAAAGGACCACCATGAGGCTTTCTGTTCCTCTCTGAAGGGCCAAAGGGGCCTTGCATCTTCTCCTGTGCTCTCATGGATGTGGATCCCCTTGGGCACTCCATGCCAGCCCAGCTCTCAGCCTGGGATGCTGGTGAGGAGCAATCCCTGCAGCATGTTTGCCTGGGGGGTAGCGACACTCTGGGCATCCCCTGCCCCGCCTGAGGCTGCCTCCATACACCAGGGAAGAGTATTCCCACGATAACTCCTTTTTCTGGGGCTGGATCCCCATCCTGAGCGTGGATTCCCACCAAGCCAGCTCAGCTGCAAGCATCCACCCCGGCTCCACACCACCCTCGCCATCTTACAGGGGACACCCGCCCGTGGGCTCCCGCCTTCCTGCTCCCCTCACACTCACCCCAGGGCGTGGGGGTCCCAGCGGGCGGCAGGGGCAGGGGCCGTGGCCTGGCCTTGGTGGCGGTGGTGGCGATGCGGGTGGGACCCAGGTACTCCACGTAGGTGCCGGGGAAGTCTCCGCGCTCCTTGGTGCGCTCGTTGACGCCGTGCAGCCAACCCTGGGGGTTGCGCTCGTCCCCGTCCTTGTAGTTGGGGCTGCTGAGCAGCCCAGCCCTGCTGACCGTCAGCACGTCCCCGGGGCACAGCGCCAGGTCCTCCTCCCGGTCCTTCTGGTACTCGTAGAGAGCCCGGTACTGCAGCCCGTCCGAGGAGGCCATGGCGGCAGCGTGGCGTGGGTCACACCGCCCCCGGCCAGCCGGGCATTCGGGGGCCGGGGTGGCCGCACGGGTCTAGGCTTGGGCAGTGCGGCGTTGGAAAACCTCAGTGTTGGAAAATCTGCGAGATGGAGAGCAGCTCCTGACCCTCCAACCCCAAAATTGCTGTGGAGCCACGCCAACGCCTGGGACTCGTCAGCGTTGGCTCAGGTGTGGGTAAGGAGCTGTTTCTTCACCGGAGCAAACGGAGGGGAGCGAATGTGGCTAATGGGGGTAGAGGGGACAAACGTGGGTCCTCGTTAGCCTGGCCTCATCCACACGGTGCTGGGGACATCCCTCCTGTGCCGGAGAGAAAGGCAGCACGTTAGTGACCAAACCTCTGCCTTGACCTCGTGCCCGTCCCCCATCCTGGCCGCCCGGCACCAAGGAGAGCCCCGTGGCTTGCTCCACTCCTGCTTCCCAGCGAGCTCCCGCCAGCAGGGCTCGGCCACTGCACGCAAGGAAAGTACCGGCAAGAGTCTGGAAAGTAGGGCAAGAGATCACGCCACGGGTTTTTAAAATAGACATATGTGCTGAGAAACCTCCTGCCGCACGCAGCTCCCCTCCGGCAGCTCCAGCCTGGCATTGCTGCACGGAGCTGGCAGATGAAGATGTAGGTTTTTCATGTGGGTTTGGCTTTTTTTTTTTTTTCCATTTCTTTTTTTTTTTTTTAATATTTTTTTGGTGCATTTTTATATATTCCTCCAAGAGTGACATCATCCCTGGGGGGAAACACTGTGCTGCTGCCGACCCACTGCCCCCCAGCTTCCAGCAGGACCCCGCGGAAGAGGGATGGAGGGATGATGAGCAGCAACCGTCTGTCTGTCCATCCATCCACCCGCCTCCCAGAGCCCTCCCGCCGCCCCTCCAGCCTTACCGGGCGCGGTGGCTCCAGCGGCGGGAGCGGAGAACGGGAGCGGAGCGGAGCCGGCTCCCGGCCCCGCCGAGCCGCGCTCCGGCGGTGATGTCAGCGTCCCTCCTCCTCCTCCCCCTCCTCCTGCTCGGTAGCCGGGCGGCCCCCCCGCCGCAGCGCGTCGAGGGGGGGGGCACCCGGCTACCGATCAGGAGGAGGGAGATTGTAGGAGTAGGTGGATGACTTCATCCCCAGATGCAGCATCTCTGCTCCCAAATTGCATCCTCTGTAGGATGGAGATCTCCCATCTGTGGGTCTCCATCCATCCTTAGGGGTGCTAAAGGACAGGAGAGGGCCAGGACCCCATGAACACCCCCTTGTGCCAGCCAGCTCTCCCTGTGCACCCACACAGAACCCATCCCTTAGCCAGGCTACAAAACATGCACAGGACAGGCAGGAGACGTCATGGAGAATCCCAGCTCAGGGATGCTCTGGTTCCTTGCTCTTCTCCTGAGCCTGGACAAGCTATCCCAGTATTTGTCTGTCTGTGAGGCACAGAGAGGTGGATGTGATGTTTCCAGAGGCTCAAAGGCTTGTTTTGTCTGTGTTTTTTTTTTTAATCCTTGCTTCTCATGCTGGCTTCTCTGAAATGGTTGTGGCTCCTTGTCTTTGCTGCAGGTTGGACATCCTAAAAATAGATGGTACCTAAAACACGGGCTCTGGGAAATGCACGCTGGCTGAATCCAAGCCACTGCAGGCAGCAGTGCAGGGGTGGCATGAAGTCCAAGGAGGAATCCCAAGTGCTGGGAAAACTGAGGAAACAGACCCAGAGGCCAGCAGAGCAATGCAGGAGATGTATGGCCCTTCTCATCCATAATTCCAGCAAACCCTCCCTCCTTTCCCTGCAGTGCATGGCCTGATGGTGCAGGGCAGCAGCATCCTGGGGGATTCCTCCCCAGCTGCAGCATGCAGCCCCCATTGCCCCACTGCCCAGCTGGATCCAGCCCAGCTGCTGGTCATTGGGGATTAAGAGGGATTTTTCTCTCTTTTGTCTCATTTCTGCTGGCACCATGCTGCTGTTGCTGCTGCTGGGACAGAGTCAGAGTTGGCTGTGAACAGCCAGATGCTGCCCTCCTCCCAGTCATTCTTCCCCAGTTATGTTCCCTATGCCCCACTAGGGGTGAAGAGGTTTTGCTGAGTCTCTAAAGCCCTGACTGTCCAGGGCCCCAGCATGTCCCAAGAGGCTGTGAATTCAACCAGGCTGAGCACAGTGCCAGTGCTCTGGGGCCCACCTGGGGAAAAGCAAGGAAGTGTTTCCCTCCTGGGACAGGATCAGAGCTGGGGAGGCTGGTGGGTTCATCACCACCCATTCCATCCCAGGATCAACCCAATACACAGGCCAGGAATCAACACAGTCCTGTGGCTGGGTGAGGCTGAGCATCATCACCCCAGCTCTCCCTGGCTGGCTCCTGTCCCCAGAACCCTCAGAGCACCCCTGACACCCCATTCCAGCTGCCCTGAACCAGGATCATTCCCAAAACTCTGCGCCCTGGGCTGCCCCTCACCCTGTGTCACCTCTACCTGGTTAATTTAAACCCCCACAGCACTCCCACCCAGGGTTTGGCACATCTCCCAAGGTGGGCAGAGGGCACTCAGAGAGCACCCTGTGAAGATACAAGAGGTGCTTCAGGCCTTCACTGCTATTGATTGAGCCAGAGGAGCTGCTGTCAGGCCCTGATTAATCCATCCTCACTGGATTAATGAGCAGCACTCATGGCAATGAGAGCTTTGCCTTGGCTTGCCTGGCCTTGGCTGTTCTGTGGAGAGAGCAGGAGGAGCCATCATTGCTCCCTGTACCCCACAGTCCCCTCCAGGCTGCCCTTTGCTTCCTGTCTGGGCAGCCCAGGATGGGTCTGTGGGGAGGAGAGTGGCATCTCCTCACTGGGGTCCCCATGCCCTTCTGCAGCGTCTCTCCTCTCCTGGCTGGAGGGACAACCCTTGGTGGGAGCATCTCCAGGGGATGCTCAGCATCCACCCTGGCTGCCTGTCCTGGCCTTTCCAAAGTGTCAGGGGTCCCACTGCTCCCATCTTTGCTTTTGGGGGCTGTCACACTCATGTCCAGGGAAGTTGGCCACATGGCTGTGAATAAATAGAGCATAAATAGAGCTGTTAACATGCCCGGCTGGAGAAAGTGAGGCTGCAGCACTGGGCTGAGCCCTGCCCAGCCAGAAAGAAATGGAAAGAAAAGGTTTTTGATTACCTTTGACTTTTCAGAGTTGGCTTTTTTTGGTATCACCTCTGTTTCCCCAGTTCAGAAAGGGCCATGCTTTGCTTTCTCTTTAGAAGCAGGAAAAATCCCTGTCTCTTGGTTTTCTTCCAGGGTGCCCAGAATTGAGCTCTGGTTTCTGTGGCTTTTGGTTTAGGGAGAGCCAAGTGCTTCTTCAAACAACCTCCCAGTGTGGCCTCCACGGACATCCTCTCACTGCTGGCTCCCACAGCCGTGCTCTGCCACCACCACCGACCTGCCTGCTGGGCTGGGCTACCCCGGGCCTGGGGAGGGAGGCTGGAGAAAACCCGAGGAACATGAGGGAAGACGGGAGGTGCTGCTGGGGCCCTTTCCTGCGCCTCTCTGCAGGGCTAGAGCTGGGGACGCAGGGCCCCTCGATGCCACCTCCCTGGGCAGCGGGCACAGCACAGCCCCGGAGCAGAGCCGGGCCGGGGAGGAAGCTCCAGCACCCACCCAGCCCTGGCCAACCTCGCTGGCGAGACGGCGGCGGAGGCTCCCCAGCCTGGCTCTGCCTGCAGCAGCCCCCGGAGCGCCGGCACGGAGCTGTCCTGATGTGACCCTGCAGCGCAGCCCTCTGCAGCCCGAACCTGCCCGGCTGGGCTTTACGGCAGCTGCCGCCTCGGCGTGGCCCTTGGTAATGAATTCAGGAGGGATTTGCCGGCCTGGACACGCGTGAGAAATAAGGAAATATGATCCGGAGGGGTGGGCAGGCAGTCAGCGGCAGGGCAGGCTCGGGGGACTCGCTGTGGGGAGAGCAGGCACGGGGAGAAGCTCAGCCCGGTACAAAGGAGGGGCGTTGTCATCCCCCCCCTCGTTAACTGCCTTATTAACACTGTGATTAACATCGGCTACATGAGGCAGAGGGACAGGTCCTCCCCCCGCGGGACACGCACCAGGGCCGTGCACTGCTCGGACACACTGGCAGCCCCCCTTATCACCCCTGGATTTACACCCCGGGCCCCACATGGCCGAGATCATAGCATGGGGCAGCTCCCGCTTTTGGGACTCATGCTGTGGTTTTGCACACAGCCACAGAAATGGGGAGGATTCGCCCGGAAGCTGGAGCTGCAGCCCCAGGGAAATCGGTGTGGTCCCACTGCCTGCTCCCTCCCAAAGTGGGGGAATCGGGATTTCCCCGGCTCTCCAGCCAAAGTGCTTTGAGTCCTTTTGAAGATGAGAACTGCAATATTTCAAGACATCAAAAACTTTTGGCTGATGTAGATATTTATTTCTCCGCATCAGGAGGTGGGAAGTGATGAATTCAGCACAAATTTGCAACATTCAGTAACTTCCATCTGCAAATCCGAAGTCAGGTTCATCACTGGCACACTGCAGTGTGTCCATCCATCCCGACTCCCCAGGTGTCCAGATGCTGGAGAGACAGCTGGGTAGATGCTGCCAGCCTCGAACAGACATGTGAAAGCCCTTTTCAAGGGACTCACCTGGCAGGGGATATCCCAAAATCCTGTCAGTCACACACCTGGCTGGTCTCCGTGGCTGGCGGTGCCTGGGGCTTCTTACCCTGTGCTTTATCAGGAGGGAAACTGAGGCCACTTCCCTGCTCTCAGTCTCCCTGGGCCAGGTTGCTTGAAGGAGTCTTGCTGCCCATGCCCTGTGAGAGGCATCCCCATGTTCCAGGGAAGGGGATGCTCAGGATCCAGCTGGCCTGCATGAGAGGATGGGGACAGCAGGGAAATGGTGTGGCCTTGCTGGGCAGGAGGGACATGGGAATGCCACTGGACTAGTCCTTCTGTGGTCAGGTCAGGCCTTCCCAGAGAACCAGAAAATCCAGCCCTGGCTCCCTAATGGGGCTTGGGTGGGTGATGCTGGGAAGTGGCTGAACCCCAGGCTGCAGCACCAGGTGCTGAAGGAGGTGAGGGGACCAGTCCATAGCTTGTCCTCTCTTTTTTCCTGTGGCTGGCAATGACTGGGGAGGAGAGCTAGTATTTTCTTATTTGCCAAAATTGTTGAGGTGGAGGGATTGTGCGCAGCAAACAGAGTCAGGCTGGGATGGGGCAACTTTTGGGAGAGGGGCAATATGAGAGGGGGTTTAGGACCAGCTGTCCCCCTTTGGGAGAGGAATGAAGGCTTGGCCCCCACTCTGAGCAGCTTCCTGGCAGCTGCTGCAGAATAGGACTGAGGCTACAGGTGGTGAGGGGGCGAGGGCTGCAGCCCCCCACTGCAGCGCAGGTTGTGTTCATACCCAGGGTGCCTGGGAGGGTTAGAGGCTTCCCCCAAATACCACTGGGATTTGGCTGGAGCCCAGTGGGGCTGACTTCATCCTGCTGAAATGTATCATTACAGCCAGGCAGGGAATAGGCTGTGGGGTTCTGGGGGAGCCAGGGCTGGGGTGGAGTGTGTTGAGCACACAGAGCCTGGTTTCCTGCAGGATGGGGTCTCCCGTGCCTCCTGCATCACTCTGTGGTTTGATGACAAGCTGGAGGGACCCACTGTGGGTACTGGGGAGGGGATCAGCACAAGCTCCTGCCCCAGAGGTGCACTGGATGGGCAAGGACCACTGCCAGGGTCAGGCCTGAGGAGGCAGCATTTCCTCTGTGAGGTGCGGCTCTCTTGCAGTCCAGCTCTGTGGGAAACCAGCCCTGTTTCAAAGCATCTTTCCAAAGAAAATCCCTTTTGGCAGCCCTTAGGCAACGGCAGGTCTTCGCTGACTGCTCCAGTGCTGGCATCTGTCATGTCTGTCACTGTCCTCTCCCGTCGTCACCCTGTTGTGTCCCCGCCAGCAAAAATCCACCTCCTTGTGCAGCAGCTGGGGACGGCCCGGACAGCTTTGGCTTTTCCCTTGCGAACCGGCCGTGCGGCCGTTCCCCAGCGCCCTCCTTTGCCTGCTTCTCTTTTGTCCCAGGATGCTGGAGGTTTGGGTTTTGGGGAGATCGCTGCCGGAGTGGTGCCGAGAAGGGGGACCAGCAGCTCACCCACAGAACCAGCCTGCGAAGATGGGATGCGTCAGCCTTGGTGGCAGAGGGAGGCCGTGACCCGGGGGGCTGTGAGTGCTGGGGGTGCCCACAGCTGGAAAATCCCGAGCACAGTGCCCAGCTGGCGGAGAGGGGCGGCGGGGTGGCACCCCCACGGCTGCAGCAGCCGGAAAGGCTGGAACACCCCCGGGGCTGATGCCGCTGCCCCGCAATGTCCCCGGGACACAGGCAGGACCCGGGCGTGCGTCCCACGGAGGCTGCCAGCGGCAGAGGGCAGCAGGGCCCCGGGCTCCCCGCGGCACCGAGGGGTGGCCCCGGCTGGGCCGGACGGGGCGGGGGGCTCCGGCGGCGGGGGCGGCCCCGGGGCCGCGCCCCGTTAAAGGGCGGCACCGGCGGGGTGGTGGAGGCAGAGCGGGCCAGGTGAGGACGGGACGGAGTGTTGGGATCTGCTCTCCGTTCAGGTAAGGTGGGTTCCGTCCCTCCCAGCCCGTGCGGACCCCGGGCTCCCCTGGAGGGGCGCTGGGCTCTCGGGACGGCAGCGGCTGTGCCGGGTGGGGGTTCTCCTGGTAACCTCTCTACTCTCCCCAGGTGCAAAAATGGGGTGCTTCACCTTTATCAAGGTCATGATGATCCTCTTCAACCTGGCTATCTTCGTAAGTGCGCCCCAGGAGCTGGGGTCTGCGGGAGGGGGTCCCGGGGAGCCCCCGGAGCCGGGTGTGGGGTGGGTCTGGCTGGGCTCTCCTGCCCCTCCGTGTTCCTTTCTGTGGGCGATGGGGTGGACAGCGTGGGCAGGTGGGTGTAGGTGGGGCTTGCAAAGCCCAGAGGGCTGTGCCGTGCTCTGGGGACAGTGGCTGTTGCATCAGCTGCCCCTGTCCCTCGCTGTGCTGAAGCTCGGGAAGGGGTGCTCAGTGCCCCAGAAAAGGGGTTTTGCTGGGTCCCTACCTGGGGGCCCTACCTCTGTAGGGGAGCAGCCCACGTGTGACTGTGGTGTTGGGGTTCCTGGATGTCGGGAATTCAGAGCACATGCGGGCTCTACTCCCACCCAGGTGAAGGGTAGTGAAGCTCCCAAGAGCTGCCCTGGCTCTGCAGGAGCCACCTGGAAGGGGGTGTGGTAGGATACAGCCTTTGGAAGGAGGGGATGCAGAGCCTCCAGGCTCACTTTGGTGAAACAATGCCTCTGTAAAGCTCCTGCCAGGATCTGAGCGTGGTGGGGAAGATTGAGCAGGCAGAGGCGAGGGCTGGCACAGACTGCAGGAAGCCCAGAATTTACCTTGCTCAGGAGTGTATGAGTGCCTGTGGCCAGAGGCTGCTCAACTTCTCCTCTGGGTAGGCTGGCAGCCGCCCTGTATGGAGGAACTTGTGGCAACGTGATGGTGGTCAGTGTCTGAACTGGCTCTGTGGGATCACGGGGAGGCTGGTGGCACTGCTGGCACCAAAACCCCTCGGGCTGGGGAGGGGGGCAGCTGTGACACAGCTCAGGGGATATGCCCAGGGTGGTGGGGTGTGTTTCAGGGTACTGACCTGTCTGGCAATGCCCCAAGCTGCCCTCAGTGCCACAAAGTCTTACACAAAGTGTGGTGAAAAACTGCCAAGGGGAGAAACACCTGTGCCAGGGCCTTCCCCAAATAGCAAATCTCATGCCTATCTGGAAGCTGACATTGCCTTTCTTCTCCTAGCTCAGTGGTGGGACCCTGCTGGGAGTTGGCATCTGGGTCAAAGTGGATGGAGAGTCATTCCTGAAAATATTTGGGACACTCTCCTCTAGCGTCCTGCAGGTTGTGAATGTGAGTTATCTTCTCATTGTCATTGGTGCCATCCTGCTGGTGATCGGCTTCCTCGGATGCTACGGCGCCCAGAAGGAGAGCAAATGTCTCCTGATGATGGTATGGACCTGGCTGACCTCCTTATCAAGCCTTTTTTGAGCTGGGTCTGTGGTGGGGGAAACCTGATGGGCAGATTTCTCTGCAGAGATGTTCTCTGTGGATGTTTCCATGTAGTGGCAGTCTGGGTGGCCCTTGGAAAGGCAGTGCTGGACTCAAAGTCTGCCCCAGGAAAGGGTGAGAGGAGGCAGGAGGGGATGCTGAGCTGAGGTCTCTCTTGGAGCGTGCCCAAAGACCTCAGCCCCATGCAGGTGCAGGGCTGGAGGATCCCAAGGTTGTGCTGCTCCTGCCCAGGAGCAGAGCTGAAGGCAGTGAGGCAGGAGGGCTTGAGCCTTGGGGAAGCAGATGAGTTCCAGGGGCCCCTGAGGGTTCTGGCTGTCGGTTTGACCTCCTGCCCCTTGCTGTGTCCTAGTTCTTCTCAGTGGTGCTGATCATCTTCATTGCTGAAGTTGCTGCTGCTGTGGTGGCTCTGGTCTTCACAGGTCTTGTAAGTGTAATGCCTGAGTCTTGGGTTGGGCTGATCTGGGACCTGTCCTGCCCCTTGGGAAAACAGGAGACATGGGCTGGCAGTGCCCGTGGGTGTGGAAGCTGCACAGTGGTCAGTGCTGTGGGAGGAAGGGATGTTGGTCACTGCTGGTGCCAGCTACGTGGGCAGGCTGGAGTAGCCTGAGGGTAGAGGGAATGGGGGCTCCTGTTTTATCATAACCTTCATTTTTTTAGGACAAGTTTTGCCCACTGCTTTCTGTTGAGCCCCTCAGTCCCTAAGCAGATTAGACTTGACACCTCCCCACCTCTGAGGGTGGGAGCCACTGGGGGAGGAAGTCCCTATTGCCTCATACTCACCCCCTTATTAGGCACCTGAGCAACCACCTGGGGAGAAAGGGGACTGCCTCATTAGGCACTGGAGAAGTCAACCACAGGGCAAACGTCATTCCTGGCTCCCTCACCTAACACCACTTATCAGATGACTCACTGGGCATGAGTGACCTTGGTGCCATAAAGCACTGGTTAGTGGGGACTCTGTGGGTCAAATGGACATGGTGTGACTTCTGGCCATGATGGGTCTTTTTGGTCTCCTCTCCATAGGCTGAGACCAGTATGGGGGTGCTCAGCTCTGTGGTACTCCCCAGGACCTTCTCTGATGGTATTTTTCTGCCCTTTCCTCTAGGCAGAGACGTTGCTGACAGGTCTGGTGACCCCTCTCCTGAAGAATTATGGGGTGAATGACACATTCACACACATCTGGAATGTCACTATGACAGAGGTATGCTGAGCCCTGGGGCCTCACCTGTGGGTTGGGATCCTCCCAACATGGGCTAGGTGGTGCACATCTGAGTGGGACAGTGAGAAGGGAGTGGGGACACATCACAATCCTGGATGTGCTGAGCTGTCACCACCTCCTCGTCTCCCCAGGTGCCTGGGAATTACCTGCTTGGGACCTAGTGGGGTGAGAGCTGTATGTGATGATGTGTGGGGCAAAATCCTGGTCCCAAGGTGCCTAATGAGCAGCCCACAGAAGCAGGGTTGAGCTGACTGACACCCTTCATGAACCAGTGGGGTCCAGATGGTGTCAGAGCCTGAAGGGAGACCTGAAGGATGCTCTTCCCATCCCTTCCTCTCTCTCTCTTAGGTTCACTGCTGTGGCCTGAATAACTACACAGACTTTAACAACTCCTACTTTTATGAGAAGTACGGTGGCTACCCTGGGCAGTGCTGTGACACAAAGGACCCCTGCAACAGCACGCTGGCCGCAGAAAGGGACGTCGAGGTACGGACGTGCCGGTGGCTCTTGCCCTCTGGCAGAGCCTGGCTTGGGGTGTGCCTGGGCACAGAGAGGGAGACCCCTCCTGCAGCTCCAGCTCTGCACATGGTGGTCCCATGGGCTTCAAATTCTGGGGGATGCTGTGGTGGCCTCAGCTTGTCCCTGGCAGAGATGAGTAAAGCTGTTATGTTGCTCTGGTCACAAAGGGAATAGAGTGGCATGCCTGGTGCTGGGCATGAACCTAGGTGATTTCCCTGCTTCTTCCCTTCCTTTCCTCGCTCCACACCCAGTATTTGATGTGAGAAGTGGCTGAGTTGTCCCCTGAAGCCCCCAGCCCTTCTCCATGGCTGTATGCTCTGGGTTGGAGAAGCTGTACCTCCCTTTCTGGGGGATGCTGTGCCATGGCAGTTGGGGTTATCACCACCTTTTTCTCATCCTCACCTGCATTGTTGCCTCCTGCAGGGCTGTTTCAAACAGATCTTGGAAGAAATCAAGACCAACGCAGGAGTGGCAGGTGGTGTGGCAGCCGGCATCGCTGCCTTGGAGGTGAGTACCTGAGCACCGCTGGGCTGCCTCCTCCCTGTGCCTGCAGGTGGGGCTGGGACCAGTCCTGAGGGGGTTCAGGGGACTGGTGCAGCTCCATGGACCACCTGCAGCTCCTGGCTACTGAGCCTTGTTCCCCGGGCACATCCAGCCCTCCTGCCTTGGCGCACTGGGGCTGGTGGGCTGTGGCCCAAACCCGTGTGGGGGAGGGAAGGTGCACATTTAAGGGGGCTGATTTGCACCTTGCTGCCCCCAGATTGCGTCCATGGCAGTTTCCATGTACCTGTACTGTCGGCTGGATGAGAAGTGACCCCCCAAGGCAGGAGGATGACCTGCCACCCCCCATGCTGGGGTGCACCCGTGGCATGCCATGCTCTCAGGGGGGACCCTGTCCCTCTCTGGGTCTGATGCTCTCCTGTGCACTGTGATTTATAGCTGTATTTTGATCTACTGAGCTGGGATCTGTAGAGTTTGTGTATATTTTTGTACTGATATGGCATATGGAGTCTGTACATAGAGATTTGGGGTGGATTTTGATTAGAGGGGGGTGTTGGGAGAAGCTGCTTGGTCTGTTTGGCTGATACCAGCAGGCTGTAAAGTAGCACAGGGCTGATACCAGCAGGCAATAAATGCAGTTCAGGGCTGCTGATATGGCACAGCGATGCCTTGATAAACCTCTGCAGGCGGGTGCTGTACCTCTCTCACACTGTCCCCACTGTGTCCTCCTGCATCAGTTTTAGGGGGTAACTACACCCTCATGGGGGGTGTATCTACTCCTGCACCTATTTTCTGCCAGCCCTGGCCTTGTTGCCATGTTGTCCCCTGAAAGAGGGGCTGGCTGGGTGCTGGCTGGTCTCTGCCCCTTCTCTGACATGACAGCCCTGGTGGTCCCTGGCTCTCCAGGGGCTGGGGCTGCCCCTTATGCCCCCTGATATTTTGTGCCTGAGCCCCTCTCCATGCTGTAAAGAAATGCAAATAAATTTTTCATCTTGGATACAAATTATTGCCTGGAGTTGATCTCGGTGCTGCCTTTAATAAATTCCCTTGTCCAGGAGGGGTGCAGGAGTGGGGCTGCCTTGCCTCCCTCCCACCTTCCATGTCCTTGAAGGCAGCAGAGCTGCACCCACAGCCTGTCTGCCCTCTTTGCATGTGGCTCCTCACCTGTTCAGGTGCTTGGAAACAGAGCAGCCCCGTGTTTGCACAACAGACAGGGTGCAGAGAGGCCACCAGCCTTACACCCCACGCCCTCTGCAACAGCACTGCTTGCTCACAGCACCCAGTCAGGGACTGAGCAACCGCTTGCCTTGAAAGGTAGGGCTGGCTGGGGAGTTCCTGCATCCCCCTCAGCCCCAGGACCCTGAAATGGGGTGGTGAGGAGGGATGGATCCTGCCAGCCCCACTGCTGAACATCTCCATTCCAGCATTATCCTGCACTGCCTATGTGTGATACCTCTGCTCTCCCTCTGTGGGTGGGGATGTGGGAGGTCATGGGTGGGCTTGAGGGGTTTCTAGACACCCTCTTTCCCCAGAACTACTCCCTCTGTTCCCTTGAGGATACACTTGCTCTGCCTCAGTTTCTCCACTTGGAAAGCATAGCCAGGGGTGATGCTCCCAAGGGCTCCTTGACCCTGTTTTTGGCATGAGGTTTCCTGCCTCTCTGGGTCTGGGGTGGCAGGGTGAAGGACAGGGTCAGTGGCAGGAGGCCACTGTGCAAACAGCCTCTCCATGCACTGCCCTGCTCTGTGCCTGCTGTGGCACCCCCTTTATCAGCTCCTGCCCCAGGTACGGGGCTGCACCGAGGCACCGCTGTGGTCTGGCATCTCCCTGGTGCCATCCAGTACCTGTCACAGTGGCAGGAGTGGGCAGGGGACAGTGAGACAGGCATGGGCACCCACTCCTCACCTTGGGTTACTAAGCCCTGGGGACATGGGATTTGGCCCTGCCTCATGGCAAGGTGTGGGAGGAAGCTGCCAGAAAATAGCTTTGCCTTTACTGGATAGGTGAATAGGTCCAGTTCTACCATAAACTGGTGTCACCTCCTGGGTGGTGTCAGGGCTTTTATGACTCTTTTTACCTCTCCAAGAACACAGGAGCTGCCAGGAAGCCCTTCCTAGAGGTGTTGTGGCGCCCAAGAACCAGCTGGCACAGAGCTGGGCACACCTAGCCCTGTCCTCCTCCACCCCATGTTTCTGGGATGCCTTGCAGAGCTGACTCCTGGCACACACCCTCTCACCATCACCCCTGCAGGGCTGAGCAGGCTCAGGGGTGATGCCTGGCCAGCTGCTGGCTTCCACCTTCGCAACTCCTCCCAGCCATGGAGTTTCCATGGGGCAGAACAGGCTCTTTCTGTGGCACTGAGTTTTGTAAATAGCTCTGCAAACACTGGCTTTGTTCCTGCCCTCCACCTGCTGGGAAAACTTGAAGGACCAGTTTCTCATTGCGGATACGACTCCTCCAGATTGGCCTTCGCGGCTCTTGGCTGCCCTGGCAGCCAAAAGCAGAGCAGTGGTGGGTAAACTGGACTGGCACAGGCTCCCTGTGCTCCCTCTGCGCCCCTGCCCTCCACTGCCACAGCCTTGGTTCCCATCCCAGCCCAACCACCCCCACCAGCCCATGTGGGTGCCACCAGCAACCTCTGCACCCTGTACCCTTAGACTTGCTTGATTCCCCCAGACTGGCATGCTGGGGCCATCAGGAACTGACAGCACAATGCCGAAATGTCCCCGAGGGCTTGTGGTGGCAAACAGAAACTTCCTTATTGCTCCCGGGAAGATGACAGGAGATGGCTCGAGCACTTGGCACATCTGGGCGTGTACCAAAGTGGGGGTTCTTCTTTTCCAGCTGGGACACAGGGTGAGGGAAGGCAGGAGGGCAAAGTCTCCCTGCGGGGACGTTGGCAAGCAGCCAGTGCCATGATGGGATCTGCGCACAGATCAAAATTCCTGGAGAATTGTAGGGTCCGCTCTCCACCGGCATCGCTTACCCCGGGGCACAGCAGGCAAAACCCTGTGTGGGCAGGCGGCTGTGCTGGCAGGGGGTGGGCAGTGATCAGCAATTCAGGAAAGGAGCCGCCCCCTCCTTCCTGGGAATTAGCATCGATGGGAACAGGTACATGAAAAGAAGGAGGAACTGCAACTCCTTGGGTTTGTGCTGATAAAGGGGGTAAATAAGAAGCAAAAGCAAACTCATGCAGCATCAGCTGCCCAAGGAGTGCCCGCTGTGGGGAATTTCCCCTGCCTGCCGTAGCAGCCTGGCCAGGATGTTCCCAGAGTGGGGGGAAAGGATATCCTTGAAGGGCGCAGGCTGGTCCAGGGGAAGAAGTGAGCCAACGCACACTTTCCATGGCACAGACTTCCTGCTTGACTCCCCTTCTCTTCCCCAGAGATAAACCATCCTGAGTGCCAGCCCAAGCCCAATGGTGCTTTTTAGGCAGCTCCCTGCCCTAATTATTTGCCGGGATATCAGAGGAGGCGATGCAAGGGCTATTCAAAAGGCAGCAGGCAGGAGCTGACATTGAGCCTGGCGTGTTAATCATTAATGCTGCACTGGGCAGGAATGGCACAGTAACTGTCACAGCAATTCTGGATACCCGGTTGAAGATTAATTTGCCACCTACCTTAGATGTGGGCACAGGAGGTGGTAGCCCTGTGTCCGCAGGCACAGCAGGGAAAAGGGACAGGAATGGGCTGGGTGGAGAGGAAGGACCCCCCCACAGCTGGGAACAAGGGGAGAAGCCAGGCATTGCCCCTTCCTGGGAGCAGTTTGGGCACCTTGGCATTTATGAATTTTCATTCATAAATGCTTTTGGCATTTATGACTTTTTATGAAGCAGAGGGTGCTGAAAATTTAGGATCAGTTCCCTGGGGTGGGATGCAAGTGGCTGGACACAGCACCACTGACTCCCTCCCACGCAGGGAAGGAGATGGAGCCAGCACACACAGCATCCCTCTAGTGCTGAGATCTCTCCATTTAAGAGAACTGGTTGTGTTATCCCAGAGGACTCTGGCTGGAAGGTGCTTTCCTCCATCTGTGGGGGACAGAGGCACCAATGTGCCATGGGAAGGGTCATCCTGGACCTTGTCTGCCACATACCAGCCCGTCATCGGAGCACAGGGACTTCCTGGTTCCCCTGCGCAGAGATCTCCAACGAAAAACCGTAATGCATAAACACCACCAGAAATTATGCAAAATTCCCCACCCCCCACAAGCTCTGGAAAGGTCAAGTTTCATGCCAATGCTATTTTGCTTTTGTTTAATTATCAGCCAGCTCCTGGGAGGTGGAGCAGCCCGGACAGGTTCTCCTTTGTAGGGCTGCACAAAGCCAGGGAGGCCGGGCTGGGGGGGCTGCAGGGGCTGGGTGAGAACTGCAGCTCGGGCAGCACATGCTGCAGCTGCTGCCTCATGGGGCTGAGCTGTGGCAGCCACTGCATCGGACTTCCAGGGTGGGCAGGCGAGGGGCCAGTAGCCCAGCCAGCTCTTGGGACAGCCGGGAATGCTCCAGCACCGGCCGAATGCACCAGGAAGAGAGCGAGATCCCCCAAGATGAGAGCCTCTCACCAAGCACCTGGGGCTATGCAAGAAACTTCTGCTAAGGGGTTGCCCTGCGAGAAAGTTGTGCTGGATCCTGGGGAGGGGCTGGCAGCCCAGCCTGGCTCCAGGGGTCAGGCAGGGGAGCAGGAGGCAGCTGGTCCATGCTGGTGGCTGACACTCTCCCATTGCCTCTTTATTTCAGTCCTGTGGTCTCTGCCTCAGAAATGGGTGCAGCCCAGCCCTCCCAGGGCTCCCTGCCCCATAGGGACAGATATTTGGAATGGTCAAGAGGATGACAAGGCTGTAGTTCTCAGGATAGCAGCTGGAGGTGCCAGGAGGAAGACAGGGGTGAGGCACCATGCCGCTCGTCAAAGTTTCCATCAGTTGCTGAACTGAAGATAAACGTGATAAAGCTTGAGGAGGAAACAGCTTGCAAACCTGTGCCAGCCCTGCTGGCACTGCATGGCACCACACAGAGGACCTCTGCTGGCACAGGCCTGGGGCCACTCTTAGTCCATGGCCAGGCCTGCATGACCCTGGATAGAGCAAGACACCAGAGGACAGGGGTCTGTCCTTTCCAGGGCCCCCTGCCCTGGACCCTGCACAAGGCCAGCTATGAAACATACGAGGCTCAACAGCTTTGCAATGTTTACTCTTGAAAAAATAATTCAATTCAGAAAGCGTCAAACCCTGGGGATGCCACACACCCAGCCCTGCTACGGCTGCCACCCCGGAGCCTTGCTGGGGCAATGGGGAGGGACAGAGAACAGCACCCCGTAGGCCTGGCCTGGTGTGTGGAGAAGGGGGAGCCGAAAGCCCACCAGTCAAGTCCTGCTGACACTGAGAGCAGGGAGCCACAGACCCCTCGTTGGCAGAGGAGGAGAGGGGAACTAATATTGAGCCATCCCCTATCCCTAGGACCACTTTCCCCCGCCCCAAGAGGAGCTGGGTGGAAGCCAAGCCTGAGCCCTACCCGAGAAGGGAAAGAGGGTGCATTTAATTTCAAGGGGAAGAGAAATTGAGCCTTGGGAACAGAGGTGCCAAGGGAAAGGGCAATGGAGAGCCATGGAAGTTTTTCCAAAGCAGGGCATGGGGAGCGAGCTACTTGTTCTCAGAAAAAGACAAGTCTCTTTTCCATCCTCTTACAAGACCTGCTTTACCCTGAGGGCCAGCACAGGGGCCACCTGCCCACTGGCTGCCAGAGCAGAGTCCCATGGAAGAGCAGCACTGGGGGTCGCTGGGGAGGGCAGGGCTGAGCCCCAGACCAGTAGTGCAGCCTCAAGGGTGCCACTCTGCACACTCTTGTTCCCTTCCTGCATCCATCCCATCCCATCCCAATCCCATCCCTGCTGCTGGGGCAGGCATGCAAGGGCCTGTGAGGGTCAGAGTCCCTGCAGTCATGCTAGAGCTGTGCTGCATCCACACTGGGATCATCTTGGCCAAGAGGAGTTTCCTGGTTCACAAGTTTTTGTTCCTACTCTGGGCAAGGGAGGAAAGCAGGGAACAGAGAGTGGAGCCAGGGGGACAAGAGATAAGCCTCCCATGACTGTCCCCCTGCACAGGCTGGGGGCTGCCAGCTCACCATGATGCTTCCTGTGATCCACCCCTTCCCAGAAGCAATAAATAAATAAGTTAGTGTAGTGTAGACCCCAATGCTCAGTTCACAGTGAAAAAATTAAGAAGAGCCCCTGTGACCTCAGGGAAAGGGCTGAGCAGCAACTCCTTCTTCCAAAGGCAAGCCAGAGCACTGCATCCCTGTCCAAGGCCAGGGGATGGGCAGAGAATGGATCTCTTGCTGCATGGGTGAGAGCAGTTGTACTGAGCAAGGGGACAAGGACTGCCCCCTCGGAGTGCAGGGACATTAGTACCGAATGGCTGGGGATGGGAGGGGGCCCTGGGATCCTTCCTAAGGCACGGAACCCCCTCCCTCTCCCTCTGCACAAGGGGTGTACCACAGCAGGAGGCACAGGCTGCCCATCCCAGACCAGCTCACAGCTTGCCTGCCAGCATCTTAATGCAGTAAGGGTGGGGATTCAGGAGAAGAAACTCCCTCTGCCTTCAGCAAGAGCAGGGGATACCTGGGCAGCGAGGACGGAGAGATAGGATACAGTACCACAGGCAAGGACTATAGTGCAGCATCTCTCGTTCCAAAGGACCCCAGCCACCCTGCCCCTGCAGCCAGGGGATGCCTGCTGGCTGCTCCCAGTTGCTCTGCAAGGCACTTTCATCCCTTCTCCCATGACCCAGGGGCAGGGCTGCTCCCCACAGAGAAGGTGGGTGAGGGCAGTCTGAGCCAGAGCACACAGCCTGGTCCACTTCCATCTACATCACCTCCAGCTCCCAGAACTGACCGCCCTCATGCTGGGTATGAGGTGTCCCCTCTTTGTCTGCAGCAAGCCCAGCTCCTCTTCAGCATTCCCTTTTCTGAGAGCTGGGATGCACCAGTGCCTGCAGCCCATGGAGCAAAGCCAGCGTGCAGGAAGATGTCCAGCCCAGCACAGAGTCTTCGAGGTGCATCCATCGTGCAGGTGTCAGGAGAGATGCTGGAATATCCCCTTTTCAGCACTGTGTTCACCATGGGGCACAAAGCCAGCAGGCAAGAGTTAATAAATAACACCCAGCTGGCAGGCTGCAGCACTTGCAACCATGCTGCCTTCTCAGGATTTTGGGGCCAAAAAGGAGAGCAGAGGTGTTTCCTGAGGCCCCCTCTAGGCTCCAGTTGAGCATCTCCTTCCTCCAGCCTTGCCCAGCCAGGGGGCAAAAGGCGCAGCGTTAGTAGAGTGTCTGTGTTAAAAAAACCCAAGTTCCTGGGATGGGGGTGGGCTATCTACAGGGAAGGACCCTGTCCTGTGCAAGGGTGAGGGAAACCACAACAGGAGGCTGGAGGGAGCCCAACATCTGCTTTTGCAGCCCAGAGCAGGAGTCTGTATCCAGTCACCAGCCTCCAAGAGCTGCTGCCCACTCTGTCTCTGCACCGTGGGAGTCTCTGTGCTCCCCAGGTCCCCTTTGCTTCCAGCTGCCAGCCTCACGTCTGCTCTGCTGCTGCAACTGCTGGCACTGCTGCCACCCCCTCCTCCTTGGCAGGGGGCTCCATGTAGATTGGTGTCACCGACGAGGGCTTCTTGGACCTGCAGGTGAGGGGGCTGGATGGGAGCAGGCAGGGCTGGTGGTCCCCCTCAGAACCCCAATTTCCAACAACAGTGCGTGGCATGATCTCTGTCCCACTGTGACTCTCCAGCCCTGGGAATGTATCCCTTCCCCCCTCCCACAGCAGTGATTAAGAAGTGGGGGTGGTGTTCCCCCAGGATTGGGCTGGGACTGAAGTGGATGATGGTGTGTGCCAGACAGGGGACAGTGCTGCAAGGATGGGGCATTACTCAGACCCTTGTGTCCCTGATACTCACGAGTAGGGGGAGGCAGGGACCCCCACCACAAGGAAGTGGTTTTTCTTGCGGAAGAGCCGCCACAGCCCCTTGTGGTTCCCGCGGACGTCCAGGTCCCAGATGTGGAGGCACTAGGATGGTAGGGAGGGAGGAAAAGGCATCAGAGCCTGGGGATGGACAACAGGGCCAGATGTCCCCTGGCAGGGGAAGAGGCACAACCCCTGCCCTCACTGAGACACAGCAGAGAGGGCTGCATCCCTCCAGCCACACCAAGAGCTTCAACAGCAGCCAGGGACAGTGAGAACTCATTTGGTGAGCTGTGTCAATGCCATGGACAAACCCAAGAACAACAGACAGGCATTTCCCAGTGATGCAGAGACCAGTGCAGGGCTGAGGACGGGCCATGTCAGGGGCCTCACCTTGGCAAGTTGAGTCCAGGTGGTGAAATCTGCTTCCTGCTCCATCCTGATGAACATAACATAGACCCTGCCCTCGGTGTCGGGCACGAAGGAGTCCTCACAGGGGTTCTTGCTGTGGTCCAAGACCTCAGCCTCACTGTGGAAACGGAACAGGGAGTGAGAGGGGACACCCTCTCCCCTTCTCCCCATTCCCATGCAGACTACTTCAGACATGCAAAATGTGGGTGGGGTCACCAGGGCCACCTCCACCTTTCCGTCAGTTCTGGTTCACCCAGTGTGCCCTATGATCTGCCCACCTTCCAGCAGGTACTCACCCCAGCAGCCGATGAATTTCGGTCTCATAGTTATCCTTCCTCAAGCTGTTGGAGGAACAGAGAACACAGAGATCAGGGCAAAGTCAGACAGTTTGATCCAAATTTAAGACTGCCCCAGTGTAACACTAAAGGCAGATGGAAATAACAAATGCAAAGTGGGAACTGCCACACATTCTTGAGATGTGGCACCCTTCAACATGTGCCCCTGGAGTACAGGCTAGTCAAACCCTAACTTGCAAAAACCACTGCCAGGACTCCCCAGCAGAGGCCAGTCTGCTGACATGGGAGGTTACGGCTGTTCCAGATGGGAGATGACTCCACCACAAGGAGACAAGGGTCAGGCCAAGTAACTGTTTCATCAAGATCTCGTTGTGACCAACACTCACCTCTCCACATTTTTAAGCTGGACATTTGGAACTGTGTTGAACTTGTGCTTCTTGAAATAGGCTTCCTGGGAGGAAGAGGAACGGGAGGGAAGGAAAACCAAGTTTGATCATGGGTCAGCAATACCTGGAGATGACCTCAGCTATCCCCACTACTTGGGGAGGTGACCAGGGCAGGGCATGGGGGCTGTGGGAGGTCACTCACGTGGAAGTAGCCATTCATGTTGAGCCCCACGATGCCGAAGTGGTAGGAGCGCGAGATGTCCGGGATGATGCACTCCCGGCCCTTCCGCTGCTCAGGCATCCGCATCCACATGTCCCAGTCCCAGAGCTGGGGAGGGAAAACTGCTACTTGCACTCAAGTCTAGGGACAGGGTTTGGTAGTGTGGCCATCCAGGGACCTTTCTGGGTGCCCACACCAGGTGCAGCCCCTTTGGCCCCAGCTCTATGGGTGGTTATGTGCCTCATCAAGTCACTGCCTGTCCCAAATCCATTCTGCTTGGGCATCCTTCCCAGTATAAGTACAGGGATAGCTCCTCCAGGAGCTGTACACCCAGGGAATGGGTGAAGATCAGGGCAGAGATGGGGATGCAGAAGACAGGGTCTCCTAACCTTCTCAGGGGTTGGCCACTTCGGCTCCAGCTCATCCTTGTACAGGCTCTTCCGGAGGACCCATCCCAGGCCCGGCATGGTTTCCACACGGTACAGGAGTGAGGGGTCCTCAGCTGTGTGCTCATAGCCCTGCAATGTTATGGGGAGTGTTCAGCACCCTGAATGCACCCTCCCCCACCAAAAAAAAGGGAGGCATCGTGCTCCATTGACTTTCTCATAACGGGAAGAAGGGAACAACCACTGGGAAGCACATGGCAGGGACAGGATGGTGATTTGCAGGGGCATTTCTGAAGAGTCCAGGGCTGGGGAGACAGACATGCTTAGGATGACAGTGGGGGAACGCACTCTGCTTTAAAGATGGAAGCTGAACCCCAGTCTGACATGGAAACAACACAGCAGAGCAGAGGTGGTGCTGCTTCACCATTCTTCCCTGACCCACCTGGTCATTCCAAGCAGAGATGCAGTACAGGCTCTCATCCTCCTCCAGAAGGTGAATTGACTGGCTCAGAAAGCTGAGGAAAGAGTTGACCCTGGTCAAACACTCTTCTACCATGCAAACCAAGGCAAACCCTCCACAAGGAGATGAGCCACCCCCAGCTGCTGGAATTGCTTATCCAAATTTTTGGACTAAGATAGCTGATGCTGGTGGGAGACCAAGGAAGGAGCGCCCAAATAAGCTAAGCTGCATCTCACCACGGGGAAAGGACAACATTGTCCCCTGCTCATCAGTTTCTTCTCCTTAAGAACAAACAAGCATCATTAGATGCTGCCCCTGTCATCTGACCATGGGGCAGCCCCAACCATTTGCGCACAGAATGGATCAGTATCCCCAAAAAGCAAACCGGGAAGAGATCCCCAACCCTGAAGTCTGATTGCCAGGACAGTGGCCTCAAGACTCTGAAAGCAGATCTCACTTCTGGCTGTTGCCTGGGGTCTGCTCAGCCTCAGATAAGTGAGTTACAGCATGGCAGGGATCTGGCCTCTCCTGAGCATCCAGAGAGCTTCCAGGAAATGATCCACCCACAGAGGAACCCACAACTTTACCTGAAGAAGTCAACGGAAATGTCAAGATCCTCCTCCAGAACCACAGCAAATTTAGCATCCTGTAGGGCAAGGAGACCATCAGAAGCATGGAGGTGAACAGGACAGAGCAGAGCCACAAGCAGTGTCCTGCTTGTGTGGTTCCTTGCCCCAGAGGATTGATCCCAGCTCCTGTGGGATAGGGATCACAAATGCCAGGGAAAACCTGCACTGTAGCAGTCTCACTCACCGGGAACAGGTTGAAGGTTGCAGTCAGACTGGCTTTGTAGTGCTACAAGAAAAGACAATCATTGCCTGTGTTAGCATCAGCCTGGCACAGATCTGGGGCTAAGCCTGCCTCCCTCAGATGCTCTTGAAGGTCCCTGGAAATAACTGTCCCAGGATTTGGAAAGCTCCCTCACCTGAGAAACTCTGGCATTTTTAATGCTGATGGGAGTGTGCTGTATTCCTGAGAGGCCAAACAGCTCCACGACATCCATTGGCTCCTGCAATGGAGAAGTACAAAGCTCATCAAACGGGTGGGTCATTCTCCCCCTCCCTGCCAGTGTCAGCTCCCCAGGACAACAGGAACCTCCCCTGCAGACGGCTGTCTTCTTGGGGACTAGTGAGGCTCACTATAGACCCTGCAGCACAGAGCTTGCCAAACCCTCGTGGTCCTTCAGCCCTTCAGTATCATCATGACTTTGTTAGCATTTTTTGCAGACCCAAAGTTGTACCCAAGAATATCTGAGAGGTCCCAGATTCCCAGTCCCCCATAGACAGTGCAGAAAGAGAACAGGCTCAGCCAGGACCATCTAGTAGCTGCTTAATGGCAAGACCACAATCAATTCAATGTTCTCTCACAGTTGCCAAGAAAAGGACCTTTCTGACCAAGCACAGGGGTCAGAAGTAATGCAAATTTGGGCTGACACATCTCTGCCCCAAGAATGAGCTACCAAGGCCTTCTCCATCTCCTTACTGTGCATCCCACCTCCTAGCCACAGGAGAGAGAAGGAACTCCCATTGTACCAACCCTTCCCCCTTTCCCTGGTATCCACCATGGCAGCTCGAGCATCCAGGCTGCCCCCTCGTAGCTAAGGGATGCTGCTCCAGTTGCCATGGCAATGGATGCTGCTATCTTTAACTGCTCTGATGTGGTGCAGCAAGAGCCTGCATAAACAAGCCAGCTCCCCCCAGCCCCACAGTGTGGCAGTGGTGGGAGAGGCCTGCAAGGAACAACTGTCTCCATCCCAAGACAACCAGGCAGTACCTCACCAGATGCTGCAGAGATGAGGCCTAGCAAGCTCCTGAGATCTACTAAGATCCCACATGCCTGTCCCAGAGTACATTCCACTGCCAGAGACACAGGGCTTTCAGGACTATTCAGTGTTGAGTAAGAGGAAGGTCTTTACCTCTAAAGGGCCAGTTCTCCTCCACCTGGCCCCAGCTTTGATGAACCCCAAGCTTTGAGCCTTGGGAAAACACACTGTTTTGGGCCTCTTTACCACCTAGTGAGAATGGAGCTGGACAAGCATGGCCAGACTGGTTTGCTCCTCTCCATGCGAAGTAGCTGGACAGGTGGTGTTACACACAGAGCCTGCTCAAGGGGCTGGTGATGCTCATCAAGAGAGAAAAGGAGATGGGGAGAGCCTAGCATGACCACCAGGTGTCATTCCTGCACACCAAGCCTCTTCTGACATGGGGATGTCAGCCCTAGGCGTTGGGAAAGGCCAAGGCAGCTTTATCCACACCCATGGCTTGGCTAAGCTGACTTTGTGTAGCAGCAGGTGAGGAGCAGTGTGACACACAGCAGGAGGAAGGTGACAAGGCTCCAAGGACTGGGCCAGCACTGGGCTGGGGGAGCATGGAGCTGGCCACAGGGATCTCTGGCAATGCTCTCACCTCGTAGTACCCATCGATGAAGACTGTGATCATCTGTGGATTGACGCCCTGAGCCGACAGCAAGGAACGCAGCATCCTGAGGAGAGACAGAGGGGCCTGAGTGCAGCACAGCCCCAGTGGGCACAGGCCCTTCAGCACAGGGGTATGGATCCCTTAGGATGGGGGAAAGTGTGCATGATTAGGGAACAGGACCTACCTAGACCTCCCCTTCCCCTCCCCCAAGGTCTGCCCTTGCTGCTCATGCAACCCCAGGAGGAGGCTGGATTCTGCCAGCAGGATAAAGGGAAGGGCCTGGGCCATGCCTGGTCTTGTGGCACAGAGCAGAGCAGCTGTGCCCTCTGGGAGTGCTTACCTGTACAGGTAGTTGGGGCGGTTCCCTGCAATGACAGCTACTGGCACATCAAAGACTCTATTGTCTTTGAGCTGGAAGAGAACAACATGTGTGAGTGAGGCTGGGAGAGGCCAAGCAAACCAAAATGATGCTGTGATTCTATGCCACTGAGAGCAGGATCCAAGGGGTATGGACCTGCTGCTAAGAGCAGCTGCTGAGTCCTACCTCTTGGCTCAGGCCCATACCAACCAACCAGGATGCCCTCAGTACTCCTGGAGACCCTGCCAGCTTCCCTCCTTCACCCCACCTCTGACCCAGCTCCAAAATCTCAGTTTGCACTCAGAAACCTGTGTCTGAACCCTTCAGCACTGTGCCAAGGAGAGCCCAAAAGTCACAATAGCTGCTCTGTCTCTAAAAGTCCAGACTCTGCTGCTAACACTGATATCCCTGGAATAGGGTAACTATTCCTGGCAACTCAGAGCAAATGAATTGCCCTTCCCCAGCATGACCTGTTCCCAGGTATTCACCTCACCTTTGCTGGGGCTCAGGGCTTGCCCAGAGGCAGTTCGCATCACTCAGCTGGTGCTTAAGGACAGTGCCCTGCATCTGAGCTGCAGAACACACCTGGTGCAGCCCACCCTCCCTCCCAGAACCTTCCCTGAAGACTGTGCCCCTGCACTCACAGGATCGGGGTTGAACTCGATGGGTGTGGGGTCTTTGCAGCTGCAGACGCTGCCGTAACCTTCCACTTTGCTGCAGAACCTCTTGCGGCGCCGGTTCAGCTCCGTGTCGGGCCAATGGCACTCAGCATCTGGAGGCACCGAGGAGAGAGGACAGACCTGTCATCCCCACAGACTCGCCTTGTGTGCTCCAGGCTGGGATACCACACACACGGACCAAGCCAGTCCTTGGCAGTGAAAAAGCAACACTTTGGATGCCAGCTACAATCCCAGCAGCCATTCAGAGCCCAACCCCACCTCTGGCCTCTCTGAGCAGCAATGGGTTGTTCAAGGCCAACAGTCAGAAAAGACCAGACCAGGTCTGTTTTGGAGAGGTGACAATTGGCCAGGCTGTGTTCCCTCTTCTCCATCCTCACCCTTCCCAACAACCATGCTTGGAATTGCCATGGAAGTAGGAAGAAAGAGAGCTAAGTCCCTTTTAAAAAGTTACCATCATCATCTCAAAAAGCCTTAAATCCATCCTGGGATTTTCGAACAGACACATGGCTTTGACTTAAAACCAGGCAGCAGGCAAACATCTCCCACAGACATCATAGAGCAGACTGTAGTTCCTACCTTCCACAGATGTCAGGTGAACTTCTGTCTTCAGCAGAACGGGGTCACCCCATGTCGAGAGGGCAGGTGACTTGGCATGCTTCTCTCCATATACTTCCCCTGGAACAGGAACACAGGGTCAGGACTGCCTGGAAGGGCCCAGCCCTGCTGTGTAAAGGCATGACCTGGGGCTGTCAGCCTGGGGACAACCTGGCACCTTTTCCCACTGGCCTCTAGCAAACTGCTGAAGGAACATGCTCTGCCTCTATACCCTCCCTGACCCCCAAGAATGGAGCTGCCACTCTCTGTGACTTGTTCCCTGCTCAGAGAGCCTGTTGGGGATGGGTTAGGTTTGTCTTCACCTGGCTTCTCCCAAAGAAAGGAGCCACAAACCCTCTCCCAGCCTGTGCAAGACTCACCCCCCTTCTTCCCCACAAATGTCCACATGTCTCTCCAACTCAGGAATGGTGCAACTTGGCTCCCCAGGCTTTTCAGGACATTCTTGGCTGTCTCCTTGAGGTGAAAGGAGCCTTCGTCCTGGAACAAAACATAACCCTGCAGCTGAGGTCTGGCTCCTGACAGGGAAGGTCTCCCATCAATACCAAAGGGGTACAGGGCCCCCTCCTACCCTTGAAGCAGTTGAGACAGAAACCTTCAAGGTCTCTGTGACACTAAAGCTGCCAGTGGCTTCACCATGACCCACAGGGAGATCAGAGGAATCACAAACTCCTGTTTCCTTGAGACCAAATTGTTCTCAAGCAGGGCCATGTGTTAAGCAACACTTCACACAGCTAAGCCTGAAAACTTGAGGCAGCACAGTGCTGCTTGCACAGCAGCCCAGACCCAGCACAGTCCACAGGGCCCCTGTAAAGCTCTGGAACTGGGAATCAGAGAGATCCCACCACATCCTTGTATTTCCTCATGTCCATTCTCCATCTAACCCCTTGTCTGTTGCTGTGGGCTCTGACACATCTGCTTTTTGTTCTGCTTTGCTAGGCACAGCAGTACTTGCAACAAGAAGGGAAAGCAAGAGGACAAGAAAGGTGATCCAGACAGGGAGTAACAGCCCCATGGGGATGTGACATTTAGTCCTGGGAATGCCTGATGACATTCAGGAGGCTACTGCCTAGATGAGCTTCAGGACATCCTGACTGAAGATGACTTTTTTTTTGATATTAGGGTCACATACCTTAATGGTGAAGATCAGGATCCGGCCCCGGGCAACCATGTTGAGGAAAAGTACCATGGCTTCATCTTCATGGGGGGAATAGGTGTCAAAGACCCTCTTGGCCATCACATGACCCTGTTGGTATTCACACGTCAGATGGATCTTAAATACTACATGGTATGGACACACAGAATTATGGAAATCTGCCCTGGAAGCCTCACTCGCTGAGCAACACAGGGAGTGGCTTTTCCGGTGTGCCAGGGAGTTAGTCCCCAGGCAAGCTTGGCCCTCGGGCCTTCCTGCAGGAAGCATCACCCAACCTCACAACTCCTCCCCTGCCCACTCCCCAAGGACAGCAGGCAGCACAAGGAAACCCTGCAGACTCTCTGGGTGACTGTGTCATGCTCTGCAAACTGCACACAAAAAGCATTCAGGGACTTCCCTCCTGGCTGCCCCTGGCCTCAGACACCCAACAGCTCAAGAGCAAGGGCAAACTGCCCAGTAAGAAAGATGGGGATGTTTTACCGTGGCCTGATTTAAGACAATGACGTGGATCCCTCTTCCCTGCTCTCGAGCTTCATCTTCCAGGACCTGAAAGTGGAAAAATGATGAGAATCATATGCCAAGACCTCTTCTTATTCCCTGCCCCTTCTGCACAGCAGAGCCTCCAAACAAGAGGCAAATCTCTTTGGCTTTGCTCACGGCAGTGATGGGCACCAGAGCAAAAGTCCTGGCAGCACAACTTCTTGCCAGCCTCTGAAGTGCTGTTTGTGGCTTCACCCATTCAGCTCTGTCCATCCTCTGCTCACAGGGACAGCCAGCACCTGCTACTCACTGTTGTCCCATCCACAGCCACGTAGACCTTCGACCGGCTGGAGTACACCTCGACATCCAGGACCTTCTTGTTGTTGACAGGGTGCCTGGGGACCTCCACATTCAGCATCTCATCATCTAAAGCGGAGAAATTCCCAGTTTCAACCAGTTAAGGCACATCTAACTTGTCCCTGCTCAGTGGTAGCCCAGCCAGACCTCCAGAAGGGCATCCCACCAGGCACCCCAGTCCAAGGAGACATGGTTTAGAATTTACAGGGATGGTAGGTAAGGGGAAGTACCAAATGGCAACAGCTCTGGCCTCAGCTGACCCCACACAGATCTCTGCAGCCAAATGTGCCGAAGCCTTCAGTAGACAGACAAGGAAGGGAGCAGCATTTTCTATTAATTTTTGTTAAACCCACATGCACAGACGTGTCTCTCATGATGTAGCTGGTCACAAGTTAGCCCTGACTTAAAGGGACCCTCTGGTTTCCTTGCTTTCAAAGCACAGCAGGATGCTGCCCCTCACCATAGTCCTGGGCAGACTCCTCTTCCTCCTCATAAGCTGCT
Source organism: Lanius collurio (assembly GCA_020086605.1). Classification (NCBI taxonomy): domain Eukaryota; kingdom Metazoa; phylum Chordata; class Aves; order Passeriformes; family Laniidae; genus Lanius; species Lanius collurio. Next base: position 17,434,778 of record JACBWW010000016.1, read on the forward strand.
CTCCTGGTGTCCAAGATCAGCTTGATGTTCACAATTACAGTCACGAGCAGGAAGAGAACAGCACCTGTCTGCAATGCAGGATGTTTTGTGTTAGAAATCTGTAAGTAACAACCCCAAAACCAGACCACCTTGGCAAGGGCTGCAGGGCATGCCAAAGAGATCTTGCATGGGATCACAAGCATCTGTCATTTCCCCTGTTTTTTTTTTTTTCCTGAGGAAAGCAAAGAGAAAGAAATACAGCTGACCGAGTTTCACAGTGAAATACATTTGTCAGCTGGAGAGCACTGACTCCTTGATATGTGAGAATTAATCCACTTCCAACAAATCCCTGCTTCCAGATCTGTGAGCAGATTCCTGCTAAACTATTGCATCAAGGTTGAGGGTCCCTGCAGGCAAAGAGTTTGGTAATTCAGGGTTACAGCTCCCAAGGTAACCTTAACTTCTGCCTCTGCTGCAGCATCACTACTCTCATCAGTCCCTGTGGAACCAGAGGATGCATTCAGAGGAGAGGAGATCCTGTGCAGCTGAGTCAAACAAAGAGAAGAAGCTGAGGTCTGATTTCAGGAAACTGCACCGTACCACAGGCTGCAGAGACCAGCCTGCAGCCTTACTGTCTGCAGCAAACTTCAATGCAACCCTCGTGGATGCTGACACAGAGGGCTTGGGAAGGTCCAGGGGCTGTGGAACAAACCCTTCATTCTCTGACACACTGTCCTGCCCTCGGTGAGAGGCACTAAAAGGATTCCTGTCCTATCTGTCCAGCTACTGCCTCAAAGCTCTGTGTTGCTGCTATCTCTGCCATGCAGGTTCAAGGAGTAACTGAGGAAAATGGAAAACCAGCAATAAGACAACACGATGATATAAATGTCACTGTGGCATTTTGGCTTGTTAATTTGCTGTTGACTCAGGACTATAAGCACCTTTTGGGATCTGTGCACGGGAAGCTTTTAATTAGGCACGAACAGAGCTGTGGGCTCACGGAGAGGCAGCGAGGCCACCTCACCAACCTGCCCACACCTTCTGCCCTGGTCAGCACCGGGGACATGAGGGAGCAGCCCT
>JACBWW010000016.1:17440717-17450789 GCA_020086605.1 Lanius collurio
CCGTGCTGCTCCGGGGGCTGCGGGCCGACACCGCCCCCGCGCCGCCCGCGCCGCCCGCGACACCCGCACCGGCCCGCGGTGCCCACCCGCCGCTCGCCGAACGCCTCCGGACGCTCCGCCTCGAGCTGGTGAGTGCCGCGGTATCGGCAGCGCTGCCGGCCGCCCACCGGTAACTGACCGTCCCATCCCGCCGTCACCGCATCCACCCCGGGCAGCCGCTTGCCACAGCCGCGAATAGCGCCCGCGCTCTGCCTGCATTTTGGGGAACCTTGCTCCTCCGTGTACGGGTTAACCCCCCCAGCTCAGACTCCTTCCCCGGCCTCTCTCTGCCCTCGGCCCACGCAGCATCCCCCGCTGGGATCCTCCTCTGCCACCTCCGTCCTGCCCCCCTCGCCCCGCGCACCCCCAGACGCCGGCTCCGTCGGGGATCGCGGTGTCCGAGATTAGAATTTAGGGCAGGGACCTTCGCCAAGGGCATGGTGGTGGATCTTCTCTCCCCCGGGTGTGACCCCCAGGGTGACAAGGCACAAGCATCGCCGGGAGCTTTCCCTGGGTTCGGTTCCTGCTGGGGCTTCTCGGGTGGCTCGTACAGGGTTGCGCTGCGGTGGCAGCCTTTCCTGGGCACCGTGGGAGTGCCGATGGCAGCTTTCTCGCCTCCCTTTTTGGTGGAGGGAGCAAATACCGGCGATGCCTGCGCCTCCGGGAAACGTGGCGAGATTGGGCAATGGGTTCAAGTGCAGCTGGGGGAAGGGACTCTCCCACGCACGAACATGCCGAGAGGGTGGAAATGAGCATTTTTTTCCATAGGGAAACAGGCTCAATACGCCCGCATCCCTGCGTGCCCCCGAGGGGCTGGAGCACCACCCAGCCTGAGCCCTCGTCTCTGGCTGATTCAATATTCCCATCAGTGCGAGAGCTTTCATCCTCCCTCTGCTTTCATCCTCCCTCTGCACCGGCTTCCAGGCTGCACCCTGACCGGAGGAGAAAGGTCTCTGGGGCAGTGTGGTGTTTGCCCTGCCCAGGTGCAAGCAGGCTCAGCCTATGGCCAGCAAGGCCTGGCTTGGGCCAGGCATTATTCACCTTGGCTCAGAAAGGCATTTCCTTGCCCTGCCCTGGCTGGGGAAGAAGTGGGGGCACTTCACACCCAGATCAGCAGCTTGGGATTGGGACCCAGATGCCAAAAACCAGCACAGGGCTCCCCTCATCTCCCCATCCCCACGAACAGGGACTAGAATTCCCCCCCGAGCAGCAGGAAACCAGCAAACCCAGTGCTCAGAGGATAAGCTGGCCTGGGAGTGGGTGGTGGGAGGAGAATTTAGCAAATTCCCACTCTCGCCTCCTGATCTCAGGAGGAAGATTTATCCTCAGGGCTAGATATCTTGAAAGAAGAAAGCGCCTGAGGTTTCTTGCATGCTGGGGAGGAGAGCAGGGCTGTATCTGCCCCTGGAGAGCGTGAGGAGGAGTGTGACAGTTCCCTGTAAGGCTGTCCTTGGTGCGAGGTCATGCTGTGAACTTCAGTGCATCTGGAGGAGTACAGAGAGCAGCCTGTGCTGGGTCTCCTCCCACAATAACCTTGACTTGCTGGAGAGGGGGGTTCTTGGACTGCAATGGGGAGGTCAGACTGGCCTGAACTAGCAGCAAATTGATGGTCAACTCCTTCCAGCAAGCAGTATGGAAAGCAGGGAGTGTTATCCCATCCTCTGCTTTTGGGGTGACTCCCCTGCCATCTCTGACAGCTGCAGTTCTGCACGAGGCAGAGAAAAATGGGGAACCCCCCACCAGGGGTTTCCAGCCCTCCTCCTCCTTCGTGGTCTCTCTGCCAAGGCCAGATGCTTTAGCAGTGCGTGCAGAAAAGTCCATTGTAGGCAGTTTTTTAAATAACTTGCCTAGAAAGGAAATTTCTGCACTTGGAAGCTGGCTCCTGCCCCAATCCGGGCACATCGCTGCTATTTTTTATTTAAATCCAGCTTGAGGAGCGTGAGGAGGGAGTGGGAGGGCTGGTGTTGGGTCTTTACAAATCTTTGACCCTTTTTTTGGTGTCGTCTGGAGTGAGAGGTGTCACGTGCTTAAATCCTGGCTGGAGTTTTCCCAGGCTCCTTCCTCGGATGCTTCTGTTGCTGCGCTGGCTGTGGGACCGGAGACAGGGGTCTCAGGGGGACTGTGGGGTCACCCGTGGGCGGGTGAGTGACCCCCAGGGTACCGGATGCTGAGGATTGGGCGCTGTGCTTAAAAATGATCCCCAGGGATGGCATGGATTTCTGTCACAGCTTGCTGATGCCGGGCACAGGATGTGTTTGTGAAGGAGTCCGTGGGCATCTGCAGCCCTCAAGATGCCTGTACCTGCCCTGCAGTGGGTTTTCTCCCTTTCCTCCCCATCGTGGCCTTATTTCCTTTCCTGGCAAAATATTTGCATCCTGTGCAGGGGAAATCCAGTGGCTTTTGGCGGCCAGGATCATGCAGACAGGAATGTCTTGGCACACGGGGCTTTCCATTAGGAAAACAGATGTTTCTGCAGCAACTGAGGTTTGCAAAGAGCTTCCCCAGGCTTGGAGGGGCAGGAATCAGTGAGGCGAGTGGTGTGATCAGCGATGCCTGTCCTCCTTCTCCTCCCATTTTGGGAGTGATTTGGGTCTCCAAATCTTGCCATGTGACATTGTCACCAGGCTTGGTTCAGACCCTAGAAGGAGAGAAGTAAAGGCGTGAAGGGTTCAGCCAGACACTTGCACTGAGCAATGCCTGATCCTCTTGCACTGCCAGCAGCCTCCCAGGTCTTGGAGGATGCTCCAGGATCAGATCTGCTTCCAGTACCTCCAGTTCCTTGCTTACTCCTTGTTCCCAAAGAAGATAGCAACATTAAGTGCCCTGGATTTATTTCCCCAAGGGGGGTTGGTGGCTGGTGGGAACCACAAGTCGTTGGTCACCAATGGCCGTGTCCCAAGGTCCTGGACAGGGCCCCTTGGGATGATTCCCTGCAGGGTGTTCTCCCACACTGCTTTTCATCAAGCAGCTTGGGAGACCCATGTCCACCATGGTGACACCTCTGCCAGCCTGGGCTGGGACATGGGGCCCTTGGGTCACCTCAACCCCTGTGCTCTCTGTGTCCCCCCAGACCTACCTGCGAGCGGTCGACGTGAAGATCCTGCAGCAGCTGGTGGTGGTGAACGAGGGCATCGAGGCAGTGAAGTGGCTGCTGGAGGAGCGGAGCACGCTGACCAGCCGCTGCAGCAGCCTGGCCAGCAGCCAGTACAGCCTGGTGGAGAGCCAGGAGGCCTCACGGCGGGGCAGCTGGGACAGCCTGCAGGACCCCAACGACAGGCTGGACAGCATCTCTGTCGGCAGCTACCTGGACACCTTGGCTGATGACATGGATGAGTACTCCCAGAACGCTGCTGAAACTGCCGCTGCATCCACATCGGGCAGAGCCCTGGCCAGGGCAGAGCAGGATTGGGTCAGGATCGACCCTGAGAGGGGTCTTGCAAAGCAAGAGAAGGACAAAGAGGAGCATGAGTGGCCCCATGTGGACCTCTCCCCACCAGGGTTGCCCCAGGATCACCGGTTTGCTAAGGAGCCCCAGGTGGCCAACGGGTATTTGGGCCAGCAGTCCCCCTCTCTGGAACCAGGCAGAGGCACCAAATCACCACCGGGGGCCGGGGAATGGCTGGGGAAGGGAAATCCAGATGGGAAGGCTTGGAAAGCTGAGGCTGACCTTGAGAACTGCAAACTCAACAGCAAACTGCACCTGGAGTATGATGCCCACTGGCGCTGGCTCCAGTCACAGGATGATGTGACATTCTTATAGCCCTTGGCTTCACCTTTCCAGTCCAGCTCCCCCAGCTGCCCACTCTGCTTCACCTGTCTGTGCTTGGGAGAGTTGGGGTGGCTGGAGGCAAGGGGCCAGGCTGGCTTGGTGGTGTTGCACTGGTCCTCTGATGGCCCCAACAGCCTTTGGTGGTGCAGCCATGAGGGACTGGCTGCCTGCCCTGCATTTCTGGGAGAGGAGGGATGAGATGTGTCCTGGGAGATTTAATCCTTTGCTCTAGGGTGGTGCTTACAGGTGGCTGGATGCCCTTCTGTTGTCCTTGGTGGTGGTGGTAGTGGGGAAACCTGGGACAGTGGGGCTCCTGGGATCTCTCCCTCTAATCCTCATCTTTCTGTGTACAAAAACTGGGGACCCTCAGCAGGGCATGCCTGTTGGATCTGCTAATTTCCATCACTGTCTTCAAGGCCAGTGTCCATGCAGGGCAGAGCTGACCTGGGGTTTGGCCCCAGCACGTGGTGGATGCTGAAAACCCCTTCCCTGCAGGTGAAGCCCTGCCTGGTTTCAATGCCTCAGTGAAGCCAGTCTGAGGCAGGGCTGGGGAGCCTCTGTCCATGCCCCATGGAGGAAGGATGGTGATGTGGACTTCCCAGTGTGATGACACGAGAACAGCAAAGCACTGGGTGGGAAATGGAAATCCAGTTCTCCCAGTTTGTTTGTCTTCCACCTTGGGAGCAGAGCTGCAGAGTCCCCGGGATGTGGCAGCGCATGGGCAGCCTGGCAGAGCCTGCAGTGCTCAGACTCGGAGAGGCTCCTGCTCTCCCCTGACACGGTGTGATGGTGGTGAAGGCTGGGTTTCTCTGTCTCTGTGATGAATGGTGCCCGGTCTCGGCCTCCTACCAGCAACCAGAAGCGTGAGGCTGCTCTGTAGGGGTGGATTTGCAGTGACTCTGCCCTGGTGGCATCTCTGTCTTTTTAGCCTTGGCTTCTGCCCGTGCCTTTTGCTGTCCCCACCACGCCTCCCAGCACGCCCCTCGCTGGTTTGGAGAGCATGGCTTGCAGCTGGAGCCATGTGAGAGCTTGGGCAGGACCTGCTGCCTTCACCAGATGATGCAGGGAAGGACCTGAGCATGCTGCTTCGAGGAGCCAAGCCCTTCCACATTTGTGGCTAAGCCTGGAGTGTCCTGACTTCAGAACCCACGGGTACATCTGTCCCCAGCCGAGTGCTGTGATGGCTTTGCTCTCACCATCATGCTATTGTTCCCTTGCCTGTGTGGGTGACAGCTTGGATCTGTCCTTGCTGGGATGGTAGGAGTGAGGACATTGTCTTGTGATGTCAGTGGGAAGTTAAGAGAGAGGGAAGTGACAGGCTGTGACTTTCCAGATGTGAGATGTGAGCTGGCTGTAGTTAGGTTGGGTGCAAACCAGGTTCAGCTTGGTGTCTCTGAAGCAGCACTTTCAGTGGAAATTACCCTCTGTTCTGAGAGCCCCAAGCACCCTCCCTTCCCCTGCAGATCCTCAAGACTTCCCTGGATGGATTTGGAGAGCAGGACAACACCCAAATTTCTCAGAGATGGCACCTGCTGAGGACTTGGGGGAATCCCAGCAAACTGGGACTGGGTTGCCCTATGCAAGCATCCCTCTGCCTGCCCTGGAGCAGCTGTGCTTGGCTTGCCTTTGCCTGTGAGTAGCTTGTGGCTCCTTGTGTAGCTATGCCGCTGACACTGAGCCACCATGTCCCCAAGGCTGGCTGTCCCCTGCTTTCCTGCTAACCCTGCATGCATTGAATCAGCTGAGGGTCCCTGGGGGAGACGGGGTAAGTCCATGGGTGCTGTTAAAATAATTCTCAACAAAAAATAGCTGGCTTAATAAATGTTTGTGTTTCTCCCAGGCCACGCTGTCGGTGCTTTGCTGAGCTCACCAGTGTTTCTAGGGGAAGGGGAGAGGAGCATCTGGCAGCCCTGCAGAAGGGCAGGTTTAGCCCCAGTCCTGAAACAGGCACAGACCAAGTGTCTGGGGATCTGTCCCTTCTCACATCAGTGTGGTGGCACATAAAAGTCACTTTTCCTGAAGCAGCTGTACCAGTGCACGTTTGCTGGGAGCAAGGGTGTCTGTATTGATCTCGGCTGAACTATGTGTCAAACAGCAGCCTCACCCTTCCTCTTCCAGATTTCCAAGGAAGAACATTTTAGGTGTTTGCCAGCCCTGTTAGCTGTGCTGGAGTCTTTGTTTGCTTCCTGTGTTCTGCAGTGGCAACTTTGGCTCCCATGGCTTCCTCCACCCAGGAGGTGCAGCATGGATCTGGGTGTAGAGCAGAGACTTCCCCAGCTCGGCTGGGCTGGGAGCAGCCCAGGTCTGATATCAGGCTGTTGGGATTTGCTCCTGGGTGGATCCCTTTAAAACCACTAGAGCCAGTGCTCATGCAAACATCAGCTTTTCCAAAGCAAATGCAATCGGCTTATCCAGCCCTGCCATCCCAGCCTCAGCATCCCTTCCGGCTCATGGCTTTGACACCGTGAGCTTTTGCAAATGGGGAATTGGATGCTGGAGCCAGCAGGGCTCAGCAGGATTTCCCCACTATCTGCTGGGCTGAGGTAAAAAATAGAATCATGAAGAAAACCTCAGAAATAAAATGCCCAGCCTATTCCTCTTCCAAATCTAGACCACAGCAGTCAGATAACCCTGTAGCTGCAGAAGAACTTTTGCTGGGGCTCCCTTGGGCATGGACTCTTCAGCCTGGCTTACATCAACCCAAGGTGCCCATAGCCCCAAAATCTGTGTATCCCTCAAATCCCAGCCCTTGGAGCTGGAGGGAGGGATGAGACCTCATGGTTTTCTCTGTCTCTGGGCTGCCTGGATGAGGGATCACTCACCTTTGGGTTTTGCCCAGGCACGTGCAGAAACAAATGTCCCAAACCTCCCCTGGGGAAACACCCTGGGCACCTGTGCCTTGCTGAAAGGTGGGTGCTGCAATGGGGTGCAGAGCATCCATGGGTGGGGAACAGCCCACAGCACGGATCCACAGCCTCTCTCCTGGTCTGCCTGGTCCTGACCCTGCCTCCTGCTGCCCTTGAGCTGCTCTTGGGCTGTTCAGTGCCAGTATCAGGTAAGAAAACAAGCAGATAAAGCAGGCGGGATCCCAGCCGTGCCAGAAAACACCCACCTCTGTTACAATAAAAACACCAGCAAGCCAATTTTTTCTCCAGATATACACAGAGATTAGACTGCCTTAACGAGGCAGTAAAACACTTCAATAGCTCTCCTTGCTTGTTATTAAAATGTCCCCTGGGCTTTCCCTTCCCTGCGTGCAGCTCAGCTCCGAAAGGGCCTGTCCCCAGAGCAATGCAGCCATTTAAGCAATTTCTGTTAGTTCCTGCAGAGAGGAAGCATGAAAATACCCTTTTCCCAGGGGAAAAAGAGCATAGTCCCCATGGTTGGAAGGGAGGTGGCCAAACTCAGTGGCCTTTGATCTGGCAGCCCTGTGGCCCCACACCACCCTGTGGGCTTGCTGGCCTGGGGAGCATCACTGGGGGTGACCCTGGGAGTGGGTGCAGGGGATGTGTGGGTGCAAGCACAGCCTGTGGGGCTGGATCACAGCACTCCCACCCTCCTCTTATCTGGAGGTCGATGCTGCCTGTTGACCCTTGCTCAGCTCCCACGCACCCCAGTTATCTGTAACCCTTTCCAGGGAGCAGTGCTGTGAGCAGAGCTCTGGTTTTGTCTGCCTGACCCACTGCAGACAGCGTGGGGCAGGAGAAGTCAACAAATGGGACAGGAAAGGCTAAGTGTAGCCCCCAACTTTCCTCCAGCCCACCCTGTTTTGGCAGTGGGGATGTTCTGATGGTCTCCTGGGCGTGGCTGAAGTGTTGGTGCTGGTTGCAGCGAAGTGGTGATCCCCAGATCCCCAGGAAGAGCCTCCAGCCAAAGGTGCCTCCAGTTTAGGGCAATTGAATTCAGTCCACTCCTTTGGGACATGGTACCCAGGCTGGCCCCATCGCCCAGCCTGCTCCCCACACTCTGCCCAGGACCCCCCAGTACTGGGTTAAATCAGTCCAGTGTAGGATCCTTGTGTCCTGAGTTTCCAGATGGCTTCCAGCTTTCCCTTCCCATTGCCCCAGGCTCACAGGTCTCCAAAGGCAGGAACCTCCTACAGGTTTTGTGTAAAGAGGAGAGGGGAGAGACATCCCCCTCCCTGTACCCTTCTGATGAACCTCTGGAGAAACCACTCTGGACAGGGGATGCTCTGCCCAGGGAAGCTCAGACACCAAGTGGAGTCTCCTGGTAACTTCCTGCCTCCTCCCCCCCTTTGGGAACCCCCTCCTGAGATTCTTGGTGTCCGCAGCTGAGTGACTCTGAGGCTTCTGAACAGAGGCACAAAGTCAGAGCGTGAACCAAGAACCAGCTGAACCTTTGGGAAGTGTCTCCCCCAGTCTGTTTGTTCCCTGCCAGGCACTGGCTGCAGGCCAGGCCTTTGCTTTGGAGAATAATCTGCTGGCTTTAGAGCTTCCCAGCACTCCTTGGGAGTGAAAAACAAGTGTGGCTGCTCAGGGCCTCGTGGGTGTGTGGGCATGGGTGGGTGACAAGGACAGGCTCAGGGCTTCATTCCCTGCCTGTGCCCTGTTCCTGCCCAGCCAGGGGGCCAGGGACGAGTGGTGGCACAGCTCCCTGGGTGCTGGGCACCCACTCTGGCCCATCAGCATCCCTGCTATGCCACCTTCTTCCCCCTTAACATCACCCATTGCTTGGAAGGAATCCCCTTATGCCTCCTATGCAGGACTTGGATCTGGGGACGTCCTGCTCAGTGCCACCCCAGGGCTGATGACCAAAACCCCTGCGTGCCCAGGAGTGTGGTCCTGCCACCAGCTCTCCCCAGCGAGGAGCAGAAAAAAAATCTGAAGTGCTCCTCTGAGAAATTAATCTTCTTTCCCTGACTTAGCTCAGTCTGACCTAGAAGAACCACCCCCCTCTGGGTTGTTTTTTTCCCCCTGTGGGGTGTTTAAAGGGAAAATTACAGCAGATGTGTTGCAAAGAAGCTATGGGAGACAAGGACCAGACCTACAGCAGGGCAAAGTGGGCAGGCAGGGCTGGAATGGTTTGGGGTCGGATTTGCCAGGCTGTCCTCTCCTCTCTCTGGTCTGGCGTGTGTGGGCAGAGAAAATTTCATCTGCCCAACCATGGGCAGTAAAATGGAAACAGTAAAAGGCTGAGATCTGTGCTGGGTTCCTCCTGGCAGGGTGTAGAGTCAGGTGGACTTTAGCCTGGAGAGAAGTAAAAGCTGAGCTGCTGGAGAGAGAAATGGCAATGGGAACAAAGCAGCTGCAGTGCTCGTGCCCTGCCTTGGTGGCTGCAGTCCTGGGGTGGTGACAGGGACTGGGGCTGGGTGGAAGGACAGCACTGACCATCAGGACGGGGACAGGAGGTGAAATATGCCTCTCCCAGGACCTGCTCCTGCCCCACGCCAAACCTCCCACTTCCCCATTTCACATCCCTTTTCCTCAGTCCCCTTCATCCCTAGGGATGAAGCCTGGATGGCCCAAATGCCATCCGTGACTTTGCAGGCACAGGCTGGGTGAATGAAACCAGCCACCCCCGCAGCAAAATGATCCTGATAAAATGCTGAAGCTCATGTCCTGGAGGTTACATCCAAGTAAAGGCTTCCTCAGCCTTTAAAGCTCATCAGCTGCCCTGCAGAGGACTCAGCTTCTTAGGCCAGGAGCCCCTTCCCTGCTCCCTCCCTGCCTCAGTTTCCCTTTTGTAAAGCTGGCGGAGATAGAAAGGAAAGAAGCCCCCAGTCTCCTCTTGTTCCTGAGGACTTTGTTGTGGCTGTGCTGTGGGGCTGGTTCCAGCTCCACAAGTCTTGGAGGAGAGGACAGAGACCTGGCAGTTGTTCTGGTGCTCATCCATGTGTCTCTGTACTTCTGTCTGCCCTTCCCTCCTTGTCAGAGTGCAGCACCTGTGGCTGTCCAACACCTTTTGCAAAGGGGTCTTGAGTCCTGAACCAGCCACAGCTGAGATCTGTGCATTGGGAGAGAGGCAGTGCTGGGAGCCCAAGGGGTTCGAGGCAATTTTTGGGCAGCAGCTCCCATTTTGGAGGCTCAGCCCTGTGTCTCGGGGCAGGAGGTGCAGGCAGTGTGAGCGGCAGGGATTATGGCTGCTATAAAAAGCACCAGCATCTCTCGTCTCTGCTCCCTAAGGAGCTTAGGGGAGGAAAGAGGGAATTAAAGAGCAACCTCCTGCACTGAAGAGGTGCAGGGATGGGAGCAGTTGGAATAGCCTGGCACACTCATCAGACCCCTTCCCCCTCAGCATCCCCAA
>JACBWW010000016.1:17460772-17556235 GCA_020086605.1 Lanius collurio
ATCAGGCAGCATTGCTGCTCCAGAGAGTGGGTCTGTGAGAGGTGGTGGCTCAGGTGTGGTAGGTGGGAGGCAGGCATGCTCCTGGGGGTGGGTGTTTGCTATCCATATCTTCCAGAGGCAGAATGGAGGTGACCAGAGAGTGAGGAGCCTTGCTTGGTCTCAGCTCAAGGAAGACCAGCGCTTGCAGAGCAGTAGAGAAACACAGCCCTTGCCCCAAGGACCTGACACAGCCCATCCCTTGACCACATGACGGCAGGAATGGGAAGGCTGCTGTGGGATGTTGTATCCCTGATGCCTCGGCCGATGCCCAGCAGTGTGTTCTGGAAGCCATCCCTCTCCTCCAGCTCTGAGCTCCAAAGGTTTGGCTGCAAATGCAGCTGTCCTGGAGTGGGCCCTTTTTGCAGGGTCAGACCACGGTGGCTGATTGTCCGGCCGACAGCTCCAGCCTGTGAGTGGGAGTGGGAATTATCCTGGTCAAAGCCATCCTACAGCAGCCACTGCTTGCCTAAACAGCAGCTAAGGAGCTCCTGATGCATCCTCATGCACCAGAAGAGAAACAGGCAGGGGATTAGTGTCAGAGGTGAGTTAGCACCAAGATGGGAAAGCAGAAGGGAAGCTGATGTGGTTTCTTCCCACAACTTTTGGGAGGCAAACAAATCATTGTCAAAACAGAGCTTGAAAGGAAGACATATAAGTCCTCTCTGATGGGCCTAAGACGCTGTCTGCAATCCCTGCTGTGGGGTGAATTGTCCTCAGAGCCCTGTGGTTCTGTGTGGAGCAATTAAAAGTGGATCCCGTGTCCCTGCAGGATCACCCAGCAGCTATTTTCAGCAATGCTACATTCACACAAGGTTTCTTTGTTCAAGGAGATCGTTTCCTAAAGAAGCCTGAAATGTGGTGGTTGGAGATAAGGCTGAAAAATAAAAATATGGCTGGTGGGTCAAAAGGGCAAAGAAAAGAAAGACCTTGCTCCAAGGATGGCGTAGGGTTTTGAGCAGTCCCAAAGCCTTCAACCAGCACAGTCCCACCGGTGTCAGTGAACCTGCCCTGCCTTGCCCCAGCTGGGCATCTGCCTTGGGCCCATTCCCGAGGGAAAAGTTTCCTCCAAGGTCTCCTCTGGAGATGAGCAGCTCAGAGGAGACCTTGGCTGAACCGGGTGACACCAGCCAAGGTCTCCCTGTAAGGCATTGCTCCCACGCAGACCATCAGACCCTTTCCATGTGCTTCCCGTGCAGGAGCGAGATGCTTTCCCCTTTCCCGGCGACCACACGCGTGCAGTCTCCACGGCAACAGCTTTGTTTCCAGTCAAACTTTTCATTTTTTCCCCTTTTTCCTCTTTTTTTTTTTTTTTTTTTTCCCCCAATGTTTAAATAAGAGCGATATTCAGCGAGCTGCTTGGGGACGGAGGAGGGAGGGCGGGCTGATTCCCAAGGATTGCAGTAATTAGGCGCCTCGTACGTTGGTGACAGGCTTGTCATTTGCCGAGCCAGCTCCTCGCCGCAGCGCCGGCTCTGGCAGCTCTCCAGCGCTTCCGACTTAAGCAGCTTTCCAAATGCTTCGACCCAATTTGCCTTAACTGGTGGTGGGGTTCGAGCTGTGCTCACGCAGCAGCCTCCCTCCCACCCTCCTCACGGAGCTCGCATCCGACACCAAGCAGAGACAGCTGATGAGTTTTGGGAAAGCCAAAAGTGAGACTTGGTCAGCTCAGAGCAAGCGGGAGGGACTGGAGCAAAATTAAGGTGTTTGGGGCTCTCCTTGGCCCGGTGTCTCCAGGAAGAGCTGAAGAGGGGCTCTTTCAGAGCCCTCTTATCCATATCCGGGTGCTCTGCCTTCCCTCTCTCCAACAGTGCATCTTTCCTCCTCCAGTGCAGCCTCCCGTTCTCCACTGCTCCCCAGCCTGCTGGGCATCGCAGCAGTGTTCATCTCCCCCCCTGAGGATGCCTGGGCAAGCTTTAATTGATTTTTTAAGAAGCATCTGCAAGAGAGGTTTCAGTGTCTCAAACATCCGTTTAGATTTCGCAGGGAAAAATCCTTGGCAGCAGATCGCGGACCCCTTTGCCATCCGAAACTGAGCCCAGCACCTGCTTCTCATTGTTCCTGTGAGTGCAGGGGGCTGGGTGATGCTTTGACTCCTCAAGCTGTGTCCGACAAGCTGTTATTGAGGAGTCATAATCATCCCTGATGCCTCTGAGTGACTGTTTAAGGCAGTGATTAACTATTCACACTTTAATCTCCCTGAAACAGGCTCCAGCCCTTTGGCATCTTATTTCCATCTTTCCCTGTATATTTCTGAACATGATTAGTGCAGAAAGGCTGATAGGAGAGGTTGGAGCTGCTGCCGAGTATATAAATCCAGGCATTGTGTTAAGGCAGTTAATAGAGCAGCTTCTTATTTACTATCCCTTGGTCTCTCTGTCCTGTCCCTAAAGTAATTTTATGCAAACTCATTCAAATGAAACCTTCTCTTTAAAGGCTGTTCCTTGGCAGTGTTAACAAACACAGTCTCGTCCGCTCTCCTTCGAGGACTGGCTCATTTTAAGTGTATAAACTGTGGGAAGATGGGCCCAGAGTGCTAACTAGGATGAGCTGGAGGCAGCCTTTGGCACTGAGGGGTGCTGCTGGAGTTTGGGAAATGCCTTTTCCTCTCTGCCTGGAGGGGGAAGAAGCTCACATCTGGATTTCTGTCCCTAACTTGGAGAGATATTACCTCCACCTGGGGCAGGGAGGATGCTGTGCCCTCAGCAAGGGCTGTTGAACTGGGAAAAGGCTTCTTCCAAAGTGGCAGGAAGCAGGCAGACCCTTGTCCCTGAGCTTGTCCAGCCCCTGGGATGTCCGTGGTGCTGTGAAACGCTGTGGAATCCCTTTGCAAAGGGCTTTGCAAGAGAAGGAGCACCCTGCTGAGCTTGCCCCATGCAAAGGCTGAAGTTAAAGGTCACCAGGGAGCACTGGTGCCGAGTTGGAAGCAGAACATCAGGGACACAGGTGCCCCCCGACCGTGGCTGCAGCCTCCATCCCTGCCTGGAGGGGCATGGCATTTCTCTGGATTTTGGCCCTGCTTTGCAGTACCCATGCACGCGGTGGTTTTGAGCACCCACAGCTGTGTTCTCCTGCATTAGGGACCCCAGCAATGGGGGCAGGGGTGCCTGCTCTGTGGGGGCACTGGGACTGGCCTGGCCCCTGCCTCGGGGGAGTTTCTGACCTGGTCCTTTGAGCATCTTGGGGCAGCAGTGTGTACATTTTTAGGTGCTATCCCCACCACTTACTATTGTGGGGAAGGCAACATTAAATCAGATGAGTGGCAGAGCCAGGTAATGTTACAGCCCCGGTGAGCTGCTGATTAAGTGTTAAATTTAGCACTTTAAGACAATATATCTGTTCCCTTCCATCTGGGACAAAGAAAGACTCCTCAGCAGCAGCTCCCTGCCACCTTCCTGGCTCAGCCTCATGTGAGACCCCAAGTACTGCTCCCTGCCAGGAGGTTTGACCTTTCTTGTCCCAAGTAACTTCTCTCTAAATCCCTGTGTCCTGCATCTGCTGGCCCTTGCCTGGTCATGACCCTCTGCCCAAAGGACTTGGCTTGCCCTCCTCTCAGCAAGGCAGGTGCCCACCCGCAGGCACCGGTCAGAGTTTTGGCAAGTGTGTGTCTCCTGTATCCCAGGAGCAGGGAGTTAAAGCAGAATCATGAATGAACACGTGGATTTTGTTCCAGATGAGTGTGATCTCCCTCCCCCTGCAGAGATGGAGCCTGCAGGGCTTCAACCCTGACTGGGGGTCAGGCTCAGAGCAAGGGCATGCAAAGGGATTTCAGCCCCACTCCCCTGTGCAGGGCATTGCTCCCCACAGCTTTTGGGGGATATGTGCATCTGCAAGAGCCAGGAGCTTAAATCCCTCTGGGGGTCCCTTCTGGCTCCCTATCCAAGCTGGAAAACTGTCGCCAGCAACCTGAAGCAAGGCCCTGACCCCCAAAAGGACAAGGTGAACTGGTAGTCAGGGTGTGGGGGCCAAAAGTACCAGGGATTCAGATGGGAACTGGGCACATTCACACTCCCCAGCATGACCAGCTTTACAGATTATGGGGCAAAGAGCAAGACTGTCACTGAGGGCTTGCCAAAAGCAGCCAAGCATCTCTGCCTGCCCCACTGCCTGCCCACAGGAGCCAGCAGAGTGACTGTGCTCTCCGCCCTGATGGTGAGGGACAGCATCAGCAACAGGATGAAGCCAAAGAGCTGGGAAGCCAAACCTCAAAAAATTGCATCCTCTTTGGGCTGTCATTACAGGGATTTGTTGCAGGGGCTGCGATTACTGTTCTAAAGCAACAAGGGAACCAGACTGCTGAGCTGTGTTTCCTAGGAGTTTGTGGATTCACTGGTGTCTAATAAGGGGTTAAGCTCATATGGCAGCTTTTCTTTTGCAATGCACTGGTGGGTTGTTATCCTGTGCTCAAGTATCTGTTGCCATGAAACTTTTCATGTTGGAGACCTCTAATCCAAGCTCAGTTGAACCTGGCCAAGGGATTGTACAGTGATTTGTCAACACAGACTCACGCACACACGTTTGTACACACGCACACAGGCACAAGATCTGCTCCTTTAGGAACAGGGCTAAACCCAAGGATTTTCTCTGGGAATATGGTCAACACAGAACTCAGTTTGGAGAACCCAGTACACTAAATAATCTGACACTCTTGCAAATGTGAAAGGGTCAAGGCTTGGTCTAAACCCCACACAAATCAAAGGAGAGACACTAGCCAGCATGTCCAGGCTTTGCACCAGGCTCTTTTTGGCCACAAGCACACAACGCATGAAGCCCACACTCACCTACAAAGTCGTAAACGAGGTCCTTGATGAGATGCCCGACGATGGCGTATGCCACTGCCACCACCACCAGCGCTGCCATGAGAAGGTAGAGGACAGCCTTGGGCAGAGGAATGGCGTCTCGAGGAGGCGGTTTGTACTCCTTGTAGAGCTGGTCATTGTCTGAGTATGAGTACTGGAACAAGTGGTCCAGGCCAGCTGTGAAGTTGCTGGAGTTCATGGACTGGCTATTGGACAGGTAGTTGTCCTGTTCGGGGTCCTGGAGGACACTCACCACCGAGCTGGTGGTGGCTTCCACTTGCTGTACCAAGTTCAGAGTCTTGTTAACGCTAGGGAGGATTTGGGAAAGGAAAGTGCTCCAATCTTTGATGGCACTGATGTTGCAAATAATCATAATTGCAATGAGGAAAGAGATCTCCAAGCTCAAGAGACTTAAAAAGGACAGAAAGAGGTGAGCATTGCTGTGCTTACACCAAACCATGTACTGCAGAGTGGGCAGAGAAGGTCTGGATGGGGTAGGTATCTCATTTGCAAATTCTTACATGATCTGGTAGGGATGCATCTGTGGTACCTCGGTCTCACTCCTGGAAATGCCTGCAGGAAACCCCTATGGGCATGAAGTTCCTTAGGAAAAAGTAGGTGCTGGAATGATTTTGACCGATATCATTTTTGTTCCTCAGCCGCCTCTCCCTTATGCTACTCGCTGATGAAAACTGGGGAGACAGGATCCTGTAGATATTTTCAGTCATCTGGAAAAGAAAGGTAAATTGCTCTTGTCCAGCTTTTATTTTTTTCAGAGGCGATGGTCCTTGGAGAGACAGAAATCCCCCCGTGGCTCTGCCCCAGGCTCAGTCAGGCGCAAGGTGTGCGGTGCCGTGCTGGCTCTCCTGTCAGCGCTGCCCAGGGCGTTCGCGGAGGGGAAAAATGTTCAGACCCCACAAAGTTCAGCTGCTCCCGGTGTGTCACGGGGCCGGCGGCGCGCAGCTCCTGGCCATTCCTGCTTGGCTTTCAGCAACTTCTTTTACCGGCATCTCCCGATCGATTCCTTTAAAAACAGAACCAAGTCAGAGACACCGAGCACGCCGGCAGAGAGCCCAGCACCCGGCCCCCAGCCCAGCCCCGAAGCGGCAGGTCTCGGGTTTTACCTTAAAGACTTTTCCAAGCGAACAGATCCTCTCGCCTGATGCTCCAGCTTGCTTTATTCAGGGCTGGGCGCCCTGCGGAGCTCCCCGCAAGCAGCCGCCGAGCCGGTGCCGCTGCCCGATGCCGTGTGCGGGGTGCTGGTGGTGCACGCGTGTGCGTGTGTGTGGGCACTCCTTCCCGTCCTCTTCCCTCCCGTCCCTTCACCCTGCAGCCCTGCTGGCTCTTCCCAGCCTCCCCGGCTCCAGCAGCGAGGGGGATTAGCTGCCGGGAGGTTGGCTCCACAACTCCTGAGCGTGCTGCGAAGCCGGCGATGCGTGGCGGGAGCGTAGGCTCAGCCTCCGCCGCTGCTCCCCGCGGAGTTAATCCTCTCGATGACAAAAGATGAGCTTTGATCCGTCTGCTGGATGTTCCGGGGGAAGGTGGGGAGCAGCCGGAGCGCTCGCGTGGGTGCGCGGGGGTACCCCAGGTCCAGCCGCCCGCGGGCGCTGAGCTCAGCCTTTGTCTGGGAGCGCTGCCGCCGGCAGGGAGGAATCACATCGCGGGCGCTGCCGGGAGCGGGGAGGACATCATCGATCCCACCGCCAGCATCCCGGAGGAGTGATGCTCCCCACAGCCCCGCTCCCTGCCCGGCAGCCTCCACCCAGCAAAGTTTTGGCATCGGAGGGATGCTTGGTTTGTAGAAAGCTCGGAGGGTTGGAGGCTGAGCTCCCTCAGCATCTCCTCTCCCTGGTAAGGTGTCTGTGCCAACTGGTAAGAACCAGCCTGTCCTTGGTCACCTTGATAATGGTCTTAAACTGGTTCATGTTCCCTACAAATAGATCTCATCTGCCTTTGTGGTGGGATCTGCGGCATCACTGGGGTGCTGGCTTGGTTTGAAAGCAGTGGGACATATTTAAAGAGGAGGAAGAGGAAATCTTAGAGATGAGGAAATTGTCTTTCTATATTTGGAGGTGAAAATAGTGAAAATAAATCACAGTTCCATTTTTCACCTATTTTTTTTTTTGGTACTGTTCCTGCATGTAAGAAACAGCTGCCATGAGGGCAAGGAAATCACCACATTACTCCTGAAACCAGCCAAATGGAGCTTCTGAGAAATAACAACAAAAGATTAACTTTGTATGTGTGTGTGTGTGTGTGTGTGTGTTGATACCAGCCAGCAGCAATCCTGCCAGCTGCCTGGGGGTTGGAAGGGTATAGAATAAAATGGCAACATCTCTCTCATATAATAATATCACCAGGGTTTGGCTTGGTGATGGGCAGATTGTGCAGCCCAGGAGTAAAGAAAATGTGGAGGAAAAAGCTTTTCTGCACTCCCTAGGATGTGCACGGACCATATCACAGCCACTTCTGGTGCCCAGAACCATTTAACAGCATCTTAAAATTTCTTCTCGCCAGTGACAGAGCTGTGACTGGTTACAGAAGGATATCTGGGCAGCTGCATGGATACATATCCTGCAGTAGGATAGGTCCTGATGTCCCCCTGCCCACAGCACCTTGATGCCTGGGGTTGGAGCTGCTGCTCTTCCTCCAGAGCATGAAGTTGCAGAGTACTTTGAGGGCCAGAGAAGGAGTTAGGAGCTAAGGGCAAATGGCTCATCTGTCAGATTCTCAGTCCTACCACACCAGATTTCATCCTTCCAAGATGGAAAATATGGCAAGATTTTTTTTTTTTATAAAAGCTTTTCAATGTAAAGTGAGTTTTGGGCTCTGTGCAGGGGTGGCACAGTCCAGTCTGGCTTTGCCCTGCTCAGGGGCGCATCCTTTTGCTGGGGCTCTTAGGAGGAAAGGACAACCCCAGGACATGCCCACTGTTGTTGGGGACCGAAGCTGCTCTGAAGCTGTACTTTCACCACAGCTGTTTGGTGTTAGCAGTTGCCATGGCACCAGAGCATCAACCAGAGGGAACAGGAGAGAATCTGGTCCAGGCTGACCCATCCCTGTGCCTGGCTCCAGCTGTGACTGTCCCAGGCAGGCTCCCACTGTGCTGGGCTCCTTCATTTGCAGGAGGGGATGGAGCTGAGTGATTTGGGGCAAATGGTTTGGAAAGGTGTACCTGGGAGGATTAATCAGAGCTGAGGGCAACAGGGGCAGCTCTCTGTGTGCCTGGGGACAGCTGGTGACAACAGCCCAGACCTTGCTCCAGTGGGACACAGGGAGAACACCCTCAGTTTCCTAGACCTCCGTTGAGTACCTCTGGGAAGAGGCTGGAAAAGCATTTGGGGAAGCTCTGAGCTCTGCTGCAGACATTGACTCCATTAAAGGGGCTTTGGGCAATACCAAAAAAAATACCCCCCCACCATTTGTATTTCCCTGCAGCGGAAATAAAGTTGGCTCCTTTCAGTTTCATTAACACCCTTATCAATTCAAAGTGACTAAATAGATGCTTAACTGTTCATTATACACTCTCTGCATCTCCGGTCTGAAAGGGAGCTTTTATTTCCACAATTATGGTTTCCAACCCATTACAGAGGGAGAGAGCATGGAGAAATATCCAAGTGTGGATTTTAATAACCTTATATTTCAAACTCTTGTTATTAAAAAAAATGTTTGCATTTACTGTGATGGGGGGAAGATTAAAAGGATTGCCATGGATTCCACTTAGGGAACATTGCTAATGATTTCAATAAATCACTTTAAATAAAAATCACAATCTCAACAATTCCACCCAAATGCCATTTGGCAGAGGGGTTGATTATGGGAACAAAATGAATTTTGGAATTAGCTGCTTGTCCTAATGCAATTGGACAAATTAAATTTAAGGATACACATATATCCAATGACACACATATCTCATGCAGAAGAGCAGTGTTTTGGCCCCTGGGAAAAAGAACAAATAATGTTTTAGTGGGTCAAGACAGATCTTGTCCCTCATGATGGATGTCAAGTGTTTGTTTCAGCTATTTCCTTAGTGTTTTTATTTTATGGCTTACCCTCAATGAAGCTACAGTCAAAGCAGTGGTGTTTTATTTCCACCAAGGCAGGATCCAGCTGACTGCTGGGACATGACTCTGATCATGGCTGTGTCCATGCAGAACTGAAAAACCCCTCTGACACATCACTGGCATTGCCCAGAGCAGACAGTCTGGATTCCTGTCTGTGACTGGGACCAGATCCCAGGGTCTCCACAGAAGGTGAAGCCCAGGTTCTACACCATATCTGGAGATCTGATTGCTGCTCCCAGCTCCACTGCTGGCTGTGTGTCCTCCTTTGTGACATGTGAGGGACGAGGAGGCCACAGGCTGTGGATGTGGCAGCATCTGTCAGGTGCAAGCAGAGCTGTAGGGGTGGAGAGCAGAGTTGGAGTTTATTGCTGTGCACTGTGCCATGGCTTGGGAAGGCTTTGTGTCTCTCCCTGGCTCAGAACTATGCAGTCAGGAGGTGCAGCTCCAGCAGCAATACCTCCATCTGTACTTTTGAGTGAGACATTTGTCTGCCCAAGGGTCATTTTTACAGCCTGAAGGGTTTTTTGTGTCTTATTTCTGAGCTGGCTGCTGACTCCAAACCCCGATCCCCACCAGAGAAACCACTGCACCTGGTCAGAAGAGCAGGCACAACAATTTACACCCTCATGTGGCACAAGGTAAAAACAGTCATCACAGGAGTTGTTCAAAGCACTTGAATTTTAGCAGTGCAGGGTGACACCCACATTCCTGTCCAGGTGCTGGCTTGTGGGGGCTGCACAGCTCCTGTTCCAGTCCCTGCAGCCTTCCCCTGGAAGAGGCATTCTGACCTTCATTCACTCCTGGATGGGCCAGATGCTCTTCCCTGCCTCCCTGCCTGGCTGTGCTTGGCTGCTGTGCTACACCCAGGAGCAGCCACTTCACCTCTAAGCAAATTCCTGACCTGTACCAAAGTTTTGACAGCAACCTTTCTGCATGACAAGAAGTTGTGAAATATAGGCTTATCCTGTATTCCCATTCCTGGCCTGTATTTCCATTCATCTTGCCCAGTGATTTCTGCTTGAACAAAACAAACAAACAAGGAGCAGCAGCAATTTTTAGCAGATGAATCAGAGCGAGCTATCTTTATCTATCTATATATAAAAACACCTTTTTAAAAACTTTTTTTTTTTTTGATGCTGTATTATTCATGTTCCCAAAGCTGAAGAAGCCCAGACTATAATAATAATAGGCATAATAAACATGCCATATTAAGTGCAATGCCCAGGAAGACTGTTCCCAGTCTGCTGTCTCTGGTAAGCAAAGCAGGGTTTTAACTCTGCGTGTGGCACCATCTCATGGACAGCCTGGCTTATATAAAGGACTTGAGAGGCTGAAGGCAAGCACAAAATTATCCAGCATGAAAAGCTGGCTTCGTGAAAGAAAGGGGAACATTTTCCAAATAAACAAAACCAGGGCAACAGGAGTAGTTGCAGTGGAGGTGAGGTGGGAAGAATGAATTACTTGTTTTGTTTGCATCTCTAGAAAGTGCTGCTTGGCCAGAAAATAGGTAAAAATAGCTGAAAAGCATTTGTAGGAGTTATCTGTGGCTAAGTGTGACACAAAGCAGAACAGGAAGGCCTCATCCCAACAGGTGGGAAAGTACTGTTTTTCCACATCTCTTTTCACTCACTCTGCTAACCTGAAATCCAGTGAGAATGTGAGCCAGGCTGTATGCATCCAACACCTCCCAAAGCCTCTCAAAGGGATCTGGAGGGACAAGCTGGAAGTCTCTACATTTTCTATCTTCTCTGCCGTCTAAGCTGGATATGTAGATCCAAAAAAACCCTCTCACCTGCTGTTTCTTTCAAGCAAAATGGAGAAAAAACTGTATGGATGCAAACCTGTTGGAGTTTTCAGAGAGCTTCAAAGGGCAGGACTGAGGTGCCTGTCCACCTGCTGATATCCACACTTCAGAAGGAAACTTTAAGTGTCAGCAATGGCAGAGAAAGGGAAGGAATGAAGGAATTGAGCAAGGCAAACAGGAAAGCTTACCTCCTTCCCTGAAATATCCCCCCCATTGTAGGCAGATGTAGAGGAGCAGAGACCTCTGCAGATGCCAGTCCTCATTCCCTACAGACACACCCAGGAGGGGCTCTGCTGCCTGTCCCTCACAAAGTCCTTGCTCCAGTGCTTTCTCCTCCCAGAGCAGGACCCGTTTCTAACGAGGGACCTGTAAAGTTATGCTGGTGTTTCAGATGTGGAGGGAGAGGTGGGGTAGGGATGAGAAGTGCTGCTGGGTTGCCAGGCAGGTTACAAATGCACTCTGTGCCTCCTGATTAATCTGCCACCTCACAGGAGAGGTGATGCAGTGCTCTCTTCTGCATTGCAGATTGTGCTCCCGCCGTGCCCTTTCCCTACCACCTTTCACAACCCTCACCTGCTATTTCCCAGGCACTCATTCAGTGTCTCACAGTGCATTCATTGCATGCCTGAGCCATGTGTGGTTGCCTGCCCAGGCTGTAACTGTGTCTGCAGACTGATCCCAATCTCACAGGTAGGAAAACAGCCCCTGGGGCCATGTCCGGGCCATCCCTGCCATGACAAGCACTCTCACATTAAAGGAACTGATGGCAGAGGGGGGGTAGTAACGTTTGCCTGTGTCCTGAATGGGAGTGGATAACACTCACTCCCTTTCCTGTGCTCCAAAGCAAAGCAATGTGTTCAGATGATGGATCCTGGATGGGAACATCCAGCTGCTGTGGGTGCTGGAAAGAGGAAAGGAGTGGGAACAGCCCTCCTGGATTGAAGGCTGACAATGGGTGAGAGCATCCCTTCTCCCTGTTCAGGTCTGGCAAGGTCAGCCACCTCCTGATGAACTGTAGGAGCCCTGCACTGAGTGACAGGAGCATGAAACAGCTCCAGCCTGGCCTGAGCTCTGCTGCATCCCAGCAGGGGCATTGCCTCGAGCATCCCGTGGTGCTCCAGCTCTAGAGCAACGCTTCTCTTGTCAGCAGCAGGCAGCTGTGATTGGCAGTGGCAGCAAAACGCTTGATTACTTTGGGATAGGATAAACTCAGGAGCAGAACCAGGAAAAGAGAAAAAGTGTTTTCAACAAGTATGGAAACCACTTTTAACCCATGCACAGCCAGAGGTGGGATTACATCCCTTCCATCTTTTTATTTTGTGATGGAAGTGCTGCATGATTTTTTTTTTACCAATCTGCCTGCCTACTACTACCGAAGAGTAATTTAGCCAGGGAAATGTTCACTTGAAGTTTGAGTTGAAGCCCCAGGAGAAGTCTGAAATTAAGAGTGAAGGTGACCTTTCTAATGAGCGGGGCAGGATTTTTTCAGCATAAGCTGTTTACCATACAGAGACAGAATCCTTTGACTCCTGCACTTTACTGCTATGAAGGTATTAAATGTCTACTAATGCTACAGCAAATTGTCCACAGCTTACCAAAGCCCTTGGTTTTTAAAATATTGGTTGCATTGGGGGTTCTGGCTGAACCTGCTGCTCCCCAGATGAAGGAAGTCTCCCATCAGTGAGGAGATCTGCAGTCGGTTCCTGTCCTTCAGTTTTGAGTTATGGCTTTTCCTGGTGACTCCAGCTTGAGTCTTCCTCACTGCAGCTGGAATCCACATCTTCTCTGTGCCATCAAGCACAGGGAGCTTCATGTTTCCTTCTTCCCGGGAGCACCCTTTGAAGCTTTTGATGGACAGAGTGATGGATAGATAAGTCTAAAAATTACTTTACTTAATTTATTTCTTTCATCAGAGAGAAGAGCGAAAAACTAAGCCACATACAATAACTCCATGCACATTCAGACAATGCAGGAAGAGCAGGTGAGTGATGGAACAGCAGCCTCTCTGTTCAGGATGATGCTGAGCTTCAATGACATTGCACATAGACCTTTTCTCCTGAACTGAACTCTGCTGAAGGTGACCTTGGGATCTGAGCAGTGAGAGAGCCCAAATGCTGAGATTTCTGTCTCAAAACTAGTTCTGTCTGTGCAGTTGTTCCCCAAGGAAAGGAAGCCTTACCCCTGCAGACAGACATCCTATGGTTCCCATCCTAGGCTATGCCTGCTTTCAGTTACCCTGTGCAGCTACTGCTTGCTCATGCCAATGAAGCAGAAGCCTCCCCTTTCCATAGCTGAATGCACTCTGCTCCCCTGCACATCTCCTCCTATTCCCTGACCTGCCTTGTCTGCCCCGAGGCATCCTGCACACCGACTTTCTGTCCTCAGATTTGTTTTGCTGTCGTGTTTTGTCTGTGGCAGCCTCTCAGCAGAGAGCAAACAAGCGGCCCTTCATCCACCACTTGCATGATTTATAACCCTGCCAGCACCTCCAGGGCTTCCAGTCACCACATGGGTTAATGGCTGCTACCAGAAGACTTTGCAGTTTTAGGCAGTCTTTAACAAGTGTCCAACATGTACCTGAAATGTAAGTGCTGTTTGATTATTCTTTGGTTCAGCTCAGTCCAAGGTCAAAGCCAAGAACAATACAGAGAAGCAATAGTAAACCACACAAAAGCCCTCTGCAAACTTCTCTGCAGGGCTCCAAAGCACAAGTGTATTTTTATTCTCCCTGTGGCTTTCAGAGGGAAGCTGGGAACAGCGTCCCTGTGTCACAGATGGGGAAGCTGAGGCGCACGACAGCTGAGCACCAGATCCCAAACACATTTAAAACAGAGATCAGATTCTCCTTGGTTTCAGTTGACTTCAGTTCCCGGAAATTCAGGTGAGATTCCCTGTTTGTTCATGATAAACAAGCTTTCCTAACCAAAGCCAAGGCTGCTTCTTTAATGCAGGAAAGTGGCAGTACTGGGAGGGAAGGAGGCATGGCAGTGGAACTGAGCTGCTGAGCCTGTGCAGGGAGGGAGGGGCAAATGGAGAGATCTCATATCTGAGACCCCAGCATTAATTCATATGTTGATGAATGCCATAAATTAGATTGCAATCAGTCTGCATTCTCCAGGGACCTATTCCATGTAACGAGGTAGAGCCAAGCCTGCTCCAAATCCAGAGAACTTCTGGAGACTCCGAGCATGGTTCCTTCCTTGCCCACCCTCAATAAATAAACGGTGTCGGAAAAGAGGAAGGTATTAGCTGTGAATGGATTTTAATTGATGCAATGGTAAATTCATTTCATAATCTTTAATTAGCAGAGATGCTTGCTGGAAATGTAATTTACAGGAAACTTGCTCCTTTGCTTGGAAATCACTGGAATGTCCTGGTGATGGTACTGAAAAGGGGCTGTGGTCTCTGTAAATAATGCAGGAAGGCCCAGGAAGAAGGATTTTGTCTCTGAAGCAGGCAGAGCAGGCAGATTCTGATCGTGGCTCCAGTCAAACTTCAGTCCAGCTTCCAGCTGCAGCTGAGAATCAAGCAGGAAAAAAATATTAATGTCAGATGATGGCTGGGTTTGATGGTCCGAGTCTGTGGTTATCCAACCCTCACACACACAGCCCCTCTCCAGCTCCTGACCTTCTCCTGAACTTCACTGCTTCCTGCAAGCTGTGTCCCCTGTCCTGTGTTTTTCTCAGTCTCTTGAGATCCTATGGATCCCCTCCTCCTGCTGTCTTCCATGAATCCTGACCCACACAGACCCATCTCCTTGCACAGCTGACTTGGTGACTGGGGCTGAGGAGTTTTCCAGAGCAGCCAAGAGAGCAGGCAACTGTTGAAACTACTCTTCTTCCTCCCACACCTTCTCTGCTGTAGAAAGCTTTCTCACCTCAGGACACCTTCAAAGCTCATCACTTTGGGAACAGGACAAGTCATGAGGGAACCCAAGCAAATTCTGAGAGCAAATTCTGAGTGGTTGAATGGGAGACATCCAGAGGTCCCTTGCAGCCAATGTGGTTCTGAAGCTCTGAAACCAAATTACCCAGTGAAAGAAATGGCTGTGAGTCATGAGTGGTGATTAAGGACAGCTTTAGGTGCAGAGACTCAGAATAAAATCACAGTGCTTGCTTCTCTGCTTGTCTTCTCTCTGTTCATGCTCCACTTCTTGCCTGCTTATGCTGGGATGAAAGCAAGCTTCCTTTTATCTCAATTCCTAGCAGAGCTAGAGTTGTCCCAGCAAAGGGAATGTGAGCCAGTTCTACTCCTGAAGTCTGTTGACATGTTACTATAAAAAACCCCAATTATTAGGAGAGGAGGAAGAGAAAGAAAAGATATTCTGCTTTTCCATGCTGAAAACTTGGTGGGGTGTAATTGAGAGATCAAAACTACCTTGGCAAATAATTGGTGCCAGCTGGGAAGAATTAGCTTGATGTGTGAATCCCATGTTGGGTTTGTTAAGCCAGTCAAGAGAAACCAACTCCTTCCCTGGTAATCTGAAGGCACTTTGCAAGGAAGCCGTGGGGAGAGCATTTCCTGTGCCTTTTAATCAAGCATGATCTTCACAGGTGTGTGTAACACATCCCCTGTGCCTCAGCTTCTCCTTGATGGCACTGAATTTCTGGTGTAGAGCTCCTGGTGGTTGTGGGTGTGATTGGAGGGGGGACAGATCTTGGTATCCCATATCCCCACCCACAGCCAGCAGCCTCTGCCCACCTGGAGTTATCCAGCAGGAACTGTGCTTGTGGGTCTGTGCAGGGAGATCTTAACTTGGGGTGGCCTCAGAGCATTCCTCATGAGACACAGGGATGGATAGGTCCAGCCTCTGTCATTCCCGTAAATAAAGGGAAAGAAGCAAAGCTGAAAAGAGACGGCTCTCTGGATGCAGCAGGGAGCTCCTGTTTTCTTTCCCCTTCATTAAATACTGTGTTTTCCTCTAATGAAGGGGCCATCCAGAGCAATAATGAAACTCTTCTCATATCTCAGTGCTTCAAACGCCACTTCCTCTTCCCGCACTGAGAAGAACCCAGGCTTCAGCAGCTCTGAGGGTGGGCTCCTTGCTGCTGCCTTGCTGTTTCTCTAGCAAAATAAAAGCAAAATTAGTTCCCCTCTAAGAACTGCAAAGCACCCGTGCAGGGGGTTATTTCATTCATCCCTTCTCCTCCTACATCAATAATGCCTTAATCTCCTCCCTGCTGGGCTCTGCTGCATGCTGCCTCGATGGAGAAGGGCAGCATGGTGCTCCTGCAGGGCTTTAAGGCTGCCTTTTCCACACACAGGCTGCTCTGCCACTATCCATGTTACCCAGCAGGGAGTCACCACTGGGACACACATAAATCTGAATGGTCTGCACTTCACCTAAGGTCTTGGTTTGAGGTGTGTTTCTATAGGGCATATCATCACTGGGGTATACCATCCCCAGGTATAGGGAAATCTTACATTTCTCAGGTCACCTGGCACCCCTGGGGACATCTGAGCAGCCCAGCTCTCCACAGCATTAACAAGTGTCCCCTCTTCTTGTTAGGGATAATTATGTCCCCTCAAAGCTACGAGCATCCTCACTTCTGGTAGAGCTTCAGCAGCTAGTGCCTGCCTCCTGAGAGCATCTGGGAGCTGTAAAAAATATGAACAAAAGCAATGTGATAAGCAAGAGGGTGCTTCAGGAAGAATATGTGCCAGGTATCTCATCAGCTCCAGGCATCCCATAGCTCCAGGCATTTGCCCCTCAGATAGTCTTGATTTTGCTCAGGATGGGGCAGCCCCTCTGCTGTGAGGATGGGTAGGGATGGCAGCAGATCCAGGAGCGACTGTGCAGACACAGCGGATGGCCTGTAAGTGTCTCCTCATCTATCATCAACACCAAGTTCAATTACAGCCTATTGGGGTTTTCTCGATTTGCCAGTTAATTAATAAAATCTGCATCACAGATGAGTTCTATTTACATAAGAGCTGAAGGAGGCAAGTCTTCATCTTAACAGCAGTGAATATTCAGATGTCAGATTAACTCATTGCTCTCTGCTTCAAATTGCTACTTACTTGGCTGTGTTTTAAAGATACTCAGAATTTCCACTTTCTTATTGTGAAAGAGGCAGTAATGCGATGTTTGTTTTCTTGAGCCCTGGTTGTTTCATTGACACAACTTCCAATAAGCTGCAAAATTGGCTCTGTATGAAGGGAGGACTCCCTGGCTAGAACAAGAGGTGCCTAAAGGGACAACGACAGAGATCTCACATAATGGACAGCAGGGAGCTGTGAGGGAAGGATTGCTGCCCTCTCCTCATAACTGGGTGTTTCTGAAAGCAGGCAAGCCGTAGATTTGATACAGATAGAAGCAAGTCCCTCTTGCATTCCCATGGAGTGCGACTGCATTGCCCATCCTGTTGCCACACAAGTCCACATGGAATTTAATAAAGCATTGGTGGATGTTAAACCCCATAAGCCGAGTATGGCTTTGAACTGATGGAGACCCTTGAACCACAGATCACCAAAGATGTGAAGAGTGGGCCAAGACCACTTTGTTTTCCTTGATTTCTTTGCATCTGCTGAAGCCACTGAACAAGCTGGGTGAGGCATTGGTCTTAACCATAAAGCCATTTCTGCAGCAATTTAGCTGATAATTTGAAGAAAAGGCAATATGGGGCCCTTTGTTTCTACAGCTGCTGGGAATCAAGCAGATGTGTCTGAGGAGGCCAGTTGTAGGAACATCCTAAGTGGTGATGTGTTTTTATCTGCCTTCAGAATTGTCATGAGCAATATTTTAAGGTGGCAATGCCACTAGCCAGCCCACTACATAGAGTAACACAGCCCAGGAGAGAGCTTCCCTTTGGATATAATCCACACCTGACCTTTGTCTGCTACTGCCTCAGCATTGTCCTTGTCTGATGAGCTTCTTGAAGGACTGAAGAATTAAGAGGTTGTGGCAGTGCCAAAAGAAATTAGGGAATGTGATTGGGAAGGAAACCTGGGAAATGAACCTTGCTTTTTAATCAACGTACCAAGCAAAGCAGGGCTAATCAGCATTAATCAAGTAGAGCACTGTTGTTAGATGGAGGCCCTGCTTTAGAATAGGGGGCTCTACTAATGACCCAGAAAAAGCAGGGGAGCCTTTCCAGCTAGAATTCCCTTGCCCAAGACAGTGACTGATCTGCTGATCATGTATTGATCTGCTTTCCAAAGTGCACAGCAGCTCGGGCTCTGCATCATTTCTTCTTTTTGCAACAGAAGAACCATGTGGCCTCCCCTGGAAATGACTCACATGGCAGCAACCACCACTCAGGCAATAAAACTGCATCCAGTGGGAGCGAGGCATTTTTGTTTTCATTATTCAGACAGCATGTGGGTGTGTGGCTCTGCCCCAGCAGCAGCTGTCATCTCCTAGGCAGTACCCGCACTCTGCTAGAGCAGGAATTCCCTTGGAGAGCAGCCACCACCCCACAGAGATGCCCAGGTGGTGTGGGAGAGGCTGAACACAGCGAAGCTGAAACCATTTCCTTCAGAGATGCTTTCAACTCAGCTCTTCCTGAGCCCAAGTTGGACTACTGCAAGCTGAGCTGCAGCTGGACAGCAGGGACAGAAAGGAATCTCCTTTTACCCCCAGGGTGTAGAGATTGCCCCAGAGGGGCCATGGTGGCCATATCTACCCTAGGACTGAGAGAGCAGGGTGCTGTCCCAGAGTGGAGGGCCCTCTTTCACCATTAGCATCCTCCCAGAGAACATCCTCTGGCCAGCAACTCGGCCCAGTACGGGGACAGGCAGGCCAGGACCTGTTCCCCTGTGACAATATGGATGAAGTCACCTGGCTCTGAGGTGACCTTTTGGTCACAGATGTGGGCTGTACCATGGCCACTGGCCTGTGACCAGAACTGGGCCTGTTTCATCTGGGTAGCTACAGATCAAGGGGCTGTTGTGCTGGATACTCTCATCCGGCATAGCAGGAGCCATTCCCAGGTGAAACAGTGGAGAAACTGAGGCATGAACCAGTCAAAGGACTTGCCTGGAGTCAGTGGGAGTCAGTGGCAGATGTAGGAGCTCAGGCTGTCTAGGACATGTCCCTCTCCATACCCAACAGGAGCCTCCAAGAGTGGATTTCATGTTCTGAGATCGTATTCCATGCTGCCTTTCAGCGAGTGATGTGGGTGCTATCTCTTCCAGAATTAATTGTTTACAAAAGCTTACTGTCAGTGCTGCTGAGCCTGGGCGTGTGGGTGATAACCTGGAGGCTGAGTGCAGTGGGGAGGCTGAGACATGCTCTGCTTTCCAGATGAGGCAGCTACAATTTTTGGAGCCCTTGTTTCGTTCCATTAGGAAAATTCTCGCCCTGCCTTGCTGTCCTTGATGTTTGAAGTGCCAGGCATGAAAGCAAAGGCAAGTCAATCAGATGTGCAGAGGCCTACTGGAGATAATTGCTAGGCTCTCTCCCAGACAGCTGAGTCAGCTGGGAGAGGAACATCATAGAAGTGATGTCACCAATTCCTCTGTGATCTCTTCTTCTTCCTGAGCAGAAATGGTCAGAAAAACAGCTTCTGAAGAAGCCATGGGAAAAAACCAAAGTTGGTCTTAAGGGAGTTGGGCAGATGGGCCCATCATCTGCCAGAGAGGAAGGGAGTGCTCTCTGGGCATTGTGGGGCAGCCATGGATGTGCTCAGGAGGCTTTCGAAAGGAATTGATGGGGAAGTCAAAGTCAGGCTCTTTGCAGTGGAACACAGCAGGAGAATGAGCAGCAATGGACATCCTGTGGAACAAGAGAGGTTCAGGCTGGTTATATGTACATGTCTCTTAGGTTATATATCCATCGTCCTCATGCACCACAAACTTTTCACGTGAGGGCAGTCCAGCAGCGGGACAGATGCCCAGAAGGGCTGTGCAGTCTCAGAGGTTTTTGGAGGTTTTTAAGCCCCAAGCAGACAAAGCCCTGAACAACCTGGTCTCAGCTCAAGAGCTGACCTTGCTTTGGGCAGGAAGTCAGACATAAAGACCTCCTGAGCTCCCTTTCCCCTTGAATTATCCTATGGCCCTAGGAGCACATCCTTCTCTGTGCCCCAGGGGACAGGGAGAGAGGAGGTTCAGAGATTGGGGCTGTACACCGAAGAAAGCCCTTCCAGAAATATGGGGAGGTAAATACAGAGATGCCTTGACATGGAAAAGGGAGTTTATTCATCACTGGAAATTTCTAGGAACAGACTAGATGCATATGGATCAGCACCATGTGGGCAGGCTTAATGTGACCTTGTGTGCCTTCATGTGTGAGCCTTGGTCTCTGAGGTGACATTCCTGGTCTCCTGCCATTCCAGCACTGAGCTGGACATACCTGAGGTTGGGTAATGCTTCTCTACCTTTCACCTTCAGCACTCTCGGGATCTTGGGGATATCAGGCCTTTCTCAACCTCACCTGAACTTCTGCTGCCACCTTCACCTGTTCGTGCCCTTCAAACCCAGCTTGGGCAGTGCTTTCTAACAACATTCCTAGTGCTTGGGAGGAATGTCCATTTCCTTTCTTGACATTATTCTGGGTTCTTTTCTGGAACTTTCCTCATTTCTTTTCAGGAATTTCCACATTGCTTTCTAGGAATGTCCCAGCATATCTTCCAGGAATGCCCCATTGATGTCTAGCAATTTTGAAGGAATTTCGACACCAATTTTTTCTTTCTAGGAATTTCTGATTTGTTTTTTCTGAATTTTATGCAGTGCTTTTTGGGAACACATCGTAAGTTTTCTCCGAATTTTCCAGAGTTCTTTCTAGGAAGCTCCGTGTTGCTTTCTGGAAATTTCTCAGATTGTTTTCCAGGAATTTTCTCCTAGCCTTCTAGGACCATCCCCAGATGCTTTCCAGGTATTTCAGATTTGATTTCTAGAAACTTCCCTGATGTTTTTTAGACATTTTACCTCAGGAGTTACTTTCCAGAAATCTCTTCTCTGCTTTCTAGAAATGTCCCAGGATGCTTTCCAATAATTTTCCTTTTCCTGAAATTTCTCCTTTGATTTCTTTTGAATTTTATCAGGATGCTTCCAAGGAATTTCTTGGGTTCCTTCCAAGGAATATCTCCATATGATTTCTAGAAATTCTCAGATTAATTTCCAGGACTTCTTAAGTCTCTTCCCAGAAATTTCCACATTACTTGATAGAAATCTCCCCTTTGCTTTTCCATGTCAATGTTGTTTTTATGCCATTTCTTGTGTTGCTTTCTAGAAATGTCCTAGCATGCTTATCAGGCACTTTGTAAATACTTTCTCAGTTTCTTCCAGGATTCTCCATAGGAAAAAAAAAAAGTGTTTTCTAGGAAGTTCTTTTCTTTCTAGGAATTTTATATCACTGCAGGATTTTGCCCAGATGCTTCCTAGGAATTCTAAAAATCCCTTTTTGTTGTTTTACTAGATCACTTCCTCCTTCACACATCTTTTTGAGGCTGCTTTCCTAATAGTGGCATGGGGAAGTGGCTGAGGTGGCTCCATGGAGCCCACTTTCCTTTTTTTCCCCCTCTGCTAAGTCTTGTGTGGAAGTTTACTTGTCACAACACACTGGGAACTATTTCCTGGCTGCATTCTTGTCATCACTGCCTTTGTGGAGTCCTCAGAGATGCATGTTTCTTTCTGCCACTGTTGCCTTCGAGCCTCCCTCTTCCTCCTAAGTGAACACAGATCTGCTGCCGCCCCTGGCAGTAACTTGGGTGACAAACCATCATTTTTGACATGGCTCTTTGGGTTCCAAGCTGATGCTGTGAAGAGCAACATCATCTTCTGCTCTGATTTTGCAATAGAACCAGTGCTGAGGGGGTCTCTCTTCTTGCACACAAAGCAGAGGTGGTTATTTATCACTTCAGTCATGCCCAAGCTGCCCAGAGTGGTGTCATAAAACATGCTGGATCAGCAGTGTGGATGATGAGGGAACTTCCAGTTCCTGTGCAATATGGTCCCATTAATCTCCTAAGGAGGTAACATGGCTTCCATGTAATGCCTGAGGATGAAAGATGGGCTGGACATTATAAGTTGTTAGTGAAATCTTGGTGTTATGAAAAGCAATAGCGGGTGCCAGTGAGGAATTCAGAACACACCCTATAGTTTCAAACCTTTGATGTGATGGTGATTTAGTGAGTGACCTCAGTTATGACCTTGGTTTCCAACTATCTTTGGGCCTTACCCTTCTCTCTTCTTGTTTCTATGTCAAAAGGGTAGCAGATCTACTGAACTGGAAATTTTTATTTTTTTTTTTTTTTTTGATAAAAAAAGAACAGCTTTAACAAATATCTCAGTTTAAAAAAAGAGCCCTCAAATTCTTGAAAAGTACCCCATTGACAACCAAGATTTTTAGTTTTCTAATTTGAAACACCTTTGTTCTGCGATTTTAGCTGATTACTAACAGCATGTTCAGAAGCTACTGAAACAAAACATTTTAATTGGCACAAACCAGGTGGCTTTATTTTCATTGTTTCACAGGAGCTTGGGATTTTGATCTTCAGCTTGACCAGAAGAGGAAAAAAGAAATCTCCAGAAGCTTTGTGAAGTAAACCCTTTTCCCAGCCTGCTCTTAGCACCAGTACGAGGAAGAACGCCTCATGTCTTTGCCTGTTGCTGGGCTCACTAAAGCTGCCTATCTTCTGGCTAAGTAAGAACAGCTCTCCGCTGGCTGTTCTGCAAGCAAAGACACTCAGAGGTGACCTGAATGAAGCCTGTGCACATCTCTTTCAGTTGCTCTGTTGGCAGGTGAGATGTCCCAGTGTAGCAGGCAGGTATGTGGAAGAAGCCGCGTTTTCCCCTGAAAGCTTCCTAACCTGGATTTCTACAGTTGCTGTTGCTGTTTCCTCTGTGGGAAAAAGAGATAAAAGCCTGTCTTGCCCTTCCCCCTGAAGATGCCTGTCCAGCTCCCTGCCAGGCTCACGCATGAGGGAGTGCAGAGTCCCCATGCAGCAGGACCAGATGACCTTTTGTTGTACTCATCCGAGTGTGTGCAGTGCAGCTCTCGGGGCGAGTGTGGCAGATGTAAACACACAGCTCATCTGAATGCTGAGCCTTCCCTGATGAGGGAGAGTGCTCAGGCATGCTGAGGGGCAGATATTTGTTTTCCACAGCACCTCCTGAGCTTTCCAATTAGCCAGGGAGGTGGTGGTGGAGGGATCTTCCCTAGAAGCAGTCGCACAAGCTCTGTGCTGTCCTGCATTCCTCTGCCATGGGGTGGTACAAGATGCAGCTCTTTCCAGGTAGGGATGCTGCCTAATGCTCTGGAGGGAAAGCCCACCAGGACCAGCATGTGGACAGACACCTGACTGGCTGGTCTGCAGACCACTGTCTGATACAGATGTCCTGTGCTGGAGAGTCAGGAGAGTGGGGTAACTTTGGCAGGGAAGTTTCTGGTTCTTTGAGCAGCTAATCTTAGCAGTGCACTGGAATATTCACTGGGGAAAATCAGGTGGGACCATTCCTTGAGCTGGTGGAATTCCGTGTGGCACTCATGGAGGAGATTCAAATGGGACTTTGACTTGATATTGGACACAGTGGGTGGTATAGCAGGTCTGTCAATGTGCCAGCTTTCTGCTAAGGTCATCCAGAATCTATTTAGCATAATTTGGCATTTCATAACTCTTAAAATTCTTTCCTATGGTTCTCTAAATGGCATGCAGAAACAAAGACTTTGGAAGGAGGAAATCATAACAATAATAATAAAAATGGCAAGTTAACAACCTTTTAACAAAAATTATGCACGGAGCTGCATGGCAGAGGGAGATACTCATCCCCCAACTGCTTCACTTAATATGGAAATGAAGGACAATTGATCAGAGCCAGTCACCCCCACAGCGCCGAGCAAGGAAACGCTGGGCTGACAGTGTGGGGGAAGGCACAACAGAAAGAGGCAGCTCTAAATGTTTCATTTTAATGTTTTCCCCCTGTAGCCCTTTTTGCCTTTTATGTAGGGCCTCTTCTCTTCCAGGTCTGCCCAGGGAACTGGCACTGGCCTGGGGAAGTGCAGCAGTCTGGGGAGGGGCTGTGGACAGCATGTGAGCCTGCAGCTTGTGAGCCAGCAGCTCACAGCCATGAACCTGGCACAGGACCCCCGTGCCATCAAAAACTAGTGGTCCTCATGAATCTGCTCTTCACCTCAGACCAAACTGCCCTGACTCCAGAGGGTTTTCTCCTTGAAGCAAAACTTGGTATTGCATCGGTTACTTTCAGACAATTTCTTTCAAATTTTTAGGATCTCTCTGCGAGATTACAACTCAGGGTTACGTTTTCAAACCCTCATGGCCCTAGAGGGAAGCTTCCCAGACAAATGATTGACTCCAGCAATGCCCATGCCAGTAGGAGCATCCTCTTGAGTGTGTCCGTGCTTGGGGCAGCTTTGTAGCCCAGCTGAGGGCAGAGGTGACAGTGCTCAGCAGAAGCTTGACATCAGCTTAAGTGATGGGATTATCTGGGGATGAAGAGGAGAGGGAAGATGAATGGGAACGGTGAAGATCAGAGCAGGAGTGAAGGGGAGAGAGAGGGTGGTGTGCTGTCTGAGGGGAGCCTGTCCCCAGGGACTGGCTGCACCTTGGGACAGCAAACCAGTCCTGCTGTCACTCAGCTTCCCAGTGCTGCTGTGAGTCCATCTCTCAGACTCCCTCCCTGAGAAGTAAGCTGCTGGCAGGTAAATGCTTTGTAAGAGGGCCAGAGAAATATGTTATGCCCTAAGTCTGTCTCTAGAGGCTGTGAGATACAGCCAAGGTGTTAGAAGGACACAGTCCCATGGTCCCTTCCCTCTCGGCCACTGACAGTCCCTGTGACCTCAGGAAACTCACTTTCCTTTTTCTGAGCCTTGATTTCCCTGGCCTGAAAAACAGTGCTGATTTTTCCATTTCCCTCTGCTTTCCTGGCTGATTTCTACCCATTTTCAAGAAGGCAAATTTGACAGAGGAAATAAAGACTCTTTTTGACTGCATAGCAGCAGGGCAAAGTTTATCTAACTCAGGGGGCTAGGAGGAGGATGATAGGCAGACAGCTGAGGAGAAGCAGGTCAGAGTATCAAACTGTGAATGACCTTGTAATTTTTCTCCTCCCTGTTCCTTAATCCTGACTATTTGTTCTTCTGTCTGGGGCAGAGATGATTATTCCCAGAAACCCCAGCCATTTGGAAAGGAGGAAAACATTTTCATCAAACAGGAAATCGCTCATGAGAAAACAACAAACAGCACAGAAAACAGTGGAACCAACTCATCGGGTTCAAGCAGGTTGGGAGCATTGGGGAGTGATGTGACGCAGAATGAGTTCAGGGGACTTGCTGCTGTGCTTCATGCCTGGATGCCCAGCTCACATCCAACTGCAGAACCTCCCACTGGTGCTGCTGATAGCATTGCTCTGGCAGCTTGCATGGAGACCAGTGCATCAGCTCTGGGGATGAGGAGATCTTTGTGTCAGGGATGATGTTAAGTGATGGGTTTTTTTAAGGTGATGAATGGGGGTGGGCTTGTTTCCGTCTCACCTTGGTTGAGAGCAGGCAGATGGTAAGTGAAAAGCAAGTGGTTGTTGACTGTGACTGCAGTGGAAATGTTCAGCTCAGTTCTTCAAGAAACTTCAGGTGCAGAGCCAGTGTCTGCCTTCATTTACAAACAATGCAAACATTTGGGTCATGGGAGTGAGCAGAATTCAGTGACACCCCAACCAAGAGGAGCCTGGTGTGATGAGCAATATGGGCAAAAGAGGCATCTTTTCCACTTCAAAATAGATCACATTTGATCTGAACTCTGGTGGCATACCACAGTGTCTCTGTGGAAAGGGTTTTCAAATCAGAAGTTCACTTTCATCTATTTTGACATATTTTTGCAGAAGTGGCAGCTCAGGGCAGAGTAGAAATCCATCCTGACTCCATCCACAGAGCAGCTCCTATAGCCAGAGAAAATTCCCTTTGAACTGCTCATGAGACTATACCTGCAGGGAGACAAATACTCCAGATACAGATATGAGGGAAAACACAAAATTACTCAGGGCCCAGCTCCACATGTTTAATGGAAAAGCTGACACACATGTGATTCCAGGAGCTGGGCCAGGACAGACTAAGCTTTGATGTGGAGGATGGCAGAGTAGCCATGGTGGGCAGGGATTAAACAGTCAGCAGTGCTCAAAGGGGTCTTGCAGGGCTCTGACCACACCCAGGTTTTGCTTTATGCTCATGCTGAAGGACAGAGATTATCTCCCAGCAGGTCCTGTGAGGTTTGGTCTCAGGAAAATTTATGGGGTGGTGTCAGTAAGCAAGAAAATCAACCTCTGGCTCTAACACTCAGGCCATGTAAAATGTCCTATTTTTTTTCCTGAATAAGGGTGAGGTGGGTGTTGATCTCTCTTTCAAAGTAATGAGTGATAGAATGAGAGGAAATGCCTCAAGTTGTGCCAGTTACTCCCAGCATATGGGAGCCTAATGGAGTGAGAGGTTCAGCTAGAGAAAAACGTAGGCCAGTTCTCCAACTACCAAATAAAAACATGGATGGAAAATGAATGCAAAAGGGGATGATAATTTGGACCCAATCAGCCTGTGGACAGTCTTAAAAGTAATCTTTGCACTTTCATCCCTCTGGTTTTCTAAAGGGATGGTGATGAAGAGGGTGTCTTACCCCACAGCAAGCACAGCCAGGAATGTAGAGGAGCTTGTATGAAGCATCAGTATTTGTCTCCCACTGAAACCTAATTTGGAGAAGTCTTTAAGCAAAGAACTGTGGAGAGACATGGCTTTTGCACAGTTTCTCGTGGCCATTTTGAAGTTGGTGATGCACTCACCAGGCACAGAGATGGTTCCACACTACTTTTGATCTAGGGATCTCCTGGAAGAGAAGACATCTCCAGCTGGGATCGCAGACCACCAGAGACTAATGCTGCCAAATCAGTTCTTAAAGCCAAAAAGTGCATTCCCTTAATCAGAGCAACATAGTGCATGTCCAAGGAAATTACGGTGCTTATTTTTCATCTTACATAACAGAGGGGACAGTGGTGTTTCCTGGAAGAGGGACACCGAGTCCGTGACTGTGCAGGGAGAAGAGCCCAGCCTGACCAAGAGGCATGGAAAAACCGTGGACATGGGCCATGGCTCAGGCTAAGCAGTGCCTCAGGGGAGGAGCAAGGGGTGCAAAAGGCCAGCAGGGCAGCTGCTCCGAGCCAGTCTGTCCACAAAGCCATAATGCAGCTTAGTCGTGCGAACCCAAAATAGCCTGCTTGTCCAGCGAGACACCCTCTCCAAATCGCCGGCATGTGGCATGTTTATTTAAGGAGACACTAATTTCCTTCGGCGGCTTCCCTGGCTTCAATGACCGAATAATCACCTGTCAAGTGGCTTACATGGTGACAGACTGGAGAAGGGAGCACAGAGCAATGAGGAATCATCACTCCAGGTGATTTTTAATATCCAAGAGGCAGTGGCAGACAGGAAAGTGATGGAAAAGTGTGGACACTGGCAACACGTCTGTCAGGAGCTGCCTGTCCTGCGGGCAGACAGATGGGCTTTTCAGCACATTTCATCAGGAGAGTAACCTGCAATATGGCATGAAAGGGGAGAGAAGCACCAAAGGGTGAAGACCTGTCCAAGGGGGACAGGGCAGCACAGTGTCCCTGCAGTCAATGGGGACTCAAAGAGATTGTTTGAGCTCTTCTTATGAAGAGATTGGCAGGAATTGGGCTGGATGGGGCCCAAATAACTATAAATTTTAGCTAGGTTTGTGTAAGGAGGGTGGGATGTTTGGGCAGTGCTTGTGGGCTGGGGTACACAGACACACTGCCCTCTTTGGGGCCAGGAGTAGCAGGAGGGGATTTTCAGAATGTGAAGAGCTGCTCATGTAGATCTTGGTTTCTCACTACTTGGACTTTTTTTACATAGCCAGCAAAAGGACTAGGATTAGCTCACTCCCACATGGGCTCAGTAATACCTTCCTTATCTTTGGGGGCTCCTTTGGGAGCTTTGTTCCAGTCTGCAGGTCTGAGTGGCTTCGAGGATCCTGCACCCCAAGCTCCAGTTTCTGAACTGTCCTTGCAGTGCAGTGCATGTGCCATTCCCAGGGTCTGTACCTGCTTCCCTAATCCATAGCCTCAGCTGTGAGGTGTAAGGCAAGAGGACTGTGAAGGCAAAGTTCCCTGGATGCTCCCAGACACGGGCAGTGTTTGCTGCTTGTACCATGCTCCAGCTCTGCAGATAAGCAGTGTGTTTTGTCTACACAGGCTGTCCAAGATATGGCCCGTGGGGAGCACCTGAACATTGGCTTTTAACACAGCTGAGAGGAAGTGTTGCCCTGAATCCCAAAATCCAGTGTTTTGTTTCAAAGTGTGGCTAAGACACAGTGAATCTCTAGTTACTCATTGCCATGGCATACCCTGAATTTGCCTGGCAAATAACAGAATGACCAGTTCTATTGAGATATTCTTCCAGAAACATATCCCCTCCTTTTTTTTTTAAGGAACACCTCAATTTCTGCCATGACTTTGGGACATCACAGTTATAACTTATTTCCTTTTCCCTTTCCAACCATCCAGGGAAATATGTTCACATTTCAGGGCTGAATGTACCTTGGAAAGAGATTTTCTATTTCATTACCCTATACAGCAACTCTGAGAGGTATGATAAGAAGTGAATTCTTCCCTCGCTCTTATTTCTGGCAGGCAATAAGATATGAGAAAAAAACCCCAAACCCTAGAAACACCCCTTGCTACTTCAGATTTATTTTTACTTGTCTCTCTGGGCCTGATTTATCATTTTGCCTTAACTGGGTTGTCAATGGGACCTGACATCAGCACCTGCTCTGCTCCTCCTGTTCAGGTGCTGGGGCTCCTTCCACCTCTGCTGCCAGCTCACTTTCTCTCAGGAGCATCCAGGCTCTTGGTGCTCTCTGCCACTCAGAGCTTTTGTTTCCAACTCAACTGCAATCAGCAAATGTGCAAATATAGATGTTAGCGTGACTATTTACTGAAGGGATTAAGTGCCCTTCCACCTCCTCTTTTTTTTGTTACTTCTATCCTATTACCTTATATAGCTCCAGTTAAGCCCCTTTCACCAGTTATATGGGTGCTGTCCTGGCCCTCACCTGTGAGCAGGACCTGGACCTTGACCTCCAAAGATAGTTTTTCTCCCTTGGGAGCTGAAAGAACAAGTGTGTTTTTATCTTCCTCCTGATACAAACCTGAATTTTCTTTTTCTTCAAATAAAACTTCCCAAACTGTCCCCTACGTGAAAAGCAAACTGAGCTGGTCCCAGCCAAGAGATTCTCCTGGTGGACTAGTGTCAGTATAACAGAGCTTCTTGCATCTATGTCCTGCTGGTGCAATTAGCATTGAAAAATATTCTTATTTACATCAGGATCATGCTCCCCTGGCCTGCAGATGGATGATCCTAGGGAAGGCTACAGGCACCTTCTCCAAGGGTCCTGACATTGATTTCTCCTCTGGGAAAGTTGTTTTTCCAAATGCAGGACTTGAGAAATTGGAATGCCTTGTTCCCTGAATGTTTGGGGGCTGGGTGGGTCCTTCTGGCTCAGAAAGGAATTTCTCCTGAGTTTTGGTGCTATTTTGCCAAACAGCTCCAGTGCTGCTCTGAATGCATGGGTGTGTAAATCACAGAGATGTGGGTAGGAATAAAGGACTTGAAAGATGAATGAAGGAGTGGATGCATCAATAGAAACACGAGTGTGGTGTAAACAGATGAAAGTCTTTCAGTGTGTTACAGTGTCTCCTGTTCCAGGGTCTGTTGGCTGGGACCTTGTCTAAGACTCCAGAAGTAATGGGAGGGAAAAGCTCCTGCCTGATTACAGAAGGATTTGTTCAGCTACCATCACTGTATCTCTGTATTTCTCTGTGTATATCCAAACCCTGCTGCCTGTAACAGGATCTGGCCAAGGGGAGGGTGTTCTGACCCTGAGCAGAGCACACATTCCTCCCCAAAGCACCTGCCTTTCTCTCAGGTCTATTTCTGTCCTCTGGTGTCCTTTCATCCCCACTTCTATGGGATGCTCTGACTCTGTTTTCTGCTCTTATTTTTTTTTTCCCCTTGGTGCTAAATAAGCATTTTACTTTAAAGTGAGAAGACAGGGGTGAGCAGAAAGGTTAAACCAGTGACTCTGGCACCTACTGAGAAACCCATTCCCATCCACACTGGGGAGTGTATTATTCTGACAGTTGTTCCAGGTTGCTTCACTTCCTCCTTGCCTTTGGGGAGCTGGCAATATTATTAGATTTGCATCTGTTTTGCAGATGATTTTGCACATCTTCCCTCTAGTGCCTGTCTCATAAGGTTCTTCATAGCTCCCAGCTTGCAGCGTGACAGGAGGGACTGTGCACTGTGTGGTGCCACACCACAATCAGGGGGCTCAGGGTCACCAGCTCCAGGCCCTTTCTGTTGTTTGGAGTGTTTGACATAGGGAAAGAGAGGACTTGATCCTAAACACCAGTCCCACACACAAGCTCTAGGCAGTGTATCCAAAAGCTTTTGAGGAGGCCTAGGTGTCTCCTGGAAGTTGTGTTAGAGTTCAGACCCCACTGTCAGCAGGCTTTTGATTTGGGGGCACAAGTTCTGCCTCTTTTTTGGGGGGAGGGGAAATAGGACTTCTGGAAGGGTTTGGGTGACCCAGCTGTTGGGGAAGGTAAATTCTGGGAAACAGTCCTGGGGAGAGGCCAATGACAAATGACAGCATACAAGAAGTGCCAGGGTGTTCATCTCAGGGGCAGCTGGTGGCATGCTGGTTCCTGTGCATTGTGAGGTCAAATTCATTCTGAAAGCATCTCCTTGGAGCTCACATTAGGGGTGCTCATGAGGTATGGACTGCTGACAGTACATCTGAGCCCTGCCAGCCTCCAGAAAGTGGGAAGACCACACAACCTGACTGGGGACAGAGTCCTCAGGGAACATCTGTTAGCCCTACCCTGCCTGCTCATGGGGGTGAGGAAGTGTCACCTGCGCCCTGTGCCCATGCCAAGGCTCCATCCAGGGTGTGGGAAGGGCTTTTTGGCTCTGCAGCCGTTGTGCTGAGACCTGTAGCTGCAGAAAGACTCTCTTCCTAGTCACCAGGCTTTAACAGGGCTGGAGCTCTCCCCCCTTGGGTTCTCAGCTGCTCAGGCCACTGTGGAGATCTGACTGTGCTCTCCTTTTCCCAGCTGACAACTTCAGTACAGGCTGGTGCAGCTGTGGAGCTGCAGCTTTTTCAAGGCAGACTCTCCCCCAGTGTCTCTTATTTGCACCCAGTGGAGTTTATTGCTCACAGGCTCTCAGGTCTGAGACTTTGCTCTGATTTTCCTCTCCACAACTCCCCCACTGGGTGCTTTCTGGTCCCTCCCCAGCTCACTCTGTAATCAGATCAGCTCCTGGCAGGGATCCACAGAGGGACACTCATTCTCAGTGTCTCACTGATTGGGTTTGTTTCAACACAGGCTGATTGTGAAGAGGTGTTCTCAGGGCTGTGTGGTAGCTCTGCTTCTAGAAAAGGAAATGCCCTGCTACTTCAGCAGTTAATCATGGCCCCCTTTGCTGATGAGCCCTGGCTCAGCTTTGCACAGAGGTTTTTCTTTGGAAGGTTTTTATTCCAGGTGGTGTGGGTTGTTTTTGTTTTTTTTTTTTCTGT
Source organism: Lanius collurio (assembly GCA_020086605.1). Taxonomy (NCBI): domain Eukaryota; kingdom Metazoa; phylum Chordata; class Aves; order Passeriformes; family Laniidae; genus Lanius; species Lanius collurio. The sequence goes on from JACBWW010000016.1 coordinate 17,492,010, forward strand.
GTGTGGTATGTAATTTTCTGTTCCTCCTTCTGTCTGAGGCTGCAGGAGGAAGCAAGAAAAGGGGTAAGCATCAACCTGCAGCCAAATATCTTAGCTTGACTTCCATGGTCACATTCCTCCTTTTGGAGGATGTGGCCCTGGGGCTGACTTACTCTTTTCTTGGTTTGTAGTTTGCACTTTGAAATGGCTCTCACTTGGATCAGAGTTGGTCACCTTCTTATTCAGAGCTCATCTGTTGTCAGAGGTTTCAATTATCCAGCTGCATCTTGACTCTAGTCCTCTGCATTTTCTGTGACCAGTCATACCCCCCATCTGCCATGCAGAGGCACCATGCAGTGACGACAGCAGTGGTGAGGTATGAGCTCAAGCTCCAGCTGGGTAGAAGTTTTCTGGCAGGGTGGTTGAGCTCAGGATACCACCTCAAGGCTGGAAAATATCTCTTGGTTTTCTCTGTGTCAGGCACCTTCTTCTTGCACTGGAAACTTTTTGGTCTTGCAGAGGGCTGTAGAAATTCAGTTTCCTACATTCCCCCAAAAGAGGAAATGTTCATTAAAACAGACTGTGCTCCCTGCTCAGTCTCCAGACAATTGTATTCCCCTCATGGGCTTTCCTGTTGTTTAAGCCAATAGAGTCCAGGCCTCCTCCCAGAGAGCTCAGTCTCCTTTCTGCTGTTTCTATAGCAACGCCTTATCCTAAAGGAGCCTGAAATCTTTTTGTAAACACAGCTTGAGGATATGCCCACAAACACATGCAGGACAGAGGATGGCAGGTGCCCCAGAGCCCTGAGGGACACCCAAGAGGAAGTCAAGAGTCATCTTGTGCCACTTTGGTTTTGCAGGCAGATTGGAGAGATTTATTTTTGCCAGCCCAGCTGGTATTTTAATAACTGCTGGTGTTCTGCACTCACAGGAAAAGGGTCAGGAGGAGGCCTGTGGTGCCTGTAAGCAGCTGTGGCTCTGGGCTACTGGAGGACCTTCATGGCTCACAGCCCTTGGCCTCCTCCTGGCAGCCCTGCACATAAGGAAGCCTTGATCCAGCATCCCTGGACAGCAAAGAAGAGATTCCCTTGAATTTAATAGGGATGGCACGAGCAGGGCCCAGCCTGCTTTGCCTGAGAGATTGTGAATCCAAGCACAATGTGCCATTGGAATGCAAACAGGGTTAATGAACTCAAGTATGGTCCTATATTTGTGATGGGCCATAAATCCTTGTTGCTCCCCAGGTTAAATTCAGCATAGATCACAATTTCTTTGAATACAACTTTGCTGGTGCTCCCCTGCTCCTCAATGATCCTGAATCTGGCTGAGACACTGCCTGACCAATGTGTGCTGAATGCACTTGCTCATAGTTACTGTTTTTAATTTGTCTGTGATGGCACAAAAAGGCACCGAGGTTGGTGGAAGTATGAACAGCACTTCAGACAGGTCTGCCCTCAGGGGTACAGAGGTTCATCTTGCCTTTGACCATACTGGGATCCTTGAGTTCCTCAATGGCCCCATGGACTTCAACTGCTCAGGGACATTTTTCTACCCTTGCCTGTGGATTTTTGTCCTAAAATTTTCTAGAGGAAATCTCATGGCATAGAGAGCATGTCTCCTTATCTCCTGCCTGCCATAGATAAAGGGGTGGCATAAATTCCACATGAGTGCTCTGAAGAAAAGCTTTCTGGTCCCCCATCATCACTAGGACCAATAAGCAATGGATGGACACCCACGATATGTTTCCAGAAAGGGTTTCGTGAGGCAGTACAGAGGATTTTCCCCAGCATGCAGGCATTCCAAGACATCTGGAAACTGAAATAAGTGTTTGATGATGAAAATGTCAGGAAAACTCATCTATGGAGGTGTCAAATTCTGCTGTCCCCAGTCAGGCATGGTTGACCACAGTTGTGGGTAAGCTGATGGGATCCTTTCAGAGCCACCCAGCCACAATCTCTTCTCAACAGCTTTGCCTTTTGTCCTCAAACACTGACTGTGCTTGACTTTAAGGTGTCAATGGTACATCCTTCTGAGGATTTGCTTCTGCCTGTGCTCAGCTTTGTCAACAACACCAATTGTGTGAATGGTTCTGAGGATGTGGAAGTCGTGGTTTAGCACTTAATCAATTCCATTAAAAGGAGCAGAGGAGTTGGGTAGCAGAGGAACACAGAATATCTGTGGTGTCAAAACACAAAACAATTGGCATGAAATTATGCTGATTATTCATGTATTAGTTGGAAAAAAAGACAAGCTCTGGAGGTGGCTCCGATTGCTAATTCCCCTCCTGAGACAGGCATGGAAAGGCCTCTTGGAGCAAAATCCACCCCCTGGGAAGCCCTCCCTCAGCCTAAGAGAGGGAATATTATTAACACAAACACAGAGAACTTGTCCTGGGGTTAGTGTGACTGTTTAGACAGGGTGAGGTGGCAGTGTCTTGTCGCATTCTTTTTTTCCACTTCCCTTCCCAGGGATACGTCTGTGTGGAAACAAGAAGCTGTCTTGTTGACACTTGGGCATCAGCCCAGACACTGTCACCATCTGTTCAGCCCTGGAACAGGGTTGGGAGTCTTTGCAGATGGGGGCTGAGAGCTGATGGTTAGACATAAACCAAGAGCTGTCACCTCTGCAGGTGAGAAGATCGTCCTCATGGCTAGACTGAAGCATCAGCCCTTGCCAGGCAGCCATCGCTGCAGGGAGCCTTGTTTGTTCGTAAGATCTCTGCCAGCTGTGAGGTGCTGGGAGGGGAGCAAGGTGGAGAAGACACGGTTGTTGCTGGGAGACAGGGAAAATGACAACGGTAAAAGTCACTTCCCTGGTTTGTTGGTTTTGTTGTGTTTTCTTTCCCCCTTGCAGAGACTTGTGACTCTCTGTACCTGTGAAGAACAGACTCTGAAAGCCAAAACACAGGAGAGAGAATGGTGTGAAAATCCTGACCTTAAAGGGAGTGTGATTGTTTTGGTGACTTCATTTATTTGCTGCTTTACTCTGAGGATGTGCTGCTGTGCAGCTTAAACCCTGGCCAGTTCAGCTCAGTTTTAAGTCCTTGATGTAGATTGATCCTTAGGTCCCACTCCTTTATAGTTGCCTATTGCCAGTCCAAACAGCCTGCTGCTGAAACCTGCTTGACCCCAGAGGTGATTTAGGCCCTGGGGTTTCTCACCATGAGGAAGATGGTCAACCCTTGATCAGTGTCTTTTGTACACAACACTCACCAATTTGGTGTGGGTCAGGGATTAAACTGCTGGGCAGGGTGAAATTGTTCCTTCCTGCCACCACTGAGGGAACAGGGGAACCTCAATCATAGCAGCAACAACTGAGATTTTACTAGAGAAAGGGCAGTTGTGGAGGCCTTAATCTGCCTCACACAGACTGACATTAGGGCAGCCTTGCTTTCAACAAGCAGCATGTGAAGTAGCAAGAGCAATGCCCCTCTGCCTACTAAAACAGATTGTTTGCCTCAATAATGAAGGAAGAAAATGTGAGCAAGAACAAACTGCTCCAGACCTGCTGTTTAACCTGTGCACGTGTTGCTAAACAGAGGGAGAAGCCTAGTCACAGCAGTGTGGGAGTGGGCTCAAGTGACAAACCAAAACATGTGAGCTCCAGGTAACGGATGGAGAGCTTTCCCTGCTCCTCAGGGAGCATGAGGAGCGAGGACTCTTGGCTGAATTGTGCCTGTGGCTTGGACTGAATTCAGCTTTCCATGGGAAACCCTCCCTGTCCTTGCCAGCCTGGCTGCTTGCCTGGGTCAGTGCCTGGGTGATGGATTGTGGTTTGGATGTCACCCTGGCAACGAAACCTTGGTGCTGTGCTCCTGGACACGCGGCATTGCCTGTGGTTGTGTGTGGAGACTCATATTCCCTGCTCTTCCCTGTGGCTTTTGAAGGACATGAGCAGCTCTGACCTCCCTGAGGAAAGTTATTTTGCTTCCCTGAGCAGCCTATGGAAAACCAACAGGCCTAGGGACAATTATTTGAAGAGTGTGGAGTGATGAAATGGAAAGCCTTTGAGAGCCAGTGCCCAAACAGGTGTGACTGGGAAGTGTGATGTTAGCAGGGGGGCTAACTTGTGTGTGTGGGGGGAATGACCATGAAGAGGGATGGTCGATTGCTCAAACCAGCTCTGGGTCCCTTGGGAGGAGCCCTGTGCAGCTGCAGAGCTTGGGTTGGAGTGTCCAGTTATCCCTGTTCAGCCAGCCCAGCCTGGAGGGCCTGAAAATCCTTTGGGAGTGTTTCTGGGACATGGGATGTGTCAGTGTTTATATCAAACCAAAGCTTTGGGAACTGCCTGCTGGCAGTTCTGTGACACGACAAATGGGGACAAAGAGCTCAGGCCCAGCCTCCCCTGGGTCCTGTAGCTTGGTGCTGCCTCCATCCAGGACCAGGTAGCCAATAAGGGCTTAAAAAAGCCCACACAGTGTCTTTCCGTTTCCCTGGGGTCTAAAAGGTATGACATGGGGTTTGCATGCTTCCTCAGGGTGCTCCCTTAGGTCTGGTAAGATGCTGCTCTGTCCCCATGGGCTGTCCAGCTGGGTGTTCACTGGGGCTCTGCCTGTCCCTCTGCCTGTTTGGTGGCACGTGCACAGATGGAGGCTTCTGGCAGCCTCCACCCCTTGAGCCCTGTGGGCTGAAATAGGCTGACTGATTAAGGAGTTATGAGGGTGGGCTGACCCACTGATGGGTACACGTGGTGTTCTGTTGCCTTTCTTCAGAAAACCAGGTTAATAACAGTAATAAACCTTCAGCTTTGTTGCTCTGGTGAGGTATCAGCATGCTGCCACGCTCTGATGGTAAAATACTTCAATCCAAGTGAGCAGAAGGTGATGGGCCTGTGGAGAGACATATGTTCCTGCTCTATTATTTTTATTGCTCTTAATAGCAGTGTTTTTAAAAGCCCTCCATTTCCTGATCACACCTTTAAGACACAAATACCACTCTTCATGCAGGGGGAAGGCAGGACGAGAGACCTGGAGGAGGCAGGCACAGTCACAGCCTCTCAGGCAGTGGCTGTTTAGGTCCCGTGACTGTGGGCAGAGCGCGATGTGCTGTGGAGATCTCAGTGTTCCCAAGAAACCACTTGCTTTGTGCTTCACTCTCCCTGGCTGCCCTGAGCCGGGTGTGCTGCAGGAGCCCTGCCATGCTTGGTACCCCATCTGTGTCCAAGCTGCCTGGAAGAGCACTCGGCTCTCAGCAGGGCAGCCATGGCCCATCTGGACTGATTCACAGGCACAAGGAGCACCTGGGCTGGTTCCTTCGTTGTCCTCCCCAGAGCCATTGTTGACACCTCTCTCTTGAAGCACCCAGATCTTGGGAGCCAGCTTCAGCTCAGCTGGCATTGTAGATCAGGAGGGGGAGAGGGTGCATTTAACCCCTGCTACCCCCAGCTCCTAATCAAAGCAGGAATGCAAGGTGCAGCCCCCCACAGCAGTCTGGTGGAGTTGGGTGCCTCTAAAATTGTATCTTTTGCTGAGAGTTGACAAATTTCCCCCTGTCAGAGGTGACCAAATGATTTGGCTGAGCCAGTGGCTGGGGCCCCTCACTGTAGTGTCACTCCAACACTCACTGATACACAGAATGTGGCCCATGGGCTGTCACCTGGGAAGAGTGGCAATCTGCTCTGTGCTCAGAAATCCTCAGAAGCTGCAAAATCAGAGATACTTGGAGAGATCAGAAGGAATCTGTAATGCCAGTGCTGAGACTTTTGGCATGACAACGTCCACTTCTAAGAATTAGAAAAAAATGTCCCCCTGAGATGGCAGTGGGGAGTGCACCTGGCCCTGGGCTGGTGATGAATTGCAAATCACTGGTGTTTTGTAACAGGACAGCTTCTTGCTCTTCTCTCCACCTGCAGGAAGAGATATCTCTCCTGCAGATCAGAACAAAATGGATTGAAGTAACAGTTCAGATGAAGGAACCTGTCCACCCAGGGAACCCTGCAAATTGCTCTGCCATCTCCCTGAGAGAACAGAGGGATACACATGTATTTGCTCTCCATTTCCAAAGAAAATGCAATGCAGTGAGGTTTGGAGGCAGAGAGATGGAGTTCAGAAGCACCCTGCCTGTGTGGGTGGAAGCGCTGACAACCAGGAAACCTCCAGTCTAATAGAAAATGCTACCTGATGGATGCATTTAATGACAAGGAAATCTGGGGTTTCAGTGCCTGACAATCAAATGTGTATGTGTGTGGATGGATGGAGGCTGCTGAGCAGAGTCCTGATCCTGCAGCTCCTGTGAGCAAGTGAAAGCAGGATCTGCCAGGGGGTTTAAAGGGGTTTAAAGCTAAGCCATGCCTAAGTGATGGCTTGAGCTAAACTGACTGTTGTAAGTGGGGGAAATGGTCCAGCCTTCCCCAACAAATTCAGGATATTTCCTTTCAGATTCATTAGTAGAGGGGTCCCCACCCATCCCAAGCCCACGTTTATTTGCAGCATAGCCCCAGGGCAGTGCTGTGCCTGGGCCAAGCTGTCTTAGCCCAAAATGCAGCATGATCTATGTGACCTTTCCAACCTTCATGGCCCACAGCCAGGGCATTTCACTCTTTTTTTTCTTGCTGGCCAATGCAAAAATGACCGTCCTTTGCTCTGCAAAATGCTCGGAACACCAGCAGGAGGAAAGAAACCAGTTTTGTCTGAATGGAGCGAGGAGTAAAGGGAGAAATGAAAGGACATGTCCCTGGCAGTCTGTGAGCTGGGTTGGTTTCAGTGATCAAAGGTGACATTAGAGCAGTGCTGGGAGAGGAGCTGCTTTAAATAAGTGGGTTTCATCTTAATTGCATCTTTCTAAAGACAGTGTAGCTGTTGTGCAATGAAACCTTTGTGAGCCAGAGCCTGATTGAGAGGATGGAACAAAGGAAGAAAGGGAAGGGGAAGAGCACGGCTTTGTCCCCAGCTTTTGGTGAGGAGGGCTGGAGGAGGCTGAGATTTGCCAGAGTGCAGTGGTGTGTGTCTCTGGCACTCTGCTGTGCTGGGGTCTTGGTGTTGAGATCTCCTTGGGGACAGCTGTCAGGATGACAGACCCAAAAGGAAGAGCAGTAGCTTGTTCAGGATGCCTCCAGAAACTGCAGGTAGCCCAGGGGGATTTCTGTCCCATGTCACAGCTGTGAAGGAGGCAGGATGAGATCAATAGTGACCCTTCTGCCTGCCCAGGGCCTGACTCGTGGAGCTGCCACATCCACAGGAACATAGAAAGGAATTTGAACCAGCCTCTGCTGGCTCCACCACTGAGGGTCCCCAAGGAGCCAGGTCTCTCAGTGTCCAAAATTCCCTGTCTGAGAGTCAGAAGCACAGCTCTGTGGTGACAAATACACAGCCTGAAAGAGGCTCATACCTGCTGGGATGAGATTTGCTCGCCAGATCCCAGCTGTGTCCTGAAGAGTCCTTCCCCATCTGTGAGCAAAACCAGGTGGGGACAACAACAGAGCTGAGGATCTTCCACATCCCCAGATGATGGAGTTGGCCATACACCACAGGGCTGGTGTTCTATCAGCTGAAGCCAAGCAACCCTAATGAGCAGCTGATTAGTATAATCACAGTTTCACCTGTTCATCAGGAATGGAGCATTTCCTAATCAGCCACAGGAGGGGCCCTAAGAGGGGTCCAAGGTCAAGGAATTTAAAAAATAACTCAGCAGGCAGGAAGGGGACACTGGTCTTTGCAGGTGTCGGACACAGCTCCATTTCCTTTTTTTTTGTTGTTGTTGTTGTTTAGGTACCCTCTAGGTTTGGTAGCATTTGGTCAGAGAGCACTTCTGCTCGTTGGTTGATGTCTCAGAGTCGTGATGGACATCGGTGACAAGTGGTGTCCCCCAGTGGTCAGGGTTATTTAATATCTTCATTAATGACATGGATGAAGGGGTTGAGTGTACCCTCAGCAAGTTTGCAGATGAGCCCAAGCTGAGTGATGTGGGTGATACATCTGAAGGATAGGATGCCATATCCACAGGGACCATGGGAATCTCATGAGGTTTATCAGGATCAAGTGCAAGGTGCTGCATGTAGGTTGGGGCAACTCCTGGTATCAATCCAGGCTGGGGGATGGATAGATTGAGAGCAGCTCTGCTGAGAAGGGTTTGGGGGTGTTGATGAATGAGAACCTCTGCTATGAGGAAAGGATGAGAGAACTGGGGTTCTTCAGCCTGGAGAAGGCTTCAGGGTGACCTAATTGTGGCCTTTCAGTACCTGAAGGGAACCTACAAGGAAGATGGAGAGGGACTATTTACAAGGGCCTGTAGTGACAGGACAAGGGGGAATGGCTTTGAACTGACAAAGTAGGTTTAGATTGGATATTAAGAAGCTGTTTACTGTGAGGGTGGGGAGGCACTGGGACAGGTTGCCCAGAGAAGTTGTGGATTCCCCATCCCTGGAAGTGTTCATGGCTGAGCTGGATGGGGCTCTGAGCAAACTGGTCTAGTGGAAAGTGTTCCTTGGCATGCGAGTTTGAACTGGATGATTTTTAAGGTTCCTTCTAACCCCAACCATCCAGTGATTCTATGATTTTTGCTCAAGATGTGTCTGTGGTCAGAAATGGGAAATGCTTTGCCTGATGCAGGAATGCAGCTGTCCCAGGGAGCAGAATGACATTTTACATCACTGAGAAGTGCTCAAGAATTGCCTTAGGGTTCAAGCCACAGCACAGACTGTACAGTCTTTCTGTGCCTCAGTTTCCCCACTGGAATTGATTGCTCCTAGAAGTTGCTCAGAAAGTGCTCCTTCAGTTGAAACCACCAGATCTCCCACCCCTTGTAGCTGCTGCCCTGGGGGGAACCCTAAACTGTGAGGCCCTTACACTGTCCTCTGGCTCAGCTGGGAGGGAAGGACTGAGCCTTCCTCCCTAAGAGAAGCTTCCAATGCCTTCACCCTTGCACGGAGGGTGCTCTGCCCTCTGTTTTCACCTGCCTTTGGGTTTCTAGCCCACTTCTCCTGTGCTCTCCCTCTCCTCAGCCCCACACTGTGCCTCTGCCAGCCCGGCTGTGCCGCCGCAGGAGGACGGGGACGGTTGCATAAGCCACTGTCTGTCCTCCAGCCCGCTCCAGCATCGGCATTCATGCTGCACAGCCCCTATTATTGGGCTTGCAAATGACACTAATTTCCCTTCCCAAGCCCTCCCTATAATTTAGCAGCAATGTCCTGTACTCAGATATTATTAGCTGTGTCTTACGTGAACAGTTGCCCTCTTTCTGTTGGTGGGGGGAGATAATGAATTTGATAGGGATGGCAGACCTGCACCAAGAGCCTTTGTCTTTATTTTTTAATTGACCTGGCTGGCTGGGTTAGAATGGCATTACATAGGCTCTGCTTCAGCCAGCCTCATTCCTTCTCAGCTGTCACCATCAGCTCAGAGGGGATCCCCAGACCTCTGCACTACAGGAGCAGGATGTCTCACAAAGCGGCCAGCAAAGGCAGTGGACAGAGGGCTTTCTAAGCTCCAGGTAGCTGTGATCTATTTCAAGTCCCTTCACTCCTTGAGAGGCTCAAAGCCACCCAGCTCTTTTGTTATACCCCATTCCTTTAAGATTTCATTGTGCTGGGCTGGATACAAGGTGACCTTGAACCTTAGGCACACTGCACATACATCTGAGCGTGTTTTGTCAAGAGCAGAGAGAAGAAGGAACCGTGAAAGGATGAGCTCCAGATTTGCTGACCTGCCCCAAGCCAGGGCCATCCATGCTGTGAGTAGCTCAGCCCATGCTGTGCTACCTTCCTGTCCTTTCCTGCCCATGCCTCCTCTCCAGGCAAAGCACCCTTTCCAGTCCATGATGCTCTACAGGGAATACAGGGAATTTTTGGTGGCTCCACAGCCATGTAATAATTCATAACTTGGCATCCAGTTCCTCCTGCTCCATCACAGATCAGACATATGTGAACAGATAAATGCAGTCTGTGTCCCCACTTTCCAAGTGACACTTTGTCCTTGCCCCAGCAAGAAATAAGGTGGCCATGACAGGTTTCTACTCCAGCAGAGTGCGCACTAGGATGCTTCTCTAGATCCCATCAAGAAAAATAACCTGGCAGGCAGGAGGAAGCAGGATTGTCTCCCACAGTCACAGGATGCCCAGGTGTGGGGTCTATATCCCAGGCTGCTGTAGTCCTCTTTCATCTACTTCTGAGCACACTTGGAGACCATATAACCATAGAACATCCTGAGTTGAAAGGGATCCACAAAAATTACCAAAGTCCAACTGCTGGCCCTGCAATGGTTTTGTACTTCATGCCATTCCTGTGTTTTGAGGCTCTCCTGCCTTAATTCACTGGCCATGGGCAAACTCTGTTGCCAGGTGTGGACAAAGGCAAGACTCAACCCCTCGGGACCCAGGGAAAGAGCAGCCCAGGAGAGAGTGGGAAGCTGTGAAGTGCTGGACAGGATTTCTTGGTTAAGAACTGGAGAACACCGCTGGAAACACAGCTTTGTTTCCCCGGACACTGGAAAGAGCACATTTTCCTTCCTCCCACGTAGTCACCCGGAGTCTTACACTGGTGATAGGCGAAAAAAAAGCTCCAGCTTTGTTAATTTTCTGTGCGTGCTTGTACTCAGCAGTGCCATGAGTTTGCGAAAAGGATTTGCATGTGGCTAAGTAAACATATTAGAGATTCAGTCTATAGAGGAAGACTTAGAAGATCATCTTCTCTTGACCCCTCTCCTCCTGATTACCAGCCCTCCCTCGAGCAGATGCTCAGCTCTGCAGCAGGGATCACAGATGCTGGCTTTTTCTCAGCTCATTTTCTGCAAGAATATAATATTTCTGCTGATAATTAAAGATAAAATCCAGGGCTTTGCTACAGGCCATCTCTGCTGGTGACCCAGGAACTTAATCTGAAGCTTAGCAAAGGTTTTATTAATTTTAAACCTGGAATGGCTATTGGTCTGGGCTCACTAACAGAGGGAGGGTGAAAGCACAGACAGACTGAGTCAGATCAGCTTTTGCTGTCATTTCTTCTAGCTTTGATTCAGTTCTCCTGGGAAGACACCCAGCTGGGCCCTGCTCCTTTTCCATGTCACCTGAGGTTGCTCCACCAGCTGGCTTCAAAGCTTCAGTGCTGGCAGAGATTTCTTTGAAATATTCTGTGTTCACCTGAGAATATAAAAAATAAAAGGAAGAGGAGGAAGAAAGCAGGGAGAAGTAAATCTCCATGGGCTTTTGGAAATGTGTGATGGATGTGCTCCCTGTCAGCTGTGTGTTGGATCAGCTGTATAAATCCTGGGGGCTTTGAGAAGATCCACCCACCTGTTCTTGAAAGGATTCAGGTTGGGATGAGAGAGCAGAGTGGGTGGAGAGGAGAGCACCAAGCAGTGGTATCAACAGAGCCCTTCCAGGACCTGCCAGTCCTTGAGGTTGCTCCTGGCACTTGGCCAATGGGAAGGGACTGAGATGTTTTGGTTACAGGGGGTCGGGCAAGGACCAGGACTGCAGGGAGGAGACACTGATGCCAGGAGCCGCTGCTGGGAGTTTCCCTGCAGTATCGCAGCTGTTGATCTCTAGTGTCTGGCTGAAAGGATGTGGTGGTGATGACAGGTCCTCTTTCCTGGCCAAGATCCTTCTGGGGGCTGGATTAGCAGTGGTTTCGCTGCCTCTTGGCATATTAAGAAACCTCCCAAACAAACAAGTGAGTGAATGGAGGAGGTGAGCTCATGCTGCTGTTTATCACCATGCCCATCAGAGACACTGTAATTGCGTGGTCTTTGTCAGTGATAATAAGGTGATCTTTATGAGTGCTGAAATCAGCTGGGCCTATCCCTTGTGGATGAGAAAAAGTGGGCAAGCCCTGCTGCCTCCCTCCTGTCTCTCCTGCTGGCCAGCAAAACCAATTTACGCATGGAGTATGCCATGTCTGGAGGAACATCTCTGCTCCTGGTCCCTCCCTTGTGCTGCCAGGGCTGCCCCCTCCCTTGGCAGCAGGGTTGTATTTTTCGCTGTTAACCTGTATTTTCCCACCAGTATTGTGATGCTGATGCCTCATATCTCCTGGGGGATGAGGTGGAAATGCCTTCTCTAAAAGTTTTGGGACTTGGTTTTGGTCAGGTGATCTCTCAGGATGTTTTCCCCTCTAGCCTTCTTCAGTGCACTGATACAAAGACACTTCCCGTGTTCCTCAAATGACCAATGATCAACCATTAAAAACAAGAATCTGAAGGCATGAAATATTTCAGCAGCTATAAGTAGGTTTTAACATAGCTTCAAGTATATTGGTCTGGCCTTTTGTGTCTGAAGTGGGGGAAAAAAGATGGGAAAAAAAAAAAACCAAGGTTGTAAATACCACCTTTTCTCTTTCCTTCAGTTAGAGGAGAATAACTCCTCTCATGGCCACCAGCCCCTTTCTCTGCCAAAAGAGTCACAGCTGTACATGAATCCTGCAGGTCATCATCTGATCCTCTGGTCCTAACATCTAAGCAAATATATGGAGAGTGAACAGGAGAGGCCAGCAGCCTCAGACCACAGGGATGATGTGTGTGGAAAGCAACTGTTGTGCTGATTCCCAAGCCCTGACATCCCATGAGCCTGCCAAGATTTCCTGCAGTCTGGCAGCAGATTGTGCCCAGGAATATTGCTAATGAAACAGCTTTTAGAAGTGTGGAAGGCTGGGACTTCCTGCATGTTCCCTGGGGGGCGTCTGGGCTTCTGGAGATTACAGAAGCTGTGGGGAGAAGGTGCTGACATGTGAGAGTGGGGTTTCTTCTGAAGCTTGGTCATGAGCTTGGAACTGGATCTCAGCCTCACTCCACGGTCCTGGAGAGTTGCACAGGTTTGCAAAGCACTCTCGTGACCTCTCCTGTTGTTGCAAGGAGTTATTAGGAAGGGACAGAAGAGAGCAGGGAATGTCTCTGAGCCACTGTACAAATCCATGAACGTGAATCTTGAAGATTGGGTTTCATCCCCACACCCAAAGTCCTCAACCCCAAAGGCATGGAGAGGCAGTGAGGATGTCCACCAGTGTGTGAGGTGTCTGTGCAAAGGACACAGGGGACAGGACTGTTTGGTCTTGGAGAAGAAACATGCTTCAACCTGGGATATTTTCTCTTTCCCGATGCTCCTAATATGAAATCAAATGTGCCTTGAAACAAGGAGAAGATGGAAAATGCATAGCACAGGGCTGATGATAGGAGTCTCTCTTGCTCTGCCTCTGGGGACTGATTTCCCCAACCTTGCCATGCACTGAGCTCCTCCAGAGAAGCAGAAGGTGTTCTCTGCAGCAGTTGCACAGGGAGCTCTCGATGCCACGTACACAGGCTCTGAGGGATCTCTGAGTTTGTTCCCCTTGGGAGGTGGTGTCTGCTCCCTGAGCCTGCAGCCAGAGTGTTCCAGGCAATGGAGGCCAATTAACTCTCACGTCGAGCAATTTGGGAGTGATTTCACGCTCCCTGGGCGGACCAAAGCCGTGCCTGGAGAACCCGTGCTCTTGGAGCAGGGATGCTAAACATCAAACAGGACTTGAAGTTTCCAGCATTTAATTTCTCATTTAGCCAAGGCAATTAAAAGCATCACCATGTAAAGTGGCGGATTTTCTCCTGCATTTTTATTTGCCTGTGTCCTTAAAGAGAGCGGCTCAGAAGCAATGACATCCATCCTACTGCAGCAAGAACAAGCCCGGCTGCTCACCCCTGTCAAGGGCAGCTGAATGCCTGCTCCAAATTTACACAGCCCTGGAAGCCTGGATTCTAAGAGGATGCCCTAATCCACCTGAAGAAGCACTGTGCAGGCACATCTCCATATGAGACAGCTCTTCTGCTGCTAGCATAGCCAGAAAGGTAGCAGGGGAAAGAAGATGAAAATTAATTTTGAGAACAGGGCCACTGATTGGGGTGAGAAGGTGGAGAAAGACTCTTCTTGGAGATCCCAAGTGAAAGCAAGAGAGCAATGGATGCAATTTGTGGCCAGTGAAATTCCAATTAGACACTAGGAGAGAAATTCACCCTCGGGATGGTGAGACACGGGCACAGGGGCCCAGGAAGGTGGTGGGTCTCAGTCCTTAGAGATACTCAAGCCTTGACTGGACAGAGCTGTCCCTGGCCAGTAGCAGAGGAGTACTGGCTGGCCACCTTTGAGCTTTGCTGGCCACCTTTGACACTGGGTTACATGTCTGAAGGCATCAACTTCTCTCTAAAAAAAGGGAACAGCGCTGATGACTGTAAAACTGGTGAGAGGCACCTGAATGGGATGGTGAAGGTGCTCCTGAAAGCACCATAAGAATAAGCCAGGCCTCCAGCAGTGGGAAGTGTGCTCCCAGTGCAGGTCATCCCCGCAGCTGGCCATTCCCTGGTCACTGGCTGTTCCACTGGGCACATCCAGGTATTTCTCTCTGTGCTGGCTCTTGGAGGATTTTGACCTTCCATTCAATTATCTCTGGGAGCTCTGAAATGTGATGGCAGAGGTGGCTGTATCAGTTCATTTGTTCCCCAGTGGCCAACAGTTTTTAACCAAGTAATTAAGGGTTGTTTTCACTTGTACCTGAGAATCGACCAGTGAGGCAGAGATAAGGTAATGGCATCACAGCAGGTCCTCCACTGTTATTTCTGGCTATGAATTAATCACAGCCACTGAGGCCCTGTGAGTAAGTGCATTGATCATTTGCTACAACAATAAGAATTTCAACCGTTATGCTCTTTTTCTCTCTAGAAATACTTTGGAAACTGCTGACTTAATGAGCATGAGTCCAGGCTCTTCCCAGAACACTAATAGCATCCATTAAAAAAAAAAAAATCCAGCCCTTTCTTTTGTGGCTGCTGAAAAGCCTGTTGCTGCTAACTGCCCATGTCTGAGGTCTGCTGAGGGAGACTGCACTCTCCAATTCACAGAAGGATCCAAGCTGTTCCCTCTGAGACACTGGGAAGGATTAAAAGCAGCTGAAAGCAAAACTTGCTGGTTTGATGAATGGCATTTGGATGCTGTCATGTTGTGGCTGCTGGCATTATCTTGCTTGGGAGCTGAAGCATGAGCCTCATAAAAACCAGTGCTCTGGGTAAAGCCTAGAGGAGCCATGGGGGGAGTTGAAGATCACACTTTGCATTTCTACTTGGGTTTTTAGAGCATGATGGGATGAAATCCCAAGTTGAGAAATGTGGGCAGGTAGCCCCAAAAGGCTCAGAGGGAAAAAAAAAAAAGAAAAGAGCAAAGTGGATTATTATGTTTTGAAGCCATGCATGTGCTTTTTGAACCTTTGAAATTTACTGCCTGGAGTGAGGAAAGGGGATGAACTTAAGACTGGTCATTTCTTTACCCAGAGCAGGACAAGCCTGTACCTTGGGGGCTTTGATACAACATATTGTTTATTTAATCATTCCTCCACTGTCCACAGGGATGGTCTCCATGGAAGGAGTGCTGTGGGACTGGGATGTTATAATTGTATTTGAAGCCAGGATTTGTCACTCCTGCTTTCTGGAAAAGCAGCACTGGAGGTGCTGAGCAAACAGCCTGATGTGCATCCCAACAGGAATGACTCCAGCATGTGCTCAGGACCCCATGCCACCCCTGCCACACTCTTGGGATGGGTGGCACCCCTGTGAGTGACACCAGGGACAGTCTGGCTGGGCCAGAATTGTCTCCAGATGGCTGCTCTCACATGTTTGTATCCTAATGTGGCTTCCAAGCATTAAGAGTGATTAAACACAACTGGAAAAGCCACATTTAACTGTGTTTTCCTCATCCCTAAGTAGGTACTTGAGAAAAAAAGTTCGTGCTGTTAAGGGATGTTTTGGGCAAGTTTTTTCCCTCATAGGAAGGGTGATCTACTCAAAACAAGGAACAGGTTCAGAAAATCAAAGCTGAGTTTTGTGCAGACTCTCTGGTCCTTACCAGAACAATCAAATTCCAGATTTTAAGGCTCTGGCCTTTATTATGGACTTGGTAAAGCAGGGCTAACAATCTGTGGTTTGGGTATTTACACTGCAAACACTTCCACATCGAGATTACCTCCTAGCTTGTCCAGGTGGGAATTGTTGGTCTGATTTTCACATGGAAACTGGGCACATGCTGTCACAACTAAAATACCTTTCAAGAGTTGAAAAAAACTTTCCAGGCATGGGCTAGATTGGAAAGCTGAACATTGACTTTTGTTCCACTACCAAACTACTTAACCCTCAGCATGGATCAAGTAATATATTTCTTTTAGATACTCTAATATATTTATTTTTGTTTTTTGATAGTTAAACTTTATTTAAACTTTTATTTTATAAATTAAATTAATTAAATTGAAAAGATTAATAACTTTTAAAAAGCTGACAAAGGTGATGTCTGAAACCAGATTTTTTTTTTATTTCTATAGCCATATAAAGAAAGAATGTGGAAGGAAGCAGAGTGCTTTTTTATTTGGTTTTGGGGTTTTTTTGGTTGGTTTTTGGAGTTTTTTGTTTGGTTGATTGGTTGTTTTTTTTTTGTTAGGTTTTTTTGTTTGCTTGTTTCAGACAAAATAGCTGCCTTCAGCATGGTTTGGCAAACATTTGGCAGGGTCACCCATCTTTGGCCTATTTTTCCCTATTTATGTAGAGACACCCTCACTACAACAGCTCATGGAGTTAAGGAGAAAGAAGATGGGTCCAGTAAGAGTAGAATTTGCTCACTCGCTGGTAAATACCCCTACTGACAGGAAATTATTTCCTACACTTCATCAGAACTCTAACTGTATGCTGAATAATCTGCCTTATTTGCCAGACAGCACAACCCAGGAAATTCCTTCATATTCAAATGGCAAATATTTAAACACTGATTTCACCTGTAAACAGCCCCTGGGCCATAGAGGTCTTGCTTGGTTTCTTTGTTAATAGTTTTCTTTTATTGAACACAGCTGTACAGAGGAAAAAAGGAGAAAACACAGCAATACTAAAGAGGTAGCTGCCCAGATATCCCAGGAGAATCCACACTTAGTAACCTTCTCTTATCACCAAACAGGAGGGATTCAGAGGAGAAACACAGAAATTAGTGCTTAGAAGTTCTTTTGCTTGAGCTTAATGTCTGCTCTCCAGAGATGCACAAAGATGTTTGAGTAAGAAATAGGTCAAATTAAAATTAAAAAAATAAGAATTTTTCTGGCCAATCCAAGATAAGGCAAATCCAAAATAATAGCATTTCTTCATATCCTGTTTGTATATAAAAAATGGTGGGAGAGAAGCCTCAACAATCTCGAATAGCACAAAGAAATGGCAATTAGTAAATATATCATGCTCCTAGCACCAAAAAAATTAAGGGTACCAATGTGGATCAGAGGATTTGAAACAAGCAAAAAAAATATACTTTTCCCTACACTGAATTATTAAGTGATGAATGTTATTGATTGAGGCAAAAATGTAATAGATCCAAAAACAGCCTGAAGTTTTCATGGGAGAAGCACAAGGGCCTGTTGATAGCTGTGTGTCAATGTCCACTTTGGGAGTCCATCAGTCACAAACTGCTTGAAAGAAGGAAGAAATTCCAAGGAAAAATCACTCCAGACTTGAGGTTTTTTATTTTAAACACCCCCCTGCTCGAGTTCCCTACCAGTGCCAGATACAAGTGCAGGATCCGATGGACTTCTGGTCATCTTTTTTGGTTTATGCTTTTCATTGGCAATGCCTTGATTCCTACCCATGACAGCTTTTCCTTCCACTAGACTGGAATTTTTCACCAGCATGTGGCCAGTCCAATGCCAGGAGGAACAGGCTCAGCCCACCAAGCCTTTGGAAGGCCAGGCTCCCAGGATTTTGACTTAGAAACCATGAACAATGAGCTGAATTCTTCCTGGTGACCAAACCAGGCTTTGGCCAAAGCCTGTGCTCAAACACTTTTCTGACAAGACCAAGGAACTTGGATTTTCTTGCAATTAGGAGACAAAGCAGTGCCAGAGCACTTTATACATGTACCCATGTACCACAGGCTTCTAAGTGCCACCTTGGAACCAACTTGGCTCCTCTCTGGCTTGAGCACGTTATCCAGCTCCCACTTGAAGGCACCCAGAGATACTGAGGCCATTCTCCTTGAGTTTGCTCTTCCCCTTTATCTCCCCTCTGCTAAAGATATGCTCCCCGTGTCTTATTTGCATTTGTCTGCCTTCATCTCTCAGCCACTGGCTCTTGTTCTGGCTTTCTCTGATAGATTAAAAAGCTCTTTAGAAACTAGTGTTTTCTTCTGCTGACGGCACTTAGGCACTCTAATCAAATCACCTCTTGACCTCCTTTCTGATAAGCTAAATAGGCTCTTTCAAGGTCTTGTTGAAATTTTTTCTGTTGCTCTCAGATTATTTGCAAGCCCTCTCCTGCAGCACTCAGCCTGTGTGCAGCGCTCCCGGCCTCCTCCTAGGATGGGGAGGTGGAATACGGTTTTTTTTAAAGAAATGGGAAGAGTTGTGGCATAGCCGAGGCTTTGGCTTAGGGTCTGACCTTTCTACAGGGGCATCTACCTGCCCACAGTCTCTCTGATACCCATGGCATGCTCGTCCTTTATCTACACATGCCTGAACTCACCCTTCATAAAATGAATTCTCCTATTTAGGGCACAAATGCTCTCAGCACGTGTCAGCCCCGATTTCCAGGCAGGAATCCTTCTCTTCACCTGGAGCACTCAACAGCCACTGAACAGACCTGCCTAAGTGTTTCTTGTGGACTTGGGACAGAGCTGTGCCCCATCACAGCTGGTGCTGCTCTCTCCAGCTGTCCCCTTCCCAGAGCACATCTCCCTCTCTTCTCCTCCACCCTTCACTGCTTCATGCCCTTTATGGGTCTGCAGCCCTTCTCCTCAGGACACAACAGCAGCGTCCTCACCCCACACATCCCTTGCAGAGGTGTCTCCCTCCCTCAGTGCCCGTCCTTTGCCGCAGGATGACCAAGCATCTTCCCTGCAGTATGACCAGAACTGCAGGATATGGAAGATCCTGCTTTTTGCAGCCAGATGTTGTCAGCCTTTAGTTTCTAGCGCTGTTTTTATTAGAGATCCTCCAGTGCTCCCACAGCCTCTGCATTTTTTCATTGATGAAGCAATGAGCCCTGGATTTGAAGCCCTTCCTAAGTGTGTCAGACTTGGAATGACTCCACCAGCTTTTCCCACCGCTCAGAGGCATTCAAAAGATATTTAATTAAACCCACATCACATTGCTGTTAGCAAGCTTTCTCCAATTAGCAAGGTGGAGAGGACTACATGTCATGGGGGGAAATGAGCAGACATGAAATGGTTTTGTTGCCTATGCCTTCCACAGTGTCAGATTAATTGGCACTTTTCTTCCAATTTGAGGCAGAGCTCTGGGTGCACACGGGTCACAGCATTGCAGTGCAATCCCATCCCATTTTGTAGTTTCCTCTCTCTCTCTCTCTCTCTCAGTATGATTGAAAATTTCCTTAGACACTTGAAGCGTGTTGTGCTCTGTCTGCCAGAGGGGAAAAAAAAAAAAAAAGAAGGAAAATTAGTGATGTTTAGAGTGGTCCTAGGTAGTGTTCTTTCACTTCCTCTTCCTTACCCATTTTATGTGCAAGTGTGTTGGTTTTTTGTGCTGTTTTAACACATGCCTCAAACCACAACTGGTTGAAATCAACTTCAAATGAGCTTGCAGTGGCTCAGGCCCTCTCTGTATGGAACAAATTGAATCAGTCTGATGGTGATCTGCCCTGACTGAGAATCTGCCTCCGTGTTTGTCACTTTGAACTTGCAGGGATCAGCTGCAAGGAGAGTTGCCCCTTCAAAAGCAGTGTCAGAGACTTGCCTAGCAGATGTGCTTTCCCTGTGACCCTCAAGGACCTGCTGGGTCTCAGGACCTATGTGTGACACTCAAATCCTTCACGTGCGCCGTCACAGCCTGGTGCTGTGTCCCGGCTGGGGCTGAGTTTGCATCCTTGGAACTCCTTACAGGAGTGTCCCAAGGATATTGACAATCAGCTCCATTTTTCCTCCCACAGTCACAATTCCAACAACACAACATATTCTCTTCTATCAAATCAGGGCACCAGGCTTTGTTTATTATTTGGAAATTGAAAACCAGACCTACCTCAATGTGCGAGCCCATGATGGGGACATGCTGCTATGACAACAACATGAGGCTGAATCATCCAGACAGACAAGACACACATAATTGTGTGATCACCTGTTCCCACTTGTTCAAAGGAAATGTTATTAGTGCTGCTGAAGGTACATTAGTGAACAAAGCATAAAACATCCACACATCAGTCGGGGCTCAGCCAAATCAATGCAAGCATGATCTGAGCCTGGTGCCTCACTGTTTTGCCACTCAGCATTTCACAGGATTCAGAACAGGATTTACAGAGACCTGTGTCTACATCTGAGAGATCAAGAAAAATTCAGCTTCTACTAATATGAAACATTTCTACCTTTTGGGTCTTGTTGAGAACATTGGAGTTTTGACTGCAGGATATTTGGGGCCAGTGGAGGGACAGTCTGGATCCAGGACGATGGTTAGAGAATGGACATGACTGATGGAAAACATGACTTTTTTTTAACATTAAAAATCCCAAACCCACAATAATTAAGAACTGTAGGTGGGAGAGGAAAGATGGTCTGTTGTACTGCAGACAAACAGGAATATGCAGGGTCATAATTCACTCAGCCATATATATAAACCTAAATGTGTTTGTGCTGTGCGGATGCATCAACCACAGCATCCCTTTCCAGCTGCTGAGAGCACAGTTCTACTTGTTTCCTTGCTCCCTTGTTCCTCCTAACATGAGGGTGCCAAAATTGCCACTCCAGTCATGGGACAGCTTTGTATGTCCTTTTTTAGCCATGTAACCCCTAGGCAGCACAAAAGTGGTTTAATGTCAGTTCCAGATTATCCCTAAATGGAGGTGTCTGGTGCTCCTTTTTACTGCTCTGTCTTTTCCAGATCTGTTGGTAGTTTTGCTTCCTAAAGTCTTTCATACCTTAATCTCGTTCACCCAGAAGACTCCAGCAGGTATAAAGGGCTGCTCAAGTGGAAAAAAAAAGCCTATTGTGTTTATTAATCACACTCTTTTCGAAAAGGTGGTCAAAACATTCATAAGGAACTTTTTGTCAAGATTTCAACATACAGTGACAAAAAAAAGCAACTTCAATAGGGTATTTACAGCATTTGAAGATTTTCCACCAGGAGAATCAACGGCATTTTTACATGACTCGGGGAATTTTCTGCCACTGCTCCATTCTGATAATGCCCAAATAAATATCAGTCAAATTTCCCCAGAAGCTGACAGGGGGTGGCAGCAGCAATAAGACCCGAGATGTGGATATTTCCTCTGTAGATAATGCACATGCATGAGTGTCTCACTGAGAACATTTCCATCTGCTCCATGGTGAGCGGAAAATGTGTGTATTCCACAAGAGCCATGCTGAGACCACTCAGTCAACCACTAATACAACCAGTCCTGGAGTAATCTGGAAATGAGATGCTCGGATGCACAGACATGAAACGTTGCTGGGTGAGCCCGTGCTACAAACCAGGGCCACTGGGCACATTGTGAAGAGCAGCATCTCTCCCACCTGCCCCTGATGTGGCACCAAGGCTTAGCCAGGTGCAAGGAGGGACTGTTTGAAAGTCAGTATCAAAAGGCATTGAGGAAGGAAAAAAGTCCCAGGAAGGAGAAGAGTGAAGCATGACAACAGATCTGCAGACAAAAGCAAGACCTCGGTGTTAAACCAGAGAGGGAAATGCATTGAAAACTGACTGGAGGGCCATTCCAGAGGGCAATTCCAGAAGGTAGTGATCATCAGCACGAGGTCTGGTTGGAGTCCAGCAGGTAACTGTGTGTCTCAGGGGTTAGTACTGGACCCAGTCCTGTTCAACATCTTTATTAATGGTCTGGATGATGGGGCAAGAGTGTACCCTGAGAAAGTTTGCTGATGATACAAAACTAGGGGGAGTGGCTGATACACCCGAGGGTTGTGCTGCCATCCAGAGGGACCTTGACATGCTGGAGAAATGGGATGACAGGAACCTCGTGAAGTTCAGCAAGAGTGAAAAGTCCTGCAACTGAGGAACTGCCTCAGGCACCACCAGTCCACTGTGGTGACCCAGCACTGGTAGAGGTTGCCCAGAGACTCTGTAGTCTCCATCCTTGGAGATATTCAAAATCTGATTGGACATGGTCCTGGGCAAACAGCTCAAGGTGGCCCTGCTTGAGCCATGCAGACCAACTGACCTTCAGTCCCTGTCAGCCTCAACCACTATGTAGCTCTGTGACTCTGAGGAGGTTTTAAAGGGGAGGTTGAACAAATATATGTTCAGACTCTTTTAGGAGGATGAACTAACCTTGTGAAGGTTCCCCCAGTCCTGCCTGGATTCTGGCTGGAGTTGAGAGGAGTATCTTCACACCAGGTCTGCACCAGCTGGCAGTGTCTCAGACTGCCACCAGACCAGATCTAGCAGCTGTGTTTGCTCAGTGACACTGTGCTGTTAACAGGAATCTTCAAGAACAGATGGTGGTAAAAGATTTTTCCTTAAGAAAGGGGGAAATCTTGATTGCTTTGTTAATATTTAAACTGAAAGGTGTGGGGAAAAAAAGCCCACATTCCACACTCTTTCTGATTTTGGGTTTTCTTCTGCAACTACATCTCCAGTCAGAAGATTGTAATGTTGCTGCACAGCTACAGAAGAAGAGGGGCACCTGTGGGCATGGCTGTCACCTCTTTGGTGCTACAGGTTTGAGTTAGAGAGACAAATTCTAAAGCAGGAATCTCAAAAAGAAAAGACATCAAGAAACAATCCTATGACCTTGCACTGCTTAGAAATCTGGGGATGCCTTTTCATGGCATCCTCTTGCCACAGGTGAGGCAATCTTGTGCATTAGCCTTTAAGCTCAGTTTTCTTCTACAGCTTAGCAGAGGGATTTCATGATTTGGAAAGGTCTGACTAAGCTGGAGAGAATGGATGTGCCTCAGATCTCCGCCTTGAACCCTTCTCCTGTCAAACCAAATGCAGGAGATGGACACAGCGTGAAGTGTGGGGGTGGCTGTCATTCTGCTACGTCACATCATCAGTCACCTCCTCTCCCCACCAGCCTGACTTGGGAAAGATGGGATTCTTTCTACCCATCTCAGTGAATAGAGCCAGGGGGACACATAGACATACAGCAGAGAACAGAAATAACCTAACCTGGCAGAAAGCAGGCAGGCTGTCACACCTCCAAGGGGAAAACTGATACAGCCTCTTGCTGCTGTTTCAAAATCAATTTCAAGCTGGTTCCACAAAAGAAATTGCATAAAGAGCATTAGATCTGGCAAGAGAGGCTGCTGTTCCCAGGATGATGTATGGGAGATGAGTAGAATTACCTGCATGCCTAGAGCTGATACACAGCCTTTTAGGTTCAGCAGACTCTGACTGTCCTTCCCCATTGGCAGGAAGATCAAAACAAAGCCTTCAGAGCCTCTTATAGGCTGGGCTTGTCTCTGCTCCAGCTATCTTGGAGAACAGAACAAGGAGCACCAGTGGCAGCTGCTCAGCAGGGACCATCTGTAATGCTGTACCAAAGATGATCTGCTGCACAGGGATGCAGGGGAACCTCTTGTGCATCAGCAACGCAGTGCCATGGCTGCTCTGCTGCTCTTCCCTCTACCTGCCATGCCCCCCTCTCCCAAACTCACCATCCCCTTCCCTTCTGCAGCTAATAAAAGAAGCAAAGCAGAAAACACAAGACTAATTCCTTGCAGGTGCCACCTCATTTCCTTCGAAGGCTCACTGGGAATTGGGATGGACAGTGGGACGGACCATCATGAGCTTGTAAGGAAAGAGATGCTGAGGTCTCACTCAGCCAGTGCTCAGTGGGCCACCTCACAGAATAGGGACATCTGCTCAGGAGTTTTGTGATCCTCACACACTTGGCTGTGCAGCAGGTAGAACATGATAAAACAGCTGAACACCTTTGGCCTCTGGATTTCATTTCTGTGGAAAAAGGAGACATAGGCAAGCAATGGTTGCTGCATTCCCCCCTGAGTGGCAAGGGCCTTGCACTGGCTTCTTCTCTCTGCTTTTGTTTGGAGGTCAAATGCAATAGGAAATGCTAGAAGGTGGAAGTTGCCTCCAGCTGGTAGCCCTGTTTTTTTTTGGGCTGACAAAAGCTTGGAGATCTATAGCCCATTTAGGAGAGATGAGGCCAATGGTGTCTCATGTTACTTGGTGGAATTAATGAAGTCTAATCTTTTTTTTCCTCTTGAAAATTGAAATGCCTTGGTAAAACTGTATCCTCTCTCTCGTGGCTACAGGCAGTTCTCCTGAATAAGCTATTGTCAGGCCTCAGAGATGTGAGTCACAGCATCTTTAATCTCTGGGCGGGAGCGTTCTCCATGGCTTTCATGCTTTGGAATAAATCTTCAGAGATGTTCCCAAATTAAGCACGATTCCTTTCTAATCTCCTTGAACTTCTTCCTCTCCCCATTTTATCAGCCAGGCTCAAACACATTTCACATGGCCTACTTCGAAGCAAACTGATTAATGCGATCGCTTCAGGTTTTAGGAGGGATCAGTGCTTACAGCACGGGAAAGAGCTCCTACTGTTGCCAGCAGCTGCAGCTCTGCAGTGGCTTGGGTGGCTTAGAGGGATCTGCCTGTGAGCAGAGCTGACAGCAGAGGGTGGAATCACAGACTCACACGGGCACCTTCCCAAGTCCAGCAGGACTCAATGTCCAAGTGATCCCCTGAGCCCGCGAGGATCAGAAGCAGCATCATGTTGTGTAATGTGGTTGGTGCCTCCTGGGCTTGGGGGAGAAGGAGGGAGGAGCTGCTGTCCCTCAGCAGGGATGTGCTGTGCTGCCCATGGCACCGCTCCCCTTGGGCAGCAGCCGGGTACCACAACCTCGGCCTGCTCCTTCAGCCAGAGGCAGCTGAGCAGAGCATTGCAGCTTGTGCTGCTCTGCTGCAGCTGGCACACATCTGGTGTAGAACAGAGGGTTTGGGTCTGCATCACTGCCATGTGGGATGCAGGCCTAGCTGTGGCGTGTGAAAAGCTTGGGTTGGGGAGCAGCTGTCTGAATGCCAGACAGGGGTAGAAAGGGGTGTTGGAATGGGGTGGTGAAATGCCATGGGAAAAACACTAACTCTGGATCCATATTGTGTGTATTGATGTTGCTCACAGAGAGAAAACTGCTCCTCTTGGCTTTTGTGAATCCATTTTTCTGATAAAAGATGCAGTCTCTCTCTGGCAATCTGCCTGTGTTCAGTGCATGCAGGTCATCTTCTGTTGTCTGACAGAGGGGCTGCTCGCCTGTGGTGTCCTTGGACAGCCCCCAAGAGCTCACAGCCTACACAGACAAAAGCTGTGCAGTGATCAGCTGTGTTTTACAGACAGGGACTGAGAGATGGAAGAACTCTGAAGGAAGGAATCTCCCTCTGCAACTGCAGTTTTGAAGCAACAGGATCCTGAATCCAAGGCTATGTTTGCCTGGGGCTGGGAGACTCAGAAGTGTAAGATGCCCTTTGATTTGCCACCAGGCTTCAGACAGGGACAGGACACAGTTTCTGAAGGTGAATGAAATAACAACTAAAATGCTGAATTAAAAAACCAATACATGTTGTTGGGTAACACCAAAATGGGACATTGCCCATGGAAAGCTGAACCTCATGGAAATCCACAGAGCTCATGGAGCAGAGTAAATATTGATGGTGGAGGGAATAGGAGAAGCACAACTAAATGGAAAAAAAAGTCTTGACAGATATGGGCCTCCTGAAGCTGCCTGTTTCCTGCGGAGTCTCTGCCTCGAGCAGAGCAGGGTGATGAGGAGCCCTGGAGCTCCTGCCTTTGCAGTCTGGCCCATATGTCTACAGTCTTGTGCATTTTTTCCCTTGATTGACAAGAGTGAAGGACCCTCGTGCTTTAGTGAGTGTATAATGGCTGCCTTGATGTCATTTATTGAACCTTTGGAATAGCTGTGCTTTCTAATTACTTCTTCCCACCTGCCTGAAGAGCACCTTTTGCTTTCAGATTAACTTCCTGCTGTCTCTTTGAACTTGTGCCTCTGTACTCCAAGCACCCTGGGTTTTGTGAGATCAAGGCAGGCTTGGTTAAGGTAAAAGGCAAGTAGTGATCAAGGTGGTTTTTATTTCCTTTCCTGCACACAGACGTGCCAGGTTTGCTGATTAGACTGTGTGTGGCACAATCAGAGCCCTTGTGCCATCAAAGAGACCCTCCAAGAAGAACAAGTTACTAAGTGGCCTTTGAAGAGGAAAAGCCTTCTTCCTAATCTTCAGAGGGGCATCAGCAGTGTCCAGCATGAGCATCCATATGCACTGCACATATATCCTGGATGTGTGCAGTGGCTTCTTTGCTCTGGCAAGCAGAGAGATTTGGGGGCTGTGTGATAGGTGCCTCCTATGTGAGCAACATTTTGCAATTCAAGCTGCAATAGCTGATTTACTGCAGACAGTTAAATGCCCTGGATGGAAATGCCAAAGTCCAGATCCAGATGGAAATTCTTTACTATATAGTGGGATAATGGTTTGACTGAATTTAAATTGGCAACAATCACATTGTTCTTACCAAATATGGATTCATCGGAGCTTTTAAAATGCCAATTCACTGTAGTTTAGTTGTGGCATGGAGGAAAATCCTAAGGTTTTCCTAAATACAGATAGGACACTTAAACATGAATGATAACCTGGAATTTGCAGCATCCTTATTGTCCACAGCAACGGGGCAGGAGTTGTTCTTGGGCTTTGTGCAGCACTGAGCACACCAGGCAAGCTGAAAAAATTGCATCCTCTCCTCCAAGGTTTGTATCCTGCCCATCTGTGTCAAGCAGAGCATTAAGCTGCTGGTGGTCTCCTCAGAGATGGTGGTTTCTTACAGAAAACTAGAAATGAAGTCAGGAGGGAGGTCTAGGGGTCACTTCTACCCAAAGCATAAACTCAGCTGAAGGGTGTACTGACTGATCTAAAAAACTGCAGAGGTGGAAAGCCATTCCTGTCCAGACAAGGTTTTCCTTAATTTCTCACCCATACATATCCTCTTGAGTTGCAACTGAAGCCTACAACTTCCTTTCCTACTTGTTGTCATCACTGAAAAGATGCCCTACTTCACAAGAAAGTCTTACAAATTTACAGATTGCTCTCATATTTCCATTTTCCAAGACTAAAACAATCACAGCCTTTTCAGTCTCCCTCTGCACTTTCTATTTTCAAGGGTTTTGATAACGCTGGTCACTCTCCTCACCTCCTAACACACTGAGACTGGATACCCAACACTGGACAGGGAATTGCAGCATTGAGGGAAAGATGCTGTGTGGCATCTGATGGTTTATGCCTGATAATACAGTCCAGGATGCAGCAGAGCTGCACACATGGTGGCTCCAGCAGCTGAGGACTTAAAGGAGCCCTGAGCACAACCTCCATCCATGCTAGAAATTATTGCTGCTTGCACACAAGCACTGCTCAGAGCAAACTGCAAAACCCTGCTGTAAAGCAGGACAAGTTACTTGGGAGACACGTGGGCTGAACCAAGCACAGTCCATTTCCCATGGAGTTATTCCTGAAGGCTGAGCTCTGCTTGGAGTTCATGGTGTCCTGTAAACGAGATGTTTCATGTTCCAGTGTTGCTGTCGAGAGGCATTTTGCACCAGCAGAGTTTCTCCCTTTTCTCCCTACTGCCTGTTTACTCCAGACCTGTCAGAACAGCATGTCTGGTTCCCCTGTGAAAAATTTGGTGCAAGCAGCCAAAGGATTTAAAAGTTATTAGGGGAAAAAAAAAAAAAAGGAACAGCAGCATAATTCTTCTTCCTTCAAAAATAAAGCTTAAAAAAGATGAAAGGTATTTGCCTTCACTCTCTGTAGGCTCTAACTCGGCAGCCAGCTGGAGAGAATTTGGGAAAGCAACTCCAGGAGCCTGGAGCTCTTACTGTCAGTAAAACCTGCTGCTGGGACAGCGGAGCTGTCTCACTGCAATCCGATTTCCTCTGCTTCCAGGCAGTTTCAGCTTTTTTACAGTGTTTTTTTTTTGAGCTGAAAGTCCCCCAGTAGCTTGATTCACTTCCTGTGCAAGATGGCAAATGCTTGCCAACAAATGGCAAGTCAATTCCTTGCCTGGCAGCCCAGGCTATGGCATTGAGGTTCTTCCTTTTTAATTTTTTCCTGCAGAGACTCATACGCATTCTTGTACAGGAGGAGAAAACAAGGATGACAAACAAGGTGTCACAGCTTTAGAGGACATCTTGAAGTCTGTATTGTGGTGGGGCTCAGTGTGTCCAGCAGGGCTGCTTTGGATGAGGTTGGTTGGGAGAACATCCACACTCAATTACTCATGTCCCTGAATAAATCCCTCCCATCACTCTGGCCTCATGATTGTGTTCCTTTGGGTGGACAGAGCCTGAAGGTTTCAGAACTTTTGGCCCACATCTCTTCCTTTTGAAAGCGACTTCCCCCATGACTGTAGATGCCACTACACAGCCCAGATTTCCTTCTATGACAATCCCAGGGCAGTGAGAGGCACTAGGACATTTTTCATTGGGGCACTGAATCAGAAGGCTGAAAACTAGAGTTAGTGTGAGTGGGACGAGGGGTAGGGGTGCCCATCCTCAGAGGTCCTCAAAGCTCAACTAGAAAATGCCCAGAGCAAACTGATTTAATCTTTGAAGCTGGTCCTTGGAAGCTGGAACATGAACTTAGACCAGAGACTGCCACAGGTTCCTCCTTACCTAAATGATTCTGTGATTGCAGGCATGGTTTGGGGTAAAATTCATCTTTCTGGTCCTGAGGTCTCCATCTCCTGTAGAAGGGAAAGTCACCTTCCTGATTCTGCATTACCCATCCAGCTGAAATCATAAAGCGGAAAGTCAAAAATAAAATACCCAATCCCTTTTTTCAAGGCTGGAAAGATTGTTGTGCTTGTCAGACATTTCATTTTTTATGACATTTTCACTGATTTTTTTTTTCCTGAAAATGTTATTGCTTTTTAGCTTGACTGAAAACCCTGCTTTCAGAGAGAACTTCCCAATAGCCATCTTGATAACGCTTTCTGTTGTTTTTTTTAAAACCTCAAATGATTAAAAGCCCTCATTGCAAATGCTGAAAAATCCCTCACAGCCTGCCTGTTTTGAGCCCAGCAAAAGGAGAACAACAGATAGTTCTATATTTTTCATGAAATAGTTCTTCCCCTTTATTTTTTTGAATCCTTTCCATTCAGGCTGTGAGCTTTTCAGGGCAAAAATTGCCTCTTTAACAATGTCATTTTCCAGCTCCCACTTCACCAAGGTTTTCAATTTGGATGGGAGCTCTAAGTCAGATAATCATTCAAGACCACAATGTCTGGTTCAAAGCAGTGCTGACCATTTGAGCTCACAACTCTAAACTAAGACTCTCAGTTTATTAAAGCCCTGAGTTTGAAGGTGTTTTTTTTTCCCCAGTAGCTTTTTTCACTGGTGCCCTCTTTGTTTCGCAAGCTGTTATTAAAAAAAAACAATTTTTTTTTTAGGGAGATGTAAGTTCTTTGCTTTTCAGGAATTGCAGCTATCAGAAGTGATTGTCCTAGGGCCTAAGAGATCTGTGCCTTCCCTTAACACTTACAAACATGTATCATGTTGATGAATTTAGATGGTCATTTAAAGGCAAATTGCTTGTCCTACTTTTTGCTTCTTATTGATTGTCATATAATTAACTGATTCATTTCGTTAATATAATCCAGAGTGCCTGTAACCCACTTAATCAGCAGAGCCTGATCGGAAAACTTGGGTTTAATTAGACTGCTCTAATTGCCCCAATGAAATGATGTTTCCTCTGTCCTGAGCCATTACTTATAGAAGCCAGGTTTTTTTATTTTTGTATTGAGACTTCATCAGGGGCAGAGAGAATAATATTTTGCCTCCTGCCAGAGGGAGAATTTCTCTAAGCAAAGACAAAGGGGTTAGGGAGAGCAGTCCCACACGGTTAGACAAGACACATCCCTTACTACCTGATGAGGACCCAGCAGGATCAGGGGCTGTCCATGGTCCATAAGGCTGGGATCTGCCCTTGGCTTTGCCCTGCAGCTCTCTGAGTGTTCAGTAAGTATCTGAGCTTGGCAAGGAAAATTGTAACTGATTGTAAATTTCTTGCAAAAATGGACCTTCATCAGGGCTAAGCCAATTTGCAAAATCAAGCTGAATTTGGGAAATCATTTCAGCCTCCCATCCTCCCTATAAGAAATGAGGGACGTGTTTTTGGAAGTGCCAATATAACTTGACTCTGATGTTTCCTGAACCCAGGCTTTTTCATATTCACAGGTTGTGTTGTTGGCTTGCATGTGCTTATAAAGGTGAGCGAGATAAGACTGGCTAATTAGCTTGTAAACAAAATAGAACATTTTGCTTTGCATCAAATGAAATATTTTGGGTAGCTGAGTCAGGCTTATGCATGTTTAAAAACATTTTGGCAAAAAAATTAAATTAGACGCAAAGGTGGTGCAGGGGAAAATACCTTGTGGGGATTGCCTTCCTCTTGAATAAAGGGCTGGCTCCTGAAAGCAGTCCTGACAAGAGGGAAAATGCCTGAAGCACTCAAGCTGCTGATGGTTTTTCTCAGAGTGGGGGGATATAACTCGGTGGGTGAGCCTCTGTTTACAGGTACTTTTCAGCCATGAGCCTGAAGAGCTGATTAATGTGAAATTAGTGCCACAGACTGTGATTAATGCTGGATGCAGCAACAACACAGAAGGAGAAAGCTCCTGGTTTAGTCTCTGGAGGAAGTTGTTGCATTACCTGCAGGCCATCCCTCTTCCTGCTATGCCGCTGATCCCACATCCTCCTCTGTCTCTGTGCCACTAGTCCCTTCTCCATATCGCGACTCTCAAGCCATGGCCTGTGGCTCAGCATGGTGTGGAAGTCTCTGTTCTCCAGCCTGATTTTCAGCACAGGGGCAAGGTGGTATTTGGAGAAGGATGCAGCAAATCTGTAGGGTCTGACAGACCCTACACAAATCCATGAGGAAGAAAGTGAGCTTGCTGCATTTCTGGGTCTCAGAGCTCACTGGAGCAGTGGCTGTGGAGATTTTTCCCTGCTCCTTTTGCCTTTGCTGCTTTAAGGAAATAGGATTTAGCATGTCTCTTTTCCTTCTACTTTTTTTTTTCTTTTGTAAATAAACACGATTAGCAAAGATTTATTTTTTTCTCTTCTAACAGCAATAAGGATTAGGTACCACTGAAGCCAAAGGGACAGCAGTCAAATGAACCAAAAGAAACAGTGAAATCTGGTATGTAATGTTTGCAGGTGAAGGGCCCCCAGAGTGACTCAGACAAGGTCACCCCACCAGAGCTGTGCCCTGGGTGTGCTCAGGCTGCAGTTGGTGATGGAGGGGGGGATGAGGGTCAGCCCCCTCAGCCCTTCCCCACCAGGCACAGCTGTAGGAGCTGGAGGCTGTGCCAGCTCAGCATCCAGACAGCCGGGGGTGGGATGTGGATCAGCACCTGACTCGCATCACTCAGGGCTCATGACTGTGCTCCTTTGGGTGGTAATCATGCAAACGTGCCAAGAGCAGCAGCAGTGCTGGGATCCTTGCTGCTCATCTCCTGTCTCCTTCCAGCCTGTGACCTGGCTGCGTGTAGAATGGCACCAGTCCTCCAGAAAGGAATAGGATTCTTCTGCCTGAAGTTAATATTTTCAAAGCACTCAGTGTTCCCCCTCTCAGTAAGTGGCTGTGTTGGAAGGGCAGATGAGCTGTCTCCGGTGGTGATGAGAAGGGATCACAACTCCATCTGGCAGTAACTTGGTATGATCATACTCAGTTTCCCTCTCGTGGTTTGCAAAGGAATTAACTGGAAGGATATTTAATTACTTTCTCAGGTGAATATGGTCAAGATGTACTCTAAAGCTGTGACACCTTGTTTGTCATCCTGCAGTCCTGGTCTCTTCAGAGTTTCACCAGAGAAGATGCAGGTGGGACTGCTGAATTTTGTTAGAGCTGTAGCTCTTCCCTTTTGGTCACAATTACAGATTTCCACCTCTGCTTTCCATTGCAGAATGGCTGGAGCTGTCAGACACAGTCTGAGGTGTCCTTCCATTAAGAGATATTTTCTTACTTTATCTCTCCCTTATGCTGTTTTCTGCCTGGTACAATGGTCATAAGTTCTCTTGCATAGGACCTGTCCTTATTCCTGCCTGTGAAGAGCTGGATAAGAGACCTCAGTTCTTCCAAAACATTTCTTAAAAGTTTCCGTTGGTAACTGGGGAAGGCCTGCTTTCCACAGGAAAGGAAGGACCCTCAGAAAGAAAAGAAAAAAAAGGGGGAGGGTGTAAAAGAAGGGAGATCCCACAGCTCAGGGAGGTCAGTGGAGAGCCACGGCATCCACAGGGTCAGAGTGCAGCACTGGTCTCAGGGGGATGTGGTGGGGGTTGACACCCAGGGAGTGCCACGAGCTCATACCATGGTGGTGACTGGAAGACAGGCTCTGTTTGATGTGGACAAACAATATAAACGAGTATTTTTGGACTGCTTTTTTGCTTCACTCTAGAGTCCCTGAGGAAGATGTTTGGCATCCTCCCCTCTCCTTGCTTGTACTGGAGGGACTCAGTATCCTGCAGAGACAGCAAGGGAAATGACAGGATTATTCCCCATGGTGATTATCCTGTGATCTCTCAGGGCTGTATAAATGGGAGCTGATTACAGCAGAAAAGGAGTAAATTGTGTAATTAGAGAGGGGGAAGAGGGGAGGACTTAACCTCTGCCTGAAGGTGCTGGTTTGGAGAGAAGAGTGGAAAAGACAACACTGAGCAGTGTTTGTGCTGCGCCCCACAGCCCTGGAAAGGGCTGACCTGGTCCCTGGCTGCTCTTGTTGCTTTGGGCGAGCCCTTTGATCTTCCCTTCTGGACAAAGAACACAATATTTCATTCTGCTGGGACTCTTGGCCAGTTTCTTTGTGAAGAAAGTCCCTCCTGCATGTCCACCGAGCCCCAGGCTTGCAGTGTGGTTGCCTCAGACATTGGCATCACCCCAAATTTCCCTCTGGAACTTGTCATGAATGGTTAGAAGAGAAGAGCCATTGCAGGATGGAACCCACAGCAGTTCTGTGTTGGGTGTATGATGACCAAGATCTTTCCTGCTGTTCCACATGGAGCAGGAATTTTGCCTCCCCTTCCCTTTATTATTGACCCAGCCTGGCCTGGGCCATAAAGTGTGTCTGTTCCCATTGCAGGGGAAAAAAAGCACACAGCAGAACTGCTCTCAGAGCCATGGAGAGGGAGGCTATTAATGTGGATATTATTCATGCCAGGAAAAATAGCCAATTACCTTCCTATAGAAGCACTCTCTGCCCAGTGAGCCAGTAATTGCAACATCTAACATTCATCATGGAGCTCTGAAAGCATTTAGGGAATAAAATACTGGCAAATGGGTGGACTTGAAAAAGACAGAGGAAAAAAGTAAACTTAAGGCACAGGATATTCAGGGGTTGTAAAATGGCTGCAGGGAATCCATACCCACTTACACCTCAAGTCCTACAGGTGCAAG
Source organism: Lanius collurio (assembly GCA_020086605.1). Lineage (NCBI taxonomy): Eukaryota > Metazoa > Chordata > Aves > Passeriformes > Laniidae > Lanius > Lanius collurio. The sequence goes on from JACBWW010000016.1 coordinate 17,525,321, forward strand.
GATTTGGCTTTGTCTTATATCCACTCTGTTTTACGTTTTAAAGGTCCATAACTGTAATAAATGTAGATGTTTAATAAACTGAATAGTAAAATAGGATGCAACTGAGGTGGGGATACTGCAAAAGGAGCTTTCTTGATGTATAAGAAGGTCAGCTGTGCAACTGTGACACAAGTAAGTTCTTGCATTTATTTCCCAGGTTTATTAGTGAAACAACCAACAAAGGCGAGACCTATCCTCCCTTTTTTCTTCCTTGGAGGAGGAAGAGAAGACAAAGTCCTTTCAAGAGCTGCAGGGCATTGAATACGTTTGCTCTGCTGGACTGAAGGGCACATTTCACTCCCTGCCTGTCCCCAGGTGCTCCATGGACAGCATGTAGAGATTTGTCAGGTTTCTCAAGATTTATTAATGCTGTCAGCTGCTGAGGCCTCCAGGAGCCCACAGGCTCTGGGAGATGAGCTCTGAGGCCTATGAGCAGCACCTCTTCCCCACAAGCCATGTAGGAATCTCATCCTGATGAGGATGCCTTTCCTACCTGGCAATGGAAGGGTTAACTGCACGTGTCAGAGGACTTGGCTCAGTTGTTGGGGTTTCCCCTGGGTAGCCAGAAGGATAATTTAGCTGTGTGTCTTCAAAATGCTGTGGTTTTGCACCCTGTAAAACGTCTGCACTTTAAATTGCTTGGTGAGCACCAGCCCTCATTTATCATGTCAGCTGTGATCCATGGAACAGCTACAGCCCTGCTCTTTCCTGAGGACTCCTCTTTGAAGGAAAACAAATCTAGGCTGAAAGTGCTGCTGCCCTGAGTTCGCTTTTTCGCCCTGGAGTCTCACAGATACCCTTTAGGGTGCTCCAAAGGGATTTTCTCTTTGTTCCATGAGTGCAAAAAACTATGCTGGCCCATATTGACAGATTTGGGGTAAGTCATAATGTCATATAAAATATAGGTAAAGCCAACCTGTCAGAACAGGTAAGCTCGCAAAATAGCCTAACACTGTGGCAAATTGAGACAAAATTGTAAAGGGAGAGCTTCTTCCTCTGCACTGCTCTTTCCCAGGTGCCAAGGGTCACCTGCCTGCTCATCACAACGCCCGGAGCTGTAATTCCTGCTGCCAGGATTCTCTGCAGCCATGGCCACGCTCTCCACCTTTGTGTGGAGATGGCTCCCTTCATCTCCCTGCCAGCACCCGAGCTGCTGAAGAGCTGAAAGAAATGGCTTAATTGCATATTCCTTTGGACTAATTTCCCTACTACAGCCTTACACCCTGACTCTTTTGTGGCACAGCTTCTGTAGGCCAGCACTAGCCTTGCTTGAAGGGAACAGACCTGGCAGGACCTTTCTTTGGAAATTAAGAAAAAAAACCCAAATAAACAAAAACCAAACAAAAAAAACAAAAAAAAAAAAAAAAAAAAAAAAAGAAAGAAAGAAAGAAAGAAAGAAACAAAAACCCTATTTTTTTTTTCATTTTTCTCTCCCAGTCCCCCTTTGAACAGCTCTGCTTGACACAAAAATTCCTGATAAATCTCAAGTCCTCTTATTGATATATATATATAAAGCAGTGGATTGCATTTCTTTGCCGTGACCCCTTTCCTTCTTCCTTCCTGTTTTCCCTCCCTCTATCCCGCTTTCCTTCCTTCTCTCCCTCCCTTTCTTTCCCCCCTCTCTTCCCTCTCCTTTCCCTCCCTCCCTCCGCGGAGCCCCGAGCGGATCGATGCGGCTCGGCGCTGCTCGGCGCTCGCTTGGCCATGCCTGTGGCCGCGGGGCGGAGCGGGCCCGGCGCTTTTCCCGCCAGCGGCGCGCGCGGGACGTTTCCGCGTCCGCGCGCTCCCGTGAGGCGATGGTGGGTGTGGGGAGGGGGCACCGACCCGACCGGACCGGACCGGACCGGGGGGTCAGTCTGTGCCGGGAACCTCCCGGCCCCTCACTCAAGGTGTGTGTGTGTGTGTTGTGCCTCTGTTGCAGAGGAGGAGCCTGGCCCCCAGCCAGCTGGCCAAGAGGAAGGCGGGCGATGGGGATGAGGAAGAGGAGGAGGAGGACTGGCACCCCCCGACGGTGAGCGAGGGGTCCCCGGGACGTGGCCCCGTGTGAGCCTGTTCTCGGCCCCGTGTGAGCCTGTTCTCGGCCCCGTGTGACCCCGCAGCCGTGGGCATCCAAGCGCTGCATCCAGGTCACTCCCTGGTGCCTGAGCCTTCCCCATCCTCTGGGCATCAGGCCCCCGGTTTATGCTGTCGTAAAACTTTGTGTCTCGGCGTGTGGTTGGTGGAAGAACTTGGTTGTGTACTTGGTGGTGGTTACGGAAAAACATCCCTACGAGAGCTTCCGAGTGCTGTGTGAAAGGAAAGGGTAACTGGGTAATTTGGAATAGGTCCGTGTTTAAAACAGAATGTTACATCTTTTTGTAACAGGACACTAGAGGATCAATTTCACCGATTATCTGTAAGAAACAGTAAAGACCTCGTTTAGCCACTGCTCGCAGCCCTAATCCTAATATATAGTTGTGTTCTGTGTCATACAGGTCAAAGAGTCTCGCCTAATGTTTTCCATGTCAAATCCATTTTTCTGTGCCAGCAGGTGGTTGAAACCATGCTTCACGCTGAAGAGGACTGTGTTAAATCAGGAAACGGATCAATGACTTATTTATTTTCACACTTTTCTAAGTGTTTGAAATGTAGGGTTCAGTGTGAGGCCTTTCACCTGCGTAACCAGGTGCCATGGAGCCTCTGGGGAATTTGATGTAGTTTGTTCCATGCTACTGACCTTTCCTTTTCTTAATTCTGCTTTTTTTGGGTGACAGCATAGGACAAATGATAGTGTGGACAAGCCTGCCCTTTTACAGGTTAGAAGGTGGTAGTTATTTTTTTAACTAGGAAAATACTTTAAGCTTCACATAAATTAAACTTTAGGGCGCAATGACCTTGGTAGCGTTGCTGTGAGCCCTTTGGCAGTGGAGGTGAGTGATGGCTGTGTGGGCTCCGAGCTGCTTCGCTGCCTGGGCGATGGTGTGTGTGCTTGGGTGCTTACTGAGTGTGACAGCAGAGCGTCTTGTGCTCTCCCCAGCTGCCCCTGAGTTGTTCGGTTGTGGTTCTGTTTTCCAGAGCCGGAAGAGGCAGAAGGCAGCCAGTGAGATGGAGAGTGGAGAATGCTACAGGTCGCCCTTCCGCAAACCCTTGGCTCAGCTGACCAACAGACCCCACTGCCTGGACAGCAGTCAGCACGTGAGTGGGGGTTGCTGCTGGCACACACAGAGCTCACTCAGCAAGCAAGTCCAAGTGCCTCCATGGCCTCTTTTAATCAGAAAGTGCCAGGGACACAAAAAGTCTTTTGGAGAGGCTTTTTGCCAGCTCTACTCCTTCAGTGTTGAAGGAGGTGTGGAGGGAGAACTTCCTATAGTGGAAATCCTGGGTGAGGTTGTTCCATGGGTCCTTGGTGAAGGACAGTGCCCAGAGATGTGACTTGCTTTCTACCCAGGTGGGTCAAATGCTGTGTGCCTGCCTGGTTCTCTCTGGTTTTCTACTACTGGGGAGCAGATGCTGGACTGGCTGGGTGCTTGCTGATCCAGCATGGATATTCCTGCAATGGTAACCCAGCTCCTTTACATGAAATGAGTTGCCCGACTGAATTACCAAGGCAAGGGAAAGCAATAGCTTTTAAAGAAGTGAACAAAGCCTGTGGATTTAGGAAGATGGGAGCTATGAAAAATCAATTTCATGTATTAGAAAACCCAAAGGAAAACACTTTTGAAAAGCAGAACTGGTGGAGGAAATTGTGCTGAATTGTTACTTTCTTCCTTTTGGATAGTCTTGAAAGTAGTTGGAGTTGAAGCTTGAGTAGATTAAATAGAGGGACTCCAAGTACTTGGCAAAACTGAGTTCTCAAAAAATGTCCTGGACTTGTTCTCTTGAGCAATCTCTGATTTCAGACTTCTGAAATGTGTTTTCTTTCTGAATTCCTAGGAGGCTTTTATCCGCAGCATTTTGTCCAAACCCTTCAAAGTCCCCATTCCAAATTATAAAGGTAAGATGAGGAGGTTTAAGGATTGTCTGTGTTGGCTGACTTGGGTAAAACAGATGATGCTTAGACCTGTCAAATATATCTGTGGGGATTATTGTTATTTTTTACACTGATGCATATGTTCCAGAAATCCTGACTTAATTTTGAAAGAAAAATACTGGCATATTAGCAAAGTCTTCATATTTCTTACTAGTGTTTAGTTTGGATAATCCTACATTTCAGAATTGGATTTTGTAGTCTTACTGCTATGTATTTGATGTACTGCCAGGAGATTTTACACCGTATCACAAATACAAAAGCAAAATGAATTCCAAGCCACGAAGGTTTATCATTTAAATAATGATGCTAACAGACAGAAGGCTGAGGTGAAAAAGATTGTATGTGCCAGTTTTATTTCTGCTTGGCCTGGTGTGTTGAGTCTCAAGGTGATCTTCAAAACAAGATCATTTTGAAGTTCAAAGCCTCAGCTGGTTTGAATCAGTGAAACATAAGATCTTGGAAACAAATGGGCCTGTTCGTGTCCCCTGCTTCCCCTTCACCCTCCAGCTTAAAAACCTGAATGCAGATCAACCAGTTTCACTCAAACTTTAGTTATAAAAATGTCTGTAAGCAGGCACTGAATATGGAATGACAAGCCCCAAAAGAGTTTGGCAAAGCTTGCTTCTGGAGAAGCGGATTTGTCAGGAGGCTCAAACAGAACTGTAACTGGCAAAGCTGATTTCTGTGGCTGTTACTTCACTCTCTTAATTGGGAAAAGTGGCTGTTTCTTGTGCTTTCTTTCTTCTTGTGTGTACACTACTGCCTCAGCTTGTGATACACTTCTGTTTTGCAAGGAGCTTTAGCAAACAGTGGACAAACAGACTGATTGAATCTTTTTCAAGCAAAATCAATCCTAGGAGCACAGTTGCCTGAATTTTGATGGAAAAAGGGATTTCTATGTAGGTTCTTGTGTTCATCTCCATTTCAAAACTATGACATCAAAATACAGTACTAGGGAAAGGGACTCATGCTTGGTTTCTGCTTTTCACAGAAATTGGCTCCAAGGCCAAACATCTACTATTGCTCAGCAGAGAGAAAATAATACCCCAGAGCAGGTAGTGACAATATGAGACTGACTGTGATACTGTAGAACTTTGTCACTATTAAAGATCAATCCTGACCTTGCATCAGAGATACAACTCTGGCTAAGTCTGTGTTAGGTGACCCCAAGAGAGGGTTTCACCCAGCATATTCTAGATGTAGGAGTGTATTTGTTGAACTGTTGAGGTATACATTCTGGAACCCTCCTTGGCTTTCAAAAATCTAGAACAACCAGTGCCATTGCTCCGTCTTTGCCTCTGTTCCTTTGTTCTGTTTATTCCTGCTGCTGAGCTTCCCACTGCGCTGCCAGAGTGCTGCCAAACAATGGCCCTGCTTAGGTTTGCTGTCTGCACCAGCTGGGTGTGCACCTCCACTCCAGCACCCAATTAATTCACTGTTCCTAAGTGTAATCAGACTCTGCTGCAAGGCTCTGCTTGCTTCCTGGAAGATGTTGTTTGAGTTATGCCTTTGTTTGCTTTCAGGGCCCCTGGGATTGCGCTCGCTGGGTGTCAAACGGGCAGGAGTGAGGAGTCCTCTCCATGACCCATTTGAGGATGGAGCTCTGGTTCTGTATGAGCCCCCAGTGCTGAGTGCCCATGACCAGCTGAAAATAGACAAGTAAGTCATCACCTGGCGTGAATGCTGCAGCTCTGACTTCTTTCTGGGTGTGGGTTTATGTGCTTTTGTCCCAAATATGTTTGAGCTGGGGTCTGAACATCAAGGGGAGTTTGATTCCAAGTATTCTGCCTGGATTGGTTCAGGTGTGGTTACAATCAAAGAAGGAATGTATCCATGCTGGATTGTTTGTGTTCTTTCACTGACTTTTTCATCTCTCCTGTCAAAAATGTAAACCTGTTGCAGGGAATGAGCATACACACGTGGAGAAGTTGCTTAGAAAATATTATGGCTTAGTCGTTTGTCAGGAAACATCAACATCTAAGGACAAGCAAAGGGACGTGACTGACAAATGTTAGGCTGCCTACTGGTTTTTGTTCTGAGGTAGTTTCTTTTGTGCTATTGTTATAACTTAAAGAGGCTGTCAACTGGATCTTCATGGACAGAGAGGGGGTTTTCTCTCTCTCCAGAAATGTAGTTACGATATTGTTATAGAAACAAGAAAAATAATACTGACTTTTTAACTATCTGAACCACATTGTGGCCTTGTTTTAACCACAGCCCACATACATGGTTTCACTGATGTTTTAGACTGTGGGTAGGTCTCTAACTTGATTCTCAAAGCTGAATTAATCCATTTTTCACTTTCTAGTTTGAAATTGCTTCCCCTGTGCCACAGGGGAGTCCTCAGTATAACAGTGAGATTTAACAAAACTGAAACATGTGCCAAACTCCTTAATCACACTCTCTTCTTTCTTGACTGCTTTTTGCAGGGACAAGGCACCTGTCCATGTTGTGGTGGATCCTGTCCTCAGCCGTGTTTTACGACCCCATCAGAGAGAAGTAAGTTTTCCACTGGGACCTGAGGGCCAGAGGGGTTAAATTTTCTGTTGGGACCTGAGGATGTGGCTGGAGGATTTGGTCCATTTCAAAAAGTCGCAGTTCCTCTGCTGGGGTTGTTACAGGTTTGCATAGACCTCAAAGACTGACAGCCTAACAGACTCCAGTCTGTTGCAAATACAAAGTGAAACATTTGTTTTAAGCATCCTCTGAAAGGCCTGAATGCAGCTGATACTCCCTGTCTCTTTTCAAGCAAAGAGTCAGGGCTGAAGGTCCTGCCTTTACTTACCTTGAAGTCTGGAGATGTAGCTCTGCTGGGTGGAATTCGGTGTGGAAGGTGATGGGTCATAGTTACAATAAACTATTTTTCACCCCAGTCTTGAGTCAGGCAGGGCAGACTATCCACCACCATTTTACTTCTCAGCAGAATTGATTGGATCTGCAGTCCCTGAGCCAGGAAACACTGAGGCTCCAATTTCTGGTACCATGTTCCCAACAAAGTGGAGAGTAGGTTCCTACTTCAGTGTGCTTTGTTTGGAGACTGCTCTTGGTAGGTGTGAGCTGACCCTGACCTATGCAGACTTGAAATTTGACAGTGGAAGCTGCCAAAAAACATTTTATGTTGTAAATACGTGCAACATCATAATTTGGCAGCAGTGGGTACAACTGTCCAAATGTCTGATATCTGGACACCTTGAAGTTCATCCCAGATGCAGTATATTATCATTTAAGTCTGGAGGCAGCACAGATGGAAGCTGTGATTGCTGATCTTGCAGGCTAAGCAGGTCAAGCTGGATGTCTCCCTGCATGAGAGATCTTCAGATAGCTCTGAGAGCATTGTAGGCTGCTCATGGCTTGTAGTTTTATCTTGGATCTGGTACTGAACCTGTGTCCCAGTGTAATGCTCATCTCTGACTACATAGCTGGAGGCACTCTGGTTTTGGGTAAACTACTGCCTGCTGATGCTTTTGTCCAGTAATCAAAGTTATGTTGGTGTCCTAGGCACACTTCTTTTTGGCAGGTAAATATTGATGATAAAGCAGTTTCTGCTCTAGTCTGATTAATAAGTCTCTGCCTGCTAAGATTCCTTTGCTGCTTTATTCAGCTGATGCTCCTAAATGGTCGTTCAGCTCTGCTCCAACTTTACTGTGACTTATGCCCAGGTGCTGGTTCTGCAGCCAAATGCAGTCATGTAGTCAGTAATGAACTTCATATATGTTCAGCTGGCTTAAATAAATTCCATTAACCCGTAACTAAAGGCCTAAGAAAGAGAGAAAGAAAAGAACTTGAAAGTACAAGTCAAGGTGCTCCATCTTCAAGTCCTAAATAGTGGAGGAGAGAGGGGTGAATCTTTACAAGTGTGTTTAGCTTGTGTCCCACACTCCCTGCTCTGTTGGCACAATGCTTGTAGCTTGTACCTTCCCAGCACAATGCCCTGGTTTTCTTTGACTCTCTTGTCATCACATGCTACAGGAACATTTTGCAGTTGTCTCTCTCTTTTTTTTTTTCCTTCCCCCCCTCCCTTTATCTATCTCAGTGATGTGTCAGAGCCTAACACAGGGCTGAGCTCTTCTCCCACCATGTGACATGGGTTATAACCTCAGCTCTGTGTCTTCTCTAAAGCTAAATCTGCTTTGGACCTTGAGCCCCCAGGTGAGTCACTCACTGCTTCTAAGCAGAAGTGATGAAGGCTGATGATGGTATTCTGGGAATTAATCGGGCAGCAGAAACAACTCTACTCACTCTGATTCTTTAAAATTACCTAATTGGGTGTTGTTAAGATGATAAACCACTTTGAAATGATTGATGCATGTTAGTTCATGGCCAGGCCCTGTCTAATGCAGCCAAGAGTAGAAATTTCTGGGAATTCACGTTAGGGAGCTCATTGTAATTGTACAAGTAAAATGTACTGAGATTTTGTGCATGAGGTACATATTGGCACCAGTAATGCTGTTCCACTCCAGATGTGGCGACATTTTAGCTGTGCCTCGGGTGATTTCCCTCTGTCTCATTAGAACACTGCACATCCCCAGGGATGTGTGTGCTACACAGATCTGCTGTTTGTTGTGCTGTCAGTCCTGTGCATTGTGGTAATGAAATTGTCACTCTGCTGATGTCCCCATCCTGCTCTGAGAGAACAATTTTTTGGCAGGGGGTGAAATTCCTCTGGGACTGTGTGACGAGCCGGCGGATTCCTGGGAGCCATGGCTGTATCATGGCAGATGAAATGGGGCTGGGCAAAACTCTCCAGTGCATCACACTCATGTGGACACTTCTCCGGCAAAGCCCGGACTGCAAACCTGAAATCGAGAAAGCCGTGGTGGTGTCTCCCTCCAGCCTGGTGAGAAACTGGTACAATGAAGTAGAGAAATGGCTGGGGGGAAGGATCCAGCCGCTGGCCATTGATGGAGGCTCCAAAGAAGAGATTGACCGTAAACTAGGTACAGAAATGTTTGCAATCTGTGCGTTCGGCTGGTTGAGGTCAAAATCTTGCATTGGAAGAAGCCTGCAGCAGCTCATGTGAACATCTCTGTGCAGTCACTGGATCTCTGCACACTCGTGGCTGTCTCTCCACTTACATGTTTAGATCACGTCCTTGCATGTTTGGTAATAGTTGATCTTTTGGCATAATCCAAATCTAGTCAGGTATTATAGTAGTCCCAGTGCTGTTATATTGCTCCAGCCAGATGGCAGGAAAGGAGGCAGAAGGACCATGGAAATGGGAACAGTTTTGGGGAAAGAAGAATGGATGGATATATGTGGGTGGAAGGGTTTTCTCAGATTTTTAAGGCAAAAGATTTGACTGTTTGACCGGTTTTCTATTAGTTTTCCTCATCCTTCTTTTTTTTTAATTTTTTTTGCTTTTTCCCCTTCCCATCTGCAGTTGGCTTTATGAACCAGCGTGGCCTGCGAGTGCCTTCTCCCATCCTGATTATCTCCTATGAAACCTTCCGACTCCACGCCGAGGTGCTGCAGAAGGGCAGTGTTGGGCTGGTCATATGTGATGAGGTACGGGGGCACCTTTAAGGAGAATTTATTCCTGGTGTTTTCTCAACATCTGGGTGAAACTGGATTTGCTTTCTTAAAAGGAGACTGGACAGAGGGAAATAAGATGTAGCTGTGGATAACACACATTCAGGTGTTGTTAGAGGTTCTAAGTAATAAAATCAACCATACTGGGTGAGCTTGAATGGGATATGGTGTCTTCATGAGCCAAGATAGGAAGAAAATCCAATTGGTGGTAACTGTGTCCACTTGCAGGTGTCTGATGGGTCCTACTAGGGCCTTCTCTACGTGAAATACGTACCAGAAAGGAGGTCCATGCCTGTCTCTGACTGTTAGGTAGTGTCCTGGCTTACTGGTTTTCATTCATTGCTGTGTGTCTTTGTTAAAGTGGAAAATACTTTCTGTTTGGCCTGGCCTCACATTCTGCATGGAAATTTTTAATTTGTCTCTTTTTGGAGCAAGGGGTTTCTGGAGGCTTCTGAGGTCTCTCTCAACCTAAATAATCCTGTGATTGAGCATGCTCTTCTGAGTAATGTTGGCTGCTGTCAGCCATTATATTTGGCATTCTGTGCTTGTGAGTGAATTTGAAGGATGCTCCCATGGCATGACCTTCTTCTCTCTGTAGTCTCATGCATGGAGCAGAGGTAGGAGAGCTGGGTGAGGAGTTACCTCGTGCTGCTTGTTCAAGGGGAGACAGAGCTGGCTTGACTCCCTGCACACTGGATCAAGCTTTACCAAGCTTTTGTTGTCAAGCTCTGCTTTCACGTGGCCGCAATTGAGTTGTTTTTCTCATTTGTTGTTCCCTATTTGCAGTTATAGGGAGCGAGACCCAGAGATGCTTTGGAAGGACAAAATAAAACAAGTGTCCTCTGCCTCCTTGAAACGATCAACTGGAGCCTGGCAGGGCTTGAGGGGATTAATTAAATAGCGGTGCCACCCAGTGGTTTGGCTTTGTAATTGCCAGAACAGAGCCGAGAGAGGCTTAAAAAGAGCGAGTGTCCCCAGAAATGTATCTCCCATAAACCTTTTATCTGCCAGTCCATGACTGCCCACACCTCTCAGTGCCCCTGGGATGGGACCAGCACGTAGGGAGTCTGGGAACCCATGTCCTTGGCCTTGTGGTTTCTGTACATTTCCAGTAAATATTCACCACTGCCGCTGTCTGGCACTCGTAAAAAAGCATCTTATCACTCGTGCTTCGTCCTACACAGCACTCAGATGCTAATAAAGTTTCTTTCCCCAGGCATGAGAAATTGCACCTGTATTCAGATTACCCCTGTAGGAAGTGAAGAACCTCTCTTTATTAGTGTGCAAAGGTCTGGCAATCCTCTACATAGGAGGCCTGTGATCTTGACCTCAGGTGAAGCAGTTTTTACTAGTCCAGAGTTCAGTGCTTGTGCTGATAGCTGAAAACATTCCCATCTTTGAACAGGAAACAGTTCTTAGGGTTATACTGTGTGATGGTTGTTATTTTCATGGTAGACTTTCTTGCCTGGGTGGAGCTCAGATATTCCTGGTCTTGGAAGCTTGTAATGTCTTGTTTCCTCACATAATGGCTTCAGGTTTTTCACTAGATCCTTGTCTTTGAAACAAGTCTGTTGCAAGACTCATTCCACTACTAGGAAAGGGAAAAGTAGTGAGATGCTTTTTATCAAGCTGCTTCCTAACAGGGCCATTGGATTTATCAGCCTCATTTCTTTTCTCTATTTTAAAGGGCCATAGACTGAAGAACTCTGAAAACCAAACTTACCAGGCTCTCAACAGCTTAAACACACCTCGACGAGTCCTTATCTCAGGCACCCCCATTCAGAACGACCTGCTGGAGTATTTCAGCCTGGTGCACTTCGTCAATTCAGGCATCCTGGGTAAGAGATCAATGTGTGGGAGATGTGAGGGAGGGGAAGGGGCTGGCCAGGCTTCTCTCAATGCCAGCAAAAGCAACAACTGAGACATTGGTGAAAAGTCATGTCAAGGGCTTGGAACTAGATGATCTCCAAGGTCTTTTCCACTTCAAACCTGTCTGTGATTCTATGAGACTTAGTCTCTTCCTCTTTCTATCCGAAAAGCCTTGGTCAGAGTCCCCTGTTTTAGAGGCCATGTATCATCTGAGCTGATTCAACAAGATTGTAAAGCAAAGTACACCAATTTAACAGGTATTTTGGAAGGAGAATCAGGGTAAAATAAATACGTGAAACTGAGTGCTACTGTAAATGATTTCTTTGTTGCTGTAACTTGTCACCCATGATTGTCGCAGGTTGCTGGGCATCCAGTCCAAGAGGCATCTCATTAATTCTAGTACATGCACAACTCTAGTTAAACACAATTCATCAGATTCTTAGTCTTGCAAGCAGAATTTGGGCTTAATCTTTTCCGTTCAGCTGTTCTGCCCCCAGGAGCTTCCAAGGAAAGGATGGAATGGGTTGGTAGATGTTCTACATCTGCTTTTCCCGTGTGCTTCAATTTTGGGTAGTTACTACAGGGAGCTGATGGGATTTCACCTGCCCCCCTTGACCTGTACTTTGGGCAAGATAGCTCTCCCTGTACTTGCAGTTCGTTCTTTCTGAGATGAGGTTAATGGTGTAACTACTGCAGCAAAGCTGCATGCACTCAGTAGATGTTTTTCCCACTTTCAGCCTGTGGCCAGTAATAAGCAACTGATTACAGATAATTTTAGAGTAGGCACAGATAATGCCTGTGCTGTTGTTTGCAAGGACAAAATCTGGGAATAAAAGTATAACTGGAATGTGAGCAAAAGCAGTATGTGCCTGACAGTTGAAGTAAAATCATGTGACCTTTGGCTTTGCACTGTTGTTGGAGTACAAAATAATTTTCTGTTGTATTGATTTACCTGCCTTGTTTGAGTCTCTCCTGGCTAGAAAGAAAAACAATCTCATGGATGGGATGAGGGTTTGTTTTATCTGCTGGGCTCTGTTCTTGGGGTGTGATAGCTGGGGCTGTGAGATGCTCATCAAAGGTTCTTTGGTAGTAATTGTCACCTTTTCACTTCTATTTTATACAGGAACTGCCCAGGAATTTAAAAGACATTTTGAAATGCCCATCTTGAAAGGAAGAGATGCAGATGCAAGTGAAGCTGAGCGACACAAGGGAGAAGAGAGGCTTAAAGAGCTGATCAGTATTGTGAACAGGTGAACTTCATCTCTCTTCTCTTTGCAGAGCTTTTGCATAAGCCCTGCTATCTTCCCAAATTAAAGTTGTAGTTGTAATGAATTCTCTTGCCTGTTACATCTATTCAGCAAGTGATGGTGCAAGTATTTATTGCCTAAGAAATCCACATAGCATGGAGCTTTAGTCTGATAAATGGTACTGACATGGCACAGTCAGCTGCAGTCACCTCCAAGCAGTACTGTCAGGTACCGAATTATTCTTTGACTCCTATGTTTATGTTTTCTCCTGGGAGCTGAATAATCAGGCAGCATCCTTTTATTTATGTTAAGATAACTACAGGTTTGGGCTGGATCAGACTTGAGATCCATCCAGCCCAGATGCTGAGTAGCAGAAGGAGTATAAGGAATGTCACTCAGTTCTGCTGTTGATTCCCCAAGCCACAAAAGAGTCCAGCTAACACGTAATAGTTGTGTTGGCTTTGTAGGGCTGATAGGAGACTACAAGTGTCAGAGATGGGATTTCTGATCCCCAAGAAGCACCTCTGTAATGTGAAGTGCTGCCTTATTTATCTTTGGTTGATTTGTGGTATTTGTTTAAACCTGTTTTTTCTTCATGAATACAACCAATTTATCCACATCTGCTGGCAGTTGCTTGGCTCTGTAAAAACTTCCTAGAAAAGACTTGAATTCTCAGCACTGCTGGTGTCTTCAGTTCTTTTTATTATTTGTTTGTAGGTTTTGTTTGGTGGTTTTTGTTTGTTTGGTTTTATTTTTTTTTTGATCTGATCATTTGCAGCCATCCCAAATACAATCCTGCAGTTCATGGTCATGGTAAATTAAATTTCACACTAAGTATAGTCACTCCATACTAACAGTCCTCACCATGACTCAGATCACCTTGCAGAAGCCTAAGAAAAAGGAAAGGTTGGGAGGAGAAAAGCTTATTCCTTCTTGAGGTGCATTTATTTCTTTTTATAGTTGACGGAAAATGGGTGTAAAAGTGTGTTCAGGAATGCCTGTGCCTGGCTCTGTTGAGGTCTGTCCCCTTTCCTTTACTGTGCAACAGTCATGATACACAAATAGGAAAGACAAGGCACAAAAGTAGTTGCAGATAACCTGTTGAATTCGGTGGGAATTGCAAATGGGACAGTGATGCAAGGCTGGGAGTGTGCTGGAGAAGGCATCTAATCAGTCTTGCTGTCCTAAGGTAGAAGGTGTTAGACCTAGACCATCTCTTAACCCCCACTCAGCGCTGAAGACCTTGCAATTTTCCTAGGACACCTTTTCCAGGGCATTGCTGTCTTTGCAGTTAGAAAATGCTCTTAATGTGAAACATAAATCTTCCTTACTGCCATTTAAGCCTATTACTTTTCATCCCGCTGCTTATGGGTTCAGAGACCAGATTATTCCTTTATTTACCAGCCTTTGACTGATTTTAGGGTTGTCATATATCCCTGCTGTCTTTCTTCTATAGAGTTTTGTAACATATTTTTGATGCTTCCTGGCAGAACTGGGTTTCTGCACCTTTAACTCTGTCTCAGCTCAGCACTTTTTCTAGTCCATTCCAGCTTCCTAAAGCATGGCAAAACTGCTCCATGGGGCATTTCCAGAGCCACAAAGGATATGTCCTTTTCTGGATTCTTGGGCCAGGCAATGAGCCCATCTTGGCCAAGGATGGCTACTGAGTTATTAAATGGGGAGTTGCCTGCCTATACTTTGGGTTATGCCCTCAGTTTGTGGTGGTTGATTCCCATCCTTGTTTGCTGTCCATGCTGCTGATCTGTTGTAGTTCAAATTGCAAATGCTGTTGGTAGTCTGAGGAAGAGCAGAGATTCTCTCGTGACTGAGCTCTGTGTAGGTGGAATCATGTCTGATCCCTCCAAATCTCATGAACCACGTTTGGAAGCCTTGCAAAGACAATGGGTTATATGGGGCTCTGTAATACACTTCATGTGGGTGGTGGGTGTCTGGCTTCTGCCATGTGTTGGAGAGTCACAGACCTATGGGGAGAAGACAGCAGAGGGACTGTGCTGACCACTTGAGGAATAGTAGTGATAAAACAGAGTTATCCAAGCATCTGATGGTAATTTCTCTCCCTGCAGGTGTTTAATTCGGAGAACTTCAGACATCTTGTCCAAATACCTGCCAGTGAAGATTGAACAGGTGGTCTGCTGCAGGTACCAAAAAGCATCTGCTGTGTCTGGGAAATAGTGGAAGCCATAGGAAGGACTGAAAAATTGCAAAAAGCCCTTCCATTCGTGTGGTGACTGCTTCCCTCTAGGAATGATGTAGTCATTGGTAATGTTGCTTTTCCTCCTGAAGCCACAGCCCACAACTGGTGGTTCTGCCAGCCAGCTGGTGAGCTCTGGGCAGCTGTGTAGAGCAGAGTCCTGGGCTGTGCAGTCTCTGCAAACTTCTCTTCCAGCTCTGGCAGATAGCAGTGCTCTACCAGCAGCCTTGGGGGCAGCTCTAGGCTGTCTGGGCTGTAGCTAAAAAAACTGAGCTGAAAGAAACACTGTGTAGATTGAGCAGGATGGGTTTTTGTTTGGCTGCAGACTGGGGCTGCAGAGCTCTTGTTGTGTTTCAGACTGACACCTCTGCAGACTGAGCTGTACAAGAATTTCCTGAAGCAAGCCAAGCCAGTGGAGGAGCTGAAGGAGGGCAAAATCAGTGTTTCATCTCTCTCTTCTATCACTTCCTTGAAGAAGCTCTGTAATCGTGAGTTGTTCACTTGGATTTGGGTTCTGCACTGTTAATGAACATTTTTGGGTCTCCCTTGTGCATGCCACAGCCTCTGAGCTCTGTTTATTCTCCAGATCCTGCTCTTATCTATGATAAGTGTGTGGAGGAGGAAGAAGGATTTATGGGAGCCCTGGACTTGTTCCCTGCTGGCTACAGCACCAAATCTGTGGAGCCTCAGCTTTCAGGTACTGTGGAACTCAGCAGTACAGATGTGCTACCTAACACAGGCAGCCATGGGATTGTATTTAACATCTTACAAGTGCCCCTCCAAATTGGAAATTCTGCTGTAGCTTTTTCTTTCTTTCCTTTTTATCCAGGCAAGATGCTGGTTTTGGATTACATCCTTGCTGTTACCAAAAGCACCAGTAACGACAAGGTGGTTTTAGTGTCTAACTATACTCAGACACTGGATCTGTTTGAAAAGCTCTGCAGGAGCAGAAGGTTTGTCTTTGGGTTTTGCTGGTTTAATCCTGCTAGACTTAACCTGTAGCCTATGCTGTAAAAGAACTGGCTGTTTTACACTTTCTATCAGTAGGAACTTGTGATCTTTTAGCTCAGGTGTTCCTGAATTGGAACTAATGTGGCTTGTGCTTTGTCTCCTGGGGTCACTCAGCAATCTGGCCCTCTGCTAATGTTTCTAAAGCCCATTCTGTTATAAGGCTGATGGTGACAGATTTTTCTGTTTTAAGTAGGATGCTCTAAAGATGGCAGCAGTCAGATTGTAGTAAATGCTCTCTGTTCCAGGTATTTGTATGTCCGACTGGATGGCACCATGTCCATTAAAAAGAGAGCAAAGATTGTGGAGCGATTCAACAGCCCCTCGGTGAGTAGAACCTGCCAGATGTGAGCAGCTCTCCTGCCAGTTCTGAGTTCTGTGAGTAAAAGCATGGCTGCCTCTGTGCTCTAATCCAAGGCTGCCTTTTTGCAGAGCCCTGAGTTCATCTTCATGTTGAGCAGCAAAGCAGGTGGCTGTGGTTTGAACCTGATCGGGGCCAACAGACTGGTGATGTTTGACCCCGACTGGAACCCAGCCAACGACGAGCAGGCCATGGCTCGCGTGTGGCGCGATGGCCAGAAGAAGATGTGCTACATCTACCGACTGCTTTCGGTGAGGCAAACTCCTGTCCCCTCCTCAGCATGGAGCTCTGGGTGCCAGCCCAGACTGCAGCTGCTCTGACTGGGGCCAGAAGGGAAAGAAAGAACTCTTTTGTGTTGGTGACCAGAATTGATTGGAACTTAATTGCTTCCTACCCTTAGATGTGTTGCCATGGAAAACCATGAAGGTTCTAGCTGGAGGGTCATTACTGCAGCCCTTGGTTTCTAGCAGTGGCTGGCTTCTGAGACATAGAAACAACTGTGGCTTTGCAGATAAGATGTTCCTTTGAAGTCATTTAGGCATCTGACTTCTTTAATTTCATGGGGTGGCTGATGCAGAAGTTGCTGTTTTTCAGTCAGGCTGCAGTCTGTTTCAGTTGGGTGTATGTGTACTTAAGAAACAGCAAGTACATTCCTGGAATTACAGCAGCATTTGGGATGGAGCTGCCAGTGAGCAGGTGGAATAGCTGTTCTGTAGAGGAAAACCGTGAAGGAGACTAATCTTTTCAGGCTACTCTTAACACTGTCCAGCAGTGCCAGTAGTGATTACTGCTTAGAAGTGTCCCTTCTCTGCCCTTGTTCACCTCTCTCTCTTTAGTTCAGACTGTGGGATTTTTTTGTTTTGTTTGGGAGGGGGAAGTTGTTGGGTGGGTTTTTTTGTATGTGGTTTTTGTTCTTTTTTTTTGTGTAAGCTTGGGTTCCTTGGTCAATTACTATTTTTACTTTGAGAAAACAGACATTATTTGCCCATCTTTTCTTAATGGATTTCTTCTCTGACCTGGCTGCACTTGGAAGCAGGGAGCTCCTTTGTTTTTAGAAACAGGAAATCAGTCTGCAAATCATGACTAATCACCCCCCTCCTTGGTATACATTCGTTTGCAAAACAGACATTTTGCTCTTAGATTTTTGCCTTAGAAATGTAGCATGCTGAGCTTCCTGCACATCTGCTCTGGAAGCAGACATTCCCCTCCAGACAGGATGTGATTGATCTGTGTGTGGGTGAACCTGCAAATAGTGCTGATGGTGTCACCCAGGGCTAGACCTTGTTGCTGCTTCTTGGGGAGATTGTGGTTGGGATTTTTTGTCAGGGAGCAGCTGTAGCTGCTCAGCTCCTTTCCCTTCCTTCTTGTCACCACAACCTGGTTCAGTGTGTGAGCTTTAGCGATGAGTGGCAGTTCCACTTCTTCCTCATCCATATCTCCACTGAATCCACTTCTGTCACCACAGGGAAAGACAAGCAGAGTTGGGTTAGATCTGCAACAAAACAGATGTGGTTGGAGTGCAGTTACTTGAACTGTCATCTGTACTGGTGAGGCGCTGAGTGGTCCTGACATCTTAATGCCATTTGATCTGTGACACTTTGCCAGTGTAGTGCTCCTTCAACACCAGTGTTCCAACTGTGCTTCATCTCTCACTCCCCTGTAGACAGGGACCATAGAGGAGAAGATATTCCAGCGCCAGACCCACAAGAAGGCCCTGAGCAGCTGTGTGGTAGATGAAGAGCAGGATGTAGAAAGGCATTTCTCACTTGGGGAGCTGAAGGAGCTCTTCACACTGAATGAGACCACTACCAGTGACACCCATGACAAGTGAGTATTCTGAATGACTAATGGCTGGGATAACAAAAGTTTGGTTGTGTAATTTGGGGTTTCCCAGGCACCAGGAGTAAGTCCAGAGAGTGAGCCTCAAGTGTTTCTGCTTCTGAAGCTGTTAACCACCTAGACATGAGCACTTCATTGCTGTCCTCCCTTTTTGTTGTCTAGAAAAGCTGTGCTGGTTGGACAGGTGAGCAAACAATCTTGTAGCTGCCTGTTTTGGAGACTGAAATACTGCAGCTAATGAAAAAACTGATCAGAACTGTTCAAATTGTTGGAGCTCATTGGTCCTTCCTTGCTGCTCTCTTCCTGGTGGTCTGTGGTCTCCAACTGCTGAACTGCTTTCATACCAGGCCTTCTCCACTGGATAAGAATTTATAAAGCCAACCCAAGTGCTGTTCTGGGAACGAAAAGAATCCTCCATTGTCTGCCCTTCACCCCCAGCCCAGAGACCTGGGGTATTATAGCCACCAGAAAGAGGACAGGCAGTGCAGGAAAAATGCTTCACTGTGAAAATTGAGACTCTTAGTTCAGGCAAGAAGTGAAGGGGATTAGTTTTAAGCTGACTCAAAGCTTAACTCAGTGTAGGTATCCATTCTGCATGGCAACAGCCCTTGCTGGCAGGGCTGCTGCTGCTCTTTGTCTCCTGAAGTGACAGCTCAGTAGGGCATCTCCAAAACAGCCTCAGTACAACCTGGTGGCTCTGGTGGGAGCCAGGATGGAGTGTTTTGGAGCATGCTGTGCTCTTCTGAATTCAGGAGTCCTGATGCAATGCTAATAAGGTGTTGGCAGCAGTCAGTTCAGATCTGCCTTAAGCAACATCCCACACCTTTCAAGAGAAACTCCTGAACTTCTTCTGGGTCCTGCTGGACCATTCCCACATGGTTAAACATGAAGAGGAACTGCCATTAGAAACAGAACCCCAGGTTTTCACATTGTGAGTCACTCCTTATGTGTCACACACACCGGAAGGTAGTTGTGTGTTTAAATGAAATGCAGTAGTAATTCAGAAGCTGACAATCCAGCTCCAGTGGAGTTAATCCAACTACTAGGGGGCTGCACTTTTAAACAGCCCCTGCACTGAAAGAGCAGAGGAGCCCTGCACTGACCTTGCACCGACCTTGTTGCAGGATCAAGTGTCGCCGCTGTGTGAACGGGCACCAGGTCCGGCCCCCTCCTGACGGCTCCGACTGCACCTCGGACCTGTCCCAGTGGCACCACTGCGCAGACAGGCGGGGGCTGCAGGACTCTGTGCTGAAGGCTGCTTGGGACGCTGCCGTCACCTTCACTTTCCACCATCACTCCCATGAGGAGCAGCGAGGGATTCCCTAAGAGGTTACTGTCCCCTGTGGGGGCAAGGGCAGGCTCAGTGGCAGCCTGCCCCACTTTGATCCCTTTCAAGGAAAGGGACAGTGGGTAGCTGTGCATGCTGGACGTTGTGTGGGTGTGAGACAGCAGAACAGTGTGGCTTTGGAGTGGCTGGAAGGCCCTTGGCAGTATTGAGTCTACTGCAGTGGCAAGGAGTCCGTGGCTTTTTCTCTGCTGTTGCATTGTGTGCCTGAAAAACACCCCCTTGGGAACTGGGAATAACGGGACCTTGCATGCTTGATCAGATTTAGTACTGGTTCTCTTGCCTTTGCTGTCTGTGCCTTCTACTCAGCCAGGTTTTGTCTTCAGGTTTAAGTTGAGCCAGGAGTTTTATTGCTTTTGATGTGCAGTCAGGTTTTTTTCCTTGACAGCTCTGGCTTACAGCTGCTCATCAAAACTTGCAGGATCCATTTTTGTTGTGACGTGTGAACCTTGCTAGTTACTTGGGAACAAGAGGATTTTGTACAAGGGAAGAAAATTTTTAGCTTGTATGTTGAACATCTGGCCTGAAAACTCATGCAAGCGGTAGGAAATTAGGCTCTATTCCAGTAACTCCATTTCTAAAACCACTTGCTTTGTTATGGGCAGGATCCCCTGATCTAGCAGTGTTTTAAGGAGATCACATTATATGACAGTAATAAAAATCACAGTTTGGTACATTATGGGTCTTAATTATAATTTTATTATAAAACTGTTACAAAATAACAAACTATTTAAAACCTCTGTAAAATGACTGGAAAAGGGCAGTGTGATTGCAAATAAACAGCAAGCTACTTGGTACATAAAGATCTTTTTTGGTATAAAGTACAGCTTTCCAAATGGAAAAGGTCAAGGGTGGGGGCTTTGTTAGCTTGTTTTCTACTCCCTTTAAGTAAAGGAGTTCTTGCTTCACAGATCACAGAATAATGAAGGTGGCAGGGTTGTCAGGTGATCCTGTCCAATACCTCCTCAAAAACAAGATCACCTAGACCTGGTTGCCAAGGACCGCAACCTGATGGCTTTTGAGTCTCTCCCACACTGGAGCTGGTTCTTGGTGAGGCATTAGGTGAAACAATATGAAATTTGTCACAACACCCAGTGACATAAACAACTGTTTGTTCAGAAGCTCATTTGATGAATGTCCCGCTTAAAATACTCAAAAAGATGGTAAGGGTTAGGTCACCTGGAAATAGAGCTGTTGGCCCACGTGGTCTGATGTGGCATGTCAATGTCACACCCCTTCTTCAAATGAACACCAAAGTGAAGAGAACAACTCTGTACTGCTTGAACTGAGGAAGAAACCTCCCCCTGTGCTGTGAAATCAGAACTGCTTCGTTTAAGCTCATGGGGTTTCTCCTGCTCCTCTGTCCCTCACATGACACTGATGTAGTCAGCGAAGGCCTGGGAGGAGTCCCACGAGTCGTTGACTACACTGCACACGGCTTTGAGACGCTGCAGCGCCTCTTGGGCTGTTTCTGCATCCTGGTCCAGCCAATTTTGGAAGAGGCGGAGGTGCGTGAATGGAATCTGTCCCCCTCTCTGCTGGATGTGGCCTTCCAGCTTCTTTGTGAACTCCAGCAGCCCATCAGGTTTGATGCAATTTGAGCTTTCCAGGGAAAGAAGAAAAAGAAAGCCATTAAGAGTCTAGGCTGTAATTTGAGCAGTTTAAATTACTGTTCCTTCTAGTAACTGCCTGTATCTGAGGTATTTCAAAATGTATCTGAGGATGTTTCAAAATGTACCTTCCCTCAGCAGTACAAAGTGTGAATTTCTCATGAAAAATAAAACTGAGTATGAAGGGCTAGAAACTTTTAAATTAAGGTGATAACAACTGCCAAGGTAAACTCATTATCCAGACCTCTTACTACTCACTTAAGTAGACCTAGCTGTGGCCTTAAAATGTGGGTGGACCCAAGTTGCTGCCTATACAGTTCCAGGAGCATTTCAGTCTCATGGCAGCTGTCAACTGCCTGGACCAACGGGCCTGGCCCAACCTACAGGTCCCAGTGCAAGACTCAGCAGTAAGTGATCATTTATCTCTTCCTGCTGAGAAAATCTGAAGGGCATGTGTCAGGTCCTGGTATTTTGAGGAGATTAAAAGGTCAATTCCCATGCAGAGATGTGTAAGTAAATAATCAAGTTGCATGCTGGACTGAAATCTTGTCAGAGACACAGTAACAATCAAGCTTCAAGCCTGCTGAAGGAGTGTGGCTGTGGTTAAATAAATTGTCCACCCTGTGTACTCTAAGCAACCTGAGCCATTAGGATGTAAAGAAGGGGCAGAATCAAGCAAAGAAGTTGTTAGTATTGCAGAAATGCCATCCCCATGTGCTTCATGAAGGTTACTGCCTATCTGTAAGGCCATTTGGGGTCAAGAAGAGAGCAGCAGTTCTGACTGAAGCCCAAAGATGAGGAAAGGAATGCAGAGGCACTCTCAGGATCTGCCAGCAACAGTGACAGCATTCCCTTGCTATGAAGGGGCAGTGGGAACAGCTGTTCACACTGATGCCCAAGAATAAATGTAGGGAAGTTAGTCCTAACTACAGCTCAGGGAGGGCCTGCAGGAGAATTCCAAGGAAGCAGCAAACGAAAGCTGCTTTAAAAATGGAGCCTGACTCCAGATCAAGGTGAAATGTCTCAGAGATCCTGAAGCTCCCTGAGTATGTGCCTATTGCAGTATTCTCTGAGCTTTTCTTGGGCACGCATTCCCTCAAGGAAGGAACAAAGCCATGCTCAGGTTCTACTGCTGTCAGAGCCCAGTTCAGCTCTCTCCGTCCAATAACAAGAAATTCAGTGTTTAGAGCAGCAGAATACCTGACATCCAGCTGGCAGAGAGAAGAGGAGGAATCTTCAGAGAAAATGTCTGCAAGGGCAACCAGCCTGTGATTTCCTGGAAGGGGAGAAATGCGCCTATTAGATGCAAATAGGAAACTCTCTTTATGTGGCCATAGGGCTGGGATTATAGTGCAAAAAAGGAGTCTGTAAACATCTGATTGCAACACAAAGGGGCCACCTCTGCACCCTCAGTTTGTCCCCCTCAGTGGCATCAAGTGAGTTCATCCCCCTGAGCAGTGTTTGAGGCAATGAAAGCATTTGCTGATAGGGCAGCTTGTTTCCCTAGAAAAATCCTGGTTCTGTTTGAGAAGTCCAGATGCAGCATTGTTTTAGAAATTACATGTATTCAGGTTATCCCAAGCTTGCCTGTTTTACTTCATTAAAGAACAGGAAGCAATGTTATGTATTTATCTGAAATTATTTCTCAAACATTTCTACTTGGCCTGTGGTCCAAAAAGCCTATAATTTCTATAAGTTCAGTTCCACTTCTTTGACACAAACTCCTCCTTTACTTGTTCTCATCCCTCCAGTGGCTGCTAACAGCTGTTAAGACACAAACTGCCCAAACTTGGGCAAAATCTGTGCATCAGAGGCAGTGCATCTGCTGCTGCTGGATCTGTTCCTGTTACAGTCTGAAGCAGATCGGTGTTGTCAAATCCAGAGACCTGCTGGAACCTGCTTTTGCTGCAGAGAAAAGCAGCCATAATTCCTGCACACTACTGAATGCAACTGAAATTCTACCTT
This sequence comes from Lanius collurio, assembly GCA_020086605.1. Lineage (NCBI taxonomy): Eukaryota > Metazoa > Chordata > Aves > Passeriformes > Laniidae > Lanius > Lanius collurio. The sequence continues at coordinate 17,548,354 of JACBWW010000016.1, forward strand.
TAAAAAAGGGATCCAGTGCTCCTTATTTTATGAACTAAATCCACTCTGTTCCTGTGTGTGCTAAATTCAGCACTGTGGTCAGCAGCTGTCAATGGTTCCCTCCAAGAGAGCTGCTCTAAGGCCCCACAGCAACACCCCCAGTACCCACCAAGGCGGTTCCCAGGCAGTTTGAGGCTCTTCAGAGATGAATTTCTTTTCACTGTATTGATTATTTCTGACAAAAACTCAGCAGTAGAGCTTTCAAACAGCCGGCAGAAGGAAAATGTGATTTCTATGAAGAAATGGATTTACAGTACATGTGAATACTCCCTGTGCTTCATTATTCCATAATTACATTCTGCAGACAGCTCCAGCCCCTAACCCACATGCAAGAACAAAGCTCCCCCAGCACTGGATTGTGTATAACAGCAGTGTCAGGCAGACAGCAGAGATCACACGCAGGCCAGTGGCTCTGCCAGCTCACCCAGTTAAAGGCTGATATGTGCTCTGCAGGTTAAAAATCTTTGTTTTATAACTGAGACTACAGATTCTTCCTGCAGCATTTGCCAGCTGCCCAGCAGCTCCACTGGCACAGAGAGCCTGCAGATCTGCTCCAGGGACTGTGACATCTGGCTAAACCTTACACATCCAAAGATCCCCCCTTAAATGTCAGCCAGCCAAAAGCAGCCCCTGCAGCACCTTTCCAAGCAACAGCACCCAGGAGCTGGCTGTACCTTGTAGGCCGGGATCCTGAAGCAAAAGCAGAACTTCTCTCTGGTGCTCTGCCAGGTTCACATCATGAAAGCTCAGTTTCTTCAAGTTTGGAGTACACTCTAAAAGCAAAACAAGTTCTCAGGTAAAGCACTGCACATCCTTGGGATAAAAACACCCTGACCCAGCTACCTGCTAACACCCAGAAACTGGCTTAGACTGTGTGTAATTTGTGCTGGATTGTGGATAATTAAAAAGGAATCATTGTGCTGTGCAGGATCATCCACATAGCACAGCATGTGGGATGGCTGACACCCATTTCCTTTCCTTGGGAGACTTCAAGGATGTCCACACTGAAGAAATGGACCCACTTAAGTTGGCTTCATGCTAGAGGATGGAAGACCACAGCATGGAAGCTACACTGTGTGTGCCCCAGTGATGCTGCCCACAGGTTAGCAGAGTACCTCTGAGCACCTCCAAAAGGAGCCCGAGCTCCTGGGGGCAGGGCAGTGTGGCACTGTCAAGGGACAGCTGCTGGAGAGACTTGGACGCCTTGAGCACCGGCAGCAGGAATGCGGTGTGCAGAGGTTCCCTGGGGAATCGGATCTCCAGCACCTCCAGGCAGCTTTCTAAGGGAAGAAAAACAATGAAAGAGTTTGCTCTGGAGTGCCTGTCTTCAGTGTAGCTGGTCCTAAAGCAAGCAGAAAGCCTGTGTGCCCAACACCACTGTCCTTTAGGTTGGTAGAAATTGCCTATGCAATGTGCCCTGCCCTGAGGAGCTCTGGCAACTCAGACCTGGGGTGATGTCAGTCACTTACAGCTCATTCAGGATTCCTGCCAGACCACAGGGCCACCAATTTGTACTGTGCTCAACAGTGCTTGAGAAAAGGTCACCCTTTAATGCCCAAACCAGTCAGTGTCTGCCCAGAGCACAGGTCTTTCCTGATCCCACTCCAAACTCGCTCAGGCTTTGCTCACTGCTTTTCTGGCAATTCAAGGGATGAGGGTGATGGGAGACCTGTGAGCTGAGCACACACTGCTGTAGCTCCTAGGCTGTAATCCAAAGACTTGGGCAGTGCTTTGCCATCCCCTGTGGTACTGTGATGATCAAAGGATGCTTTCCCTCTGCTCAAGGGTGTGTCTAAGGCTTACAGCCTCACAGTCAATGGGATGGACAAAGTGGAAGCTCCCAATCGATTTACAGATCTGGTGGGATACGTTCCCATGGACAGTCACAGGTAGCAGGTTATGACTGGCCCTGTACAAAGCTGCTGTTGCAGCAGGCTGGGATACAGGAATAAAACATTTTCTCCCAAGATTCCAGCTCCACAGAACACCTCAGACTGGAAGTGACAAACTGTAACAACATCTAAATCAGAAAGGTGAGGCTGTAATTGCCTAATAACAAACCACCATAATAGCACAGACTGAAGCATGTATCAAGCATTTACAGCTCTGGCTGCCTGCCAAGTCCTGGCCATCACTCAGAATGATGATCCCTACCTGGGATTTCTGCCTCACTGCAGCTTGGATTCTCCTCTGGCCTGCTGCCCTCCACATGGTTTTTGAGGTCGAAGCTGACCGAGAGCGTGTGGAGCTGGGGAAGGGCGCTCAGGACGCAGCGAACGAGCTCCATGCAAGGCATGTGGGAGAACATGTCACTGACACGCAGCACGCGGAAGCGGCATTCCGGGTGGTGGGACAGGGCCCGGAGCCCCGAGAGGATGCAGGAGATGTTGGCATGCAGGCCTGGAACAGCATTTGTACAGAAATGTATCAGCTGTGAGTGTACAGACACCGACACGCAGAGACGGAGCTGCTGCGATGGCAGCCCGAGTCTAAGGCTAAACTCACACACTGCTTCATCCACACATCCTTAAGCTGCACTGTCTGTGTGGGAGATGGAGATCTGGCTCTTCCCTCTGCCCGCTCTGAAGGGCATGTAAGCACAAAGCCAGAGGCTGTTCTGGGGCAGAGGGATCCCATTCTCTCCCTCAAGTCCTCACACTCACGAAACATCTCACCCAACACCTTTCTCAAGATGGGGCACCAATACTCCTAGAATTCCCCTTCCAGTGAAAATTAACCCAGGGTAGATCCGAGCAGTCGGCCAGACCATTAGAGCAGGGCTGGAAGGAAGTGCCCTAATCATAGCACTGACCGTTGTAAGACAGAATGAGCTTTTCTAAAGACACCCAGGAGCTCAGCAGGTTACTCAGAGCCCGACATGTCTCCCCAGTCAAAGGAATGGAGAACAATTCCAGTGTGGAGACACTTCGGAAGCGGTGAGCATCTTTCAGGGAACAGATTCCAGCAGGTCCTCCTCTTTTCTTACAGCCTGCATAGCTAGTGCATGGAGATCCTGGGGAGGAACTAGTCCAGTTCTCAGTGCTCTCTCCCTCTGTGGTCCTGGTTTTGTCCAGTAACCCTGAATTATCCTCTCTAGCAACAGTAAAAACAAAATCATACAGATCTTCTGGGTCAGCATAGTGTCCCCTGCTCCGTCGGAGGCAGCGACGTTTCCTCCCCACTGCAGGTTTCAGCCGTCTGCGTGTCTTTCGAGGAACAGGGTGACAGGACAGCTGCTCTGAGCTGGAATGAGGGAAAGATCCCCCCTGAATGCTGGTGTGGTCAAAGGGCACCTCGCTGCTTGTCTCCTCACACGCTGGGTTTTGCCAGATGGAAGGATTTCTGGGGCTAGAGAGGACAGAGTTCATACGAGCTGCAGTCTCTTCTGGGGATCCCTTCTGGTCCTCACCACTGCTCCCCTCCTGCTCAGCAGTACAGCCCCTCTCTGCTCCCTCCTGTGCTGACTCCTGGCTTTGGGCTTTGCCCTCCTCTCTGCAAAGGCCACACGGGCTGCCGTGATAGGCGAGGGCATTTCCCGAGCGCCAACACCCAGCGCTCATGCTCAAGATGAGAACGAGAAGAACCGTGTCGGGAACAGGCCAGGAACACATGGACACCTGGCTGACGGAGCCGTGGTGGATCAGCCGGTGAAGGAGCAAAACCAGCGAGCGCCTGACAGACTGGTCACAGGAGAGGAGGTGCTGGAACTTCAGGATCTGCAGGGAGCCAGCCAGGTTTTCAAGCACCTTGTGGTTGTGTTTGGCAGTGAGTTCCACGGCCCCCTGGAGCATGTTGCAGAGGGTGAGCTGGGAAACGTGAGGGGAGCAGTGGAGCAGCGGTGAAAAGTGACGGTCGTTGAGGCGCCAGTCAGAGGAAACGTCCAAGACACCATGGAGGACATTGGAGAAGAATGTTTCAAGGAACTTCTTCCTCCAGCAGGTTATGCTCTGCAATAGAACAACAGGGCGTAGGAACAAAATGTCAGAATCCATTTTTCTCATTCTTTTAAAGTAAAATTATTGCTGTATGCTAACCTGGTGTTACCCCTCCTGTTAGCTCCACTGGGACCACCTCTCTAGTTCTCAGCATCCTTCCTCAGTGTATTCCTTGAAAACCTGAGTGAATCCCATTGCTCTCTTCATCCTCCTTCTAGCCTAATTTAAACACTCACTGGTTTGGAGCTGTGTCGCCCTGTTTTTTAGAAATCTTTTAGCCTTCTGATGTTTTCATTCTAGTTGCAAGCTTTCCCACGCTTTGTTCTGTAAACACTCAGTTGTTTTGCATTCCTTCATAGAGGTGGAGGAAGTTGATGGATTGGTAACCTGTCCAGTGTCATTGGAGAGGTGGCCCTTTCACCCTCCAATCCACTGTCACTTTTGTAAAACTATAAATAGTGGAGTCAGAAAATAAACTTCCCTCTTTTGCTCACCTCAGCTGATGTGTTCACGCGCCTTTGCTCTCGTGTCCTACAGCGACAGAGCTGGGCCTTTTTTTTTACCTATTAAAAACTACATCACCAGCAATTTTCTTCCAGAGCATCTATTTTACCATCTGTCATTAACTTGTCTGTTAATAATCCTTTTAAGATGATGAAGCAATGAAGCTGCTTCATTTTTTCTACATAAAACCATTCTCCAAACTCAGTCTTCTTTATTTTTCTCATGCTTTCTAAGATATCAGCATATTTTTGTTTTGCCAGTGTAGGTGTAAACATGATATAAGATACTGTTTTTATTCTCTGTTTCACTGAGAATCTCTGAAGACAGATTTGCTCTTTTCGCAAACTCACTGTTGGGAGATGAAGGGTGTGGCTGTGCACTACATTTCCTTTATGAACCCTGTTTCACAAAATGTATGTATTACCAGGATCACACCTCGGTCCAGAGCTCTATGAATGCTTATAAACAGGTGCCAGGAATTGCTTGGAGGCAGCCAGAAAGAAAACCTCACGGAAAACAGCAGAAACAGGGCACCTGTGCTGAGCCCCTTCTCCCACCAGAGCGTTTCCTCACCTCCGAGTTAGGTGGCCTGGTTTTCATCACATCGTCCCACAGCTTGCGCCAGACGGGCTGTGTCGAGACGCCTGTGGGGAAGAATCATCAACCGGGCGCTTTCACCCCTGTCCCTGTCCCAGTGTCCTGCTCCGGGACTTGATGGGGTGCCGGAGGCACAGCCCAGACCCTGCCGGGGTGTGGGATGCAGGGCGGTGTCCCTGGGACGCCTCTGGCTAAGGGCTCCCATTTGCAGCCTAGAGCAGCTCCTCTCTCCAGCTGAGGGTTCCCGGGGCGTGCGGCTCCTCCCGCCACGTCTGGGGGCACCTCCCCAGCCTCGCACCCCAGCGGTTTGAGGGGCTCGTCCCTCCCGCCCAGGGGTGTCCCCACGGGTTCGTCGCCGTCCCCGCCGATGTCACCTGCTCTCCGCGCGGCGTCCTCGGCCCGCTCGAGATGGAAGACGGTGAGGAGCGGCAGGAGCCCCCGCAGGAGGTGTCCGGGCAGCGCTGCGGAGAGCCAGAGGGAGAGGGCGGCAGGGTGCGGGCAGGGCCAGGCCCCGCGCCCCGCCGCCCCGCGCCGCCCGCGCCTTACCCCAGACGTCCCGCTCCAAGGCGGCCATGCTGCGGCTGACGGCGGCCGCGCTCAGCGCGAACAGGCTGCGCGGCCGCTCCGCCGCCATCGCCGCCTCGGGCACGGACCGCCCCCACCGCGCCGCCATCTTGGGAGGCGGCGGGACCGAGCGGCCATGTTGGGGAGGTCGCATCGAGCAGCGGGACCGGAGAGGCCGGCGGCGGCAGCCAGGCCGAGCCGGCTCCGAGGCCGAGACACACAGGAAGAAGGGAGAAGAAAGGCAGGGAGAGCAGCAGCGTCTGTCTTGGCGCCGCCGCTGCCCCCTGCCATGTTTGGAAGGGCCGCGCCACGGGCCGAAGCACCGCCCTGCGGAGAGGCGCTTCCGCTTCCGGCGCGGGCAGCGCCGCTTCCGGCGGGTGACCCTGGCGAGTCCTTCTGTGCGGCGGGAGCGCGATGGGGCAGCGCGGGGAGCCCGAGGTGAGCGCGGGCCGGCAGCGGGCCCGCCCGGCACCGCCGCGACGGGCAGGCGTGCGGTAACGCTGTGCTCTCTTTGCTTTCCGCAGGAGGAAGAGGAAGAGCTCGTGGTAAGACGGAGAGCCGCGGCGGGGACTCGCAGCTGCCAGGAGCGGCTTCCCGGGGCCGTCAGCACCGACCGGCAGGCCCGGGGGGCTCGGGCCGCGCCGCGCTGTGCCGGCGATCCAGAGCTCCGTGGGGAGGCCGGGCTGCGGCGTGGATGCGCGGCTCGCTCTTAAAGCGCGGGGGCTCGGGGGGACGCGGCGTGCGCCGGTGTCGCTGTGCTCACCGCAGCCCCCTGTCCGCAGGACCCCCTGACCACGGTGCGGGAGCACTGCGAGCAGACGGAGAAATGCGTGAAGGCGCGGGAGCGGCTGGAGCTGTGTGACGCGCGGGTGTCCTCCCGCTCCGACACAGAGGAGCAGTGCACAGAGGAGCTCTTCGACTTCCTGCACGCCAGGGACCACTGTGTAAGTGCAGCGTCCCTGCTGCGGGTCTGAGCAGAGCTGCCTTCAGCCTCGCTGCTGACAGTGCTGCCAGGCCGAGTGTGAGCTGTGGTAGTTGTTTGGTCGCTTTTTCTTGTTTAACGTTGGGTTTCTCCTTGTTACAACAGATCTAGCTGGGATTCAGTACGTTATTAAACAGTTAAATAACTCAAACCCGTTGTTTGTGCGCTGTAAACAGCACTTGGCTATTTCAGTCTTGTATTTGCCATTCTACAGTTAAACCTCTTTAACCTTAGCTGAAGCTTTTTAAGGCATCTCAATAACTTTTTTGAACGACTTGTTGCAGAACAAGAGCCAGGGGTTGTGAGGATGTGTGCATTGGTGGCCCAGAAAACCAAGAGGCTGGTGGTGACACCCTACTGATTTCCATCCCTAAACCATGAGTTACAGAGGGCTCTCTCTCTCTTTGCAGGTTGCTCACAAGCTTTTCAGTAAGCTGAAGTGAAGGAGGGGCATGGTTGTCCATCTGCTTCCACAGCCAGTGCCAGCGGTTCCTGGATCACAGTTCTGCTTCCTGCAGTCCATCCTCCATGCTGAGCATGAACGAAATGGCTTCCTGGCAGCCTGCACTGCCTTTGTGCTCCTGGAAGATGTGCAGCTGTGCAAAAAAACCACCAAACAAATGTGTTGATGTTCTGTAATTTTCCATATTAAACGTTGAGAGTTCCTGTGGAAGTACCTTGTGTTTATTTCCTAGTTCTTGTGCTTCTGACTCGTACTGGGCTAAGATGAAATCGCTGGGTGTCAGAACCCAGGTAAGGGTGGGAGAGTTTTCCTCACCTGTGGGAATACTCTTTTCGTGCTGCCATGATGGACAGCTGCTGCAGCCCAGTCCCATGGGGAAGAATTTGTCTGTTGGAGCCACAAAGGTTATTTCTAAGCCCCTCAAGACCAGTGTTGTTCAAACAGTAATGTTCTAAGTTAGACTGCAGGGCATGACCCTTTTCTAGGAGGGAAAAGTTCCTCCCCACCCTCAGTGGAAAGCTGTGACCTGTCCCTCACTGTCCCCAGCCAGTGGACTGGAGGAGCCCCTTGGCAGCAGCCAGCTCTGCCCTCTTGGCCAGGAAACCAACCCCGTGGCTGTGGAGGAGCATGGAGTTCACCTGCTCAAAGCCCGGCCAGGGTTACCGGGGAGAGCTGAAGCCTTTCTGTGTGAGTTACCAGCCCGTTCTACTCACCTGGGACTGTCCTGCCCGTGCTGGTGGATTTCTGACGTTTATTAGGGTAAGTGTACCATGTAAATTCCAGCAGGTTTTGGTGCGT
>JACBWW010000016.1:17556253-17579337 GCA_020086605.1 Lanius collurio
TGCTGCAAAGCGCGTTTGTTGCCGGACCCTTTTCAGCAGCTGATGCCCAAACCCAGCTCAGAAATCACAGGACGTTTAGGTTGGAAGGCACCTTAAAGACCATTTAGTTCGTCCCCGCGCCGCGGGCACGGACACGCTCCCCGAGCCCCGGCGGCCCGGAGCCTTGTGCGGCCCGGAGCCTTGTACAGCCCGCAGCCCCGGCGGCCCGGAGCCCTGCGCGGCCCGGAGCTCTGAGCAGCCCGGAGCCCCGGCGGCCCGGAGCCTTGTACAGCCCGGAGCCCTGCGCAGCCCGGAGCCCTGCGCAGCCCGGAGCCCCGCGCAGCCCGCAGCCCCCGCCGGCCCGGAGCCCTGAGCAGCCCGGAGCCCCAGCAGCCGCGCCCCGAGCGCTTCCCGGGTCCCGCCCCGGAAGGCGCCGCGGCCATGGCGGCGCTGGGCGGGCGCGGGCGGGCGGCGGCCGCGCTGCTGCGGCGGGGAGCGGCACCGGGAGCGGCACCGGGAGCGATACTGGGAGCGGGGCCGCGCCGGCACCGGCACAAGGAGAAGTGGGTGAGCAGGGCCGGGCCGGGACCAGAGCGCCCACACCCCACGGCGCTGCTCTCACCCAGCTTTTGTCCCCTCTAACCCTTTGGCACCCCACTGCAAATCCCCCTCTAAAGCCCCCTTTCCACCTCTCGCTGCACCCCCGTGCCTCCGCTATGTGTGCAGCCGTGCCCACCCAGGGCCCCCATTCGGCCATTCCCAGAATCCTGGAATCACTGAATATGGCGAGTTCGAAGGGATGCAGCAGGATCGTTGTATGCAACTGGCTCTGTGCAGGACACCCCAGCAAAATCCCGTCCTGTGCCTAAGAGCGTTCTCCAAATGCTTCTTGAGCTCAGACAGGCTCGGTGCTGTGACCACTTCCCTGGGGAGCCTCTTTCAGTGCCCAGCCACCCTGTGGGTGAAAAGCCTTTTCCTGTCACCCACCTTAATCCCTTCTGTCACTGCTTCATGCCATTCCCTCTGGTCCTGTCACACTCACACTCCGGAAAGGCTCCATGGACTTCTGGCAGCACAGAACCCAGTGCTGAATTCTCCCAGAAAAACCACAAAGGCTGGGTGGAGTGGCTGGGTAGTGGGATATAAGGTATTTTGTCTTTTAACACTGCTTTTTTTTCCCCACAAGGCTACCACGGCCCCACGCATCCCGTCCACACGGCTGGCCCTGCACCACTTCGACACGAGCTACAGCCTGCACCTGGGGGCCCTGTGGCCCTCGGTCCGTGCTGGGCTGCTCTGCGAGCAGAAGTACGGGGCCCTCCTCAACAGCTTCGCTGCTGCTGACCACGTTCCCCAAGAGCTGGAGCTGCTCAACGCCACCGATTTCATTTCCGAAGCCTCCCAGAAGGCGCAGCAATGGCAGCAGGTTGTAGCTGCAGGGGGAGCGGCCAGAGGGTGCCAGGAGGGCTCTGGTGAGGGCAGGACTGGGATGCAGGCAGAAATAATGACACAGGCAAAGACATCACCACTGCTTAGTGCCTCCATCAGCTCCAAAATCAAGTGTTACACCTTCCCCAGGGGTGACATCACGCGCTTTCGCCCTGCACGGTGAGACACCCCTGGACAGACTGGCCCGTCTTTGCCAGCCTCAGGGGCTCCTTCCGTGTGTCCCCGTCCTCACTTCCCACTGCTCTTTTCTTTTCCCCTCCAATGTTTGCTTTTGTTACACAAACTGATGGTTTCCAGGCCAGATGCTCTGGGGCTCCTCGACTATTACCTCATGGATGCAGCATCTCTCCTGCCTGTACTAGCGCTCAGCGTGCAGCCAGATGACTTTGTCCTCGACCTCTGTGCTGCTCCGGGTGGGAAGACTCTGGCTCTGCTGCAGACTGGGTTTTGTGGTGAGTGTGGGTGGGTGTTCCCTTGTTCCTGTGTGTAAAACATGGCTGGAGCAGTGTGCTGTGCCCATTCATGTCTGATCATTAATAATTTCTAGGTGCAGGTGTGATTTTGCAAAAGTGACATTCCCAGTGTGCCTGTTCTGTCCCATCAGGGCACCTGGCAGCCAACGACATCTCTGTTTCCCGGACAAAGAGGCTCTACCAGATTCTCCATAGCTATGTTCCCAAAGAAGTCAGGGATACTGTGAGTGTCACGTCCTATGACGGAAGGGACTGGGACCAGGTGAATGGTGGCACTTTCCATAAGGTAAGTGTTTGGGAACCAATGAAGATAAACCCATCAAGTTCACTTCCCTCCTCTTTTTGAGGAAGACAGCAGCTTATCTTTCTGTATAATTGTGTAGTTTTCCATAATCTTAAATGCAGACAAAGAGAGAAGGCCAAGCCACATAAGGAGTAGTATTTCCTCCTGCTATCCCTTTCTGCAGGATCTGGTGTGTGTGTGCATCTAGACTTGTACCTTTATTTGCCTGTGTAATCCCCCATAGAAATCCTGTTCTTGTCCATCACACTGAAGGGGTTAAATGTGAAGATTAGATAATTCTGACTTCTCAGCCGGGTCCAGCCACAGGGGCTGGGTTTGTTGTTCCAGAGACTGGGCTGGGAACTCCTGGGGCTGGGTTGGGTACTCCGGGAGGCGTCGCTGCAGCAGCACTGCCTGTGTGTGCTGCAGGAACATTGCCAGGGACACACACAGAGCAGGGACATTAAATGAGGATATGAATTAGTGCAGGATGTTTTCCACCATTTTTACACATTCCTAAAATGCAAAAGCAGCCAGTTGATTACAGTTCAGTGTGGTGCACACCTCTGCCTGGGCACTGAGAGCTGCTGGCAGGGGTGGAGGTGGTGGGCACAGGGCTGGCTGCATGAGGGGACTTACTGAGCTTGGCCTGGGCAGGGGTCTAAAGTGGGACCTCTGCTGCTGCAGGTGCTGGTGGATGTGCCCTGCACGACAGACAGACACTCTGCCATGGAGGAGGACAACAACATCTTCCACAGGAGGCGAACCAAGGAGCGTCAGATGCTGCCCATGCTGCAGCTGCAGCTGCTGATGTGAGTGAGCTCAGTTGTGTTGCGTTGCCCAGGTGCTGGGAGCAGCTCTCCAGCACTGAAACTTCTTACTCTGTCTGTCCCCAACTGGGAAATGTGGCAACCACATGTAGTTTTCTGGCAATAGTTGGACCACATCAAATTACAGTAAGGGTAAAAAAGTGCAAGTGTTTTTAGTCAGGTCCTGTGTCCTGTCCCCAGCAGTAGCTGTAGGATATAGGGAGAAGAGGCTAAGGAACAGGGTGGGTGCAATTGTTTTGGATGGTGATCTCCGGGGTCCTGGCAGTCCACCCTGGAGGATTCCTTAGTGCCCACTTCTCCCAGCACACAGCAGGTGCTGGAAAGTGCCACAGCTTGTCACTGTGTGCTGTAGCAATAAGTACACAGTTTGGAGAGTCCCACGGCAGCACATGAACTGCAAGAATTTCTTCCCCTGTATATGTATCCCATTCCTTTAGATGTGACTGCAGGATTACACCTTCCAGTTGCTCTCCAGCAGCATCTCGTGGGACATTAAATTCTTTATCAGTTTAAATATCTGTTTGCCTCATTGTCCTGGCCCCAAACACTCCTCATGTTGCAGTGACCCAGACTGTCACTTCCTGTGAGTTCCCTGTTGGCTTCCCAGTTTTGGTGGGTGGGAATGCCCATGTCCCACAGAGTCCTCATCCCGTGACTGTGCATGTGTTCACCTTGCCTGCAGGGCTGGGATCCTCGCTGCGAAGCCGGGAGGAGAGGTGGTGTATTCCACGTGCTCCCTGTCCCCGCTGCAGAACGAGTGTGTGGTGGAGAGGGCGCTGGACATTGCAGAAGCTCAGTTCAACATCAGTGTCCATGTTGAGGACTTGAGCCACTTCCGGACGTCCTTCCAGGACACGTTTTCCTTCTTCTCGGACTGCCGGCTCGGGGAGCTTGTCCTGCCTCACCTCACAGCCAACTTTGGGCCGATGTATTTCTGCAAATTGCGTCGGATGTAGAAGGGGCAACAGACTCTCTCCATCTGCTGTCAGGAAATACCCCAGTGTTTAAGGGAAAGCAGAACTGCTTTATTTTTCTTTCTAAAATGTCCCAAAGGAAGTCTGCTTTTTTACTGCAGACATGGGGAATAAATGAGAAAGACCTGCTGTGGTGTTTCCTGAATATTTATCTGTTTGCGACTGAGGTGTTTAATCTAGGAAAGAGAGAGAGGTCTTATCAGAGGGAGTGAGTTATCTGTGGGATGGAATAAATGGCCCTGCTCTCTCCCTCCTGTCTGACTGCTTTGATCCTACATGAGCAGGTTTGGGTTAACAAACACCATCTGGGGATCTCACCATCTGCATAAATGAGTTGCATCTGCCCCTGCTTATCTTCTGCCTTCAGAGAGAGCAGCCTGAGGTCCTGAAGTCAGAGGTTCCTAAGAGTGCCCCTCCTGTGGGGTTGTAAATGTGCTTGGGTTGCTGGAGATCTGGTGCTGTGGAGAGGCCAGTGACTTGCCATCCCTCACATCTGGCAAGGCTGTGGTTAAGTGTGAATGTTCCCATGCTAGATGCCATTTAATTTCTAATGGGCAGGTGTTTATATGATTTTGGGTAGTGACTTTGTTTATAGAATCATCACCATCAGTGAAGGGTTACTAGAGTTCATGGTAAGAGTTGCTTAATAGTTACATTTTTATTTTTGTGAGCAAAATACAGTGGTGGGAAGTGATGGACATGGCTGTATTCCTCATGGGGGCAGCCCACAGTTACATCCCTATGAAGTTAGTCCAGTTCCAGCAAGAAAATACTATTGAACTTCTGTAATCCTTCCCTCTCGGCACCGCCCTGCGAGAGGCAGCACTGACGGAAATGGGGGTGAAGGCCTGAGCCCACATCCATGGCCATCCTTGCAGCAATGTGCAACTCCTAGATTTATCACTGTTTGAACCTATCTTCAGCCAGTCCTGCAGGGCATCTTGGTTCCTTACAGGGTCTGTGCTTATTGGCAAGGAGAGGGGTCAGGAGGTGGCCTTTCCTTCCTCCTCCCCTCCTCAGTGTAGTATCTGCACTGCTGGTGGCAGTCGTGCAGCGCCATCCCTTCTCCTTGGGGACCACAGTGACTTATGCCACTCTCTTGTCACGGCTGAGGGTCTCCACCTCCTTCATGAAGCGCAGGCACAGCTCCTCCTGCCACGGCAAGGCCACGCACTGCACGGCCACGGGCAGCCCCACAGCTCCTGACACAGCCTGCAGCAGGGGCACAACCAGTGAGGGGTCATCTGGGGGGCTCAGACCTCCAGCAGATTTTTGGGGACTTGGTTTAGGCCTGTGGCTCATCCCAGAGAGTGGGGAGGTTGGAGTTTGAGCCCTGTTAATGTGCTGAGCAAAGGGAAGGTTCTTGCTCTTCTGTAATAGAAATGGTTGCCAAATCCTGGGTAACATGTTTGAGACACCTTCTCCCATGTGCACCCCAGCCAGCTCTGCTTTGAGCTGTCTCGTAGGCAGATCCCTTTTCCTTCAGCATTCTCATTCCTGACCCATGCTCCAGTGAGAGCCTGGGCCTGGTTGAAGGCATCATGGAGCAGGAGGAAAGTGCAGTGCAGTGCTGTGGGCTGTGGCTGTTTCAAGGACCTGCTCCCAGAAGCTTTGCTGCATGGTTCCTTGCTGGCTGCAGCCTAACCAGCCTGGGGGAGATCCTTTAGTCCCCCCCGGAGTTTAGTCACTTACTGTTTGGGGGCTTGGGAGAAAAGCAAGAGGTGTATTCAAGGTGGATTTGGGGATTAGCGGGGGTGTATAAAAAATACATGAATTTTTTTGCCCGGTGCCCATGCCAATGGAGATATTTAGGAGCCCTTGATATCACTGAAACTGTTACCTGAACACCCATCAGCAGTCTCTGCTCCACCACTTCCCATACCTGTTTCAGTGTCCGGTCCCAGGGGTCATCACAGCATCCTTGGTAAAGCTTTAGCTCTTCCTCATCAGCCTCTGTCACGGTGCTGACGGGAACAACCCCGGCGGGGAAGTTCAAGACGTTGTACAGCATCGTGGAGGAGATGGCAGCTGAGAGAAGCAGGAGAGGATGCAGGCAGTCACAGCCTCCTGTCTTACTTCAGACTTACACATTCCATATTCACCGAAGCCCCTGAGAACTGTCTGTGTCTGTCTCCACCTGCTCAGAGAGCTCTTTGTAGTTACTTTTACTTCCTAATTCCCATAAAGTGCTTGGGTATGCAGTGAAGCTCCATCGTGGTGGATGTTTCCCTCCAGTCTCAGACACTGTGGTTCTCTGCCCTCCTGGGAAGACCCCAGACTCACTTACTGAGGAGTTTCCCGGGATATCCCGTGGTGAAGGCCGGCCCCAGGACGGGGCACAGCACAACGTCCAGCTGGAGTTCCTTCCACTGGCTGATGAACTGGGAGCGATACACCTGGGGGAGGAGAGGGGGATGCCACAGAGCCATGTCCGTGCCTGGAGCATCTCAGCCTCTCCAGACACAGCTGAGGAGGCAGCAGTGCTTGAGGGATGAGGCAGAGGAGCATGTGTTTGCCTCCACAGCATGTGGCCAGGAATTTCAAAGGTCCCACTTCAGCCATACTCACTCCCAGGACAGCCTTCATTGTGCCTTGGGCATGAGCACTGCAGGCAGCCAGTGAAGTCCTGTGTGGGCTGACTCAAAAGCCCATCTACCCCATTCCTATCCTTCTTTGTGCCTTTCCCTCTCTCCTGTCTCCTCCCCAGCAATCCCTCCCCTGGTACAATCCCTTTCCAAACCGATGACTTTCCGACCTGGTGCAAGCATGATGCCAGAGAGTAAAGTCCTCAAAACACACCTGTATTTGATGGTGATGATTCCACATCTCCTTCACTGACCTGCAAGTGGAAATCATAGCAACGTCTTTAGGCTTTAAGAGGATGAGGAATTGCTTAAATAGTCCTCTAGGTTGACAAGCCCTGGTGATTTTGGCAATTGCTTAAAACAATACAGGTTTCACAATCTTCCTGAAGTTTCCTTTGGCATCTGGCCAAGCAATTAAGCAGCAAATGTCTGGAAGTGCTGGAGAGAAGGTTTCCCTGATGGGCCTGGATTTAATACTCATCTCTTCCAGAGGCTTTCTGTAATGACCCTATTCATTCAAGTGCCTCATTCCTGTCAGGATATCACTAGGGACAGTGAAGCCATGCCCAGCAATGAAGGACAACCCCTGCAGAGACCTGATCACAGCCTGTTGTGAATCCAGTTCCCCCCAGTCATGGATGCCTAGAGGAGAAGGTACCACCCATTCCCATGGACATCCATGGGGACAATGCCATCTTACCTCATTCCAGCCAAGGCACTCAGGTAGGCAGCCATGCGGGGAAACTGGAAAGGCAGGAGGTTCCTTAGGGACATGTCAGGGGGTGCAGTAACTTGTGTCACCCCGGGATGCCCCATTCCTGTCCTGAGGGACAGGGACTCACCAGAGGCTTAAGAAGCAGAGCCAGCAGCTTCTTCACCAGCCTCGGCATCTTGCAGGAATTCACCTGTGGTTTCAAGCCTGGGTCTACAATATCTCCTGTGCTGAGAGACAGCAAGAGGATGGGGTCATGCCACAGAAGCTGTTTGCCCTTTCTCAGAGGCCTGGGTGTTGCCTGTTTGGGGTGGGAGAGCTGGGCTCGTTGTGCTTGTGCTGTGCTCACAGTGTGGGGCTGCAGGTGTTGGCAGCACTGCTGCCAGAGGGCTCCTACTTACAACACATCCAACCAGGCACGGCCTCCATCAGCAAAAAACGTCTTAAAAAACAGTTCATTCATGACATAGGGGATCCGAGGAGGAGAGAAGGGCACCAGCTGCACCAAAACACAAGATTAGGTTGCAACCTGGGGATGTAAATAGTTTCCAAGACCCAAATGTGGGTGTTCCTCCAAGGCAGAGAAGCACCTCCCTGGGCTCCACATGCCAAGAGGAGCCCTGCTTCAACCTTTTTCCATCCAGCCATCTCCCCATGAGTCTGTTCCTGCTGGTTGCCCATGAGATGCACTGCTCCCCCAAGCAGGCGTGTCTCTGCCTGGTGTTACGTGGCTGGGCTAACCTAATCCCATACCTCTGCCGGGTCATTTTTCCAACAGCTGGGCTTGGGAGCTGTGTGTGGTTTCTGAAGGGTGATTCCCTCAGCGAGGAGAGAGGCTGGGGACACCCTGGGGAGAAGAGCAGGGGGTGGTGGTGCTCACCTGGTGCCCAGCTGCCTGCAGAGCACGCCTGGTTTCCTTCACTGCCCTCCTCATGCAGGGGGGCAGCGGGAAGTAGCCGTCGGTGTCGTAGTACCCGACCCGCAGGGGAGCGGAGCTGGAGTACACCTGGAGCAAGGAGACAGCACTTCAGTGTTCCTATTCCTAAAGGGATTGCTGTGAAAATCCTTTAGACATACACCATGGACCAGCTCTGGGGTCAAGACTGGATCCAGCCGCACCCACACTCCATCAAGAAGGCAAGGGCCTCTCTGAACCTTGTGACACTGCTGATAGTTCCCTATTAAACTCTTAGATATGAACTGTTGGCCAGTCTGGGACTAGGATTGGACTTGGCTGTACCTAGACTCTGTCAGGAGTTTAGAAAGTGAGGGAGTCCTTTCTGAAACTTGTGGTTCAATGGGAGGGTCTTCCCTGCCCTTTGCATCCCCAGGCTCCATGCAAATCATTCCAAAGTTGATTTTCCTCTGGATGCTCTGTCTTTGTAATGAGTAACAGAGTGAACCCTGTCATCGAACTTCATCACCCTTCTGCAAATTTATGTTAAAACCTGCTTATTTCAATGCCTTTGCCTTTGATTCTTTAGGTGACCTACATCACTCCTTCGTGACACCCACCCTGCTGGGGATAGGTCTGCTCCCACACTGACACCCACTGCAGAAGGGGGCAAGAGCTTCAAATGTTAAGAAGTTACTAATTTTCTGGTTTGCTAATTATAGGTACCCTTTTCAAATGTCTACCCCTGCCTTTTTTTCTTGACCCCTCTTCATCCCACGCTTCAGAAAAAGCCCAGCTACTCCAAATCAGTACATTCAACCACTCTTGCAAAGGATAGAGGTGGAAAAACCTCCTGAAGCTGCTCTGCTGCAGAGGGAAAGTAAATTGCCCTCCGCTAAGAGATTTTCTGCAGCAGCTTCTGATCCTGTCTCATCTTCCCCTAAAGATCTCCAACTGTTTGCTCCAGTGTTGTCTTCTTCCCCACTCTTTCCTGGATTCTCTCAATTCAATAAGCTGCATTCCAGCTGAGAAGACAGACAGGATAACTACTGATTTGCCTCTTTTTTTTTTTTTTTCATGAGAATGATGAATTGTGCCCTCAAAGAGAGTTATTTTACTGCAAACCAGCACTGTAGAGATAACTGGACCCTTCAGGAGGGTGTGCAGCACCCTGTGAGGAACCAAGGCTTGCTGACTGACAGCCTCACCTCCTCATTGAAGGGGATGGGGGGCACGGAGGGGTCCAGCTGGAACATCTCCTGGCAGAGCAGCGCCTTCATGCACAGGGCCAGGCTGTCCACGTCCCTCGCCATGGGCCCCAGGGCACAAGGGACTGGATGGGACAAGAGCAAACACCCACATTGAGCAGATGGATGTGCCAAACACTGTCCCACCCCTCTGCACAGCCATGTTGGGGTGAGCAGGCAATGAGGAGTGTTTCAGATGAACTCCAGGCAGGCCTTTGTTGTCTCAGGTTTTCTTCTGGCCTGCAGGAGAACATCAGGCTCTCCACAGGATATAGGGAAAATGATTTTCTAATTCATGTACCTGCCAGGATGCCATTAATAGGGCCAGTCACTCCAGACAGGCTGTGGGAAAAGAAAAAGAAGTATATTGTCATTTCATTAATGGAGAAATATTCCCAATATGTTTGAAAAGGTTAGTGGGGTCTCTAGCTCAGGACCAGAAACAGAAAGAACTTATTTCAAAAGTTTGAATTGAGTAGTGCAGAACAGGAAATTTTGGCCAAAATAAAACAAACAAACCAACCAAACCCCAAGAAATCTTCGTTTTGGTTTAACCAAACCTGTTCCCTTTTGGCATTATTTAACCACTTTAACCCCCTTTTACTTTTAACTCCAGGCTATATTTACAATGAAAATATGCCCATTTCCCACAAAATCTAACCATGTTCTGTCCTGGGAGAGGTTTTGAGCAAAGCAAGCCACCCTTTAAGAGCCACTCTCTCCTCCCTCCAAGTACTGGCCCAGTACTTTGCCCCTTGGGCCAAGCTTGACCATGAGGAGGGTTGGAAGGGCAGAGCCAGACCCACCTGAGCCTCTCAGCCGTGGGTTTGAGGCCGCAGAGCCCACAGAAGCTGGAGGGCAGGCGGATGCTGCCGCCCATGTCGGAGCCGATGCCCAGGATGGAGCCTCCCCCAGCAATCAGAGCTCCCTCCCCGCCCGAGGAGCCCCCAGGGCTCTTCTGGGGGTTGAAGGGGTTCAAGGTCTGGCCAAAGATGGGGTTGCTGCAGTCATAGCTGGAGAGAAGAAAGCCAGGGAAGAGGCTGTGAGGGACAGCTGAATGCCTTGGGTTTGCTTGCTTTCCCTTGCAGAGAGTCTGTGTGGCAGAGCCGACCCCATCCTTCCATCCCCTAAGTCCCTCAGGACACAGCTCACTCCCACGAGCCTCTGCTCTCCCTCCCATGCACAAGTGCACTTGATTTCTCTTAACCCATGGTAGGTTCTTCCCCTCTTAATTTTATCTGACAGCTCTTTCAGCTGAGATTGTTTCCAGGTAATGGAAGAGGGACTCTCCAGGCCATGTCTCAGGAGCCAGGGAGGAGCTTGTCCAGGGAACCTACAGGCTGGGTTTTTCCTTCAGAAGCACAACCAGAGGGAAGATTTTTAATTATGTCTATCACCTGAAGAGGGATTGTGGCACGTTGGTCATTGCAAATGGGATGGCCCCTTGTCTCTTTAGGACCTTGACCAGGACACTGTCTTCCTCCATCAGAGTGCCCAGGCACTGCACGAGCCCACAGGTCGCCAAGTGCCCCTGCAGAGAGGAGAAGTGACAAGGGACACGGTCAATGCCGTTCCCTTCATCTCTTGGAAGGATCACCCGGTGTTCCTTCAGGGGTTGTGTGTTTGGTACCAACCCACTCCCTTGTGAGCCCTTGCTCAAAGGGCCAAGGACTCCCTCTCCTTCCATCCTTGGCAGAGGGCTGGGTTAAAGCTTCTCCTGAAGCTGTCCTTGCTCTTTTCCATGCTCTTTCTCTCCCGTGACCCAAATGCAACTCAGTACTCCATAGGTGCACTAGCTCAGAACCAAACCCAGCGTCCCGCTGTCCGAGTGGATGTTCAGGGAAGGAATAATCCCAGGTAAACAGAGTGTGACCCTTTTTCAGTTAGCCTTGGTATTTGGGGCTTGCTTTGGGCTTAGAGCCCTCAACCTTAGTGCTGTACTGTGTCACATATCAGAGGAGAAATCATTTGTGTCTATAACTATTCACCCCTGGGTTTTTTTCTGCTGGTGGAGGTTTGTGCTGCTTTTGGACAGGGTAGAGTTTATTTTCTTCACAGTAGGTACTTCAAGGCCATGTTTTTGATTGTGTGCTGTAAACAGTGTTGATAACACAGGGATCTTATTGTTATCACTGAGCCGGGCTTGCACAGGGCTTCTTGTACCACCTCACCAGTGAGCAGGCTGGGGGTGCACGAGAAACTGGGAGGGGTCAGCCAGAATAGCTGATCCCAAGTGACTAGAGGGACATTCCATACCATATGGAGTCATGCTCAGCATATAAACCAGGAGGAAGAAGAAGGAAGGGGAGATTTTGTGGAGATTTTTGGGGTGATGGCATTTGCCTTTCCCAGTTACCATCACACATGATGGAGCCCTGCTCTCCTGGGGGTGGCTGAACACCTGCCTGCCCGTGGCAGATTAATTCCTTGTTTTGCTTTTCTTGTGTTCACAGATTACCTAATAAACTGTCTTTGTCTCAACCCACAAGTTTTCTCACTTTTACCCTTTCTATTCTCTCTCCCCCATCCCACTGGGCGTGGAGTGAGTGAGAATGAGTGAGTGAGAATGAGTGAGTGAGTGAGTGAGTGAGTGAGTGAGTGAGTGAGTGAGTGAGTGAGTGAAGTGAGTGAGTGAGTGAGTGAGTGAAGTGAGTGAGTGAGTGAAGTGAGTGAGTGAGTGAGTGAGTGAGTGAGTGAGTGAGTGAGTGAGTGTGTGCCCCCTGGGTTGCTGCTGCCTCAGACACAGCCAGGTTTCCTGTGCTGCAGGCAGGGAGGGATTGGGGCCCTTCCCCATTCCCTGTGTCCCACCACTTGAGCACCCAGCCCAGCCCACGATGGGGCACTCCACAAGCACAAAGGGAAGAACCTTGTGGCCGATGTGATCCTTGATGCTGACAGGGATGCCGTAGAGCAGCCCTTTCTCCTTGTGCTGTTGTATCTCCTGGAGCTGCTTCTCACACTCTGGGATAAAGTGTCTCAAGCAGTTTGTCTGCTGGGTCACTTCCAGGGCCTTTGTTGGACGTGTGGAGGAACAGGGGTTAGAGAAGAACATGATTACACAGCTGCATTCAGTAGCTACCTCGATCTACAAAACGTGACATAAATAACTCTTTTTCCAGATCATCCCAGCTCAAGCCATCTCAAAGGACTCTCCCAGGGATGGATCTGACCCAGCAGACACAGCATGTTTTTCTCTAAATAGCTGCTACATTAAAGGCTGGTCATAATCCAGCTCCAAGCCTTCAGCCACCAGCCCTCACACCATGGTATGGAGAATGTAAAAGATTTGCTTTGTCCATCTCACTGTGGATGGACACTCACCTTCTCTAAATAGGTGTAGAGGACAGTCCTGGGGGACAGAGACCCTTCCCGGAGTCTTCCAGTGAGTTCCAGCAGGGGCAGGGACAGGATGGCATCTGTCTGGACACTGGGGACCTGCAGAGAGAGGGAAGATGAGGGGGATCCAGGGCAGCAGCTCCAGTTACCCTTTGGCTCAGGGGATAAGGCTCTAAAGTTTTGTCAACACTATCAACAGAGCTTGCTGGAAAGGCAGGTCCTGCATGTGGGGGATCAGACCTTGAGCTGCCAAGTGTTTTATCCTGAGTTTGGATGTCACACACAGGATGCAAACACAGGAATCCAGGTGTAGAAGGGCTTTGTCCATCCACTGCAGCAGAGGGCATGGCAATGCCTCCCTCTTGGCATGGTGGGACTTACCCACTGACCAAGACATAACCTCAGCTGAACAAACATTGCCCAGGGCAGGAGGTACCAAAGTCCTTGCACACAAGTCTCAGGCTGTCCTTTCATCCCTCAAAACAAGTATAAGCAGTGCAGGACAGCCCAGGCTGAGAAAAAACATTTAATAGCTCAACCCCATCAAACTGCATGGAAGTCAGCAGGGACTCACAGGTGGCCTACTCAGGTAAAGAAGACTGGCAGTTCTCAGTGCCACCAGGTTTTCAGAGGTTTTATATATTTGTATGTATATAGATATACATTTAAGAAAAAAGGCAGTAGAGATATGTATCACTTGTAGGCTTTATCTCCAGGTACACTACCTGTGTAAACATGACCAGGTTTACCCAGTATGTATCCAGAAGTGAATGGAGCAGAAATGGAAGGTGGTTAGAAATGAGAGTTGCAGTAGGAATTCAGGGCTATGCTGGTTGGACACCTGGCTCAGTCACCCCCATGTCACGTCCTGGTTGCTCCCGGGCGACACTGAAAACCCTGTGCTTCATTAGTGTTAAGTTACACCAGGCACCTTCTGGGCAGCCTGATGGGAGGTGCCACTGACTGGGAACACTGCAAAAGCTCTTTTGGAGACACACCAAGAGCCTTTCAGAAGCCAAGTGTTAGAGACAAAGGTATAGGACTGTGAACAGATGTGCAAACTTAGAGTTAGGTAGAGGAAAAATCTTTCTATTTGCAGATCATGAAAGAATTGGAGTTTACATCAATGAAGATCCAGTGCATGATCACCTCTGTTGTTCAAAAAACTGTTCTGTGTGAGTAATTCACATTCCTCAAGCTGTAGACTCCCACCACATCTTATCCAGCTTGAGGAGGGCAGCGATCTCCCTTTCTCCCAAAGCACCCTTTTGTCTTGTTGAGGGCTGCTGGCACATCTCCTCCTGATAAAAGCTATGGGGCCATCAGCTGAGCAGAGGAGCTGACAACAACAACAGCAGACACCCCAGTGGGACTCAGACCCCCCAGAAGGACGAGTTACCTGCTCCCTGAACTGCTGGACAGCCTTTGCCATTTTCTTCAGACCCTCATCCCGGGTCCTCCGAGCCTCTTCCATTTTCTTCTGGATCATCTTTTTGCCCAGCCATTTCCAGACTACCAGGGCTGCCACGGAGCCGCCAAGCAGGGCAAGGGCAGCAGAAGTGTCCACCTTCCTCTCTGGCAGGAGCTGCCTCAGCAGCTGCTGGACCATCGTGTGTGCTTCAGGTCTCCAGGGATGGAGTGAGGAAGAAAAGCAAGGCGGGCGCAGGAGGCCTTCCCTGACTCCCCAGGCCCATCCCTCCCCCCAGCACCACTATCCTAGGTCAGCAAATAGTTCAGATAGTTCAGCCCAAAGCTGACCCCTGCAAAGCTACTGTAGGTGGAGCGTGCAGTGAAAATGATTAACTGCGAAATGGAGAATGCAAAGTCTGGCCAATGAACCTTGTGTTCATTGGGGTGTTGGGTTTATAGGGGCTTTCTGGGCTGTGGGAAGTTCTCTGCTAGGGAGGACTGCAGGGTCAACTGAACAAATGAAGCAAGGGAATAACTGCTCTCCTATTTCCTGTGTAGCCTGAGAGGACAACAGGAGAAGAGGAAAACCAGCTTGAAATAAGAAAGCTTCCCTGCACAGGGCTGGGGAATGGTATGCCGAGGGGATGCATATCTGTGGGGTACTTGGGGCTCACCAAGCCCCTTCTGCTGCTGCCTTGGTGGCCAGGGGCTGTTTTGGCATTGCTGTGGTGTCCTAATGCACCAGAAGGAGGGGCTGTTCCACCCTGTGACAAAGCATGCTGGTGTTGCCTCAGGAGTGGAAAATCCCTCAGGCTTGCAGGCCAGAAGCAAATGATTTCCACTAGACATTGGAACGGCCAGTGTCTGACATCTTTCCTGCACAGATGCCTCTCGCTACAAGCACCAAGGGCCACACACTGGGCTGAAGGCAGCAATCCAGCCAACATCAACCACGATCTGTCTGTAATCTCCTCTGTTGCTTTTGGATGGTGGGTCCTCCCTATGGGTCCCCGCCTTGAGAAAAGTGTTTGGGTGGCTATGGACTGTGCATTACAAAACTTTGCAAGCTTCCAGCAGAGTGTGGAGCTGGATATGGATAGGAGGCTGAAGAGCCTTCTCCCTATGTGGTCCTCTAGTGCTCAGTTTTCCATTGTCATGTCTGTTCTTAGCAGTTGTAAGAGTTCACTGCTGTTTTTTGTCACAATTTGTGTCAGCTGGGAATGTTCTTATCTTGGTTCTTAACTAGAGAAATTTATGGACTGAACAAAATTGGCTTTGGCGCCCTCAAGGAAACATTGTGGAGCTGGCAGCAACGTGGTAACAAATTGAGCTGGCCTTTTCCTGCGTCCCTTCCAGCAGCATCCTTCCTTCAGCTATGGCACTGCTGGTGTGACAAGAGCTACAGCTTGGGGATGTGCCTGCAGCTCATCCCGCTCCTGCTCCATGGTGCTGGCTGCAGCAGGAGCTTCCAGAAGGGGCATGTGAGCAGAGCCAGCACATAGCAATGCTCAGCCCTCTCCCAGTCCTCATCCAGCCTCCAGGAATCCATGCAAGCACTTCCTGAGGCAGAGGTGGGTTCTTTGCCTGTGTGACAGCACTGCGACCTCTCTGATGGGCTGAGCAGATGTGGGAGGGTTTCCTTCCTCCGCTGGGAAGTGTGAGGGCACTGGGATCTGTGCCCTGATCCTGCCCTTTAGACACTTGGTAAATGTTTAACAGAGACAGACACAGCTGTGTCTGGACTGACTTGGCATTTCGAAGGACAGCTTTTTCAGCAGGCACAGCTGCATTTCCAGATGGCCGGATGCTGCTGAGGAAAACCCTTTTCCTATCAATGTGCCAGCATCTCCACATCCTTCATGAAGCTGAAGTATGGCTCCTCCTGCCACCACAAGGCCACAAATCCAAGGGAGTGTAAAGGAGGGAAGTAGAGGGATGTCCCAAGTCAAATCTCAAGTCCATAGCAGAGGAGACAGACCTGCCTGACGTGCAGATGTTCACTCCTCCATGTTGGTTTTGTCACCTGAGTTGATCCAGGTCCAAGGTCAACCCCACTAGTGGAGTTTCGATGACAACCACGACCCTTTTCACAGGGAGAGTCAGCCTGTGGGATTTCTGATCTGAGATTTCACTGTGGCATCCACAACATGTCCTTCACTTTGGACCAACACAGAAAAAGGCAGTTAAACCAAGTCAGAGAGTCCCCTCCTGTCCCCAGCAAGAGCTGCACCATCCTTGTTTGCAAGAGCAAAACTGCACTGATTCACTGTCAGCAGGTTCAGCTCTCAAGTAGGCTGGGCCTTGCCAGAAATTTTTATAACGGAACTGTTTTCTCTCTAATTTGGTAAGAAATATTTTTAAGTCAGACTTGATTAAAATGACAAAGAATGAATCCTGACAGCTGTGTCTTGTGTTCGTGTATTTGTAACCAAACACTCTGATGCTCTTCTAAAAATAATTTTCAAACTGAGGTATGTTAACTATGCTACTCTGAAAGAATTCTAAAGACATTTTACAAAATAACAAAATCATAGTGAAATGGGCTGGACCCCTCTGGGGAACTTGTTCAAGCTGGCTCAGAGGGCTGAATAAATGTTTTCTGGGAACTCTCCAGTTTCTGACTCATTTCACCCTGGAATATCCATTGGAAGCATAACACTTTCCTCAGTTTCAGTTCAACTCCACCAGCACTCACAGAACATAACAGCTGCTAAGAAACTTGCCACTGCCTAAGATGCACCTTTCCAAATACCAAGAGCATCAGTTGAGAGGTGAGGGTCTGTCTCTGTCAGCTCTTTTTCACCTTGCTCAGCCAGGACCCTGTTGGCTTTTCCTGAATAAACTGTGATAGGATGGGAACAGAGAACTCCCATAGTAACCCTCAGACCTCTGATAGCAGAGGCTGCTTTCTCTCCTGACAATTCCCAATTTTCCCACTTTTGTGGGTATTGCACTATTTTCCTTCAGCCTTTCCATAGCCAAGTGGGTTGTATGAATCCTACGTAGAACTTGTCCAGCAAGGCAGAGACATGACCAGAAAGGGTGCTGCAGAGAGCTGTAAGTTCTTCACCAGAAGTCCAGGAGCGTCCCTACTTCTTCCATCATGTCTGGTGTCTTGCACAGGTCTGTCCCCACCGAGTTGAGACTCCAGTGCCCTGAGGGTGAGGGACTGGGATGTTCCCAGCTGCTCCATGGCTGGGCACAAAGCTTACAGCTTTCACTGGTCTCCTGTGGGCAAACAGGGAATGCAGGAAGCTGGAGAATAGTGACAGGAAAGAAAGAAAGGGCAGATTGAGACCATTCTTGGAGGGGTGAGGATTTGTGCAGTAAACAGCTGTTTCAGAGGGAAAGATGTACCAACCCTAATCCTTGCTTTTTTGTGTGTTTCAAGGGTGAGCCTTGTTATGTTCAAGTGTTTAATTTCACCCGCTTTTAAAACATTTGCTTTAAGCTTCTTCAACTTCCACCTTCCTTGAAACTTGTTTGAAGTGAATGTCTGGGATCCTGGGAATGTTTCTGTCCCTAATTTTCTCTGCCACTGCCTGCCACACAGAGAGCTCTGTGTGCTTTGGATACTGTAAGGGGACAACTGACTTATTCTAACCACTCATGTTCTGCTGGTGTAAGTCCTTCTAGAGTTTTATTTGCTCCTGATGTTGTGACTATGCACCAATGTGAACTGCAAACAAAAGAAGAAGTCCTGCAAAATAAAGTAAAACCAAATAAACTCCCTGGATTTCCTGATACCTCAATCTCTCAACCTTGCTTGGTTATTTATCTGGCCACAGAATGAAAGGTGGATTAAGGAGGGCAGATTTAAACTGTTCAAATAAAGAGGGAGGAGGAAAAATGATCAAAGACCACAGCCAGGACATTGTGCTGAAGATGAAAGAAGCTAGTAAAAACAAAGCCCTTTTTGGCCCAAGCAGCATTTGTACATAATTTTCCGAGACAGAGCAAAGCCTGGACTTTGGTCAGTGCCGGGCAGCTGGACAAGCACTCTGCAAACACATGGTGCAGGTCTGCAAGGGCTGCACAGCCCGAGCCAACAGCTCTTGGTGAAGGAGCTGCAGCAGGGCTGGAAACAGCAGCACTGTGCTGGTGGGTGTGGAAGGAGCTGACATTCCTTCTCCAGCCTAGAGGAGGCCTGGAGGAAGAACTCTCCTGAAAAATTATGCTCTGCTAGAGGTTATGCCCTGCTAAAGGCCTTGCTCTGTTAGTGTTTCAGCCTCTGAGCTCACCAGACTGCTCTCAGCATCACCTTCCCCGCTTTCCCCTACGTTTTATGCAGCAATAACAACTGATGTCATGGACGACCTGGCTGGAGAAGGGCCTTGAGTTTTACCCAGGAAGGTGCTTTGCTCTCTGCCCACTTGAGGTGCTTACCTGGTCTCTAAATTCCTGGGCAGGCCCCAAAGTCAGGTTCAATATTTCCCTTTCACTTTTTCAACCTTCCTCTGGGCACATCTTCTCCATCTCATCCACCTCAGTGCCAGGAGAGATTCATTGGAGCATCCATGCACTCTACCTCTTCAGCATCTACTGGATCAAAGGGAGAAATTCCCTTTGGCTGCTGGGTCTGGGTGCAAGTGCTGCAGGATCTTGAGATCAACTGACTAACTGGAAGCAGGAGAGCAAGAGGAACAGCAAATCCCTGCTAGAGCCATCCACAAGGAGCAGCTGGAATGCAGAGCACAAGTATGCCTGGGGTAATTCCTTTTACAAACAGGACTTTTTCACTCGGTTCAGCCTTGCTAAGATATGGAGGGATACAAGAGTGAAGGACACAGTCCTTCCCTTGCCAAACAAGGGCTATGCATGCTCAGGTCTAGCCAGGAGTGCTGCCTGGGCAGATTACCGGTTTAATGGAGAGCGCCCATCTTCCCTTTGAGAGTTCAGCTAAAGACCCTTTGCTCCTGGCCTTCGAGGGTCACAGTGATTCCACAGGCTCCCCGCAGGCAGGGGCTTGGTGGCTGGTGCCCCCAGCAGCAATCCTGCAGAGGCAGGGCATCTCCTCGGAGCAGGGTGTGCCATGGAGCTTCTCCCGGCCGCGCTCGGGTCAGAGGCGGTGAGTCAGGCTGTGTGACTGTCACACTCAGGCTGTGACTCAGACCAGCTGGTGGCCACGGGAGGCGGCTGGATGGCTGCAGCATCCCCGAGCAGCCCCCAGGAGGCAGATGAATCCCAAGGGCAGTGTCATTCTCTCTCCCTTTGCCTGCAGGCTTGGGGAAAGAATCACCCTAACGATGGTCGCTAATGATCGTGCCTTGTTTCAACACACACTTGCTTATTCAAAGCATCTCCTTCATCACTCCCACTTTCTCCTCCAGCCTCTGCCTCCACCTTGAGAATGAAGGATGGGCCAACACACAGCGCACAATTGTCACAGTGTGGTTGGAAGCACCCAACAGCAGAATGGCTAAGCGTAGCCACAGAAATTTTCTCAGCTTTCCCTGAGCGTTTGTCGGCAATAAACCCCCATCCCTTCCCATTGCTTAACTGGAAGAAATAATGAAGAACGGAGTGGTGACAGACCAGTTAACATTTCTCACAGCTTTTGATTAAACAGAGAATATTAAGCTTTGCTCTACTCCCTGCACAGCTAAACTGCTGGGTGGTGTGGAGATCTAGACAGCAAATGAGTTCAGGAAGGGGACAAGTTTGTGGAGGAGAGCTCTCTTGGCAGCTATTTAAACCCATGGGCTGACTGCAAGTCTTTGCCAAAAAGTCCCTTGGCCAAACAATGGCACAGCCAGGAAGGGAGTCCTGCACTTAGCCAGGTTATATTCTCCCACAAATACCTGCTCCTGCCCACAGTTGGAAGCAAAATACTGCAATAAACAGCTCTTTGGTCTCACAGCATACAACAGATATCATTAAAATGTTGTTATTGCTTCCCTTTGATGCAGCACTAACTCTCAGTCCTTTGTTTTGTTTTGTTAGGTTTTTTTTGACTCAGTTTAACTCTAACAATGAAGAACAATTTAGACAGAGACAAGATTTTTGCTGACTATTTTAAACCGAATTTAGCGCCACTTTATCGAAACATTAGTTCAGAGTCTTCAGCTCACTATCTACTTTGCTTCATATCAGGTAGAAGGTGGCTGGAGTGAAGGGCAGGGAATGAAAATCCATCACGTTGGAGGCTGGCTCCCCAAAATCACACATTTCTCTTGGTGCGGTGGGCAAGAGTCTCCACCTCCTTCATGAAGCGAAGGCACAGCTCCTCCTGCCAGGGCAGAGCCACGCACTGCACGGCCACGGGCAGCCCCACGGCTCCTTCCACAGCCTGCAAAAGTTAAGGACAGTGCTGAGTCAGGGCACCCGGGCAGGCACGGGACATGGCAGGAAGGGAGGGCAGAGGACAAGCGAGGGCAGAGCTGCCAGGCTGACAAACACCAGCCCAGCTGCACCACAGGGGACTGAAACAGTGGATGTGAACTGCGCTGCTAAACAAGCCCCCACTCTCATTAGGGGATGTAGACACGCCTTGGGACAATGTCCCAGAGGTGTCACTCTGCCAGTCAGACTCTTCTGCTGAGGCTTAAGCTCTTTTCCTGCTGACCTCTTTCAGCCTCTTGTCCCAAGGGTCTCCGTAGTGCCCACGGTAATGCTTCAGTTCTTCCTCGTCGGCCCTGGTGACCGTGCTGACCGGCACCACCCCAGCAGGGAAGTTTAACACGTTGTACAAATTGGTGTAGGAGGTCGCAGCTGGAACACAGAGCATGCAAAATGGCAACATTTAATGTGCTGGGCCAGCAAAGACCTTCAGATGATAACTTGATTTGCAGGAATTGCAGGCTGGAGTTGCTGGTCCCAAGGAGGCCCTGAAAACGTGCTGCCTCAAAGGGACTTTTGATGGAGATGTTTGGATGCCAGGGAGCAGAGAGTGACCTGTGCCTTCACCTGTCACTTGTGTGGAGATTGGATGTGCTCTGGGAGGGACCAATTCAAAATCTGCATCTCTCCCTGGGGAAAAATCCCAGCTATCTCTCCAAGATATTCCTCATGTCCAGTTATGTAACACCACCGTGGTGATTTTTGATCCCATAAGGTCATTGCTAGAGGGACAGAGGACCCTGACTGTTTGCTGGAAGCTATAAAAAACCCACCTTTTTCTGCAAGTCACACGCAATGAGCCTTCCTGCTGTTTGCAGGGTCTTGGGAAATGTGAGCGAGCTGCATCCACAAGAGCCTGGTCCTGTAGCAAAGCCTGCCTCAGCTGTCCTCACTGCCACTCTCTGCTGCAGGAGCAGCTCTGGGGCTTTCAGCAGCAAAAAACCACTGAAAACTCACCACTGAACAACTGTGACAGAGGGACCACTAATTGCTGCCCATGATAATCCAAACATCTGCAGCTCAGATGAGGGGTGGGTGTGAGAAGTCCCACCCAGAGGCCTCTCCTTTGCTTTCTTCTGCAGAGGAAGAGCGAGCACCATGCGTGGTTTGGGGAATGCCCAAGGGACCCAAGCATCCTGCTGCAGCTCTGCCCACAGACACCACCCTGGGTGTGTGCAGGGACTCCTCAGGGCACGTTACCAAAGAGCTTCCCAGCGTAGCCGTGGTTGAAGGCTGGCCCCAGTGCGGGACAAAGGATCACATCCAGCCTTAGCTCCCTCCATTTGGCAATGAATTCGGTGCGGTAAGCCTGGAAGGAAAGGCAGAGGGCATGACAGAGGTGTCTGCTGGACAGCAGTGGTGGATCAATGCTGACAGAGAGGAAAAGGAGGGAGAAAGCCTTCCTGGATACAGCAACAAAAAAATTATAAAATCTGAGCTGTGCTTTGAAAGGGTCAAGTGATTTTGTTCTTCCACTTTTAGGTTTCCTGTCAGAATACCATGTGCTGCCCAGGCCTAGACATTAATGCTAGGTGTGTGTTTCAGAACTGATTTCTTTGAGTATTAACCCAGTCCTTTCCATGAACAGCTTTGTTTTAGAATTATATTGAATGGAGATCAACAGCAGTTTGTTTAGATGACTAAAAAGTCACATTTCCAAAAAGCTTTGGTTATTCTGGTAGAAGTATTAGAAGACATGAATCCAAAATACTTCCACAAAACCTTCTTTCACTCTGCATGAGGATACAGGTAAGGAAAGGAAGCAGCAAGAGACATTTGGGGAAGCCCCAGGACATCCCCCACAATGTAGGAGGCACAGCTTCAGGATTGTATTGCAGCTCCAAGAGAGACCCAGATTTGTAGTCTGGTTTAGCACAGCTGTGCTGAACGTCAGGCAATGAATGAATCCACCCTCAAAGAGATGTCCCACTTTGTCTCAGCAAACAGACATGGCTGGAACCCCAGTATGGCTGTTTCTGCAGCCACTTTCTGGCTACAGGGACATCTGTCCCATCATGGCCCAGCCCCTGTCCTGCACAACCCTTTCACAGCAAGCTTTCTGTACAAGAATCTTCCAGCTCTCTCACAAAAGATCTGGCCTTGGGGCTATTCTTTAGTCTGACCTCAATTTCCACCAGCATTCTGAGATCCTTCCTGCTGAAAGTTCAACAAATGAGATGTGTTTCCAGGAAACACAGTCACTGCAGCTAACCTGATTCTTTTTTTTTCTTTTTTTTTTTCTAAGAGGAAAGCTGGTCATCAGCCAAAAGTTTTGAATCAGCTCTTGTTTGCAGTAGATGAAAACATGTGAATAAGTTTTCACTGAACTACAACAGTTCAAAATATCTTTGAAACCTTTAAACCTTCTAAAGTGTTTTCTTTTTCACTTCTTTTGGAAGGTTTTTTTGTTTTGTTTTGTTTTGGTTTTTTTTGGTTGGTGGCTCTTTTTGTGTATTCTTTGTTGATTTGTCTGTCTTGGTTTTTTTGTGTTTTTTTGTTAGGCTTGGTTTTCTGTAGGGTTTTTTTGGGGGAGTGAGAGAGGAATCTGTTTTCACCTTAAAAAAAAACCCCA
>JACBWW010000016.1:17584307-17654879 GCA_020086605.1 Lanius collurio
ACTAAGCCAACTGCGCGTGACGATAAAATAAAATAAAATAAAATAAAATAAAATAAAATAAAATAAAATAAAATAAAATAAAATTCACATTACCGCCACTGCTCCATGCTGATCCCAGAGGTTTTTAGCAGATCTGGAAAGATGGCAGAATTAATGAGTTTCGTGACTGTGGCAGCAGAAAACAATTAAGAAAGTGCCCAGACAGCCCATTTTTATGGGAACTGCATGACCCTTCTAGGAACAAGCAATGTGCACCAGCTGATTCCCCTGGCTCACATGTGCTCATGGGTACATCAAAAGATCTTTTGTTAAAGCATGCCAGAAGACCTGGATTAAAATCAG
Source organism: Lanius collurio (assembly GCA_020086605.1). NCBI lineage: Eukaryota > Metazoa > Chordata > Aves > Passeriformes > Laniidae > Lanius > Lanius collurio. The sequence continues at coordinate 17,584,650 of JACBWW010000016.1, forward strand.
TCTTCTAAATTAATTTGCTGTCAGTTTGGTGTGTCCATGCCTCTTTTGGAGGTGCAGATACCTCACACCACGCTGCAGGTGCAGGCAGAGACCTCTGCATTGACTTGGCACTTGATGCTGTGGGTACCACCTGATGGGGCAAACAGCCCACACCTCCCTGTGCTGATCTCCACGGAGTCATCCTGGCTCTGTCACTCTGAGGATCCTTAAGCTCTTCAAACAACCTCTGGCTGAACAGCTCTGGGTGAGCCAGTGCTGAGCCCAGGTGGGGCAGAGGCAGCTCGTACTCACCTGGCTCAGCCTGTGCCCTCCCGTGGGCAGGGCTTTGCACACACTGCCAGCTGGCATCTACCTGCATGCATGGGTGGGCACAGCCAAGCACATCCCCTTTCTCCAGAGCTCCCTCAGAGTGTCTTACCCCACTCCACAGAGGGCACTGAGATCCCGGGCAATTCGTGGGTACTTTAGGAGGGAAGAGAAAAACTTGGGATTAGTCAACAACAATGCAGCTGGAATAGCTGGCTACCCTGTGACTGCATTTTGGGCATCTGGCTTGTCCTAGCAGAAGTGGCTCTGAAGAACAGGCCAGTTCCAGTGAAGTGAGTTTACTCCCATATTAATTTACATGTTTAATCACAACAACCCATACAAATAAGGCTCTAGACCACATTACTAGTCCTGGAGACCATCTTCTGGATGTGGGAAAGCTGTTTAGATCCTTGCTAGTGATATCCATTCTCCTGGAGCTCATTGCTGGATGAGCTGTATGCTCACAGGTTTCCGGGGGGAAAGGATCGTATTTCAACCTCCCCAAGCAAAACTCCCACAAAAGGCTGTCAGACTCGCTTGATACATTCAGCCTGGGTTAAGGGATTAAATGTATTTCCCTAGGAAGCCCATCAGACACTTAACATGAAGCAACCAAGCGTTCCTGGGTGGTACAATTTACCTCCCTGCACAAGGAATGCCCCCCACCTTGGAGATTTCATGTAACACAGGTGAGATACACCCACACACTTACTATGGGCTTCAAAATAATAGCCAAGGTCCTTTTCACCAGAGCAGGAAGCCTGTAAGTGTTGAACTGGGATGTCAGGTTGGGATCCACGATGTCTCCTTTGCTGGAAGTGCAGACAGTGAAAAAGTCAGGACAAGTCACCTGTACCAGAGTGACGGCAATAGCAGTGCTGCTCCCAAGGCAGGGTTTGTCTTGGAGGGGAGTTGCTAGAAGATAAAATCTGCCTGTTTCAATGGAAAACACTGTACAAGGGATGCTGAGGAGGAAATGCTCATTGCAGAAGTTCCAGGTAAATCAGTATTTTACTGCCTGTGCCATCAGGGCCATAAAAGTTCTGGAAAGCTTTGCAGTGGTGCAAAGCACAGCCCTGGGCATGCCGAGGAGACAGAGTGGCTGGGTGGGTAACTCCTCATGTTACCTGGGCATGAGGACTGGCTACTGCTCATGCTAAAGTCATCCTGCCAGAAACTGCTCCTCTGCTGCTCATTACTCAGTTTGTTCCCACAACACAAACACTCTGGATGCAGCCACTGGCCTTACAGTCCAGGTTTCACACAGCCCACACCACAATGGGGGTTTACTCACAAGCAATCCACCAGGTGGGCGGCCCCATCTGAGAAAATCCCTCTGGTGAACAGCTCATCCACCACGTAGTCGATCTTGGGTGGGGCAAAGGGAACGAGCTGCAAGAGAACCATCCCTGTCCAAGAGGCAGCAAAGGTGAATGGCTCAGAGGCCTCTGTGAGCCTCTTTGCCTCACCAGTGGTCACCAGAGGTCAGTGGGAAGTGGTGGGAAATGTACACCCTCCTTTGCTGCTCCAGGAGAGTGAGACCTCATTTTCATCTGCCTGCTGTCCTTTCCCATTAGTCCTATCTGAGGCATTAGCACATACTGGGACCTGGCACAGGCTCCCCTCCTCCACACATTAGGGAAGAATTCTTAGAAACTTCAAACCACCAATTTTTAAAATTATTTAAAAAATTAATTTGCATCGCTGGAACAGCTCCCATGTAGAAATCTCCACTGGTGGAACCACAGAAAAAAGTAGGTTAAAGAAGTGCCTGGAGGGTCAACTGCTCCAGGCTCCTTCCCACTTACCCACTAAGAAATCTGTAACCTGTGTTTAACAGCTGAGGGGTCATGGAAACTGTTGTGAGTTTGATATTTATGGGAACACCAAACATGATGGAAAAAACAGTGCTTGGGGTAACATGGAGATATCTGAACATAATTATCACATCTACTAGGCCAGAAATATAAGCAAGATCACTCCAGTTTGGAAAACAAGCTGTTGCATTTGCCATTCTCTTTTATGGGGAGCAGAAGCCGAGATGGAAAGTGATTTGTTCAGACTTTGTGAGGACCAGGGTAACAGCTCTAGGCAACCACAGGCATGGAAACCCACCGTGTGCCCTGCATCCTGGAGAAGCTTTCTTGTGTGCTGGACAGCCCGTTTCATGCTGGGTGAGGGCTGGAAGTAACCATCTCCTTCGTAATACCCGATGCGAAGAGGCTTTGAGCTGGTGTAAACCTGCAAGGAGAGGAGCCATGACTTGCAGCCAGAAGAAGCACAAGATTGGACTGTTCCCAGGGCTCAGGGAACCAGCTGAGCTCTCCTGGGTTGGGGGAATGGTGGGAGCTAGAGGGCTGGTGAAAAGCAGCTCTGTACAGAGCACAGTGGTCCTTGGTACGGTCTTTCCCACCCCACCTCCTGCCTGCCAGCCCTGCTGTGTGGCTGCTCCTTGGGGGTCACTCATGCTGGGTGTCCCCCATCCACAAGGACCTGTGTTTCCCTGGATCCTTTGCTATCTCAGGACGTGAAAACAGACGGGAATCTCCCAAGATAGTTCTTTGTTGCTGGGCAAATGGAGACCTGGGAGCGCCTCTGAGCCTTACCACCTCATCGAAGGGGATGGGGGGCACGGTGGGGTCCAGCTGGAACATCTCCTGGCAGAGCAGCGCCTTCATGCACAGGGCCAGGCTGTCCACGTCCCTCGCCATGGGACCCAGCATCCCTGTCACTGTGAGCACAAAGAGGCTGTCACTGCAGCCAGGTGGGCTGCTGCTGTCTCATTGTCACTGGTAGGGCTCCAGCATGGGGGAGTTTCAGGTCAGGGAAGAGGAGTAGGGAATGAGGGGAATGAAGGGAATGAGCAAGGGGGTCCAACGGGGAGGATCTGTCAGAGCAGAGGCAGTCTAACGAGCCTAATCACCTCCTGGGCCAGGCTTCTCCAGGCACGAGGAGGGAGGGCTGCAGCCTTCCTGCCAATGCTGCCTGGCAGCAGCTGAAGCTGCCTGAGTCTGCTGGCAGCATCTCCAGTGAGACATCCCAGGCCTTTGGGATGCACATCTCACACCTGTCCTGGTAGGCATTGCACTGCCTGATTCCATTCTATCACTGCACCAATTTCATCCTGCTGAGGTTGAGCCACCACTGGCCACCATCCAGAACACAGCAAATGGTGCCAAATGTCATAACAGGAGGCTGCTTTAATCACTGCTTTGGCTGGCCATGAGGCACAGAGCACAGCAAGCACCCTTGCTGGTATCTCAGTAGTAGGAGATGTAAGAGGCAGAGGTTTGATGAAGTAATATGTCATCATAGACTTACCTGACTGCATTCCTATGAGAGGAGAAACAACTCCCTGTTTGCTGGGAACATAATGGGAGAAGCAGGTTAGCAGCAGCTCTGTCAGGCAGGTCACCATGCTGAGCTGCAAACTTCCCATTTGCCCTCAATCAAATCTAGAAGGGCAAAAGTTCCCACAAAGACTTGACACTTCCTAGGCTAGGAAAAAGACTTACACTGTCTGGAAGCTGCTAGGGACAGTATTTATCATCTCTTCTCCCTGCTGTAACTAATTCTTTATCTATGGGCAATACACCTCTGATAAACTGAAAGATCTTACAAGCAAAGCAAGGGCTGGGAAACATCTGAAAAGGAGATCATCCTGTAGCATTTGCTTGCAGCTTCTTGGCCAGGGTTGTTAAAAACTTAATAAGTCCTTGTTGTCATACAGAGTGAAGTCATCTTGTGTCATTAATAGAGCAAGTTCAATGCTAACTTAACCCTGGCGGAAGCCACAGGCACTACTACAAAGTTTGATGCACTCTGGGGGACACCTTGCAGCCCCCACAGCGGGTGGAGGAACAGGACAGATGTTGGCATGTACCTGATCCTGTTGCCTGTGGGTTTGAGGCCGCAGAGCCCGCAGAAGCTGGAGGGCAGGCGGATGCTGCCAGCCACATCCGAGCCAATGCCCAGGATGGAGCCTCCCCCAGCAATCAGAGCTCCCTCCCCTCCCGAGGAGCCCCCAGGGCTCTTCTGGGGGTTGAGAGGGTTCAAGGTCTGGCCAAAGATGAGGTTGCTGCAGTCGTAGCTGGGGAGAGGAAGATCAGCAGGTGAGTGAGGTACCTGTGCCTTTGCAAACCATAAATACAGGGCACAGAGCACCCATGCAGGGATGGGTGTGGAATTAAGGTAGAATCGGCATGAAGTACATTGGTTGAGACAGCTAATTTAAGAAGAAAGAGGCATCAAATACAAGAGAAATCCTTTTAGATCCAGGTAAGGAGGCAATTAATGTGTGTGATTAGCTTGGATGGTGAGAGGCACATGTCACAGTGTTTCCACAAAGGCAAATATGCCATTACTTTATCATGGTCTGTGGGATGTTGGTTTTCACAAAGGGGATTGCCCCCTGGTGCTTTAGAACCTGGACAATGACGCTGTCTTCTTCCTTCACTTGGCCCAGAAATTTCACCATCCCTCCAGAGGAGATGTGGCCCTTGGGGATGGGAAACAAAGCTCTTTAGGTGCAGGAGAAATGCTGTTTGGAGCCATGACAAAAACAGACATAAGCTGTGATGCCTCTTGTGACAAAGTTCCCGCCTAACTTTTCTCAGAAGCAGAGTAAGACCTGACTATCTCAGGGAAAACCAGATCAGAACAGGGTAGAAACTTCTGCAGAAAACAAAATTTTCATCATAAGAAGGCAGGTTTGCTGGTCCCACAATATTGGATCCAGAACATCGTTGTCTGAAGCAATTCTTAGCCAGTCCTGATGAGGATGGGACATCCTGGCCTGCTCCCAGACCCAAGGCAAAAGGCAGAGAAATTGGGGATGTACCTTGCAGTTAATGTGGTCCTTGATGCTGATGGGAATGCCATAAAGCAGCCCCTTCTCCTTTTGCTTCTTCAGTTTCTGGAGCTGATCCTCACATCCATGAATGAAATCTGTCACGCAATTCACCTCCCGATTCACCTCCAAAGCCTCTCCAGAACAGAGAAGAGCAGCAAGACAGATGAATGGATGGAAGGAGACACTACATATTGAGTTTTCAAGCTAAATTTTCAAGTTCCTCAAAATTTCAGCATTTATTATTCAGATCTTACCTATAAACTTTAGATGTTTAATTCTGAGATATTTTTCTGCCCTGGATCTCTGTCCTATTTGCCTGTAAGCCACCCTTCAGACATCATAGTGCTGTCAAATTGTAATCCCCAGCATCGCTGGTTCTCTCAGCAAATGAGCTGATTTTTAATTTGAAAGTCTCACTGTAGGAGAGCCCTGCAGCATCTCTGCTGTGCTGGAGGTATTACTCACTTTGTCCATGTAGGAGTAGAGAACACTTTCTGGGGACAGGGACCCCTCCTTCAGCTTCTCTGCCAGCTCCACCATTGTCAGTGAGAGAATGTGTGAGGTCTGGGTGCCTGAGTTCTGCAAGGGGTGGAATATTTGGCACAGAGGGAGGAAAAAGACAGAAGAGGTTGGTTAGGGCTGCAGATACCCAATTCTAACATCTGCCCAGCCATCACCTTGAGAGGAAAATTTTAGGAAGTATGCCCTGTAGACATGCAGACCTCCCACAGAGCACTGTGTGTGCTGGAGTGGGGAATTTGCTGACAGGGAATTTGCTGAGTCTTAGTTCATGAAAACAAAACAGCCAGAAAACTGCACCTTGATTGGAGAGTTGTATGAACCTGTAAGAGTGGTTTGACCTGTCTCTGTTTACTCTCTTACAGGCCTTCACTCCCCTTCTAACTCCAACTTGCTGAATAGCAGTTCAACCAGCTAAAGTTTTACAAAATTTATCATTAACATGGGGAAAAAAAAAAAAGTGTGGGCTGTTTGCAACCTGTCCTCCAAGAAAAGAATAGCAGGAGGTATTTCTTATGGGTTTAACACAATTTCAAGTGCCTGACCTCCTAAAATCCAAGTGCTTCTTTACCTGAGCATGGGCAGGAGGAAATGGCTTTTGGTCACTGATGTGCAGCTGTTGAAGGGACATGAAGCCCTCTTGTACTATGAGGATGATGGGGCAGACAGATCCCTATGGAGGGGCAGAGGAAAGGGGATGGGAGAGGAAAGGCTTGGCAGTAGGGATGGATGAGGAGAAAGGGAACAGGGAAGTTTGGGGTGGTGATCTGATTGAGAAGGTCCCAAGCTCCAATCTTTTATTTCATCCTCAGGATTTCCTCAATGGGTCTGCATTTAGAAATACTTAATTTACACTGTCTTTTATGGGAGGGCCTTTTGAGACAATGGAGGGTGATGACCCTCAAAAAACATTGGGTTAGTGATGCTCCAAAACGAGCCTGTGCCCCAGCCACCATTCACAGAGGGACTGATCAGAGCTTTCCCATTTCTTTGGCTACCCAAAATACAATCCCTTCCTCGCATATACCTCAAATTTACCTCTTGCTTAAGCCTGCGAGCTGCCTTCTCCATCCTCTCCAGGGCCAGATCCCGAGACCTCCTTGCCTCATCCATCTTCTGCTGGACTTGCCTCCGTCCCAGCCATTTCAGAAGCACCACAGCTGCAGCTGAGCTGCAGAGCAGAGCTGAGAGGACACGAGGGTCCCCCCTGGATGGATCCAGGACCTGCCACAGTCGCTCTTGGGTCATGACTTCTGTCTCAGGTCCAGCTGTAGACACCTGGCTCTCCCACCTCTCGTTGGAGGGCTGATGAACGAAGCCTCTGTGCTCTCCTGCTGTGCAGGATCAGCTCTGAAGCACAGTTGCTTTAACAAAGTCCAGGAATGGACTTTCCAGAGCGTGGACTTTGAAAGGGTCTGGCTGCTGGAGCAGCATTGTGGGTCAGGCTGCAGAGCAGTGTGCTCAGCTTACTCAGTCTGGGGGGCGTCCCCAAGGCTGGGGTGTCCCCAAGGCTGTGTCTCCCCAGCCAGAGGCTGTGGCTGTACCTGGCTACACACTGAGCTGAGTGCCAGCAAAGCCCAGCTCTGCACTAGCCCTGCTAGCACATGTAATAATTAATGAACACTTAAGCCCATTAACTAGAGGTGCTCAGCCATCATCCCTGTTGCTCAGGAAGCATCGCCTGCAGCCCTGTGAGCCTGGGAAAACATAGTTCTGCTTGTCCTGGGGAACCTCATGCAGGGAGAGAAACGGTCCCTGTGGAGAGGTGGGAGCACAGGGAGAACCAAGAGAATGAAGGAGCATCAGTGACTCTGGAAGTGCAGTGTGGAAGGAACTATCTGAAGATGGCTTCAAGGAGTATGACTGCTCTGCATCTATTTCAAGCCCAGCCCCTTTGAAAAGTTGTTTGCCAACCTGAATCAGAGGGTGAATGCTTCTGGAAAAATCCCCTCTGATGGATCCAGAGTGTGCTCTGCTGTTTCTAACCCATCCTCCAGCCAGCAGAATGCAAAGGAGCTGGACCATGTTGTGTTACCAGCTGCCCCTTGCCATGTGTGCTCCCCCAGCCCAGGACTGTCCTGTGGCTTAATGCGAAAAGGAGAGGATGAAAAAATTAAGCTTCTCTCAGTTCTCAATCATCTGCAAGCCCACAGGGAAGGGACAGGGGATGCCTCTGAGAGCTCATTGCCAAGAGGCAAGGCCACCCCCCTATATCTGGGGAGACGCTGGCTCTGCTCCAGGCAGCAGGGTAGCACAGCTTGTAAGGGGAGAGCGTCCAGGGTAATCATTGCTCTCTGGTGGAGAGGTCGTGCTTGGGGACCAAAGCCAGTGGTCATGCTGCTGTATCACGTTACCTTCTTGCCTGTTACAGACATGTCCCATGAGATATTCCTGTGGCAGCAGGGAGGAAGCTTGGGGAAGACGTGAGACCTTGCAGAGAAGTTGCTGACTGGAAAACTGAGGATGATCCTCCCTATTTGGACAGGGCAGGCAGCAAAATGAGCCAAACAGCTCAGTGTGCATGTCACCAACCTTTCCCCACTGACTGGTCTTCACTGCCCCATCCCAGCCTTGAGTGCTTCAATGCTGCCATTCACACCAACCTCTCGCTGCCCAGGCTTGGCTGGGAGCAGCCTGCAGCTGGCCTTGTGGCAGCCTCAAGCCCCCAAAGCCACCCAGCAGCTCTGGCCCTGCCTGGTGCACTGTGCCATGGTTGTGAGCTTGCTGGAGATCTTTGCTCAGCGCTTTCAGGGAGGAGTAATTACAGGTTTACTCGTGGCTGCATGGTTTGGAGTCCTGCACCCTTCCCACCTCTGTGCCAGGGAGAGAGTGGTTAAGCTAACACTGATGTGGTGCTTGGCTCTGGGAGCAGAGGTGCAGGTGGCACTGCCTTTCCTGGGAAAAGTCCTCCAGGCTTGAATTTTAAAGCAAGCATATAACCCATCAAGCATTTTCTGTGTGGGCAGAAAGTACCTGCAACCCCACCCACGCTCTCCTCCTGGGCTAGGCTTTACATAGCATTCAGTCATGAGATGCCTGGAGCTCCCTCCCTCCTGTTTTCAAAGCCTGCTGATAAAGAATGGGGGTCCTTGGGAGCTGATTTCTCTGTGGCTGTGATAAACTATCCCAGCCCTTGAAAACACTCCATGCTTTTGCATGGCTCTGATTTAAACTACAATAACACATTAAAAACCCAAACATTAATCCTGCCAGAGCTTTGTTACCATCTGCTTTTGACATCCCCACACTGGGAAAGCACTTTAGCATTGTGGTATTCCTTTCTGGAACACCCTTGGAAACCTGCTGGGAGCAGCCACTGCTGCCAATCCCAGTGCCAGTGGCTGGAAAACCCTACTGGAAAACCTGGCATGGGCTGAATGGGAGAAGGTGTGCAGGGCAGGCTGTCTGCTGTCCATCTGACCTTGGCAGGCTGCTCAATACAGGCTTCAAACTGAAAGGGGGTGGATTTAGATAAGATATAAGAAATTCTTTCCTTGGGGGTGGTGAGGTCCTGGCACAGGTTGCCCAGAGAAGCTGTGGATGCCTCATTCCTGGCAGTGTTCAAGACCTGGTTGGGTGGGGCTCTGAGCAATGCAGTCTAGTGGAAGGTGTCCTTGCCATGGAAGGGGATTGGAACTAAATGATCTCTAAGGCCCCTTCCAGCCCAAACTGTTCTGTGATTCCATGAGCTCTCCTTCATGCTGTGCAGGGTGCCAGCAGCCCTATGTTGTGGGAAGTGGGCCACAGGTCCCTCCCTGCTTGCCAGAGTCTGCACACAGGCTCAGCTTTCTGTTCTCACTGCTGGTCTGTGCTAGGGAAAATGCCAGATTTCATCCTCAGGGAGCTGAGAGCAGAGGGGAAAATCCCTGTTTTTTCTACAGCATTCCAAGTAGTAGTCTCAGCATCTTGGACAGAACCAGTCCCCATGCCCCAGTTTCCCCAGCTGCAAAAGAAAGATCACGTTCTTGTACTTCCCTGGGGTGGTTACAATCCACCCCAACCCCTCACAGAAACAGACTTGAAATAACAGACTCAGATAAAAGAAACTACTGTATTAGGACAATGATTGGAAGAGTTCCACCACATCAGAGCTTGCTTTGCTTTCCCCTCGCCCCCATAGCCAGCAGCCAGCCCAGCCATCACTGCATCCTCACTGAGGGGAACAAGAATCCTGTGGGCCACACCAAAGGATGGCTCATGCTGGTGTTAGCTGGGATCCTGCTCTGGCTGAGTGCCTGGGGCTCAGAAGAAACTGTTCTTCTTCAGGCTGAGGGTCTCCACCTCCTTCATGAAGCGCAGGCATAGCTCCTCCTGCCACGGCAAGGCCACGCACTGCACGGCCACGGGCATCCCCACGCCGCCATGGAAAGCCTGTGGCACAGAGAGAGGGAGAGGGCTTGGGGACGTCCAGGGGAAGGCATGGGGGAGCTCGTGCCCCTGGAGAACCTGGCACCACTCACCTTTGCCAGGGTCCGGTCCCACCAGTCCCGATAGTATCCCTTGTAGCCCTTCAGCTCCTCTTCGTCCTCATCCGTCACCAGCGTGACAGGGACAACGCCAGCAGGGAAGTCCAGGACGTTGTAGAGCATGGTGTAGCTGACTGCCACTGGGGAAGAGGGGGAGATTGCAGTGCCAGCCTGTGCTGGGAAAGCCTTCAGCCCCCTCTGTGTATGTGAGATTCCATCTAATGGGGCACTTGTACCGGGAACTCAGGGGCTGAGGGGTGGAAATTGGCCCTTTGGCTCCAATTACACAGGGGGTGGGTTCCGGGTGCTCCCCATGGGCTGGGCCACAGCTGTCTCGAGAGCTGAGCTCTTCCTACTGCTGGCCAGCACCCTGGGGATGCAAGGGGAGGAGGAAGGCTGCTCATGGATGCTGGCACAGAGCCACAGCAAAGGTCCCCTGTCAGTGTCCTACCTGAGAGCTTCGCAGGGTAGCCGATGCCGAGAGCTGGGCCCAGCATGGGACACAGCATCACATCCAGATTCAGCTTTTTCCACTGGGCAATGAACTGGTGGCAAAAGTCCTGAGGAGGAAATGTGTTGGTGGTCAGTGGGGTGGATGTACCGTCCCAGCGTGCCAGGGTTTCCCTCTGGACTCTTGGCCCTTCCCTGGGAGCAGCCAAAAGGCTACATCAGGCCTGATCCTGCTAAAACCCAGCAGTGCTTTGATGCCTGGACAATATTCCTCCCAGCTTGCAAAGCATCCTCTCCCTGGTAAACTGGAGGTAGGCAAAGACTGAGTGCATGGGCACACGGTGACCTGGGACATGGGCATGGGTCTTTGGAACACTAGAAGGGAAATAAAAGCAAGTCTGATGATCTAGATTTTTATATGCAGGTGTCAAAAAATCTGGTCTGATTTAGCATCATGAACTTGCCTATGTGTTGTCCTAATCTTTAAATGTGCTGAGAACTTGCACACTCAAGTGAGATCTGTTGAGGAGTGACATGTTCCCACCTTACAGCACCAGGGACCTGGTCATCTCCTGACCTTGGTGAGTGCTGAATCTGCCCCTTCCCAAAGAGAAATCAAACAAAAACTGTTTAACCCCAAACTGCAATACTTTACCTCAATTTCATGATGAAGACTCCAGACTTCATCCACTGTGCTGTAAAAGGAAACAAACCCAATGAAAGGCATCCTTGCCTGTGCATACACCTTCTTTCTGCCTTATGGGGTCCCTACCTCTTGGCATGATGGATGAATTAACCAGCGCTGAAGCCAACACCATATTTCATTCCTACAGGCTTCATCCTCTACCTAAGCAAAAGGTTGTGACCCCTGCTCTCATTCCCACCCTCAATTTCCAAACAGTTTTCCAAATCCAGCAGGGTTATGGTGTTGACACAAACTGTTCCCAGTTTGCTCCCACCCTTGCATTTTCTGCCTCGCATTCTCTCAGACACATGCTGCTGCAGCAGTACCAATAATGTAGCAAACACTGCTGCAAAACAAATCTTCACACATTTGCTCAGGCTCAGATTTACTCACTTTTCTTTCATACTTCTTATGATACTTGAAAATCGAGGCACCTAAGCAGGAGAAAGTAAAAAAAAAAAGGAAAATAATTAATATGAATCCCAGCTCTGTCCTCTGAGACAGCTCAGTGACAAACACAAGCTATTTACTCAGTGTTCAGGCAGGACTTGTGGATTTTCCCCAAAGAGGGGAGAGAAGGAGGAGAAACAGCATCACTCCAGTTTGGAGATGTGTCTGAGCACAGCCAGGAAGCAATGCCCAGAGACTTCTCTATGAGAATGCCTTATTGCAATGGGAGACAAGTTATTCACATACAGCTTAACTCTGTCTACACTAGAAAGAAATGGACCTTACGAAAGGTTTGGCAATCCAGGAGAGGAGAGTTTTCAGCCAGTGTGGTGCCTTTGCCAGCCAGAAGAACAGCGCCGTGCCGCCTGTCTCCATCTCCCCTTTGCTGAAAGGGACAGGGGGGTTTAGCTGAGCAGTCGTAGGGAGCAATCACAGCAGCTCAGCTTTTACCAGACCAACCCCTCTGAACAGCATATCTAGGTGACAAAAAGAAGTTTGCTCCATTCTGGTGGGCAACACTTGATTCTCACAGCATTTATAGGATATCAGCTCCCAACCTCATTCCAAGGCTGGTAACAATACCAAAGACAACCAAGGTGCAGCTGAATTGCTTAATGTTAACCTCCCCACCCCAGTACCTACCAGCCACTACCTACATCCACTAGATCTGCTACCTGTATCCAGATTCCAGCCAGACCCTATGGAGGATTTTTATAGACAGGCACCAATCCCACCAAACCATTCCAGGCCATACTTACAATTTCTTGACAAAGGAGCTGCCTCCATCTGCAAACATTCCCCTGACACAGTAGTTGAAGACCACGTAGTCCACATTTGTGAGTTCAAAGGGCACCAGCTGGAAGGACAACAGAGGAAGGTATCAGTGGCACAGGCACTGTGTGGGAGAAGCCATTGAGGGCTTTGAAACAGGCCGAGCTGGGCTGAGGATTTCCTGACAAGCTCACAGGAAAACCTCTGTCCTTCCCTGAAAACAATGTTTTCCTTTTGAGCAACAGCTGCTGAGTCAAAAGAGACAGGATGGGCTTGCTCCCCTGTTGAAGCAGCCCCAAGGCCCCTACCGTGTGGCCCGCCTCCTCCAAGAGCTGCTTGGTCTCGCGGACGGCACGTCTCATGGCCGGGCTGGGCATGGTGAAGAAATCGGTTTCATAGTAGCCTATGCGGAGGGGTTTTGTGCTGGAATACACCTGCAGGGACAGGGAGATGCTGGCAGGAAGGGTGCCAGTGGAGCTGGCAGCACACCCACGCCCCAGGGCGAGCCTGGAAAGCAGCACTGCCTCACCCCCGTGCCTCCCCACGGGTCAGGTGTTTTCAGTCTGCAGCTGCCCCCAGAGACCTCTGGCCCCTTGGAGGTCCTGTACCTCTTCATTGAAGGGGAGGGGTGGCACTGTGCTGTCCAGGCTGAACATGTCCTCGCTCAGGAGCGCCCGCAGGCACAGCGCCAGGCTCTCCACGTCTTTTGCCAGTGGTCCCACTGCTGCAGCCACTGGAAGAGACCAGAAGAGAGCATTCATGGCTGAGAGTCTTTCAAGGGTATATTCTGCAAAACCAGGACCTCTTGGCATTGTTTTATTTTAATTTATTGTTGGCAACAGCTCCTCTTTAAGAATTGGGCAGGGGACGCCCATAAGTGTCTTCCCACCCACAGGTCCATCCTTATGGACCCAGAGCTGTTATCCATTAACATGCACCCTGGTGTCTCCATTTCATGATTGAAAAAAAAAAAAAAAAAACCAAACCAAAAAGCTTTGTCAATCATGACATGAGGATAACATCAGACATTCCCTTTGACTGCTAATCCCACCCCCATGAAGCAGTGACAGATAAGGCAACACCCTGTGGGTAACAGGTTATGTTGTGGTTTATGCTACATGAACTGCTTCTCTCAGCTCATGTGCATTTCGTTACTCAGAAATCACAATACGGGGGCAGCTCTCTGAAAAAATCCCTGAAAGGGAACCTGCTTTTTTCTAAAGGTGATGGAGAAAATCCTCCATAACCAGCTGAGGATCCTTCTCACCCCTGCCCTGCTGCTGGGGGACAGACATAACTCCTACCTGCCTTCTGCCCAACGACTCCAGTCATTACTCCTCTTTTGCTGTAAAGAAAGGAGACACATAAAATACAGCAGCTGAGTAGTTTTCATTGAAGGGAAATGCTTTAAGCAGTAGCAAGTAATAATTAAAACTGCAGAAGTGAAGGTTGGCAGAAGGAAGAGCCGAGGGGAAGCCCAAGAGACACTCACCCTAGGCCTGACAGATTTAGGCCCTGTCAGTCAGGAACAACCATCCCCTTAGCATGCAATTGGAAAGGGCTCCCCATTTCTGTTCTGGGAACCAGTCCTTCCCTTCATACATGCCCCAGAAAATGCCCAGGCAGGGATAAACGAGCCCTCCCCAGTTCCTCCCAAGTTTCCCTGGCCCACAGGAGTAGGAGCATCCCCACACAGTGGCTGGTAGAGTGGGTGTCACCCAGGGACATCGCTGCATTTCTCACCGTACCTGAGTCTGTTCCCAGTGGGTTTGATTGTACAGATCCCACAGAAGGCAGCAGGAAAACGTAGGCTCCCTCCAACATCTGTCCCAATGCCCAAGATGGACCCACCACCTCCTATAAGTGCTCCTTCTCCACCAGAGGAGCCTCCGGGGGTTCTGGTGTAGAGCAGAGGGTTGCAAGTCCGACCAAAGATTAAGTTCTTGCAGTCATAGCTGAAGAGAGAGAGAATGCAATGAGGAATGTAGGTATCTGCTGCTGTGGAGCCTAGTCCCTGCTAGAAGACCTTGAGAAGGTAATCAGGTAGTTCACTAAGCTGTTACACTGACATCATTTACTGTGGTCGTGAAGACCATGAGCCTTTTCCTGGTGGTCCCATGCTCTGGACTCACTGACAGCTAATTTCAGTGTCATTAAAACCTATCCCAGAGAGAACCTCTGGCAGCACAATCCTCCTGGAAAGCCTCCCTGTTGAGGCAGTCTTGGGTGTCACAGGGCACCCAAAGCTGAGCCCTTGCTTGAGACCAGGTGAAATGCCAGCTGCAGAGATATTTACTACTGGACTTCCCCAGAAGCTGGTGCAAAATTTGATAATTCCCAGGGCAACCTCTTTGTGTGGCTTTCTTGAACTGTGGCCAGCCATTGCCACATCACCTTAAGGAAGGCATTTCATAGGGTTTGAGCAACGGTCACCCACAGAGGAGCTCTACCAGAGCTCACTTGGCAGGACACAGGGACACTATGGCTGTCCAGCAGAGCACATGTGAGCTCACCACACATCAGTGACATCAAGAGTGGTCTTGCCAGATAGAGTAGGAGGTTTGGGGGCAGAATAATTTGAGGCTGTTAGCTTAACTAGCTTCCCCTTCCATTAATATGTGTTTGCACTCTAGAGTTAATAGGATCCTCTCCGAGAGGTTAATTTAAAAAAAGATAAAAAGAAAAGTGACTTAAAAACCCACAGCGCAGAACAGAAGAGCAACAGTTTCTCTCCTCTCCTCCTCCTCTTCTGCTTCTTCATTTCATGTGGAACTAGAGTTAATTTTCATCCTCAGTGTAAATGTGTTTACTTTTTAATGTGAAACTTACAGACACAAAGAATGGGGATCAGGTGTTGTTATATAAAAAGAAGTGGGAAATGAGAATGAGACCCGATGGAAACTCTCCCTCGAGAAGGAGAAGGGAGCACTGCTGCTATGCTGAGGGAGTTGAGCACCCACCTACCTGATGAGGGACTGGGGAACATTGGTTTTGACAAATGGAATTGCCCCCTGTCTCTTGAGCACCTGCACCACCACACTGTCCTCTGCTGCGGGTTTGTTGAGGTTTTTTATGAACCCCAACGTGGAATCATGACCCTGGGAAAAGAGGACACTGAGGTTTTCAGGTGGAGGATTGCAATTCTCCCCACCCCTGTACTTTTATCTATACATTTAAGCACATACATGCACCTCCAACAACCCACCCATCAGACACATGTTGATGGCAAATCTGAACACCCTTTGTTGGCTCCCATGGGAGACAGGCTCCCCTGCCCTGTGCCCCATCCAACATCAGCAAAGACAAAGTCAAGCCATGTGCTGAAGTCAAACCTCCCACCACCACCCAATTAACCCACAGGGATTTCGGGATACATGCAGAATTGTGCTGGTGGTACCTGGCAGTCGATGGAGTCTTTGATGCTGACTGGCACCCCATAGAGCAGACCTTGCTTCTCCATCAGCTTGGCTTTCCGGACCTGGGTCTCGCTTTCCTGCAGGAACTCCGTGATGCAGTTGGTTTCTGTGGCCATTTGGAGGGCCTTGGGGAAAGCAGGCAAAGCCCACAGGTGAGTCACAGCCCATGGTGCTGCACAATGACCTCTGTTCTGCCAAGGACACCGGCCTCTTCCCCCTTCTCCACCTCCCCATGTAAGCAGCTGGTATCAGGGCAGCCCTTCCTGCTACTTTTCAAGCCATTTTCATGACAAACTCCAAGATTATTTCTGGACACAGGGGGACCACAGCACCAGCTTGTGCTTGATGGAGGGAGGTACTCAGCTTAGATGAATACCACAGACTATTCTCTTGTTTGAGCTTCTGGGGTGGCAAAATGATAATCCCAAAAAGAGAACCCAGGAAGTGATCAGAACTTTATGGCAAAAGTAGAATGAACATGAACACTGACTTTTTGAGGTTCAACAACCCATTTGGAGATGGAGACGTGACAACAGCAGCACTCTGCATCTTCCCTACAGGCATACCTGCCCTAGGGAAGGTGTGGGCTCTCTCAGGAAGGTATGGGCTCTACAGATGCTGCTTGCTGGTTCTTCTTCCTCCAAACCAAGCTGAGAGCCAGATGCCCAGCTCTCTAACCATTCACAGAAAACCACACAAGGGCCCATCACATACCAGTGAGCAGCGATGGCTCAGCAGCATTTGAGCCCAGTTTGAACCTTGTGCTGGGCTCCTCCCAAAAAAAGCCAGCCCCACCATGGGTGAGATGCTGCCCCGCCACCCTTGCTCCTCACCTTGCCCACATAGGCATAGAAGACATGGTCCGGAGGGAGGGAGCCATCTCGGAGTTTCTTGGAGAGCTCCGGCAAAGGCAGAGAGAGGATGGAGACCATGTTCACCGAAGGATGCTGTGGGAAAGGTTGAATAGGCAATGTCACACCTCCACTTCAGCTGATGGCTTCCTCCTTTCTCTTTGGTGCCCTCTGTAACTCACCCCAAAAATATTTAGTTTCTGAAGGTGGTATCTGCCTCAAGACCACATCCTGCTCTACCTGACACTAGTGAGCACAGTGTGAAACCCTCAGGGCCAGTACTAGCCTGGGCTTTCTCAGCCTTTCTTCCTGTTCAGACCAGTCACACCAAGCACCTGCTGAATAAAATAAAGCCTTTCACAAAGCCTTGCTCAGACAGGTCATGGCTAGGCCTGGGGGAACAGCTTAGTGCAATGCTCTTGCTGAATTACCGTGGGAGTTGGTGTCATGGTTATAAACAGTGTTCCATCAAGGAATTAAACCAGAACTGGAGCCAGCTCTTCTCCTCACACCACCAAGATATTTGCATAGGTTAGTGCAATAACCAGGGAGCCCCTTGGCTAGTCATTTTTGGGTCAGCAGTGGTTTCCCCACCACCTACTAAACACCAAGACAAACACATCAAACCTCACGCCTCCAGATGGACTCTGAACCTGAGCGCGTCGGCAGGGCTGCCTGCCGGGATCGCGGGGCACCACCGCATCCCTGCCAGCAGCCGCGGCTGCACTTTGGCCTCTGCTGATAACACATCGTCTGTGTTATCAGCAGAGTCGCACTGTCGCCTCCTCCTGCTGCCTCCTCAACCAGCCCGAGCCTTCCACCACGGCGACGGGGCCGGGGAGATTTCAGACAGGGATTTTCCCCTCCTCGCTGCCTGTGACTGTTACCGGGATAACGGGTTATCACAGCGTTTCTTCCCCATCACCGCGACAGCGGCGATCGCTGCGATGCTGGGGTGTACGCGCACACATTGACTCAGACAGGGGAAATAATGACACTAAATCCCCGCGGGTCCACATAGGGAGCCAGGAGAGCACTTGACAGCCGGGCGAGCAGCTGCTCCTTGCAGGGAGGGTGGCACAGGGTCGGCGATGGGGAGGGGGCCCAGGGGAGGAGCTGCCGCCGCGGGGACGGCCCAGGGGCCGCGGCTGCCGGCGCTCACCTGCTCCCGAAAGCGCCGCGCCGCCGCCTCCATCCGCACCAGGCTGCGCTCCTGCCGCTCCTGCGCCTCCGCCACCTTCCTCCAGAGCGCCCGGCGCCGCCGCCATCGCAGCAGCAGCAGCAGCAGGGCCGAGCCGCCGAGCAGGGCGGGCAGCGGCACCCGCATGGCCGGGCAGCGGCAGCGGCACCCCGAGCCCCCGCACCCCGCTCCGCTCCGCCCGCCCCGCCCGGCTCGGCACGGCCAAGGGCACCCGCCCGCCGCCCGCGGGGAGAGCGAGGCAAAACCTGGGCGGGATTCCGAGGCGGACAGGGATTTAACCGGTTTGCTGCCGTGCGAGCGCTGCGCGGGCAGGGAGGGGGAGGTCCGGGAGCAGGAAAAGCTGCTGGATGACAGATCGCCCCTCCCTGTGCTGAGTGGTCTCTTATCTGATAAGGGTTATTCGTTTTGCCGTTCGCCAAGGGAGGGTTTGATCTCCCCGTAATTTTTCAGCCCCTCTGGGAATAATCTTGGCTTGGAGGATCAAGGCAGCACCGCAGGGGAGTCCCAAAGGTACCCGACTCTGTTGCCTTTCCTGGAGCCAAGCGGCTGTGTGGGAAAAAGAAACAATGAATGTCGCAGGCTGTGCCCGGCGGAGCTCACTTGTCGCTGGCAGAGCATGGGTGTGCCTGTGCTTTGCAAAGTGCCGCGGCTTCTAACAGCGATGTCTGACATCCCTGCTCTGCGGCCTTGCGCTCCGTTTTGAGGGAAACTCCAAAATAATTTCTTCATCACCAGCCCCACAAAGGGGTCTGCCCTTAAAAAAAACCCTCCACGACTTCCAAAAGTTTGTCAGAAAATATTTCAAGCTATCCAGTTTAGATACTTCCCATAGGATTGTGAAAAACTTGTTGGGAAGGATCTAGGATGTTTTCTCACTTCCCAGCAGGATGTGCTGTTCCTAAGCCACCCCTGGGCAGATGCTGAGCTAGAAAATGTGGTGGAGCTAGATGCACCCAAACTCGATTTTCCTGGCATTATTGCTCAGGCCACTGGCTTTATTTATTTCAGTCTTCAGGATCTGAGGGCTACTCTGGCAGCAACCTGTGAGGGAGCTGCTGTGCTGTGCATCCACAATGTCCTGGGGTGTACTGGATGTACTCCATGTCCTGGGGCTCTCTGCTGAAGGGTGTTGAAGCCTCAAAAATACTCAGCCCTGCATGAACTCGATGGCCTTCTTGCTCTGGGGATATGCAGCTGCCTGTTATCTGCGTCAAGGAAATCACATGCAAGAACAGCAGTTTTCCCAGCAGTTTTTTTTTCTTTTACTTCTTTTTTTCCTTCCCCCTCCCTGCCCTTTTTCAGGCGGTGGGGCTCAGAGAGTTATACAAGGTTGCAAACTCCCAAGGGCACTGCAGACTATTCACAAGAGAGGAGTGGGTTGGCAGGAGTGCCCCTCCCATGAGTCAGCAGGATGTAATCAGCTCCAGGCTGGCAGAGCACGCGCTGTGATCCCTATCTTCCCTTTCCTTTCCTCCTTTCTCACCCTGGAGGCTCCAGGCTCCTTCACTCATCTCACCCCATGGCACCACAATGCCAAGATGGGGTGTTCCCTTGCAGGCTGTAAAACCATGTTCACTGAGGCCTTTCAACATGAGAACAAGAAAGGTGGGAACTTTGGAGAGACAGAAGTTAAAATTAGTTCTTGTGGAAGATAAAATTGCTTCTCTAGCCTTCTTCCCCCTAATGTAAATCCTGATCAAAATCTCTCATGCAGGAACAATTTTCAACTTCTGCAGTTCAGTTTGTGAAAGGGAAGAAAACAAAGTAGGAGGGTTATGCCTGGAGCACCTGTGCCTCCAGGAGCTGCTGCCAGAGACCCTCCTTCTCCCCTTTCCTGGGGAAGTGTGTAGGGGTGGATAAGTGGGGTTGAAGCATCAGGCAGGACAGTGGTAAGGCTTGGGTCTCTGCTGGGGCCAGCCAGCTCTGGGAGGTTCACTCAGGGTGTGGGAAATCCCAAAACACAGCAGGGCTGTGCTGTGACCCAGCTGCCAGCAGAGATGGGCCAGCAGATGACACAGGATGGAGAATGCCAGCGTATGCAGGTGGTGGCTGGAGATGCCCTGTCTAGGCAGATGTGCCTGGGCCTGGCTAAGAGAGGTAAAATGGGTCTAATCTTGTTCCCCATGGGCTGGGGTGATGGCCAACTGCTGGCTTGTGGGGCAAGTGGTGCCCTGATGCCCCTTTGGGACACTGGTGTGTTCTTGTCAGATGAGCAAGTGGCATTTTTCTGTGTTACCTCCATAGGGCCACCCATATGCTACTGCAAATGGGGCTTGATTCTTGGAGTGCTGAAACTGAGGATTGATCCTACCCCTGCTCCTCCTCCACTGCCTGGCAGGGCTGGAGCCTGTGGCTAAGGGAGGATGAAAGGATCTGCTGGATCTGTGAAGGCATCTTTCCCTATTGCTCATACACCTCCCCGTGTCCCCAGAGCTGTGACTGGGTGGGTGCCACCACACCCCAGAGATGCTGCAATCCTGCAGTTATGAAGGAAGGGAACAGAGTTGTCATCTTCTTCTATCCATGACAGATTACACACAGTCAGCCAGACTGGCTGGGGCTGAAGGACCAGCTAGTTCCTGTTCATGTGACACCAGAGCTATGCCAAGAGCACAGCGAATATGCAGTGGTGTTTTCCTTAGTGTTGTCTCCTGGCATCTGGAATGTTGTGGCTCCTCAAGCCAGAGGTTAGGTTGGAGTGACTAATAACTGTGTGCTCACGCAGATGTTTCTTGTGTGAAGCAATCCGATTCTGGCACTCCCTGCATCCTGGAGTGGGGGCATCCATGCTTTATTTGTGTGCTGTAGGGAAGCAGCATCTCCTGTTGGTCTCCTACAGCTGATATAATTTACTCTCCTGAGTTTCAGGAAGGAAAAGAGATTGTTCACTATTCTTTCAGGAATTTTACACTTCTGTTCTTCCATTTCACCTTACTGCTTTTAGACTCTTTCCCAGAGATTAAATACCTGCTCCTGCCACCAACGGCCAGTCACCTGCTTCCTGGGATCCAGGTCTCTTGGAGAAGATCTAGGATACATTTACAATTTCCAGCAGGCTTTCTCACTTTGTTTCTCCTCTCCTTGTAGGTTCTTGACTCTCAAGTGGAGTTAGTCAATGGTCTGCAAGAAGGTGAAGCAACTCCTCTCAGAGCTGCAGTTAAACCCCTGCAAGAAGGTTGTTCAGCAGCTTGGGCAAGAGGCAGTGCCACGTGGGGGTGATTTCTTTTGTCCCTGCAAGAAAACTGCATGTTTCAACCAAATTGCTCACTCAGTGATGCTTTTGTTGTTCACTTTGTAGCCACTTCTGCCTTGGAAAGATGCTTGTGTTCACTGCCTGGGCCCCAGAGCTCTGTCAGTACAAGGGCTGGTTGATCCCAAATCTGCTTCAAGCTGGAGTATGTGAGTTCCCATAATCAGTTTTAACACATGGTTTGTGCCAGCTTTGTGGACTCTGTTCTGAAGCAGATTAGGAAGTGCTCACATGTTTTCTCCACTAGCAGAGTGGAGGAGGAGCTGCCCTGGGAGAAGACCATGACTTGTGCATGCAGCCTACACTTGCACAAACTCTCTTGCTCCTTGTGTACGTAGCAGCCGTGGCATGGTACCTTGAAGGAAAAGCTGAAGACATCATAGCAGAGGGGTTCCTAAGGTGGAAAGGACCCTTTGGGTGATCCCTGAAATTGCTGAAGACACTTTAAGCAACAGCCTCTGAAAAGCTCCTTTGTATATAAATGAGGGAGTGAGGACTTATTTCAAGCAGTGTTTGTGTTAGGGTAGTCTGAGTCCAAACAGCTTTGCATTAAAAAATAAATAAGAAAAAAAAAAGGAAGAATTTTTAAGTGAGTAAAATTACTCCTGTAGTTGTTTTACACAGCTCAATGAAGATAATTTTATTGGCAATTTTGAGTGATTACAGTATTATCTGCCATCAAAAAAGGGTTTTTTTTTGAATGCTAAAGGAATTAATGATACATAAAACTGTGCTTAGATTGAGTGCATTCATCAGCAGAAATGCCTCGTGCTGGCACTGCTGCACTGTAATTACTCTGTCTGCTCAGAGGAGGAGAGCAGGAGATGGGGGTGCTGTGTGTACTGCCACAGATTTACATACACTTACACACTGAGCAGCTCAGCCAGTGGGGAGCAGAGGCAGGCCAGCAAGGCTGGTGAGCAGGGGGACAAGTTTCACCTGTACTTTTTCTTTATTGTGCATTACAGAGTGAAGAATGGGGGTAATCTCTGCTTAAAACTTTATAAGATGAAGCCAGTATGGACAGGATGGTTAAATGCTCCTCAGAATATCAAGGGATGGGTCCAGTCTTTGTAGGATGCTTCCTTATGGTGTGATGAATTGATTAAACCAATCCTGGGGTCTGAGGGTCACAGTGGGAATGGCAGAGGTGTTGTCCCCAAGGGACATCTGCTCATGCCATGTGCTTTGGGAGAGCCCATTGCACTGCCATTCTGTGGGGCTGGGAGCATGGGCACGTTTCAGCAGGGATGAGGTGAGGAAATGCAGAAGAAATGCTCCCCAGCTGGCTCCACACCCTGTGGCCCTTCAAGGGAGACACAATACTGGGGGAATATTTACAGGCTGGGGCATTGCAGGAGGGGCTGTTGCAGGGATTGTGGGCAGTGTGTGCAGAGCAGCAGGATGCTTTCCGCGATACAAAGACTTTGGGAAGGACTTTTCTTTAAACCTGTGATGGGTTGCAGCCCCTTTATGGAGCCCATGGGCCCCCTGCAGTGATGGACCCACGCTCTGCCCAAGCAGGGAACGTAAAACCTTCCGTGACCTCCATCTCCTTGTGCACAGCTGCCTTCTGAGCTGAACCTTCGGCTAAGTGAATAAAGAGCGAAGAGCATTTCCAGTGCAGGGAGAACGCCCGGGAGCACCCCTTGCTGCACCGAGGACACATCGCTGCTGGATGTGTTTGGCCTTTCGGATGTAGCCACCAGAGAGCAGGATTGAGCTGCTGGCCCGGCAGGAATCTCCCACTCGGAGACTTTAGCGTCCTAAACCCTGTGTTAAACGCTCTGAACTTGGATTGTACCAAGCAGAAAAGCCCTTTTCGCGCTGTTTGGGTGGTGAGACACCCAGAGCTTTTGTGGGGAGCAGCGCTTTGATTTCAAGTGGTTTTAAGTGCTCTTATGAAGTGCTGGGAGTTCTGCTGTTGATCCATGGGGGCCAGGTTGTTTTTGCTAAGGGGAACATCCCTGCAGAACTCGATCCTGCAAATTGTCGGCTCTGCTGCTGCCAGGATTTTTTGCGGCCAGGACCGTGCCTCAAGTCTGGCAGGCTGCCTGCCCTTTCGAGGACAACCATGGAATCGTTTGGGCTGGAAACCACCTCTGGTGTTCCTGACTCCATGCCTTAACCCAGCACTGCCAAGTACGCCACTAAACCACATCCCTAAGTGCCACATCTACACATTTCTTAAGTGCCTCCAGGTTTTGTGACACAGCCACTTCCCTAGGCAGCTTGTTCCAGTGCTTGACATTGGAATGAATTGAATGAGCACGGGCATTTCCACCCTCTCTGAATGCACATTGCAGAGAAGGGGAAACACTTGATATTATTTGTGTTTGAAGCCCCACAGCTCAAGTTTTGAGGCTAACAGGGGCTGCCCCAGGTTTAAACTTGGCAGTGTTCCCCAAAAGTGATGTTAATCCTCAGTGTGGAGTCAGGATTCAAGTGGGGTCCTGAGTCATAGCAGGGTCCTGAGCCCTTGTGTGACTCTGAATGTGTCTGGGCTGAATCCAAAGCTCCTTGGCCACTGGCATGTTGGGTTTCCCTTGCCTGGCAGAAAAACATGGAGATTTCCTTTTTTGCCTTTCCTTTTCCTCTTCCTTTTTACTCTTCTTTTTCCTTTTCCATTTTCCCTTTTCTCTCTTTCTCTTTCCTTTCCCTTTCTTCTCTTTCTCTTTCTCTTTCTCTTTCTCTTTCTCTTTCTCTTTCTCT
This sequence comes from Lanius collurio, assembly GCA_020086605.1. Taxonomy (NCBI): domain Eukaryota; kingdom Metazoa; phylum Chordata; class Aves; order Passeriformes; family Laniidae; genus Lanius; species Lanius collurio. The sequence continues at coordinate 17,608,582 of JACBWW010000016.1, forward strand.
TTCTCTTTCTCTTTCTCTCTTTCTCTTTCTCTTTCTCTTTCTCTTTCTCTTTCTCTTTCTCTTTCTCTTTCTCTTTCTCTTTCTCTCTCTTTTCCAGATCCCTACTCTCTGAGCAGGCCAGGAGAGGGAGACAGCCAGCCAGTTATAGCACAGCTCAAATGTCCAGCTCTCTCTGCTTGTCCTGGGATAGAAGCGAACACACTTTAAATATACACACTGATTTTCCCAGGGGGAAGGTTGGATCTGTGCAGACACCCCCCCCCCCCCCCCCGCTGGCCTGCATTCACATTTACACAAGCAAGGTGGACATTAGGCAGGAGGGGAAACTGAGGCACGGGGCAGGACTGTGCCTGGAGGGATGTGGTTGGTGGCTTCCTTCACTCCTCCTGGGCCCTGTTGCAGGTTGGGAATGCTCTGTGTTGATCAGTGCTCTGAGGAGGGTCCTCAGGGGGTCCATTTGAGCATCACCACAGGTGCCACCTCCACAGGGACACACAGTGCACAACAGGGGTGCACCCCCAGCCCTGTCCATGCTGAGTGTCTCTGCAGGGTCTGTACAACCCCAGTTCACACCCCCTGATGGAGAAGTGGTGTGGACCCCTGCCTGTGCTAAGCTGGTTTTGAGTTCACCCCATCACCGTGGAGGCTCAGGGGGCAGAGATGTGCACAGGTGGTGGTGGTGAGGCCCTTGGTGGCTCCTGCCGTGCCATCTTCCCAGAGCCATTGGAAAGCCACAAAGCATCATGGCCCGTGCTCACAGCAAGCACCTCGGTGCATTGATCAGCCCCTCCCATTGCCTCTATCTTCCCATCCCCTCTCATCCCTCCTGGGCCAGCACCACCAAAGGACTGGTGAGATCACCCCGTGCTGAAAATAATAAATAAATAAATAAATAAACAAATAAAAATGCTGACGTGGAGAAGTCAATCAGCTTTGTGTGGCCTTGTAATATCTCATTTTATCCGTGCCACGCTTTATTAAATTCTCATAAACCTGTCAATGAGGACAGATACCATTTCAGTTTACCCCATTAGTTCTACACAATGACATCGGGGGAGAGAAAGACGGGGAGGTGGCGGGGAGGCACTCGGCGTGGAGAAAAGAGGAATGAATTTAAAGAAAGGAGAAAAAGAGAAACCCAGAGCCAAAACTCGGCTTCGTGACAATAATGTAATAACATCAGTGCTCAGGGAAAGTAATTGAATTAAGTGGCTTTTGTTAATGGTTTTAAGATTTAGAAATGTAAATAATAGGTAGGACTCCTTAGTGGGACTCTAGGTAACTGCATCCCTGAGAATAAGAAATGCTTTGCTGTTAAATGTGATGTCAGATAGTTTTGTTACTCCTCTGGTTTCATGCCTGCAAAGCATATTTTGCAGTTTTAAAGCCGGGTGTGTTTATCATCTTTCCTTTCTAACTTCAGACGGAGCTTAATTCAGGAGTATTTGCATGAACCCTTCTTAGCCAGTCCCTATCAGTTATTTGCACCGCCAGGAATAAAGTATTATTTCTCCCGAGCTGCTTTGGAGAACTTCCTGACTGCAGGGTTACTGTGCTCAGAAGCCTCCTGTCTATTTACATGTTCATTAAAGGCAGCAGCAGCGCTGCTCTCTGTGGCAGGGCCAGACTCAGCTCCTGGAGTAAGAGCATTGGCAGGAGTGACGTTACACCGGGCTTAGGCCAGTGGGGAGGGAGAATCCAGCCCACAGGTAGGATGAGCTGGGCGATTTAGAAATGACTTTCATGGGAACTCGTTCTGCTTAAAATATTATTGGATTTTCATTTAGGAACCTATCAAAGTGCAAGAATAAAGTCTGAGCTGCCTAACCCATATAGGTCTAAACAAACAGGCCTCCCTTCTGCTCTGGGATCTGTCGGCTTGTGGATTGGGAAAGGTCCTTCAGTAAGGCATGGGCTGAGTCTCAGGGAAACCCACTGTGCCAAGCAGAATAGGGGGCTTTGCATTTATTTAGGCTGAAAATCTTCCCCTTTGCAGGATGAAGGCTCTCCCTGGTCTGTGCCACAGGGATGCTCCATCCCTGCTTGTCCCCTTAGCTCTGCCCGCAGCTCTGTGGGCAGCAGCAGCACAGGATGGCAAAAGTTCTCCCATGGCTTTTGTTCCAGTCCCACAGCAAGTGGGCAGCTCAGCATGCACCAGATCACTCTGACACGTCCTTTGGGGACTTCCCTTCTGGCTTCACCTGTGACCTGCAGTGGTCTCTGCTGGCCTCAGCTCAGCTTGTGTGGCTGCAGAGCCTTCCTTGTAGCTGCCAGCTGCTTCCCATCCAATGAGATCTCAGGACCCACACAGCCTCAAACACCTTCCTCCATCATCCTCATAAGCCTTCTCCCATCACCTTCCTAAGCCTTTCCCTGTCACTTTCATAAGCCTTTCTCCACCACCTTCATAGGTCTAGCTGGAAAGAGCATAAACGTCCCACGCCAAACCTGACCCAGCTCATGTGGGCAACAGAGAGAGTTGCCAGATTGTTAAAGTAGAAATAGAGATTCCAGTAAGTAACACATTTTTCTCAGGGCGCTTCTTAAATAGGTTTTTTGCAAAAAAAAGGAAAAAAAGAGAAAAAAGAATAGTTCAGTCTTCCCGGTGAATTTGATGATATTTCTTACTGCTGTCCATTTGCTATATTGCTGTGAAGGGAAGCTGGAGTAGAACAGAAGGGTTTGTTTCTTCCTCTATGGGAAAATAAAATAAGAACAAGAAGAATGTTACAATTAAAACAACAAATCCTTCACTACTTTCCCTGCATTAGAAAAGAAAACCCAACCACCCTATTAATGATCAAATTCTTAAAACCATCCCCTGACTTAGCAACATCCTTCTGACAGATCCCTTTTTTCTGACCAGACCACTGTGGCAGAGGCAGCTGCAGGCTGGGCTCCTGCTTGGGGCACTCCTGAGGATGCTCTGGCTGTGTGCAAGGTACTGGGGTGGCATCAGTGCCTTTTCCTTCTCTACAAACAAGTGGAACTCTGCCTCCCTGCCTAGAAGATGGGACAGTTTGTGGCTCTGCTTTGCAAGTTGAGGTGCTCAGCAGTGCAGCAAGATAACGTCTGGAAGGGAATGTACGCAGCCCAATAGACAGGGAAGGCCTTTTTTGCTTGGAGAGCCATTAAATAATTTGCCATGGCAAGACCCAGGCGATGCTATTTTCTGCAGCTAAAATGCAGGTTATTTTTCACTAGCTGAAAAAGGCTGTTGGTGGTGCCAAAGCTTGCCACCAGGTCTGTAGCTTGACACAACATGAGCAGCTAGGAACAATATCATAAAAATAACTGAAATCCACTGAAGGCTCTGCTGAACTGCCTTTTTAAAGTGCATCAGGTGAAGCAGAAAGGAGTGGGATAACCCTGATTCAAAAAATAGTGCCAATGGATTGGGAAGTGCACACACATTGAACAAGAGATATGAGCATGCCAGAGCCACCCCCAATCTGCTGGAACTGCATGTGGATGGGAGCCTTGCTCTGGCTGCAGCATTTTGTCCAAGCAGGACTGAATTGAAGTTTTTCTGGTGGGACTGTCCTGGTACTGTCTTCACTGACAAGGTCCCTGCTGAGCCAGGAGCCTGTTAGAAGCAGACAAGGAAAGAACAGCCCTGAGAGCCAAAGAAATCAGACTCCAGATGATTTACATGGAGCATGAGGGGCACCAGAAGGGCAGCCAGCCCAGAAAATGAGATTATAAACTATCATCCCCTGTTACACGCTGGGACGTGGCTACAGGGTGGCCCTCTGGCATCACCCGGGGAGGCAGCCGTGGTCTGGTGTTGAAAGCAGAAAGCTTTTGTCTCGTCAGATTGGAAAAGGCCACATCCTGAGGAGTGTCTGAGAATGTGTGCAGTTCTGCCTTCCCTCCTGCAGCCTTTTCCTGACCTGTGTGCAGAGCCTGACGCCTTCGGAGGCCACAAGAATATCCGAACTGCTCACTGCCACACCTCACCAGTCCCCGTGGTCTGGAGAGGGTTGTGAAGAAGAAGTCTGGTGTACTGAGGTGGTGGAAGAGAAGAAACTCTTCCTCCAGGTGTCCAGGTCCTACAGAGGGCAGCCCTTGAGGTGAACCCACTCTTGCATTCAAACTTGCTGCTCTGGGACAGGTGGTACCTACAGGGCATCCCCCTGAAGTAGTTTAAACATTGACTTTTTTTGGGGAAGGAGAAGTGAAAAGAACCTGCAAAGGGGATACAGGAGCCCTGATGTGGGTGCCCCAATTTCATTAAACTGATTTAGGGTTCAAGCCAGGTCAGTGTTGTACCTGAGCCAAGAAAATGCAAAATATTCCATTTGCTCATGCAAATGTGAAACCTGCTGGTGTAGAGGCTTGGGTTTAATGTTCTTCACCTCTGCAATGTGAACTCACATGAGGAGAAAAGCAGCACGAAAAGGAGTCCTCAGGAGAGGCAGAGCCCAATGTTTTATAAGAGCTGGCATGGATGTGGTTAATAAGATAATCTCAGGACCCTCCAACACAAAGAGAAAGTGAGTTTTCTGATCCATAAAGGATCAGTCTGCAGGAAGCCCCATCAGACTCCTCAGCGTGAAATTACACCACAGCAGGGGGGTACAGTCCTGCTACTGTACAACATTAGAGAGATGAATTAGGACTTGACATTCATGTGCTTAATATGCCTATTCCTGGCATTATCCCATAAGGACCAGTCACCACCAAGGACTTATGGTCACCGGGTCTAGGAAAGTATTTAGGGTTGCTCATTTGCTCCCTTTCAGAGCCAGGCTATCAGGCTTCCCCATCTAATCTCTCCTCATCAGGAGCAGGGCGGGAGCACAGCCCAGCTCTTCTATCTCACAGCAATCTGGTCTGGGGAGCAACCACCAGGTGCACCCTTGTTACTCAGATAAGTCACAGCGATCCTCTGGACTGCTGAGTGTGGAATGAGGGAAAAAAACCACCTAAAATCATGACCTGGTCCTCAAGAAGCTGAGAAAAGGGGAAAGAGCCAATGCCAAAAATATGTCTCTCGCATAGCTGCTGCTAACAAAAATAAATATTTACTGGAAAGGGAAGTCTCAGCAGGGCTATATTAGGAATTATTCAAACTGGGTTTGCCTCTCCAGTGTTAAACTTGTTGGAGGTGTGCCTTGGACAAACATGGGCACTCTCAGCTACTTTACCAAATGGGCTTTGTCAAGAAGCCAGAGTATTTCCAAGCCCCAGGTCTGGGCTGTGTGAAAATTCCTGCCTGTTTGAACTCCAAGCCAGGATAGAGTGCTTTTGGTTTGTTTTTTATCCATGAAATATTTTGTTGAGAACAAAATTTTAGGGGGAGGGGGAGAATCGACTCCAAATTCTGGAAGAAATAAAAAGAAAAATGTTGGCTACAAGGCTGAATAGTTTTTGAACTGATCATTTTCCAAGAAAAAATCCAAATATTTTTTTTTTCAGAAAGTAGCTGTCCTGCAGGAAATTCCTGATTTCATGGACGTGCCGCACTTCTGGCAAGTGCACTTGTGATCAAACTGATTGAAAAGCCATTTAATTGGAACTGTTTTCAGAATGAAGAATGAGCTAAAACTTGCCAAAGCTGATGGAGGGAAGCATGGACCAACCCAGGAGAAATAAATGAGAAGCAGAATTCTCCCAGAAGCTGATTTTGCAATGGTCTGGCGTGGAGAAAGGTCAAGAGCCTCCCCAGCATGAGCACATCCTTGTGGCTGTGATCACATTGTGTGGCATGTGGGCACTTTGCAGCTCACAAATCCTGCTCCTACAACTCTCCTCTTCAGCTGTGTTCCCTGGGAAAGAGGAGCAGGGATATGGTGGGATCCTGGGACTCATCTGGCCATGGATGTGGTGCTCAGCCTGAAAGTGCAGGGTCAGTCCCAGGCCTGGCCATACAGAAACATCTCTTGTTCTGGACACAGGGAATGCCCAGATTTGTAACCCATTTCTACAGCACTTTGAATGTGGACACATTCCTGCTTGCCCTGCTTGAGGAGGGATAAAACAGAGAGGTCACAAGACAAATTCAAGGAAATTAAGTGAACTGGGATTCTAAAACACAAAGCTGCTGTACCAATATGGGGACAGCACCACTGTGTCCCTTGACTGGTTTCTTCTCTCTGTTAAAACCGTGGTAACCCTTGGGTGTGGAGATGAGGATTTCCGTGGGCTCTTTTCCTTATGCACAGATTTTGTGGCAATATTAGCTCTAAGTCAGTCTAATGTTGTCATGGGTGAAATCAAATAGCAGTGTATAGCCCCAGATATCTTTATTCCATGTGATGGAAGTTCTGGATCTGGGCTCCTACACCCGGACACCAAGCCAGACATGAACATGATTCTTGGACATGAGGAGCAGACTCTGGTGAATACAGTTGCCACTGGACAAACAGCACATGGAGTTCAAGGCTGAGGTGGATGGATATCCCATGCCTATGGACAGGATGAGCTTCCCCCCATTGTTTCCTCTGCCCACTGGCACCATCTCGGTGAGTGATGTGTTGTCACCACTCCATCTCCCAAATATTCAGCAAACTAGTCCTCAAGTCCAAATAAACACTTCTGGGATGATACAAGAAAGGAGCCTTGAATGCTGAAAACTGCTCAACGTTTTGGTTGTTCTGTTGTCCACACAAGCCAAACACAAAGTATTCCCAAACCCATTATGTTGATTTAAAATAAATCCCAAGAAAAACAGCCCTAAGTAAACCAATGTGTGGAGGCTAATGGAGCACTTCCCACCTGAATGATAAATTCCCATTCTCCAAGAGAATGATAATTTTTTTAGCATGCTTGGCTTTTGTCTTCTGTGAAATCAGAAGTCTCCCACTGAGGGTTGGGTTTCATGTCTGGGTCACAGTTTCTACAGAAAGGAATTTTCATTATGGTCTTGGCAACACTTAAGCCTCCCTGTGCAACTGATCTATCTGAGCTTTTCATATCCATCAGGACCATGGATGCCATCAGCAATCAGGGGTGAAATCTCAAGCAACCCGAGAAGGAGGTATGAGCCTTGGGATGAGACACGACCTCATAGTGAGATTAACATGGGCTGAGAGGGTAATTAAGCACAGTAATTATTTGCTGAAGGTGAGGTTGGGGGTACCTCCTTGTTGGCAGACTTCAGACTGGAGGATGGATTCCCTGTTTCAAGGGGGAGTCAATTCACTGAAGTCCTTTGGCTTGTGATGTGCAGGGTGACAGAGGAGATTGTGAAGCTGAAACAGAGGTTTGGGCACCAGCCTAGCAATAGTGGAGTCCTCAGGCCACACAAAGTGTGAGAAGTAAATAACAATTCCCAACATATCAAATGATGTGGGAGAGAGAGCGACCCAGAGAGACAGGAGACCTAGGAAATGCTAGCAGAGCAGAAAGCCCTAGATGTATTCTGATCAGCAAAATTCAAAGATTGTATTTCTAAGCTTGGGTCTTATTGTTCTTTGAGAACCTAGTAAAGGGACTAGTTCCTGCCCTTGCAGACCTTTATGTACTTACAGCACTCATGTATCTGAAACTCCCTTTGCTTTCTCTTTCCGGGTTACACAACACCAATAATCTTAATTTTTCTTCATGGATGTTGTTTTCCAGTTATTCTCACTATTTTTCTCTGGACTCTCTCCAGTTAAAACATATCTTTCTTGAGCTGATTCTCAAAACCAGACACGTTTTTCATGTCCATCTCAGGTTTTCCATCTCAGGTTTAACCAAAGATGGGCAGAAAGAAGATGCATTCCCATATCCTATGGCCTCTCTCAGGGTTGTCCATGGTTGTAAAAGTACCTCGTGGGTGTTCTATGGCTTTAATCAAGCAGTTACACCAAAAATCTGTGACAGGGGTTGTGTAGGCTGGAAAGCAAACTCTCTTTTGTGACTTTTTCTTTCTTGTTGAATGTGATGGAAATGAGGAATGTGTCTCCTCCCACCTACCCCCGCCCTCAACTTTGTCTGCAAAGGTGAGATGCCAAAACCACAAAATGAGTTAAAAGAAAGCAAAACAACTATTGTAAGGTGGATGTCTTCATTGCTGTTCTATATTTAAATGTCTTCTGCATCAAATAAAACAGGTTTTGACACAGAATTGCAAGAGAAAAGAGCTGAAAGGACTCCACCATAGCTCCTACCCTGTTAACTGATGATGATTCATTGCAGTCCAGGTAGGCCCTTGGCATTTGGGATAAATCTGACAAGATGTGATTCTACAGCATCAATAAACGTACAAGGGTATTCAGCCTCCTTTGACAAACAGGAAAACCAGAATCAAGAATGTGAAGCTTTTTCTCCAAACCACATGTAATGGGGCAGCAGAGACAACAGTAGCAAGCCAGGCATCCCTGCCTTGCTCAAGGTCAAGGCTGTCCTGTTTCCTAACAGAAAGTTAATCCTTTAGTGTGGGTGGTGGGAGCTCTATTTTTAGGCCTCTCTATTCTTTAATAGCTCATCAGATTTTTACCTCCTGGAAGCTGCTACACAGTCTCAGAGTACTCTTATTGCAGCAGCTTTTCTGCTTTGTTTCCTCTCCCCAGAATAAAACCTCTTTTTAAACATTTGAGAACTGAGGAGCACTCTTGGGTGGGGTTAGGGTGCCTCTGAGCAATTCAAACCCACCTCCTGCCTGGAGCCAGGCTATTGCCAGCACCAGGTCAAGGCTGTGTTTTCCCAAATTTCACAGCTGCTGGAGAGGGCTGAGAAGAAAGTGCTGATTGAGTTTTTGTGAACATATCTGTGAACTAGGGCCAGCAGGAAGGAATGATCCCATGAGAGTTAGTAAGGGGCACTTTCGCAGTGCTGAGGATAACTTAGCTGTCTCAGTTTTCTTCACTATCTTTAAAGACCAGATTTCTTTGTGCCTTGTTGTAAGTCAGTTCCTCTTGAATCACAGTGCTTACAGCAGTAATTTGGGCTAGAAGGGGTCTTTGGAGGATGTCTGGTCCAGATGCCACTTTGGTCATGTGAAGCTGGGGATGGTAGGAGCTCACCCTTCTACACCAGCTGCACAGAAAGCAGAGAGCAGGGCCCTGACTTCTGGAGGACTGGAGTGAGACAGGATGGAAAGACTGGCACTGTCCTCAGAATCCCACCTTTTCCTTAGTCCTGGAGGTTACACACCAGAGACAAATATGAATGGCTTCCCATGGGCTCACATGGAGGCTCCTTCCAAGCTGGCATTGGCAACCCCCTGGAAGCTCTTTAGGAAGCACATGGGACTGTGTCTCTGAATGCTGAAACTCCTGCTCCTGATGGGAATTACTGGGAGCTCCCAAATGATGTTCAGTCTTTTAATTTCTACAGCAGACTTCTCATGTGCTGCTGGGCAAATCCATTGGTTCTCCCCATTTCTGCTTCCTACCCGGAAAACATCTGCCACTTCTCCCACCTCCATCTTCTCCGTTTAGGTGATGCACCTCTCTGGGGAAGGGGTGGATTTTTACACACAGTGTGTACAGAGCTTTGCATGACCAGGATATCTTACTCCCAAGGGAAAAAAAAAGCCTCAAACAGGGTAAAAAAACCCCAAAATCCTAAAAATAGCACTCTGCTGAGCAGGTTTGCAGGGACTGCTCTGCAGAGAACCAGCCCTGAGGAATGCAACCAGGGAGAGGGGAGAGACAGCCCTCTCCACCGGCCCCCACCTGCCCCTCTTTCCCCCACTGTGTGAACCTACTGTAGATTTCTTGAATTTCCCTTTGATGTTTGTCTCCCCCCCAGTAATTCTCTTGGGGGGATTTGCTGGAGCGACGGTTAGAAGAATACAGCCTGGACTAGGGCGGCCGAAGGGCGAGAGAATGTTAGAAACAGGATTAAGATCATATTCTACGAGCGGTTGTCAGTCGCTGAATAGGGCTAAAGTTTCTTATCGGGCCGGGGTGCCAGAATGCCTTTGGATTCCTCTCCCCTCTTTCCCTCCCCTCCACACAGGGCTTTCAGTGTGGTGGGGAAAGCATAATCATGGCCCTGAATGGGGAGGTGGGCTCTGGGGAGCATCGCCCCACGGCCCAGCAGCCGGGAGAGGGGGTCAGGGCATGGCTGTGGGGCTCATGGGCACCACAGCCTGGGAAAAATAAGGGAAAAAAAATAAAGCAGTGGTGGTTAATGCTGAAATGGCTGCTGGAGGATTTTTAGGTGCAAATCTCTGTGTTACAGAGAGAATATTCCTTTTTGAAAGTCCCAGTTTCTTGATTTTTTTTTTTCTGGCGTGGGATTTCATGGCTTTCATTGGGCATTTTAGTTGTTGGGGTTTTTTTGCTTTTTCTCCTTGTTTTCTTAAGGTGGAATTGGAGTCCTAGTGGGAACTTAATTGGAAATATTTGGGGCTTGCTTCTAAACATTCCAGGTGATAGGAAACAGAAGTTCCAGAAAAGCAGAAGAATTTTGAAATAAGGGGTGGGGGGAAACCAGAAAGTGTATTTTGAGAACTCAAAGCGTGTTTTGAAAACCAAGAGACAAAAACAGTTGTGAAAGAGAAAAAAAATTTTGAAAGTTTTGAAGCCACTTTCATATAAAACAAAAACACAAACACACTGAGCTTTCCTGGGCAATGGAATCAAGTAGTATTAAATTCCCCTGTGTGCTCATTTCAGAAGGCTAAGGACATGCAGGCTTTTGATGTTTCTACCTGGGAGGTGCTTTTGTCTTTTTGTAGGTTAGAACCTTGTGATAGAGAAGATTTTGAAGGGGCCAATGTCTTCACCTTTCCCAACCTGAAATATGATGGATGAACCCTTGAGAGCCCTCTCAGATCTGTATGTTTCTGTAGAAAAGAAGCGTTTGTGCTAAAATATTCAGATTCATTTAGGAAAATCTGGGTTTCGTTTGACTCTGTGGGTGTGGAATGTTTTTCACTTGTTCAGCACAAAGCAAACAGAAACCTTGCCATCGTTTCTGGTTTGTGTTGGAAAAGGAAGTCCTGCAGGTAATGTAATTTCTGGGCTGCTCAAAGTAGTTGGGGAAAAGAACAACTTCTGTCTTTTTAACCTTCTGGACCATGACTACCTGTAGCTATAATGAGGGTTCATGTTTTTCTAGAGCCCTTGCCTGTTTAAAAGCACCAGGAAAATTTTATCAAGAGACCTGCTAATGAACAAGAACATTGCAGAAGCTGTAGAAATGAGGAACTCTCTGTCCAGAATTTGCACAGTTTAGGGAGTGAAAAGGAGAAAGCCCAAGGGGTTAGAATCCAGCTCCTGCAGACCTGTGAATGTGAAAGCACCTCTGCTTTTAAATGAGTTTTCCCTTGTGGTTTACAGAAATTTGACAGTCAACTACAGAAGTTGTCCTTTATCTGCATGACAAAATCTCCTTAATTATTTTAGAAACTCTAGACTAACTTCCTTTATGGCTGGCAGTACTATGAAACTTGAGAGAAACAGAGATTGAGTGACATTCCCATGTCCAGAAGCAATGAGGTTCAGGAGAGTTAAATAACCCTCACAAAATAATGTAAAATTAATTAGACTTTTGAAATTCCTCTGTTTTTCATAGTCCTTAACAAATAATGTTTTCAAGTCAAATTACAAGGCTACATTCTCTAGTTCTTATTGATTTCAGTTGTAACTTTGCCTAAATAAAATATACCCACTTTATTTTTGACTCTTTAAATCCATCATTTCTTGCTATTATTCCTAGATTTTGTCAGCTCACTCGTTGCTAGAATCAGCCCTTGTTGTGTGAGGGCAATCTGCTTTCAAGCCCTGAGAGCTCCTGCCTCAAGGACCTGACAAACTGCTGCATTTTCGCACTTAAAACTTACATTTCCAAAAACCCTTGGCCCTTTAAAGTACCAGAAAACAAACAACCACTGCTCATTCAGGGAGAACTCAAGCAGACAGGGTTTATGGGAGGGAGAGGGAACATCACAAGGGCAAAAGGTGCTCTGAGGTGCATGTCCACAGCTATCATTTACATGTTTCATCTCCCATTCTGCTCCTGGCTCAGTGTTTTATTTTATGTAACTCGAGGGTTTATACACAGGGAATAGATTATGCCAGTTAAAGGCAGTGTTATTGCCTTCCTCTCACAGCTGAGGAAATCAGAGCCCCGTCAAAGAAAAGTCAAGGAATTGCAGTAACTCCCTGAGGTGAGCCAGGGTACAGGAGTGCTCCTTCCTCAGCAAACTGCTGCCCAGGAATATTTCCAAGAGCTTCCCTCCTGTGATTGTACCAGCTTCTCCTCAATGTCCACTTCTGAGTGCAACTGGGACATGGCAGGGTCAGCTTCCTGAGGAATTTTCCACTTTTTGGAAAATTTTTCCAGCTTTTGGTAGTCAGATGAATGCAAAGCAGGGATGGACTTGACAGTGTTTGGTTAATGGTTGGTCTAAATTATCTTAGAGGCTTTTTCCAACATAAATGATCCTGTGATTCTGGATCTGACTCCTTAATATTCATCCCAGTTTTACAGCAATGCCTCCACCTTGTGCAGAGGCAGGTCCATGTCCAGTCCCACCCTGTGACTCAAACAGGCAAAGCAACATCAAGTATTTAATGAGCACCTTGTAACATATAAAATCTGTCTGGTCCTCTTAACCACCTTTCTTTTTTGTTAATCAAGCTTGAGACATCATAAAACAAGAAGTGGCACTTTTGGAAGAGGAGAAACCTTTTCAAGATACACTGGGAGATGGACTGTTATCCCAAATCCATAAAGGACAAGAAGATCAGTGGGAAATTTCCTTTCACCTTGTAAATTTTTGATGCAACGTCTGCCATTAGCTCCTGCTTGTTTTGCCACTGCCAGCACAGCACAAAGTGGTCTTCACCCCATCCCTCAGCGTCACCACGAGACTCATCCGAGCAGAAACCCAAATACTGAGTTTCTTTCCCCATGGTGCTGGCCTGGGCTGTGGCCATCTAGAGCCATTCTAAGGCTGTTGAGCTGGGTGGTGGCAGTCAGCAGCAGCAAACAGCTGGCCAGGACTGGGTGACATTCAGGGGGACACCTGGGAGCCTGCAAGGGGGACAGGAGACTCTAAACACATGCTTAAACACTGCGCTTTTTGCCCAATAATCAGTAACATCGAGAGGGCGACATTAAACAAAATAATAAATCGTGTGCTGGCCCTCAAATTGGATCTCTCTCTTTTTTTTTTTTTTATTTGATTTTGCTAGGATTTATTCCATTTGACAAACCATGCTGTTTAGAATACAATAGTGGCATAATCACAGCCTGGGGCCCTCATTCTTCAAGATAATGGGATACTTATTCATCTAAGGCAGGTACAAGTCTGTCCTTGGCTTTCATTTTACAAGATTACTTGTATTTCTGTCTCATTTGCAATAGGTGATATCTGTCAGAAAGCAATTTTCACCCAATTTGGGGTTCTTAATATTTTGTCTTTAAGCTCCTTTGTTGTTGATTTTTCCTCCCCCCACTGCTTGACACTTGCATTTTGCAAGCAACCTATGGACAAGCTACTTTTTATTTCCCTCTGCTCTTTAAACCAACAAATAAATAAATAAAGAGCATCCCTGGCCCTGTTTACACAGCTCGATAATTTATTTGTTAAGTGTGACAGCACAGGGATTTTTCAATGTGCAGTGTTTCAGTGTTCAGTGCTGAACACCAGTTACTGGTGTGTGTTCCACTTCAGCCTCAGGAAAAAAAGAGCAGTGCTCACTTTTGTTTGGCCTGACAGTCTGAAAGTTCAGAGGTAGGAGCCCCTCGTGCCCCCAGAAATGTGCCAAAAAGCAGTGTTTTAAAGGCCAACTGGAAGGCCTAGGCTGAGGTCCCAATTCAGGCTTTGAGGGCTTAACCTCAGCATTTTTTTCAAGTAAAGATGAATGAAAAGCAAGTTGATAGGTTTGGGGTTTGGTTTGTTTTTTCTTTTTTTCAGAGACTTTTTCAGATATTGTTGGGAAATTAAAACAAAAAAAAATATCCACTAGCAACGTTCTACTTAGTGCTAAAAAGCAGGATTTGGGATTTTTTTAAAGTTAAAAATGAAGTGAAAAGGGGAAAAAATATGTAATAATGTGTTTGGACTCAAAAGGCATTTAGATAAAATTCTAGCTATTTGGGATTTCAGCCCTTCCAGATTCCCTGTGTGAAAGGCTCTAGCTCTTCTCCTTTCCTTGCTTTCCTGTTTTCCCTTGCTTACCCTGCAGCCCTCCCCGGTGTTTTTGGATGCCCCAGGTCAATTTGTCCTGAAATTTTATGTGGAAAATGCAATTGTTCTCGCTGAAAGCTGCAGGAACATGGGCAGAGGTGAGGCCGCCCCCACCCCCGACTGCTGTGCTGGGACCTGATGGAGAGATGACAAATTCCTGCAGGTAACAGCCCTGCAAACGTCCTGGGAGGTGCAGGGACCTAAAAACACAGGTGGAAGCAAAGCAAACAAACAAAATTGGGAAATGGGGCTGAAATCAAAAGCACATCTCTTGTCTCTCTTTGCTTAAGCTGTTTAGAGGAGCTCTGTGTGCAGAGGAATTACTTTGAGGTCACTCAGACACCTTTCTTTTCTCTGTGAGTGTCTCTGAAGGCAAAACTAATTCACTTCTGCTCCACCAGGTCTCCCCTCTATTGTTCCCCACTAATGTAATTTTTTTTTGTCTTCAGAAACATTCCTGCCTGTGTAATCATCTCCAGCACAGAGAGCAAGGAGAGGAAATTAAGATGTTATTGAGGGTTTGAGAGATATCTCATGTTTCAGAGTGGATCAGAGGCCTTTTTTTTTCTCCTTTAAGATGCCTGTTACGGGGAGGTGAGGCAAATGTGGTTTCTGGGGTGAGAGGGCAGGGGTGAAGCAGGGCTGGTGTTCAGGAAGATGTGATGCTTCTCCCTTCTATTGACACAGCAATAAATATGTCCTTAATTCCATATTAGGATCCCTCTACAGCAGATAATCTCTTGGGGGAAAAGTTTCACCACTGGTGGTCTCCAGAGGGCAATCCCAAGGTTTTACTAAACAGCTCCCATTTCTTCTTGGGGGAGAGAGGACTGGACTACATGAGGTATTAGACAAGATTTTTTTTTTTTGTGATATGAAGCAAAACTGAAGCTGATAAATAACTTCTGAGTATTTTTTTTTTTGCCTTCAACAAGGCCAAGCTGAAGGGAGCTGAGCTGCTTCCACCAGGCAAGTGATTTATCTTGTTATAGGAATGTTCATTTTTTAACTAAAGAATCAGACTGTACACATGAAAATCCATCAGCATAGGTTTTTCCAGGGTAACACTGTTTTTCCTCACATTTCCCAGGGCAGCTGTGGAGACCTGAATGGAGATTTTGAGGTGGCTTTGGAAGTGCTTTGTGTTTCTCTGCTTCTTTTCATGGTGTCACTGGAGAGATGTTCTCCTGTCCATGGCCACCAAACCACCAAGATGGACACTTGGCCTAACTCACAGGGCCTTTGTGGTGCTCATGACCTATTCATTGACTCTGTAAGAAAGAAATATTTGGAAAATTAGCATAAGTATTGCATGTCAGATGAAACTGCTTGCAGCTGCCTTAGAAATAAGAGGTGGTGTAAAGTTTACTTAAAAAAATAGATAAAAAGTCAGCCTGGGAATAGCCTCAACTGAACTTCCTGATGATGGGGTGTCCTGCTGAAACAACCTCACGCTCCCATGCATCTGCCCTTGTGTTTCCTTGCAGACACAGTGCAGTCCAACACTGATATTTCACCTCCCAAATACAGAGAGAATGTGCTGGAAAGAAAGCTGAGCTGAAGGAAACCCATACTTTGCTTTTTGCATCTTTGTGTGAGTGAACTAACTTTGCTTTAGGCCACTGCATTCCCTGCTCAGCACTTGTCAGGAGGGTGGTTTGGAAAACCATGTGGAGTGGATGCTGCTGGAAGCTCAAAGGTCTGTAAGCAGGGTCTCTGCTCTGGTGGCTTCCAGGAAAAGCACAGTGGAGAAATGGATTGGCCTGTCCCTGCACTGCCCTGCTCCCAGCAGGAAAACAACTTGGGGTGCAAGTTTGGGAAAGAGGGGCAGGGTTAGGGCTGCAAGGGGGCAACAGGGTCACCCTGCTCCTATTCCTGCAGCGTGGGTGGGAGTCTGGGACTAACTGGACTTGGCTGAGTCACCTGGATGAGTCCTGGGTAAAACAGGGCTTGGAGATAACTGTTTCCCTGACATCTGCTGATTTTTATGGAACTCAGAGAGTTAAACACCTTCCAGGCTCTGTGTCTTAATCTGGTGAGCCTGGTGCAGGCGAGTTGCAGTGGGACATTCTCCCACCACGACGGGAATGGAAATATTCTCCTCCATCAGCTGCAAAAGGCAAAGAACAGGCTGCAGTCTGACAGTAGAGAGGCTGGGATTCATCATCCCCATCCCCATCACCCCCATCCTCACCTGGGGGTGCTGGTCTTACCATACCTGGTGGTGGAAAAGCCTGGAGGGTCGGAGCTGAAGAACATCCCAGGGTTGAGCTAAAAGCCAGCTTGCATCCAAAATGGGGCTACAAATCGTGGAGACACCAGGTAAAATGTAAGCAAAAGCCCCAAGTGAAATACAGACAAAAGCTGCAGGTATTGATGTCACTTAGGCTTTATTAATAAATGGGTTTCTCTGTCGTGTGCCTTGCAGCAGGTTAAAATAAAACACCAGCATGGTCCCTGCTGGACGTGCAGCTCCTGAAAACAGAGGCTGCCCCAGCGTATAACAGGATCTTCACTGCTGTTCTGGGGCTTGAATAACATTATGGTGACTTTGCATAGATTTTTGCCCTTAATGCAAATAGGGAAATGATTTTCTAATCAGGTAATATAAGGCTGAAACATGATAGATAGAGCTTGGCTTGTTAATGAAGTACAAAGAAGTTGCCTGTACCTTTGTAAACTACTCTTAAAAATAATGCAATGTTAAAAAAAAATTGGTTTCTTGGGCTACCAGTCGCGAGAGAGCCTTGATGCAAATCTTTGTAATGAGTGCATTTCGATGAGCATTTGAAAAATATATATGTATTTATTTGCATTGATATGTTTATATGGCTTTACATATCAACTTAGTCAGGAAAAATTGAATAAAATGTCTCAGGTCTGGGAAATGAGAAGAGATTATGAAAAGCAGATTTAATATAGCACCGTTTTTTGATGTTTGTGGCACATTTCATCATATTGCCAGAGACACCCAATTACACAGCTTGCAGAGTAATCAGCAAATGGGGAATCCGAAGGAGAATATTAACTGTGGTCTTTTTTTCTCCCTTCTTCCTCCTCCTTCTTTAGCAAATATTATGTTATGCCTTATGGAAATGGATCAAAATGCCACATGTGCAGTTAATACTGAGCTCTGGAGCTCTTTCAAATCTTATTTTTCCCCTCACATTGTATTTTTCTGGAACAAACCTCCTGATAACTTTAGGACATGGTCTTCAAGGCCAAAACACCACCTTAAACATCCTGCAAGTTTGAGTTCCAGCTTTAGCTGGTGGTTGACTTTACCTCATCAACCTTGTGTGAGGGAAGAATTGAGTTATTAATTGAAGATAACCACATGCAAGGACATGATCGTAGTTCATCCATTTATTTCCCTCTTTGTGAAGGCAGGAATTTACTGAGCTATTTGATGTCCTTGATGGTCACAGACACTCCTTACCCACAGGGTTTTTAATATCCAAAGCAGACCTGTAACTGCAGTGAAAAAGGAGATCTAATGATTAATATTTCCCTTACTGTGGATAAAAGGAGTAGCAATGGCTGCAGTGTAGGACAGTTGTGGCTGGATGATATTTTGGGTGCATGTGATCAAACAGTCTTCAAAGGCACTGATGGAACTGGGTGAAAATTATTAGCACTAAAATTTTTGCAGGCAGAGGTGTTCCCAATTTCTGCCCACATCCCCACTGTTCTGGTTCTCTGCTTGGTTTAAGAAAAAGTCACTTTTCTTGGGAATGTCTGAAAAGTTATTAATCATTGTTAAAAATGCACTTGCATTTCCTGCCAGATTACTTTTCCCTTTTTATTTCTATGTGTTTAACTCTACAATGTTTCTACATTTTGGAGAAGAAATTAGGGAATTGTATTAATAGAGGATGACATTCTGAAATTGAATAATTTGATTTTTTTTTTAAGAACTTTATTATCAGATGACTTCAGGCAAATATTGATAAATTCAGAAAAATATTTTTTTCCCATCAGCTTCATCAAGCATCAAATTAGGCCAGTAGGAAAAGTGAAAAGCCCATGAAATCACTACCAACTTCTGGCCCAAGGAGTAGTTTCACCTTTTAGGTTCAAACTAACCCTGAAGGAACAGGAGGTAGAGGAGCAAGCTTGTAGAAGCTTCTCTACCATCTCTTGGGGCACAGCCCCCTATGGCTAGGTGTAGAAAAGGGGACAGGTCTTCCACCAAAGGCACAGAAATATCCTCAAAATCACATGGAAACCCCAATCGTTTGAGAGTGGTCAAACTTACCCTGCCCCACTGTCTAGAGATGTGCTCTCTGGTCAGGTCTTCCCTACCATCACCTCATCAGGCAAGAATTTTTCCCTGGGTTGTGCAGGAAGGTGACAAGAGATGCTGCAGCCACTGCTTTTGTGTCCTGTGGCCAAGGGGAGTTTCCACCTGCCACCCCAGCTGGAGATGTTGACCCCAACAGCAAGAAGCACTTATTCAGCACCTTTTTGTGCAGCTTTTTCCGTGTTGTCCCAACCTCAGGTTAATGAATGATTTGCAAAATGCATTTGCCTTGATTTTTTTTTCCTTTTTATTAGCGGAGTGTGAAAACAGGCAATAATTTTACAGAAAGCAGGACTGGCACAATTGGTACATAGCATCATGCTGCAGCTTTTCAGAAATGAATATAAACTCTTTTTGTTTTCTTTTTCTTCTTCCTCTTTTACCTACCAGAATAAATAAATATGATACACATTTGAGTTCCTCAATAGTGAATTCTAAAGCACAAGGTCTTACACTACAGCTCAATTTTACAGCGATCTGTACAGTATATTAATTTGATTTCCTTTTTGCAATTTAAAAGCCTTTGTTCCTTTGCAAGATGGGTTTGACATACAAACACGGGTACACTTGGCAGCTAACTGCACACCTTGGGTCAGAACCTGGGAAAAAAAAGACTAAATTGATTGCCTCCTGGCATGAGAAAATAAACCAAAAAGTTATTTTCCATTGCACAGACACATCTAAGGCTCTTCCTTACGAGGTGGCCCCCCTCAATTGCCAGAGCAGTTAGAAAAGGCTTTGGCTGTTCACAGGGCACCAGCTGCACCATTTAACTTGCTATGGGTTTAATGTGTGTCTTAAAGAGATTTTGAAGAGGCCTTCCAGCCTGGAACCAAGACTATTAAAAACATAAAAGCATTTTTTTTTGTTAGTATATGAAAAATTGTGTATTCTTTACAAATTAATGTGGGGGTAAAGTGTTGTCCTCAGCTGTGGCATCGCTCCACTGAAGCTGGTGCGGTGATTCCACTCTGGCATCACAGCAGTGATGGGGGTCTGCCTTTGTGCCGTGTCTGGGTCTCACTCTACAAACCCCAGCAGGTTCCTCTGAAGCCAGCAAGCCCTGGGACACGTCCTGACCTCTGCACGAGGTGCTGGGACCGAGCTCAGCGCTGGCATTAACGAGAGCCTGGTTAAGGGGAGACACCCCCGTGCAGAGGAGGCACCTCAGGGTGTGGATCCCTTCCCCAGGAGCCCAGGAAGGCCAGGGACGATGGGGATGCTGCTGGCTGGGCAGCTGAGAAGCAAAGAGCATCTGTAAAGTCTGTGGAAAACAGGGAACCTCAATCATTGCTGGGCTGTTGTGTAACACGGTGGGAAAGTCGCAGCCGCACGGCAGAGCAGGGGATTTTTTTTGTTTGTTTGATCTTGCATTGTTGAAATTTTTTGGGGTTTTCCTTTTTGCTGTTTATTGCACCAGCCTCTTCTTATCCTTCCACTATGGATTTGGGCTGAGAGCAAATAGCTATTTTCACTCAAAAGAAAAAAAACCCAGGAGATGTATTATGCTGCTCTAGAACAGATCATAAAAAAAAACAGCAAGGGGCACATGGAGGGCTGAAAAGGGAGGAAAAGAAAAATCAACACAGCTTGTAAAAAACAGCAGGAAAGTTCCGTAATTGACTTTTTTCAAGCTTAATTGAATTATGTTTCATAGCTACTGTAATTAAACTAATAGAATATGGTGGATTTTAATTGGCATTCCTTTTCTAGAGAGGTTTTTTTAATCCTTTATTGTATGAAATCTTCAGAAATGGTCTGATGTTGCTCAAAATTGCATGTCAATAGAAGTACCACATGTGGAACACAGGGACAGAAATAATTACAGTTTCCTCCTCCAGGTCCACCCACTTTGGTGTTTATTGAGCAAAGAGGAGCATGTCTTTGGCTGGCTGCAGTGGCAACACATACCTAGAGCCCATTAACAGTCTTCACATGGTGAAATACCTAAATAAGAAAGGAGATGTGGAGGGATCTGCTTGCTGATGGTTATTTTCATATTTGGCAGCATTTTTTTTTGTTTCCTACACAGAAAAATGATGATTTTTCATGGAGGAAATACAGGAAAGAAAAATACCTCTCTTTATTCCCATATTCACCATCAAGGATGTTTCCCCTTCTTAGCCAAAAAAAAAAAAAAAAGAGACAAAAAAGATGTTTCCTTTCAATCTCCCAGCATCATTACTGGGTATTTTCTCATTTAGCATTTCTCCTGCACTGTTTAAATGTCTCCTTTTTTTTTTTTTTTTTTTTTTTTTTTTTTAATTAATACTAATTAGACATCTCTTGCAGAGTAGAAGAAATTTAACTGCAAACTTTTGCTCTGAATATTGTGACTGGTTTTCTCCTGGGCCTTGATCCTGCAAGGACCATGTATAAAACCCTTATGAATTCACTAAGGAGGGTTTGGAGCTGGAGCTGGCTCATCAAGCAGAGGAAAAGTAAACAAAACCATAGGAAGGAGAAAAGACTGGCAGAGGAAATCTCCAGATCCGTAACCTATTTCCAAATAGGAACTAGGGAGACTTTGTCCAGAGTTTCCAGCACTGTTTTTAAAGGATTGGGCCTATTCTTTGCCCAGCCTCCATGCCATGCTGTGCATTTGTTTGGCATTCCTTCCATACATTAAAAAATCAACTTGAACACCTGCCTCACAGAACACAGAACGTTGCTTCCCTTTTTACATTTCACCTCCCTGATGCTGAAGCTGTCCCAGCAATGCCCTGGCACCAGGCTGGCACAGCACCCAGAGGGCATGGGCAGCTCTTTTTCTCCCCTGTAATCGTTCATCTGTCTGAGGTAGGATGTCTGTGTTACACTCCAAGCATTTCATGCCTGTGATGGAAGAAGCTGCATCATATCCAACTAAAATGTCTGTTAAGAAGTGCCAGACCTCTGTCCAGAAGTGAGGAGAGGGGAATTTCAATCCGTTTTGATTCTGAGACTCATCAGTGACTTCATTTTCCTAAACAGCTGGGGCTGGTGGAGGGGAAGGGGACAAGCAGACCTCACATCACAAATTGGGACATTTGCAGCAGTTCTTCCCATCTGGAGAAACATTCAGCTTTGCAAAGTTCAAAAGGAATGATGCAGAATCCATCCCTTCAGTCTTCCCAATACATGCACAGGATTAAATTGAATGAGGAGTTTGTCCCTATGTTTTTTCACCATTTTCTTTTGGTCAGAAACAGCCCAAGAGCTTAGAAACCTTGAAACAATATGCAGGAAAGAGTCAGTTTTGACAGATAATTAACTACTAAACTTTTGCAAGCTGTGAGCCTAAATTTTTGCATTTTTGCATTTTCAGATCAGTTTTGGCTTTTCATGTCATCCCATTCCCCTCCTGAATGTTTGGGCTGTGAGAAGGTAAACCCCAATCATTGCATAAAACACTTCAGGGGCTCATCTGTATTTAAGAAAATCTCCTTTTTTTTTTCCTGTTTATTTTTAAATTTTAGATATTTTCATCCTGATTCAGAATGGGATAACTAATCTGCAGGTGGGAATTATTCACATGCCCCAGCCCAGGACCAGCTGCACCTCAGTGAGCTGCTGCTCCTCACAGAGGCAGATGAGGATGGCACTGAGCAGACACCTCTATGGACTGATGGAGATTGGAATGTCTCCTCTCCCAGTTTGCTTCCTGAGCTGTGCTGGCCTCATCCCAATGTTGGTTTTTAATGGTATGAGAGATGCTCCTGTGGGGAAGTTCCCAGTAGCAGTTCCAAGGCTCTGTGAGGAAGGAGATTGGCAATAACAGGGGGATGAAAGGGGTCACGCTCCGGCTTCGGTCGAGATGTGTGGAGGGTGTGAATGTTAAAATGAATTTTTGCACCGAGGGACAGGGAAGAGTTTCCCTCCTTGGCTCAGTGGGGAAAGTCTCATCTCCCTCCAGAGGATCATGGCAAATCTGGTGCTGGATGAAGCAAACTCATCTCCTGAGCTCCCTGCCCTCACCTTGCAGGGGCAGGCCATAAATCCATGTGTTCTGACCTCCCCGTGTGTAGTGGTTTAGTCCAAATCATTTCTGGCAGATGCTGTGGTATCCTTTGTGAGCTCTGGTAAGGATGTACCTGCCCTGATGGGGGCTGATGCCTCCTGTTCCAGCCCCATGGGCAGAGAAGTGATGCCTGTCTTACCTGGGATGGTACAAGAGCAACTGCAACCCTCTGCTCTCTGCCTGAAACACCCACTGGCACGAGCTGCAGTTTCACGGGCATCTTTTATTAATTAAAACAGGGCTGAAGTGCAGATCTGATCTCACACTCAGTTGCCTCACTTGTTCACTGACACCAGGGAACAACATCACAAGGGGCATGAATTTAATTTGTGTTTGCTCTGCTCTGGTAAAGCAACTCCCTGGCCTATAAAGGTGCAGAGATTAGCAGGACACAGAAAAAATAAAGGAGAATAGAGCCTTTTGAGGAAGGAGGAGGAAAATTAAAGCTTTGTTTGGGTGTCCCCGGTTTGGGTGACAGGCTGCAAAAAAGGAAAGCTGGGACTTATTTTTGGACTGAGTAAATGTGCTTTGGTGGTTTTAATTTATTCAAACTCCTTTGAATGTGGCAGCCAAAAATCTGCTTCGTACGAATACATTTGGTTTTGGCAAAGTGAAGAATTCTGCTGGTCACGGGGGCTGATTTGACACAGTCAGGAAAACTAAAGCATGAGAGAAAAGCCCCAAACTGAAGTGTTTGGCACAATGGAAATATTTATGGAAGACACTCCATTTTCCATGGAAGCTGATGCGGTTGATGAGCTGCCTCCATCCAGAGGTCTGCTCCTGCTAGAGCTTTATGAGGGATAAAGCACTATTTCCCACCAAACTTGGCTATTCTTACGTCTCTATTTGCAGGAGTTAGATGCTTTTTCAAGAAGCATGGATGTAGCTGAGAACACTCTTTTCTTCCATATTTTAAAGAGGTAATTTGACCCCTGGCTGCTGCTCCAGCATGAAGCAAGGTGGGAGTGAAAGGGGCCACAGGCTATGGGTCTACACTTCATGGTAAATCAATTATGATTATTTGCAGAGAGGTAGCACAGCTCTGCCCAGTCTGTTAGTGACACACGCAGTTGACACTCCTGGGATACAAACAGACCACCTGACCCAGACCACCTGACTCCAGATTTTTTGGTCCTAGGTGATATTAGAGATTAGATCTGGATATCATCCTTCCCTAATGCTCAGAGTAATGGCAGTGTGTCCAAAATGTTTATTTGGTTAGGCCAAAAAGAAAAAAGAAAGTGATTTAAACTTGCAGAATAATTCCTTCTCAATGAGGAAAGCCACTCAAGGGTGAATGATGGGTCATTCCAATGAAATGAGACTGGAACTGTTCAATGCAATAATTCTGAAGCTGGTGAATTTTGGTTACTTGCAAACCCTGCATTTTTGGCAAGTTCATCTATCCCCCCTCAGCTCCACAGGGAATATAAAGCCCCTGTTACACCTGTTTGCCTCCAGAAGTTCAGCATTTTTCACTTGTTATGTTTTCACTTGATAACCACTTTCTGAACTGAGGGCTTGAGGATAGAATTTGGTGATCAGAGTTTTTCTAGACGCAGCTTGCAATTATCAAGTTTTTTTGTCAAAGAACCATGAAATTAATGGTGTATGAACACACCAGGAGTCCATACGAAATCTTTATTATTATCTATTGTCGAAGTAAGACCAAAATGCTCTCAAAAAAGAAAACCCTGTAATTTGTAAATAAAGTTTACACTTCACTGAAGATCAAAGAGGAAATAATATAGATAAAAAATAATCCTGCAAATTTGGCCTTCCTTTTCTCCCAGCCAGCAGCATTTGGCCAATATTTTGTCATCTTTGAGCAAGTGCTATTAAAAAGAAAACCAAAAATGCTTGCCTTATAGGAAGTGCTTAAACAGGAAATTCACCTTCAGGTCATTTCCCAGTTGTTAAAAAATTATCTTCAGCAGAGAAAGGGAGAAGTGGAGAGGTGAAGTGCACAATCATTTCTCTTCCCCATGAGCACCTTTAGGATGCCGACCCAAGAAGAGCAACTAGCTACCAGCTGAGGTCGAGAGGATGGCTGATTTGTAACTCTGATACTAGCTACTAAAATTGAAAAGGAAAGGGGAATAAAAGCAAAAGAGGTCATGGTTCTGTAACACTGACAGTAACACACAGGTGATGGGTGCTGTCAACATTATAAACTATATACAAGACAAAGCAGGACTCTTTCTTCCCCCAAAGAATGCAACAACAACAAAAAAAAAGGTGAATATAACACAGTTGGCACCTTATCGAGGGGATGAGGACAGGGGGCTCCTCCTGAACATCACAGGCTTAACTCATGGCAGTCCAGAGGACAGTTCATCTGTCTAAACACAGATCCTCTTCCCCTTCCTCATTAAATATTTAGTGAAGAGCAGGCCACTAGCAGTGTCTGACGCAACCACGGTGCTAGTAAGATGTTATTAAATGCAAAGTTTTCCCTGCACGGGAGCACCTTACTTCAGGAAGAGGTGGGGGGCACGTGGGGGTTCAAGGAGTGCCGTGTGTAGTGCCAACCTCTGGTGCATCTTCTCATGGGCAGTCAGTTGGGGAGGGTGTCCAGCCCCAGGGATGCCGCGTGTTGCTTTGCCCGGAGCCTCAGGTTCTCAATGCTCGTGGTTTTACTGTTCAGGCTTGGCAGGGAGCTGGAGGCCTGCAGGATGGGGGAGGACCAGACCTGCTGAGCGTGGGACAGCGACTGGTAATAGGACTGACAGTGCAGGGAGCTTAGCGGGGCCATGTTGACGTTCATGCCCAAGTAGGGCATGGCAGAGGGTGTCCCCATTTCAAAGGAGGAGTAATGGACCAAGTTGTTGGTGGCTGCCATGTGCTGGCGGAACTGCTCCTGCAGGCGGAAGAGGCTCAGGGGCGAGGAGGAGTAGGAGTGAGTCTGAGCCAGGCCACTGCTGGATGAAGGCGTCACAGTCGCGCTGATAGGAGACTCTGCAGCAGGAGAGAGGGGATGGGGGTTATTCCTGCGGGCTGCATGCAGGTGTGTATTCACACCCCAGAAAGGCTGGGGCAGCAGAATGGGCTTGTCTCCTGCATTGGAGTGCAAATGAGAGGGGGTGTGACAGCCCACGAGAGCTAAATGTGTGCCTTTCCCCTACTTGGCACCTCAGAGTGCAGAAATGGGGCTGAGCTCTGTGCTGCTGCTGGGCACTGTCCTCCCCAGGATCTAACTGGGGCAGAAGGCTTTGCTCTTTCAGTGCTCCAGCAATGGCCATGCTGCCCTCTGTGGGGCTTGTTCAGTGCTGAGGACAAGAGGACAGGCGTGGGCAGCCTATCTGGGAGCACCCACTCCACAGGGAATATGGGACTATACCCAATCACCAGCACTCCCTTGGAAAGGCGTCCTGACCACCAGCCTGGCAGATCCTGACACCAACCCCCATCAAGATGCTGCCCCTCACCTGCTTTTGGGCTTGCTCTCTTGCAGTTCAAAGCCTTGCTGTCCACACCAGGGCTTTTGTCCACTTTGGCCTCATCCAAGGTGCTCTTGAACTCCTCCTCTCTGTCTGTCTGGTCCTCGGGCGCTGACTCGCTGGCTGACTGCTCAGACAGGGTCAGGTTGAGGTCTGTGCCAGCCTCGCTGGGGAGGCTCTGGACCTTCTCGGTGTCCGGGGTGGGAGCCTGGGTCTCCAGCACGGGTGGGTCCATCTTTCCCTCACTGTGGCTCCCCTCACAGTCCTTCTGCTTCTGCAGCTGCTCTTTCTGCAGGCTACGCTGCTTCTTCCGGAATTTGGCTCTCCGGTTCTTGAACCAGACCTTCAGTGCCACAAGCAGCAGGGGAGAAAAGCCAGTGAGAATCTTGCTTAGTGCCAAATTCAGCATCATTCTGCCTGGGAGCTTCAGGGGAACCCCAAGTTATGAGGTACTGCAAGCCCACTGTGCCCAAAGGCATTTCCACTTTGCTGAACCTTAGAGCTCGACCGTTTTCAGTGCATCTACAAATAATGTACCAATGAGACTTTAAAAAATACCTAGCCTCTATGTTGATTCTTTAAGACACTCCACTGCTGGTGTTTTTTGGGGTTTGTTAGGTTTTTTCCCCTAAATTTGTTTGGCACCTGCATCCAAAAAGAATGTCTTGCAGCTGTAATGTCTGATGACATGACATTGGCTTACAATCCGTTAAGTTTCTAAAATAATTTGGTTGTAAGTGTATCAAAACTACGATGGCAACCCTCAAAGTAAGTCATTTATGCCATAGGCTGTTGTCTGGGAACTGCATTTAGGAAAGGAGGAGAGAATCCATATATTTTTTAACCTAAATCAGCAGACAGGGATAGAAGAAATATATTTGCAAATCTTGTTTGTGTTCTTAGTTTAATTAGATAAGGAAACAAATAATTTTTTGATCAGAACGCCTTGATATTTATATCAAAGAACTAGGTTTTTTTCTAGTAGTTTTTCTCTTTGCGGTGAAGACTATTTGCATTTCAAGACAAGAACCTCTCCACCAGCAGGATATAAACTAGCACATTTCACTAGTTGAAACTAAAAAAAAAAACACAAACAAAACCCAAAAGCAAACCCAAACCTTGGCCTGAGATGTTACAAATATTGACACTGCTGGAAATGAGCAGCTGGAATTACTTGGGTCTCTATTTTTTTGAGAAAGCCAGAAAAAGCCTTGCAAATAAATAAATAAGTAGACTTCTTTTGCTATTTCTAAAATTTCCCCCAAAGAAATGTGAAAGGACAAATGAAAACCATTGTGCTCTTCAGACAATCCTAAATTTAAAAAACGTGTGTGTGGATTTGAAGTTACTTAAGAAGATGTGTGACTTCAGATGATTTTATCCTCCCTACCCCCCCCTTTGACAACTTCTCTGCCCCAAAATCTTTGGTTCCACTGGAAGAATCCTGAAAGGTCAAGGGAGTTGCCAGCCCTCTGGGCACCCCGCTATGTTCTTTTGAACATCCCCACTCGCAAACCCACAGAGTATCAGTACCTGGACTCTGGCTTCGGGCAGGTTTGTGCACATGGCCAGCCGCTCTCTCATCACCACATCTGGGTAGTGAGTCTTCTGGAAGGTCTTCTCCAGCGCCTCCAGCTGCTGGGCAGTGAAGGCTGTGCGGCTTCGCCTTTGTTTGCGGTGCTGGGATCCATAACGTGCCTCCAAAATGATGTCTTGAAATGTACAGCCGTTGGAAGACAAGAAAAGTGGCCAATTTAATTATTGGAATTTGTACGCTGACAGTCGAATAAAGCACTTGCTAACATCAGAAAAAGCTTCAAAATGTTTTTCCAATTGCTTTAGTGCTAATGAAACACACACATATGGGTTTTACTGGTTAATTGATGTGTCCAAAGAGACAGAATCATAGCAGAGGGGTTAAAACTAGATGACCTTTGAGATCACTTCCAGCCCCAACCATTCTATGATTCTAAAAGCCTGTTCTGGAGAAAGAACTTCTTTCTGTTACAGCTGTGGAAGCTGCTGAGACTCCAGTGCTGAATTTAGTTGAAATAACTCAATCTGCTTCAACATCACTGGGGCAAGACATGCAGATGCCCAGATCCCACCATGGCATAGTTACCTTTCATTAAGAAACACAAATAGAAATGATGTGGGCACATTCACTGCTGTACTTCTTTAATATTTCATGTGTAGCTCACTGCAGTCTTCAAGGCATGATATTGGAGAGCTGTTCTGGGCTCCAGTTCAGAGAGTGTTTAAGTTCACGTGCTTTTGTGCATTTAGCTCTAAAGCACATCCTTTACTGAGCACAGACACTCTCCAGCATCTGGGGTGGAAACTCCAGCCAGGGCCACGTCCAGCCGCACTGGTTGCAAGCCCAGAGCTCATGTGCTGAGCTCTTCTCAGCAGAGCAGCTACTCACAAGGTCAGACTTTGCAAACTAAGCTTGGAAAACTGAGGGCAGAAAAGAAATTCAGACTGGGGAAAATCTGAGGCCAACAGTGAAGGGCTTATTATTTTACCAGGGGCGTTATTATTGCACAACAGTTAGTGGGAGTAGAAAGATCTTAAATCAATGAAAATAAGTTACTTGAAAATGAAAAAAACCCACCCTCTATTATGCAAGTTGGGACATGCTGTGCTACAGCCCTGGAATGAAGCAGTCTGGCAAGAGGTTTGCTCTCAAAGAGGAAATGCAGAAAGAGCAGTGTCTGGTATCATTTTTAATTCGGTTAAGAATGTGACTTCCAGTAGAAGGGAGGAATGAATACATGAGAAAACAACAGAACAGGGAGAAAAGCTGGCACTATCAGTGCACAGAGCCCAATGAGGGCTCTGGCTGCTGTTTATTTGTGCTTTTGTCATGAGCATCGTGACATGAATCTAAACAATAAACCAAAACCTGCTGTCGGGGCCACCCCCAGCACCACACAGCCAGGTCTCAGATCCCCTGGCTAACGAGCATAACAAATCAGCTTTGCACTGCTCAAACATTCCTCTTCCAAAACTTCCAGCTGTTCCATTCTAGGTCAGCACTCGCAGCACCCTTCTGGGGGATTGCCAGAGCTGCGTGGTTTTGGCAACCTGGCAAAGATGTGATCAGGCTAAAGGTCTTCTACAATGTAGTGCTGGTTGCATACAAGAGACTTTTGTGTTTGAGGTGTTGGAGCTCCTTGGGGAGTTCAAATTCTGGTGATAAAGCTGCCCCTTTGGAGGCAGAGGGACCATCCTTGATGCACCCAGGCACAGCTCACAGAGCAGCCAGGCGAGGAGAAGGAATGTTCCAGCGCAAGAGATGAAATTGAAGCTGCCCCCAAAACACTTTAAAAAGCTACCATTTGTGTTTCAAATACACAAAAACAGGAGAAAGGGCACTGGTTAAACACCCTACCTGCAGGCTGGAATATTCCCAAATTTCTAGAGTAGAGGTTAGACCTACCAGCTCCCCAGAGGCAGCAGCTCACGCATTAAGTTTGGCCACTGCAGCGAGAGGCAACCAGCAATTATTTTAATGTTTTAACTATGTTTTCAGGCTTTGTGCAAGAAGGAGAATATAAATTGAAGGTGAGGCTTTGCACTTACAATCAGAAACCTCTGTTTTCTGACTTAAGGTCATTTGCTTTTGTGCTGCTTTATTCTGGCTGTCCCTGGAAGGCAAATGAGATCTATAACCTGCACTGAAAGATATTCAGAAGTAACACAATGTGAGGCAACTGCAAAGGAAACAGCTTGTAGGTGTATAATGCCTACCCAGCCAATGATGAGCAGACAAGGGGACTGTAGGATTTAATTTGGAAAGTCTTCCAGGTGGGTTATTAATTTTAAAGATAAGAGGTCAGTAAACCAAATGAATCTTCCTGTCAAGAATATGAGAATATCTTTTTTTTTATTCTTTTGTCATCTTCCACTGTTTCACTCTAGTTAGGGCCAAAAACATTAAGTCCTCCATGCTCAACTCGAAAAGATACAGGAGATCACAAACATCTTTCAAGAGATCCCCACAGCTGGAAAAGGGGCACCTTGAGACCCAGGGTCTGCAAGGTACATTGCAGAGTTCAGGGCCATCTGCTCCCATCTGACCACCTGAATACTGAAAGGGGCAGGGAACAAGGGGATGGATGATCAGGACAAGGACAGTGCTCTCTTGTCATCACTCTGCAGCCCAGCAGCAGAGCCAGGCAAAGAGTCCAGGTCTCCTTGATTCCACTTTGGTTGTTTATTGGTGAGGACAGTGACTCCTGCTCTGTCCTGCACTGTCTCAAAGAACCCACGGGCCATTGAGAACCATGTTAAGAAGGTCACAATTAGCAGCTGGATAAGGGAATATTGCTGACATGAAGATTTGACAGGCAGCTGTGGATCACTGATGCAAAGAGTCCAAGACCTTTATCATCATGCTTTTGTGGACTGCCTGCCTGGGAAGATGTTCCTGAAACTTCTGGTTGCATGAAGGGACAATGTGGAGAAGCAAGATATGGTCTGGGCTGGCAGGAGGCAGCTGTTAGTGAATGCAAGACCTGAGCTGGTGCCTGAGCTGGGGAATCCAATATACCTCATGATTGGGTTCATTTTGCCCTTATTTACTGACAAGACAGTAAAATTCTTAGCTATTTTCTGTTCACTTGTTTAAACATCTTTCAGTGTCTTTTTATTCTCTCTTTTCAATCCTGTATAGTGGGGCCACATCTCATCTCTCCCCTCGGCTTCTCAGCTGTCGGGGGCCGGTCTGAAGCAAGGCACCAGCAAACACTGGAGGGCAGGTGTCACCTGCAGAGCTTGGCCACAGGGCCAGTCCTGAAGAGCACACCATGCCCTTGGCTCTGTCACACTCCAGAAGAGTTTCACTCAATGCAAGCAACAAGGGGATTTTTTTTTGGTGAGTTTTTTTAAATTTGTTTGGGTGGATTTTTTAGTGCCAGGGAAGGGCAAAAGCCATGAGTTGTTCTTACCAGCCAGTCTCTCTGCCAGGGTGAGGGCGTGCACGGAGGGCCGGTAGTCGGGGGCGTGCTGGGCCTGCTGAGCTGCCTGCTGGTGGAGGTTGTACATGGCACTCAGTGAGTTCATGGCGTGCAGGGAGTAGCCGTTCACTCCATAGTGCTGCATGGTGACATAAACCTGCAAAACATCACCCACAGGAGAAACGGGCTTAGGGATGTGCTGTTCCAGCTTCCTGGAGTCTCAGGAGAGCTTTGGAAATGCTGAACTCAAAGTGCTGCATGCAAGGCTCATGTCCGACCGCTCAGCTCCAACGGGTTTAGGGATGGGAATGCAAATATCTCCTGTACACCTAAAGCACCACCAACACCAGTCTGGCTTCCAAACTTAAAGCCCAAATCTGAATACATCCCACTCATGCTGATCAGAATATGGGAAAATAATTTTTTTGCATACCACAATGCATTTTATCATATTACAGGGACTTTTAATGCACTGTCCTAGCTCTATCCCAGGGCTAGCTGGGATTTTGTCCCTATCCTTTCCTACAGTAGACTGTTTTGTAATTCCATTGCTGGAAAGTCAAATAATGTTCCTCATCTGAACTAATTTATAATTTGTTTCCATTCATTATGCATTTTTCTTACAGGTCTTCTTAAGAAAACACAAATGATTCAGGAAAAAAAAAACAACCAAAAAAAAAGAGCGTGTGGCGTTAAAGAAAATAAATCTGCAGCATAATAGCACCAAAAATGTTATGGCTAAAGAGGGAATACGGTTTGCAATAAATACCGACATTTCATAGCTCAATAGCAAGGAAATTATTTCAGAAAACTAATGGCTTTTTTTTCTAGTGTGGCTCTGCATGAAACTTCAAGCTCTTTTTCCTTACAGACCATCTGTAAAACTGAGCTAATATTGATCTCAAAAGCCGAGCAATGCTTCATTCATCCCTGTTGTAAATGACTGAGGGCCTCCAGGATGTCGTTTCTGCAGTTTGTAAGACATCAGAAAGGAAGTTGTGAAACATTAGCCACAAAATAAATTTTTTAAACCACCACTTACATCAGCAAGTCACCGTCTGGAAAGTCAGTGCAATGAACAAACGTTCAGGGAAAGAGGGTCAGCTGGACTAACTTAAGGAAAGCAGACATCTTCTCAGGCAGCCTCTTAGAAAACAATTTGAGCACTGGAGGGAGGTGATGATTTTAGGAGAAATGCCCATGGTTTTAGGAGGAACTTGATGCAATGAACAGTGAAAACTTGGAAGAACAATTATCTGCTGTATTTTCTGTACTGAGAAACCACCTTTATATTTTCCCATGATTATTTATACCATGGAGGTTCAGACTCATGGCGAAGAGGGAAATGAACTGGTCCCACTGACCCTCCTGCTCTGAACTCTTGTTCCCTCCACCTTGATGTAAGAAGCACAAACCTGAAGTGACCCTGTACAATAGCCAGAGACCGAGCTGAAGTTCCTTGGAAAACAAGCTGAATTTTGTAGCATGGGGTGTGGGGAATCTTGTGGCTTCACCCTCACAAGCATCTCTCCATTGTGGTGCCCAGGAAGCG
Source organism: Lanius collurio (assembly GCA_020086605.1). Lineage (NCBI taxonomy): Eukaryota > Metazoa > Chordata > Aves > Passeriformes > Laniidae > Lanius > Lanius collurio. The sequence continues at coordinate 17,640,921 of JACBWW010000016.1, forward strand.
GGGGGGAAACAAGCAGCTGGAGCTTGGTCAGACACTCTGGCAACTCAGGGATGACCCTCATGAATGCGAGTTCTGCTTTTGGGATTTTCTTCTCAAAGAGGCTGCAGTAACTATAAATCCCTAATTTGGGAATTTAGCACTCAGCCTCACTGCTGTTTCCTCAAGTCCCTCGTGCTCTGCCACTGCATCGTTTCAACACTGAGAGCTGACAAAGGGTGACAGGTCCAGGTGTGGTTACACCACAGATTTCTGACACACACTCTGATGCCAACTTCTTCTGCTTTGTGCCTGCCTGTTCACCCACTCTGCATTCACTCCTCACTATTCCAAGCTGAACTCTGAAAATGGACATTTTTAGATCAGGTGCTAACCAAAACACAAGAATGCCATAGTTCTGCTCTAGTGAAGCTTAGGGAAGATGTAAGCAATGACAAAATTGTTTGCTGGTTCTCTGCTCAAAATGAGGGATGTCGCACACCAACAGATTTTTGGCATGTATATTTATCTTCCTCACAATGAGGTTCATAGTGAAATTACAGCTGTGATGTTGCTTTCCTGGACTGTAAAGCTTTGCTGCTGGTAGCACGTGTTAAGGAACATGTCCCAGTGACATGTACCAGTGACATGGCCAGAGAGGACATCTCCCATCACCTGGGAAAAGCTATGGTGCAGCCTCACCCCATCCTCAGTGTGGTTCATGTCCCAAGAGCATCATCCCACCCAATAAAGCTGCTCACTGCCTCACTGTCACACATAAGGGCAAGACTGGCTTTTCTGGCCAACACAGGCAGCAAAACAGATTTGCAGCTTCATTCTGCCTCCTCCCCTCCCAGCTCACTTGTGAACCAGCTGGCTGGTTGCACCAGCTTTGGCCAGCAGGGTGGAGGTCTCAAAGCTTATTAAGCTCCTGCGTGTTTCGTGAAAACCATTTGAGGACACAGAACCTATTAACTGCCCTGGGCTGCTGCCAGACCTCTGTCCTTGACAGACGCAGGAGAATCCACACCGGGGTTCAGCCTTGCCAGAAGATACGTGGGAGGCCAAGAGTCTTTGACTCCCAACTCTCAGAAACGCCTGTTTTCCTTTTCTAATCCCCCTTGCACGTGGTCAGCTGTGCAGCAAGCTGGCACATTAGAGGAAAAATGAAGAGGGAGAGGAGGGGAATTTTCCCATGCTATACAATCTTCCAAGGACACTGCCAGTGGTGTTGTGTGTGGAGCCCAGTGTTTCCACTGAAACACTTGCTCCAGGAATATTGCAGTGTATTTGATTGTTGAAATATGATTTTATGTGTACATTTTTTTGTGGCCTAGAAGAAAGTGCATCAAAAAGGGAAAAAAAAAAAAGAGAAGGACTTCATAGGGATGGACTCAGGATGGGAGTCAATGCCCATCACAACTTTGGTGATAACTGCCTTTTACACTGCAGTGCAGACAACAGCCAGAACTTCCTACTCACTTGTGCAGCAAATGCATCATCCCAGATTCGGTGTAAAAAATGAGGGAATTTACTGAGCGAGACGGTTCAGCCGGGTAAGCAAAGTTAACTGAGACCACAAATAGCTCCTGTTTAACTGTCAGCTCTGAGCTCACTCCAACCCCAATAAATTAAATATTTAAAAGACATCATGCAGCAATTTTTTTTTAATGGAGAAAGCCATTCATCAAGCCACCGCTGTGTTTCACAAGCTGTCGAATAGTGCTTACACTGGTTAAAATAATCTTTATATTTCATTAAGCAACCAAATAAGCTGATCCCTTCCCACTGGCTGTATAGATGGTTTTAATTTTCAAAATCTGCAAATGCATCTTTTATATCTCTGCATGGCTGGAGGGCCTCAGGAACAGCCACAGCCAGGAGAAGGATGAGAGCGAAGTTTGAACTCCTGCTTTATGGGAGGGTATGGACTTGAGCATTTGCAGACAAACTGGGAGGTTAAAGTAGGGTCCATCCTCAAAGAAAGAGGATGCCTCATCCTGATTTTGTGCATCAGAGATCATCGAAGAGTTAGGAGCAGCAGAGAAAGGAGATGGAAACTGAGGAAAGGTGCAGGAAAACAGTAGGTGAGGGAAGAACGCCCCTGCCAGGAGCCTGTGGGCAGGTCCTGCAGGGTTTGCTCAGCACAGGGCGTGGATGCCGCCAGGCAGTGCCTGGGCTGGCACCTCCTGGGGCAGGTGGTGCCTTCCTGCATGGCCCCTCAGGGCAGCAGCAGTGACTCTCCCACCCCCAGGAGCACAAGCCCGGCTCTCTTCCCTGCTTCCCACAGCATCAGACTGTCCAGCCTCCTCGCCATGCCCCACACCCGACCCTGCCAGGCTTCCCACTCCTGTCTTTACAGTCCTGGCATTGCTACCTCAGTGTCAAAAACCCTCCCATGGCTTTTACCTCTCACTTACATTTTTGCTATGCAGGACTCATGGGTGCTGTGCCTATTTTTCTTCCCAAGCCTGCGACTTCTCAGACTGCCGGGGCTGTGTCCTGCCAGGATTCAGCCTCACAGAGAGGACATGGTGTTCCCCTTTGCTTTAACTGCTGCTGTCTATCAGAAATGCAGGTTTCTCCATTCCTGCATTTCTTTGAGGCCAGGTAATGTAGCATTCTGCCCATCCCAGACTAATCCATGCACCCCACCACTCTGTATTCAGCTGCTTCTGTTCAATCTGATGCAAAACAATTTGCACATTTACCAGCCAGAAATGGGAACCCCATTATCCCAGAGCAGAGCTGCACTGCTCCAACCAGCGTGGCTCCCATCCATCCCTTCCCAGCACTGGCCTTGAAAACCTCGGGTTCCCATCAAGTCATACAGCACAAGAGGGGTGCAATTAATCATGCACCACCTAACAGCATGGCATACAGGGGAGATCTGAGCCTGGGTTTTAATATTCTCAGCTTTGTACAAGGCTTTTAGTTTCCCTATTTAACAGGTAACTATTTTAGTATAATTTTGCGTGTAATTCTGTCCTGAGAGAAGATGCGAAGAGAGACTCATGCATTTCCTCAGCAGGTAAAAACTCCTGTTCCTAGTGGCTTGTGTATGTGGAATTGAAACAGATCTGAGAACAATTTAAAAAAAATGAGGTATTGAAGTTTTCTGAAAAGTACGTGGCAAGAAAACATCTATATTCCCCCGTCTATCAGGGAAAAAAAAAAACCAAACAACAAACCACCAAAACAAAATCACAAATTTCACCCTGGAGCCTGGAGCTAAATTAAGTGCACCCAACAATTTGAAATAAGGGCAATTTTCTGTCCTCATTTCATCACTTTACTCCCTCCATCAAAACATCATCAATCTGCACCCGGCTTCACCTGCAAGTCACCCACAAAGTCTTCAGCAAAATTACAGAACAGACAAAACTCATTCATGGAGAAGTGGATCTATCCCTGCATCCTGCAAACTCAAGGGTCCCTTGTGCTGGTCACAGAGCTCCTGTTGTTGCTGGCAAGTTTGTCCTCCTCCCTGTCCTGAATTAGGGCATCCACAGCAGCTCCCTGTGCCAGCACTCTTCTGGAGGAACAGAGCTCTAAACCAAGACTCTGACTTTGCTCCTCGAATCTAAACTGAGAGGAGACGGAGGAATTTTCTTCAATAACTTATTCTGGCCAGTTTTCTGAGGTAGAAGCAAAACAATGCCTGGGACAAGATTTTACCCTTCTCAAGCAAACAGTGTCAGGTGAGATGAGGCTGAGGCTGGATGTAGGACATGGGCTTTGTAACATTTTCTCTTTTCCCTCCAAACAGTGAGTCAACTCAAAGAAGTACAAAGACTAAATTCATTGATCTACACAAGACACTCAGGTGCCATCATGAAGAATGGGGTGAAAAAACCCATGAGTTAAAAATACTGAATTATTCCTAGATGTTTCAAGAAGAGGATACCAGGGTCTGCTTTTCACTGGTGGGCACTGTGAGGCGTTTCTTTATCATTTCATCAAAGCTCAGGAGGGTTGGTGGTGGTGTAGAGGGTGTATGAGGCCTTCTTTACATGGCAAATAAGCTGTACAAATCTGGGCTTTGGAAAGTCACTTTCAGAAGGGAGTTTCATTACTATAGTCCATTGCTCATGAAGAGATTCACCACAGATGGATTTAAAGTCTGGAAGAACTCAGCACAGCCCTGGGTGTGCGCCCTGATGCAAGGCGCAGCTTGAGCACAAGAAAAGGATCAGTTAAAAAAAAAAAAAAAACAAAAAACAAGCATGAAACAGAAGTCTGGTGCACCTGATTGCAGGTGACAGAAAAAAAAAATAGGAGTAGCGCTGCCAGGTAAAAGAAAAGTTGTGGTCCTCAGCCTGAGCACCTGCAAAGTTGCTACAAATCACTGCTGCTGTTTATGCAAAGCACAGGAACCCACTGTTCATTACTAACAGGGAATAACAGCAAATGGTTTGTGCTGCAACATCCTTTCCCCCTTATTACCACTGAAAATAAAACCACAACAGAAAATCCCCCCCTCACCTCCCCCGGAGCTGTTCTGCATTATGATTTTATGCTTTAATTCCTTATTCAGAAATGCTTCAAATCAGAAAGATAAATAACAAATCTCTGACTCTGTGTAATTCACATTATAGGAAAACAGGCTCACTCTATAGACAGACATTGGGTTTACATGTATTTGGTACTAAATGAATTACATACCTGGAGGGTTATGAATAAATGACCCCAGCAAGAGGTTTTCTTCAGTCTTTCTTTTATTTTTGTAATATATCCCTAAATCTTTTAGATATATAAAGGCCCAAAATCACATAAGATAATAACCAACACATTATAAATCAGTTTTGTTCCTCACATGAGATTACCAAATGTCTAAGGAAACAATTTCACCTTTGTAGTGGATGAAATATAAATAATTTGAAATACTGCAACACATCATAGTTTCTCATTCAAATGTCAAAGTCCGAGAGCAGCATGCACCATAAAAACAGGCTTCCAAAAGACTTTCCTTATAACCGAAACGAGGAATTGAGAACAGCTCCCCCCCCAAAAAAACCCCTCGGGACTTTGAATTTTTGATTTACCTGAAATATTTTTACACCTGTGAAAATCCCTGGATTTAAATAAAGTTAATTTCTAAGTGCAGAGAGAGATCTTAATTAAAGAGGATCTCGTTAAACAAGTCACAACCCACTGAAAGCAAAACCTGATCAATTGCACCAATTCCTGCAGCTCACACTCAGTTATTCCTAGTGACCTCGGTATAAATAAAGAGATTATTTTCTTAAAACTAGGAGGATTGCTAGCAGCTGAAATCTGGAAATACTTCCAGTTAGGGACACCGTCACCATTTTTTGGGTAGACCTTGTCAAATAATCGCCTCTTTGAGGCTGTGCTGATGATGAGCACAGCAACTGTGTTTGTAATGCTCATCTATTTATAGAGGAAACATAATAGCATACGAGAGGGCTTGTAATTTTTATAAAACAAACCTCAGAGCATCCTGCTGAGACAAGGAAGTTGTTGCAGGACTCTGTGAATTCTTGACAGCAGGCTGTGAGTGGCTGAGGTAACAGGCCCTGGCTGACAGGGCTAACTCACATCAGCTGCTGTGATTTTTATTTGAGGCTTTTGTGAACTCATCATTTTTCACCTCAAAGCCCCAGATAACAGAACCGAGCAATTGATCAGACACTTCCTGGCAAAAGACTTTCCAATGCCTCTGTTTGCAGAGGCATTCTTCAGAGGGTAGTCCTGCTAGGTCGAAAATAAAGAAAATAAAATAAAGACATCCTCCAAGTCTCTGCTTTTGAAGGAGGGATAAGTTTTAGGGCTTAGAGCCCAGCAGCTTGCAGTGCAGAGCCAGGAGTGGCATCACTAAACATCTCTGCGGTGCTAAATCCCTCTCTTGCTGTAATTTTCACAAGACAAGCAGTGCTTACAGATGAAACCAGGACAAACCTCCCTTCTCCCTTTTGGAGCAGCACTCAAGCCTCAGTAGAAGTTCTTGGAATTTATATTGAAGTGGAGCATTTTCCTGGGTAAAAGTTCTTGATATGAAGATCACTTTGACTCTTGATTCTCATCTCATTCTGCTTCCACATCAGTTAGCAACAACAAAAAAAATCCTGCATTTAAGATTTCTTATCATTAACACCAGAATGGAAACTGAACCCTTACAGCCCAGCTCTGCCAACATTGCTGCTGCACCCTCCACATCTGTGGATATGGAATGCAGTCACATCCCACTGCAGCCTGGCTTGCACATTCCCGTGCTGCCCACCTGCCTCCCCTCCCCGGACCTTACAGCATCTCTGCCTCTGGACTGCCCTGAATTCAGAACTTGGAGTAACCTTAAAGTACCCTGCAATCAAACTACTCAATTCACAAGCTGCTTAAAGGGTTTATCTTTGGTGTTTTTATGAAAAAAGCCCCAAAGTACCTGCTCAGCCCTTTGCCTCACTTCTGTGGAAAAGGCTTTCTTGAGAAGCATTTTGTTTTCCCTTATGCTGGCAAAGGAAATTCTCCAAACCATACTCCCCACACTCTGCCCTTCCCCTGGGCTGCTGGAAGCATGAGGATGGCTCGCTGCTTGCTCTCTGCCCCCAAAACAGCTTTTGCCTGCAGCCTATTTGATTGCAGGTTGTTCCCATGAGCAAATTGACCGTCTTGAAGGCAGCCTCTTGGGGCTTCTGGTTCAGGAATCTCCCATCCCTGAAGATGGAGCAATATGCTGGAGGATTTTACCCACGACAGTCTCGTTAACACGACAAAGATCTACAGTTCTCTGTCAAAATATGTTTTTAAGCCTGTGACCTTTAGTGACAAGGACCTGTGTCTGTCTTGAGCACCACAACCTCAACACTGATCTGACAATGTAGCAGAGAGCCCTAACAAGGGAGATGAAACATGGTGAGAAGTGCACAGATAAGCTTTGCAAAGATTTGCTGAGGCAGTTTAAGACATTCCCAGTTCCATTCCTGCTGCTCCCAGGTGCTGCAAGCCTGGAAGCCCGGCTGGCAGAGGGGAATGTGGGCTTGCTGCAGGCACTCCCAGTGCAATCCACAGCCCACATGCTAGGCTCCACGGGCAGGCACTGGGATGAGGCATGCAGGGAGGGTGATTTCTCCACCCACCACCACCACTACTGATCAAGTAGAAAGTAAGAAGTTGAAGCTGTAAGTTCTGAGCTGAGAGAGTTTGGGATGCACACGAGGAGGGGAGCAGCGTGTCTTTGTGAAAAGCAGTGATTTCTGCCACACAGCTGGAGTTTAACCCTGCTGGCACAAAAGGACTTTCCTAGGGGCTCTTTTAGCTGATTCGATGGAAGGCTGTGAGGTCATGATGCCAAGTACAATTCTGCTGGAAGGTGATTTTGAGAGATATAAAGAGCAAGCAAAATTTGAAAGCAACAGAAGCTGAGAGCCTGAACTCAGGATGTTCCTGCAGGCTGGACCCTGCCTCTGCTGCTGCAGGTGATTCTTACAGCACTCAAAACAACAGTCACAAAACACATGATGGCAACTGCTCCTGCTCAGACTTAAATCAGCTATAAGGCAAAATGACAGACAATCCTACCTTGGCCAAAAAGGGAAAAAAAAAATCCTAAAAGGCATCTCCACAAGCCATACAATTATGGGGGACTTCTAATGCCTTGAAATAATAAACCAGAAGCTTTAAGTTTTTCTTCTTTGCAAGCGGTAACACCAATTTTCATCCTAGCACCAAAAAAGATGCTTGAGCTCAGTGGCTTTCACAAGGAGGGGCTGGGGTGCGGGAAAGACTTGTGCCACCTTAAAACAGGGCCACGAACTGGAGTTAGTGGCAGCAGTGCCAGGGGCTGGGGAGCACCACGGGTACATGCAAGGCTTCCTTTCCCGTAAGCGTTTGGATCCCTACACCGAGTGAAGTGCGGTTGCCAAGGTAAGCAATGTATTTTGGCCACCAGCAGGTGATGTGTGCTCTAAAGAGCTGTGTGCTGTAAAGCAGGCAGAGCTGCTAAACGTCTGCTGGGTTTTGTGGGGAGATGTGGAGTCCCTCAGCAGAGGCATGCTTACCCACCTCGGGCTAACACACGCCGAGAGCTCACGGAGCTGCTCCCTGCTCGCCCCACCCGCTGCTCAGCACGGCTGGAGACATCAGGTTTCCTCAGCTCCCTCGGGAGAGCATTTTCTCCCTGGCGAGATCCAGCAGCTCGTCTTCCCCAGGGTAGCTGTTTCTCTTTCTTTGGAAGATCCAGGTGGAGTTCCCAAGCATCTCACTCACACTTTCAGTTTTACAGCACCATTTCTCAAGTCAGTATCTGCTCTGGCCATATGGAGGCTACAGCTGGTCCTGAGAGAGCTGTGCCAGCTACCCGCAACTCCTGGTGTAAATACCCATTTCCCTCCCTTCAGAGGGCTGCTGGTCCATCCTGCTCCCAGCCCTCCCTCAGAGACTCTCCTTCCCATGGGCTGTAATTCCACCAGACCTGCTTTAGGAAACACAAGAAGTTTGATCCAAAACCTAATGAAGTTAAAAGGACTTTTTTTTTTTTTTTTAAATCTATTTCAATAACTCTTAGAGTGAAATAAACTGGTGAGAAAAGTCCCAGAGTCTGGCTAACCATGGTGCACCATGAATTAATTCCTAACTATTTGGCTACGTTTCCAAATTCTCCACCCTCTTCACAACCAGAATATTTTGATGGAAATTCCCCCAAAGTAGGTTTGTTTATTACTAGCTGTTCTTCAGCATTTTCCCTACTCCTGTGTTTTTCCAGATGAAGCAAGGTAGCTATAAATGTTCTGTTCAGACACAAGTTGTGGAAATGAGCTCTCAACCTTTTTAAAGGGTTTAAGGCCCGTTGACATTCATCAGTGCTTCAGCAGAAGCATTTTCAACTTGAAGAGCCAAATTTTGTGATGCCCCTGAAAAACTACTGGAATCTTAGAAAACATTGACTACTTCTAGCTAAGGAGCTTACCCACAGCATCACCAGTAAAGCCAGTAGGTAGCTGTATCAGAAGAACTTGGTCCTGGACCTTTTCTGCAGCGCTTTGTTTTGTCAGGGCTGGCTGTAAAAATAACAGAGGAAAAGAAACTCTTCGCTCCAGCTTCTTTTCACCTAATTTCCCTCTTTCTTGGTAAAACATTCTTTTAAAGGATAAAGACACTGGGAATAAAACTCGCTGCAGTCATTCCCTCTACAACTGTATTGTGAAAAAGTTGCCCGGCCAGATTGTCCTTCTCTCTGATTTTTGGGAAGCTCCTCTGACTCTGTTTCTTTGGTGCAGGCAGCAACATTTGGCACTAAGGAAAAGCAACATCTGCAGCAGCTCCGTGAAACAGAGCTGTGCCTTCTGATATGGCAGTAAGATCCCTGCTCATGTGTGTGAGCATGAGGAGAATCTCCCATTTAGACATCAAGACCTCTAAATTAGCAAGAAAAGGTGGAAAGCTTATCTAAACTGGCTTTCTGTGTACTGACAGTACAATTTTGGGCACATTTTTAAATTGAATTATGCCCAGATAGTCAATGCAATCTCTCAGCAGTCATGGGGTAACTCAGGGTTGAAGTCACTCTTAGCCTTTCAGGAATTTTGTGCCCATTACAGTTCTTAGTTAGAATGGCAAAACTGAGCTTAGAAGCACAATCCAAAAACCAAAGGGTTGTAGGTCCAAGTCTCTCTGGCTGGGGCAAACAGGGAAGAGGGACTGACTTGCATCAGCTTACTCATGGGTGAAAAGTGAACATGGAAAGGAGAAGCTGAACAGTCAGCCAGCTGGTTCTGAGATGTGATCAGGAGAAAGAGCAGCGAGAATCTGCAGATTTAATCTCTGCCTGTCATTGCGCAGAAAGTGCGGGCCAGGGAGGACGTAAAACCTCTCCCTGGGACAGGCAGGGTGCAGGAGCAGCCACATCTGCACTGGGGCACCCCGCGGGGCTCAGCCTTTGCCCTTCATCGAGAACACGACCCACGTCCTGTAGGTGGATGAGGTACCCAGCAGGGTCAGTTGTCCAAGGCTTGGAAACCCGGAGAGGAGAGGGAAAAAAGCAGCAGATATTGCTTGAAATGCTGGGGAAGGTGGATGCTGAAGGTTACCCCTGCAGCCCTCCTTGCCGAGTCCTGGGCAGGCTGGGAAGCGACCAGCGGCTCCCCCAGCCCGAGGACGGTCCCACCCGACCCAGCTAAGAGCAGATTTCGCTTCTCTTTTGCGTTGTGTTCTGTGCAGAGGTGAGGGAGAGAGAGGGTAAAATAAACCCCAAACCCTCGAGCCCTGCCTTCGGGGAAGCGGGAGGCTACTTCAGACAAAACTGTTATCCATTAACATCCAATTATCACTTGGTCCAAGCCATTAATTATAAATCAGCCTCCTAATTGGGATAATTAGCTCTCTGCTACTTAATGTAGTATGACTGATGCGTTTGGAAAGAAGGTAATCAGTCCATTTGTTTAGCGTTAGGCGAACAAATCCAACTCTCATGGTTTAATTTCAGCCGCAGCCTTCCCACCGCCTTCCCCCCTCGGCCGGCCCACCATCAGCATTCAAAGCTCATTGCAGCTCCGTTAATTGTTTGGGAATCACGGCGGGGATGGGCACACGCATCTCCGCGGGGCTTTCGGGACAGCAGCTCGTAGCCCGGGGATGCGACCGGACTCGCCCCTCCCTCGAGGGGAATTGCTGGGATTTTGGGGAGGGGGTTAATTAGAAGGGACGGGTTTGAACCTGAGCGCGACCCCACAGTTGGGATCGCTCCGGAGGAGCGAGGGGCTTCGCGCCTCGCATCCCCCCGTCACCTCGGCCGGGTCCTGCCTCTAGAAACCATTTCAGGAGAGCGGAAAAACTTTCCTTTTTCTTTTTTTCGCCCCCTCTCCTTCCCTCCACTTCCCCTGGAAGTCTCATTAATGCCGGCTGCTCGGCGAGCCGCCGATAGCTGCGGGACATGATTAGATATTTATTACTGTCATTTACATGGAAAACTTGAGCTAACCAAGTGGAACTGGAGGGGGCCGCCGGAGGGGACGGGATGAGGCGGAGCGGGGACATTTCTTTTTCCCCGGCGCTGAAAGCGGAGCCGGAATGCGGGACTCAGCCGGAGCGCGGCCGGCTGGAGCAGAGGGTGCGGGGACAGCCCCGCAGAGCCCCCAGGCAGGGGCAGGGCTGTTGGGCCGAGCCCACTCCGGGTCGGGGGCTGCGGTGCCACCTCGCTCCACACGCGTTTCGTTTCGAAAGGGAGCGCTCGGTGCGGGAATCCCACCGGGAAACGGGGGATGTTACCCCCTCCCTCCTCTCTGCTGACGGCCTCGCCGAGGCGACCCTCGGGGACACCAAGGAGCTGTCCCGGGTCCCCCCACAGGCGCCCGAGGTCGCTGCCGGGAAATAAATGGAGAGCGCAGCCGGGAAAGCCGCCGACGGCGGGGACCGGATGGCTCCGTATGGGGCGCTTCTTCCCCCTTCTCTCCCCAAATAAAGGGACCGGCACGGCGAGTGTCGCAGTCAGACCCCATCTCCATCGAAGGGGAAACTTCTCCGGGGGCCTTACTTTGGCCTAGAGGAGCCCGTGTGTCCGGTCGACAGCGAGGCTCCCAAAGAAGTCAACCTCGCCCTCTCCTTGCTCCCTGCAAGGGGGACTGGTCCGGGGTGCCCCGGGCAGCCAGCACGGAGTGGGGAGACGGACTTCTTTCCGCTCAAGTGCTGGCCGCGGCGGAGCACAACCCACCCCCCTTCGCTATCTGTTATCCCATGGCCCGAGGGGCGACTCTGGCGGAGATGTATGAGATCTCTTGCGGTAAAAATATGCATGCGGGTCCCCATTTGGTTAGCCCTATAATGGAGGTGTAAATAGGTTTCGACTGCGAAGTCCTTAATTTATCAAGAAGGGCTGACAGCGCAGGTCCGGGATTTATACATCCCTTAAAGAGGGAGAACGCGGAGGGTGGGCGGAAAAGACCGGCCTGCCAGCTCCTTACGGGGGGGGGTGGGGGTGTCCCCGTCTTTTTGCCGTCTAACCTCTCAACGGGGTGATGTGGGGATGTCATTTGTCCTAAAAAAGCCTTCTTAGCGTTGCCGGCATCTTGCCCTCCCTTTCGCACTCAACTTCCAGCCGCACCAGAAAGAAAAAAACAATCCCGGAGCTACCCCCAGAGGGGCCATCGCCCTCGTCCCCTGCTCCCGGCCCCTCTCGGGGGTGTTCCTGCCCTCGGCAGCTCTCCCCAGGCTGCGCAGCTTACTAAAACATCATTATGTAAATAGAGGAAAAGTTGCGCTCTCCTTCCGCGGAGCCCGGCTGACAGAGGGGTGCGCATCCCCCACCATTCCCCGAGCCTGGTTACAACCCTCGCATCCCCGCCAGCTGCCTAAACCCACACCGGAGTGGGCTCGGAGCTGGACCAGTAGGGAACGAAGCCCCGAGCTGGTAGTGAGGGTTTGCATTATTTTTTTTTTCGCAGTGGTTTGGATTTTTTTTTTAAGTGTGGTAGACACCAAATAAACAAGAAAAAAAAATAAGAAAAGAAAAAAAAGGACAGTAGCACACAATTCGCTCTGGAGCACGGGCTAGGCTTCTCCTCCCCGGCGGTGCGCGCATCCCTGCCAGCGGTCCCTCCGCCGGCCGCGCATTCGCCCTCCTCGCAAGCCATCCCCAAAGTCCTCTTCTTTCCCGCTCGGCATCCCCAGCCCACCCGGACCCACGCTGCCCGGGGGGGTTCTTACCTGGGGCGGTGGGGCAGCCTCTCCGCCCGCCGTGGGAGCGGGGACACGCGTGGGAGCGCGGCGCTGCGCCCCGGCCCGCCCTACTCCATCCGCCCGCGCTGCCTGCGCGCTGCCTGCGCGCCCGGCGGAGCTGCCATCTACCGGGAGTCAGCATTGGAGAAGGATTTTTAAAAGGAGCTTCATAGCGACCCGGGAGCTACCCAGCAAGATTTTCAATGGTCCTCCACGCTGTCAATCAAAGCGGGGCTGCTGATACACCCCCCACCCCCCAACACTTCTTACTAGTCATTTACTCCAAGCCGAGGTGTAAACGCCTAATTAAATCCCTGAACGCGGGCGGAATGCCGGTGGAGGGAGGAGGGTTAGAGCCAGGACTAGGGGGGTGGTGGGGTCCGTAAGGCACAGAAAAGGGAATCCGTGCCTCTCTCCGCGCCCCCCGCTTAGCACCACGCTGGATCACACCCTGAAGTTTCCCTCTCCCCCGACGGCCCCTGGGTGATGATGCTGGTGCGGGATAATATCCCAACCTTAATTATAGAGCGACCGCGGTCCTCCACCCTCCTCCTGGCCGTCTCGCTGTCCCAGCTTAGCCTGCTGCACCCCTCGACTACTCTTTAAAATGGGGGGTTGGGGAAACGGGAACGGTCACAACCCGGAGAGATAAAACAGGAGCCGTGGTAGGAGCTCAGAGGAGGTTTGGGCGAAGGATTCGCCGCCCGCCCCGTCCGGGAAGCTCCGCAGCGGCAGCGCACGGGCGGCCCTGCCGGGACAGGGGAGCCAGGGAAGGCAGAGGGAAGGACAGCGGCCAAGGGGGGACCCGCTGAGCTTCGACGGGAAAAGAAGGAGCATTTAACGCATCCCCCCATTTCGTGACTTTTTTTTTTTTAAACTTTCCCCCGAAATATATTTTTTTTTCCCCCTTCGGTATGTAAAAAGTGGAAAACCAGCTTTTCCTTTTCTTGTATTTCCTTTTCTTTCCCTTTTTACTCTCTCTGTGGGATATTCGCAGGTACCTTCCCGTCCAGCGGCCGGGTTGGTTATCTGGCAGAGCTCACTAACTGCAGCGGTGGTTGTGTTTGCTTTTCAGCTTTGCCATGCCTTCGCAGCAGAAAGAGCAGTTTAAAGCCTTTAGAGAGATTGCTAATAGATGCCAGTTCCTTGCCTTTAGATTCTCTCCCAGCCCAGGAGGATTTAGGATGGGATTGGGAGACGAGACGCCATTTCAGGCTCCAAAACACCCTGTTTTAAAATGACTGCGGGTAAGAGGATTAAAACAATAATACCCTTCTCTTCTTGAAGGTTTTTTTTTTCCTCTCTCCCTCCTAT